>CM066330.1:37386759-37999259 GCA_033807585.1 Hydrophis major | reverse complement strand
TAGAAGTAGACCAACAATAGGTTTTGCTGGCACTTACAGTTTTTGTAAACTGGGGAAAAAAACAGTTCTCTACTGCTTTTTATAAAGCAGCTTTGTAGAAATCACTTCTGAAAACAGAAAGTTATGCTGAAATGTAATTATACCTCACCATAGCAGGATAGCATTTAAGCCTAAGGGACTGAAAATGACTATTCTGTTTCCCCTCCCAATTGGTATAACTGGAAACTTGGAAACATTTCTGGTCAAATGTTCTATATGTAGTTTTGTTTATTGTTTTAAAACTGTTAGCTTTGAAAATCTGAGACTGATCTTCCTAAGTATGCATTAACTCATATTATCTTTTGGCATGTTTGCAATTAATTATTTTTATAAATATCTGCATAATTTCAATAGGTCTTATAAATCTGTGGTTAGTTTTCCTAGGAGTGCATGAACGAATATCAAAATCAAAAACAGAGTTCTGTGAGAAGCCTGTTTTTGTTCATAGCTGACATTTTTCTTTTTATAAAAAAAGAGCTATTTCCTTAGTGTAGGTTATCTCCATTTTACTTTAATGAGAGTGTGTTTTCATTGCTTCAACACAGTGCTTTATACCAATTGTTGTTTCTATTTCACTTAAGATGAAATATTCATTTCCCCCATGTGTATGTATAACACATTCTGCCTCAGTTAACACTCAGATTTGTAGATACATTTAAAAAAAACAGCTAGAAGAAATGGGAGAAGTATGCAAATGAGGGAGAAAATTTACATCAGTTGAAGTTACACTCAAGACTTACTAATCAAGTCAGGGATTATGTATTGTGGTGCAGTTTCCATCATGTGATATGTTAGCATCAATTATAAATTGAAGTATGAAGTTGTGACATCAATATTCTATTGTGAATATAGGGTCTTCTTAAAGTCTATATCAAAGAAAGAATTGCCTAGCCTTCTAGACCAGAAGTTTCCAAGCTTTTTCAGGCCTTGGAGGCTATTAGAAATAATAATTGTTATGGTCCATTGCATAATCATCAGATGTTTAAACTGAATTTGACATTTTTATCCACCTGAAATAGACAGATTTTGTTTGATGATTTTAAAAAGTATTGTCATAGGATGCAAGGATGTAAGTTTCCAAGTAAAACTGCCTTTTATAATTGACTGATGGAGATTTGGTCAATGTCAGAATTCAAATGGTGCGCCAGTCATTTTGGCATTGAATCGAGGCTATTTATTACTATTGGCACTATCTTTGCTGTTTTTTTGCTACAGTCATTCTATTTTCTATTTGCTGATATTATGATTGGTTGCACAGTCAACGACATGTTTAGACTAGATTTGGCATTTTCGCCCACTTCTCGAGTCCTTTCCAAGGACTTGGCATAGGAAAATGTTGTTTCATATAATAATGTTATTATTATCAGAAGCCTTGCTCGAGAGGTAAAACGCTAGTGATGGAACATTGACTGCTTTCAAGTAAATTTTTCCTTTCTTCTCTTTTCTTTTTCCTTCTTCCATATTCATGGAACCCAGGAAGTTCTTATGGAACCCTAAGGTTTGAAAAGCTTTACTCTGCTTAACTTATGGCACCCAGCCAACACTAGTAGCGGTGAGCAATATTGAAAAGCATAGTTCAGTAACATGGATCTTACATCTCTGCCCTAGATAATCATTAAAGGGTTCAGAAAAGAGAATTCATTAAGCAGTTTTGTTTTTTGCAGTATGTAAAATAAAATCCAAGTTGTATAAAGAATTAAAATAGCCCTATTTAATTTCATTGTAAAACATCAGATAATTTAAATGTCCTGTTACATATATTCAACAGCCATATTTGTTATCCATATATATGATAAGAGATTGACATTGGTCAAGGCTTTTCATAGAATCTCAAGCCTGATATTTTTTAATCTCCAAAGAGAAGATTTTGAGACTATAAGATATTACATTTATAAGACTTTACTTATAAACCAAGTTTTGTACAATAAACATCAAGATATCTTCATCATTTTTCTTCTATCCAGAATGAAGAAGACTATACTTTTCTTTGGGCAGTTTAAACTTGAATATACCCAAAATTGATTGAATCTTAATATGATTCTAGACCTCTTGAAACTTGAAAGGTATGTAAATCAGTTTGCATGTGACTGTTAATGGCTTCATTGGCAAGCCCATGTGGCTTTATTAGCAACAATACAATATAGATTTAAGGTGTGTGTAATCATTTTGATAGGGAAAATAATGGTTTGCCATTGCTGTCTCCTTTCCAATTTTTCTATTTTCCAGGCTACCCAACAGATCTGGGATAGATTGTGAGAGACTAGTGATCTCTCACCTAAATATTCCAACCATGCTTAGATAATTAAGTTGGCAAAAGTCTGTCATGTATTGTAGGCAGTCTTCTCTGCAAATTTGTAGATTCCTTCAAATTCAATTTCTGAGATCACATTTGAGCATGTGTGGATAAACGGCATTTCTGCATCACAGGCAAAATCCAGGTAGTGTTATTAATATTCATACTCTGATTTTAAGTTGGGATTTGATTAAGACCATAATAAATGCATTTATATGGGGCAGAGCATAGTATAATAAATACATGTGTGTGTGTGTGTAATACTTGGCTAATCCTGGATTCCTCAGGCACGGTAGGTAGGCTTGAACTTGTCGTGTTCTGACTTTATGGTGCTGTGCTGTCCTGTGCTCCTGGTCTTGAACTTGATCTTTTGAACTCCAAGTGTTGCAAAGGTGGTATCATGCCATTCATTACGGTGATAAAGGGATACTTAATTTGTTCACTGATAAATCTGCCCTCAAAGGGGTGGAAAAGTCTTCATGCTGAAAGATGTTTGTTATATGTAGCTCATTGTTACCAGTCACATATCTTGAATAGTTGCATCCTTTCTAAGGTCCGTTAACTAGCAGCTACACATTAGCTGCATATCTCAGAAATTAAGTAATTAGTGCTAGGCTAATCCTGCCTGAGAATCCCACAGCAGTTAACTACATTGGGAAGTCATTAAAAAAAATGAAAGAAACCAATGGCATACCACTTCCATAATGATGGTAAAAGAACTTCATGGATGAAGTGAACAGAAACTGAGTTCAACTTGAGGGTATTTTTCTTTTATCTTTTTTTGAACTGGATATATTAAACCTGTCTCTCAACAGATCTTCCCTCCCAATATTTGAACCATCTTATTAAAGATTCCATAATTCTATACAAATACCACTTTTATTTATTTTATTTTCTTATTTTAATTTCTTTGGAAAATTTATTCCCATCTGTCTAGATTTGTCATGAGGTTGCCACACTTTAAAAAATTGCTAACACAATATTTTGTTCCCCAAATAGAAAAGTTACATTTTATACGATTACTATATCAATTTCTATAAAATTGGACAAATTGCTTTATTTTGCTTTCAAAATAAAGGATATATATAAGGATATATAAGATGTACACCTTTCCAAATGAAATATTTAATCAATTGTAATTTTACCATATTATTTATGTAAGATGTTCGATATTTCATTCACAAGTTCAAGGCTGCACACATCGCATTCACTAGTATTTTTTCCCACAACTACCCAAGAGGTAGGTTGAGCATATTCTCAGGAGCTGATCTTACTGAAGGACAAGAGCCAAATATCTTAAAATTCACAACAAAAAAAAAGCAAAAAAAAAATGAAAAAAATACTGCACAAATTCTAGACTCTAAGAATGGAAATAAAATCCAATCATTAAAAATACATTGAAACAGGTTGACTCTTTTAGGCTAAAGCAGATTAAGAAACCAACGCCATACATTTCAAGGCACTGCTATATAGAATCATACAAGTATGAATATGCTCCCTTCTTCCCTCCCTTTAGCTTCATGAGAATTAGAGAGAGACAGTCTGGGATGTTTTCTCAAGTTACTTGAAATGTATTAAGCCAAGCTTCCCTGACATTGCCCTGGTAGTGAATCTTCCCACTGTATTTCAAGAACATTCTTCATGACATCTAAATGGTCTTCTGATATAGGCTGAATCTCACTTTTAAAAGAATCATTTGTTGTTTTAAAAAAAATCTTACAGTGGACAGATGGACGGACGGAAGAATGGATGGATGATTATTAGATCTGGAAAACTACCCATCTTCCAAAATATTCTGATTGGCTTGCAATACTCACAAAAAGACCAAACAATGAAAATATGTGGAAGAACAAAACAACCGAACATACCCCAAATCAACAGAAAATTAAGAAAGGCTCAACAGTCTCCCTAACCCCATGTTTTTAACAACTTCTGGAACAGCTGTAGGGTGGAAACTACAAATCTGAAAACTGAATGTGTTAGCAGAGGGTAAGTGGTGAACAAAATGGTATCTGGATCTTTAATTTTTACATTGTTTAAACATAGCTATTCATGTACAATCTGATAACTAGGTCAAATATTACCGTATAATGTGGTATTTACTGAAAAAAATATCACTGAAATAAGGATTACACAGAAAGTCATCTGACATTCATGCCAGTGAAAAAGATCCTTCATATATCTGCCTTCTACAATCCAGAACCCTGAATATATTTTGGGACTGTAATTCCAGTCTTTCCTTGAAATGGGACTTCTGTGAGGTATAATCACATCTGGATGCAGATGTATAAACCAAGGACTATAGTCACTTTCAGAAAAGGTTTAACAGCTTGTGTTTTTCTTCATTATCATGTTAGAATCAGCCTAAATTCTTTTGTAATGAAGGAAGCTAGCAAATACTACCTGGTGAAGCATGGTTATCCACATGGTGCCCTAATTAATACAAACGTCATACTGTGTGTTGAGGCTGCTTGAGCAACTGATAAAACATAGGCTATTTTCAAATGGAAAGCCATTTTATGTGAAACTTCTTTTCGCAAAGATAGATAAAGTGGCTTGACTGAAATTGCTATATCCAAAGTAACATGATTTAGAAAAGGAGGATTGTTTGGAACGGATATTGAATTTACCACAATGAATTATTGACACAGTTTAATGAGACATAACCTCTACCTATTCTGCTTAAAAAGTATTCTTTTTATGAACTCTACCGGTAGTGGAAATTTTGAGTAGTTCGGAGAATTGGCAAATACCACCTCTGAATGGTCCTGCCCCCATCTATTCTCTGCCTCCTGAGACCCAGCTGATCAGCTGGATCTTCTTTTGTTGCCCTGCACAGGAGAACGGAGCTGGAAAGCAGGTTAGTGGGGTGAGAAGGGAATGGAAATTTTACAGTATCCTTCCAATAGAGGAGGGTGAAAATGGAAATTTTACACATCTTTCCCCTGTCACGCCCACCAAGCTATGCCATGCCCACCAAGCCAGGCCCACAGAACTGGTAGTAAAAAAATTTGATTCCCACCACTGGGCAGGCTTTGTATCCAAATGGACCCAGGAGGCACATTTTCTCTGTTGCAGTACTTGTCCTGTAGAATAGAATTCCTGGAGAATTAGATTGTCCTTATCTTGCAAGCCTTTAAATGTTCTTTTGGGAAAAAAAACCACTGGCTTTTCCCCAGGCCCTGGGGTAAGTTGCTAATATATACATTGGATATATTTGTTGGTTTTGATTGTAATATATATTTTCTTCCATTATCTGATTTTCTTTTTGGTTTCCTTTTTGGTTATGTTTTAGGTAGAACTAGTTTTAATTATGCAACACTCAAATGTAGCTTTGACTCTGAGGCAAATTATGGGTGTTGTTTTTCCATGTCATGGCTTACTAAACTTTCAAGACCATTCGCCCCACTATCTTACATGTATCATTTGTGTCGTGTTATGATTTACACAATATTATGTTTTTACCAAATGTTGTACCCCTCAATCACTCATAAAAATTATATAATTTCTCACCCAAATCCTTGGAAACCGGCATTGTTTGTATAGTCATAAAAAAAGTTGGTCCATGGGTTGACAGCGCTACAGAATATTTTGGGGGAACATTATTTGTTTGTCTTAAATAACATTTGAAAGGACTGTTCATCCAGATATATTTTTTTCTTTTTACAACTCTTTAATCCCTTTATTCGGGATGGAGTCAGGTGACTAAATGGAGCTGAGCATTTACTGGTTGGATGCCCTTCCTGATGCCTATATATACAGCATATATTTTCTGATAAACATCTACTGCTGCCTAGGATTGAACAGTCAACTTTCTGAGTGGGAGGCAACCATCTTCATACCACCACACCCCTCACTGCTCATCCAAATTATTAAAACTAAAAAAGTCTATTTTAAATTAAGATAAAATAGCTATAAAGTTAAATACTAAGAGTCTTCAGATGTTTCTAAGAAGATGGAAAACATTCAGAGTAACAAGAACTATTGTATGATTCCTCACTCATTCAGAATGGAAGAAATGATTTCCTCACTTGATTTATCATACAAAATCAAACAGATGCTGTCTTGAATTCTCCAGTTCACTGCATGTTGGCTAAAGTAATTTGCTGGAGTTTTAATATTAACTCTTTTACCAAAGATGGTTTAATTTATTGGATACTAGCTCTATACCCGTGCTTCACTACGAAACTATGTGATTGGATTTAGTTTTGGGTGAGGAAAATAAGGGGGAAAAATTGTGCCTCTGCATACCAGCATCCATTGGTATTTATCTGGCTAGCATCCTATCAGTATGTAAGAGTTGAGAGCTATTTGGAAACAGAAACATGGAAACTGAAACAGTCTTTGCTGTGTGAGCAAGAAGGAGACATCAAGGAGCCTGGGCACGGCTTAGCTCAACTATTCTGTACTAAAGCTGGTTGCTGCTGTGAAACTAAAATGAAATTCCTCTCCTCTGCTTGTGTTTTGCATTTGGAATAGATTTCTTTTTAGGTGGGGAGGGGGAGTAGAACTCCTTAGCATTACAGCGTGTTAATAATAATAATAATAATAATAATAATATACAAAATACTAATTCTCTGATGGTCATTTTGAAAACTCCTTTCTTAGTGAGCACCTAGAAACCAAGAGGAACGTATGTGCCAAATTTCAAGTTTGTAGGCTTTAAGGTTCTGGAGATTTTGTGATGATGCTTGAATGGTATTTCACTTTTATATATATATAGATGAAACATACCTTAAACAACAAGGTTTTTGTTTTGGTTACATTTTGAAGTAAAACAGGTGCTATATTTCCACCTCTATTCTATTGTCCTTAACTGGAATAGCAAATCTTTACTGCCATTACTTTCATAAAAATACATCCTTTGTCAGAAACAAAACAAAACTTGCACATAGATTTCATTTAACCAAACTGCTGAACTGCTAAATAGCACTTGTTTCAACAATATCATACACATACTGTATAAGGTAGAGGGCTTGTAATTTTTAGTCCTGGTGTGGAAAATGTCAAACTATTTCCATGTGGGATATAAGAAAGGCTTGTAATAACTCACAATTGGCTGACTGGTTTTGGAACTGATGCTAAACCAATTGCCTAAGCAATAGGCCAATCTGGTACATTTTATTTAATTTTAATGCAGACATTAAATCAGGGGTTGGATGTGGCTGTATTTATACTTGAAGTCCATGGGATGCAAGTTAATCATGAACCAAAACAGATCTGCCAATGCTTCCTCTTCTTCTGGAATTTAGTTATGAATCTGGATTTCTTTCTATTTCCAAAACGAAAATAAATGTCTAATCTTGTGGGTATCGTGAAGATGCCAAATCAGGCTCTCATAGAAAAAGTGATCATGTTTAGTCACAGAGATGGAGATATCTTTCCCGGCTCCCTCTGAAGGATTCCCTTTCCATGTTCTCTTTCTTCTACTTGCTCTTGGAAGCAGAAACTAATGCCAGCATTTCTTGTCTGAAAGCACATTCTTTCTCTGAAAGAAACTAATATTAGAGAATCTTTCTCTCAATTGTTCCATCACTTTTCACAATCATTTCCCTGGATCAGAAAAAATGTCAAGATGTTGCCTACACATTACTCATATGTCTATTTAGAAAATTGTGGTATTAACTCACTTCTGAGTAAGGACGGGGTTAGGCAAGGAAGGCTAAAAGAAAGATGTCCTTTCATGGCAACTGACACAGCGATAGGTTAGGGATAGTAGCATCCTCCTTAATTTTCAAGGGAAATTAAATGAGGGTTTCTAGATTGAATGGAATGATGAAGTTGAAGAAAGCAAAGGTTTCTTTGTTTTTGAAGATTGTGGTGATATGGAGATTAAGTATAAAAGAGGCATTGAAAGGATTGGAGTGAGTGCCAACATCAGGAAAGCTATGGCTATTCTTTTAATTTCAAAACACACACACGCACACACACGCACACACACATATATATAAAACGTTGCTACAACTTTAAAAGCACCACTACTATGACGTGGGAAAATACCCGAACATCTGCCATCATCAGGCTTCTGTATAATGTTCGTCTGTGGGTTAGACTTTTACAGTGGTTTCAGATTTAAATTTGGGGCAGCCTATTACTGTGCCAGAATGGTTTTTTCTTCATCCTGATTGGTTGAGAGTCTTGGTCTGTGTTTATTGGTCTTGGAGTTTGCTGTGTTCTGCTTCTAATATCTTCTGTCTGTTTTTTTGGCTCTTTTTGTATCTTGATTGGCTGGCAACATTGTGTTACTTTAACACACCAAACACACCTAAACAGCACACACCCCAAAATCAAGTTCACCATGGAAACAGAAACTAACAAACAACTACCATTCCTAGATGTACTAATCTACAAAAAAACAGATGGCACACTAGGACACACCATATACCAGAAGAAAACACACACCAACCGCTACCTCAACGCCCAATCCCACCACCACCCAGCACAGATAAACTCCATGGCTAAAACACTAATTACTAGAACCAAACACCTGGCAGACAAGACACACATTAAGACTGAACTATGCACCCTGACTAAAATATTGACAGCCAACGGCTTCCACAAAAGCAAAATCACCAACTTGATCCACAAAAACACACTGAGACATAATAGAGACCCAGAAGATGAACAGACCCATGGAACAGCTGTCCTGCCCTACATAAGAGGCACTACAGACAAAATTAGTAAGATACTATACAGACACCACATCAAGACTGCCTTCAAAACAGACAGAAAAATAGCAGCCATCCTCAGAAACCCCAAAGACAAAATTGACCTGGAAAACCAAGGCATATACGAAGTGCCCTGTGCATCATGCCCGGCCACATACATTGGACAGACCAATAGAAGAATAAGCACCCGCCTGGATGAACACAAAAATGCAGTCAAAAAGCTGGAACACACTTCCTCACTAGTCCAACACATGGAAGCCACAGGTCATAGCATCAACTTCAATGGCACCAAAGCCCTAGCCACAGAATCCCAGCCACAGAATCATCAGAGAAGCCATAGAGATTGAAAAAAGTCCTGAAAGCATGAACAGAAGAGATGATTCCACCAGGCTGTCAATCATTTGGAAGCCTGCACTCACAAACAAAAAAATCTCCACACCACAAGCCAGGCACAAACAGATCCCCCCTGATACCTCCAGCTCAAACACACCCCAACCAGGCACCCAGATGAAATCCAGCTTCCTAACTAATGATAGCCGTCCGTTTACCCAAAGCCAAGCCGCACTAAAGGCCTCCAATAAAGTAACACAATGTTGCCAGCCAATCAAGAGACAAAAAGAGCCAAAAAAACAGACAGAAGATATTAGAAGCAGAACACAGCAAACTCCAAGACCAATAAACACAGACCAAGACTTTCAACCAATCAGGATGAAGAAAAAACCATTCTGGCACAGCAATAGGCTGCCCCAAATTTAAATCTGAAACCACTGTAAAAGTCTATCTCACAGATGAACACTATACAGAAGCCTGATGATGGCAGATGAGATTCTGCTGAAACGTTGCTACAACTTTAAAAGCACCACTACTCTGACGTGGGAAAATACCCGAACAAAGCTGAATGCCATACATGTAAGTACCTGCGAAAACTTAAGAAAACATTTCTCCCGTGTAAGATTGGAAATATCTAGGCAACGAAGTCTCATTCATCATCTTCAGGTTTGTGTCTTCAGCTCTGTGCTTCTCAGAGTGATGTGAGCTTGCAGCTGCTTCTTCCTTTTAACTGCTAGTGGGGTGTGACTTGATTGGGTGGGGGCTTGGCTGTATTCTGATTGGTTGGGGGGTTGGCTGTGTTCTGACTGGCTGGAGGTGTGTTCTTTTCAGGTGGGGGCTTGGTTGTGCTCAGGTTAGTCTTAGTTGCTGGGGGATTTGAGCTGGTGAGCTGTTATCTTGCTGTTTGGCTTCGAGTTCGTGGTCGTGCTGCAACTTCATGGTGGGAGTCAGTTCGCTTCATGTATGGCTTGGGGGGGTTTGAAGTGGGTAGTGATGCAGCTGCAGTGCGGCTTCTGGTCCGTGGTCGTGTCTCATCTTCTGTGTGGGTGTGAGTCTGCTTTTTTCGTGGAAGTGTGGTGGTGGCATCTTGTGTGGCCCTCATGGGTGTGGGTCTGGTGTCATTCTTTATGTTAGGTACTCATTTGTTCATGAGGGCAGGTTTCCAAATGGCTGGTAGGTGGGAGGTGTCATCTCTTTTATTCATGCTGTGTGGGCATTTTTCTATCTCTATGGCTTCTCTGATTATTCTGTTGTTGAAGTGTTCGGTTTTGGCAATAGTTCTAATATTTTTAATGTCCTGTGGCTTTGTAGTGTTGGACCAGGATGGAGGTCGGTTCTTCTTTTTTGATTGAGTTCTTATGTTCTTCAATGTGTGCACTTAATCTTCTGTTAATTTATCCAATGTATGTGGTGGGGCAGGCAGTGCAAGGGATTTCATATACTCCTTGGTTTTCTAACTCGATTTTGTCTTTAGGGTTTCTTAGGATGGTGGATATTTTTCTGTTTGTGCAGAACACTGTTTTAATGTTGTATTTTTTGGAGGATCTTGCTGATTTTGTCTGTTGTGCCTTTTATATATGGGAGGAGGGCTTTGCCGTTCTCTTGTTCTCTGTCTTGGATTTTGGTTGGGGTTTCTTTTTGGATAAGGTGGGTAATCTTCTTTCTTTGGAATCCATTGGCTGTTAGTATGTTGGTGAGAGTGTGTAGTTCAGTTTTTAGGTGTTGTTCGTCGGCTAAGCTGAAATATGTGTGTGTGTGTGTGTGTGTGTGTGTATTTCTTAAGTTTTCGCGGGTACTTACATATATGGCATTCAGCTTTGTTCGGGTATTTTCCCACGTCATAGTAGTGGTGCTTTTAAAGTTGTAGCAACGTTTCAACAGAATCTCATCTGCCATCCTACAGAAGCCTGATGTTGGCAGATGAGATTCTGCTGAAATGTAGCTACAACTTTAAAAGCACCACTACTATGACGTGGGAAAATACCCGAACTAAGCTGAATGCTATACATGTAAGTACCCGTGAAAACTTAGGAAAACACACACACACACACACACACACACACACACACACATATATATATATATATATATATATATATATATATATATATATATATATATATCTTAAGAAAACATATATATATTTATATTTATATATATATATATATATATATATATATATATATATATATATATATATATATATATATTTTTTCTGAGGTTCTCGCGGGTACTTGTATGTGGATCTTTGGTTATTCGGGTTTTCTCCCGCGTAAGATTGGAAGTATCTGGGCAACGTTTCGATGAAGTCTCATTCATCATCTTCAGGCTTGGTCTTCAGCTCTGTGCTTCTCAGAGTGATGTGAGCTTGCAGCTGCTTCTTCCTTTTAACTGCTCCTGGGGGTGTGACTTGATTGGCTGGGGGCTTGGCTGTGTTCTGATTGGATGGGGGGTGTTCTCATTGGTTGGGGGTTTGGCTGTGTTCTGATTGGTTGGGGGGTTGGCTGTGTTCTGATTGGCTGGAGGCGTGTTCTGTTCAGGTGGGGGCTTGATTGTGCTCAGGTTAGTCTTAGTTGCTGGAAGGTTTGAGCTGGTGAGCTGTGATCTTGCTGTTTGGCTTCGAGTTCGTGGTCGTGCTGCATCTTCATGGTGGGGGTCAGTTCGCTTCATGTATGGCTCAGAGGGGTTTGAGGTGGGTAGTGATGCAGCTGCAGTGCGGCTTCTGGTCCGTGGTCGTGTTTCATCTTCTGTGTGGGTGTGAGTCTGCTTTCTACGTGGAAGTGTGGTGGTGGCATCTTGTGTGGCTATCAGGGGTGTGGGTCTGGTGTCATTCTTCATGTTAGGTACGCGTCTGTTCATGAGGGCGGGTTTCCAAATGGCTGGTAGGCGGCAGGCATCATCTCGTTTATTCATGCTGTGTGGGCGTTTTTCTATCTCTATGGCTTCTCTGATGATTCTGCTGCTGAAGTGTTCGGTTTTGGCGATAGTTCTGGTATTTTTAAAGTCAATCTCATGTCCTGCGGCTTTGAGGTTTTGGACCAGGGAAGAGGTCGGTTCTTCCTTTTTGATTGAGTTCTTATGTTCTTCAATGCGTGCACAGAATCGAGTTAGAAAATCAAGGAGTACACGAAATCCCTTGCACTGCCTGCCCCACCACATACATTGGACAGGCTAACAGAAGAATAGGTGCACGCATTGAAGAACATAAGAACTCAATCAAAAAGGAAGAACCGACCTCTTCCCTGGTCCAAAACCTCAAAGCCGCAGGACATGAGATTGACTTTAAAAATACCAGAACTATCGCCAAAACCGAACACTTCAGCAGCAGAATCATCAGAGAAGCCATAGAGATAGAAAAACGCCCACACAGCATGAATAAACGAGATGATGCCTGCCGCCTACCAGCCATTTGGAAACCCGCCCTCATGAACAGACGCGTACCTAACATGAAGAATGACACCAGACCCACACCCCTGATAGCCACACAAGATGCCACCACCACACTTCCACGTAGAAAGCAGACTCACACCCACACAGAAGATGAAACACGACCACGGACCAGAAGCCGCACTGCAGCTGCATCACTACCCACCTCAAACCCCTCTGAGCCATACATGAAGCGAACTGACCCCCACCATGAAGATGCAGCACGACCACGAACTCGAAGCCAAACAGCAAGATCACAGCTCACCAGCTCAAACCTTCCAGCAACTAAGACTAACCTGAGCACAATCAAGCCCCCACCTGAACAGAACACGTCTCCAGCCAATCAGAACACAGCCAACCCCCCAACCAATCAGAACACAGCCAAACCCCCAACCAATGAGAACACCCCCCCATCCAATCAGAACACAGCCAAGCCCCCAGCCAATCAAGTCACACCCCCAGGAGCAGTTAAAAGGAAGAAGCAGCTGCAAGCTCACATCACTCTGAGAAGCACAGAGCTGGAGACCAAGCCTGAAGATGATGAATGAGACTTCATCGAAACGTTGCCCAGATACTTCCAATCTTACGCGGGAGAAAACCCGAATAACCAAAGATATATATATATATATATATATATATATATATATATATATATATATATATATATATATATATGGATCTTTGGTTATTCGGGTTTTCTCCCGCGTAAGATTCTTCCAATCTTACGCAGGAGAAAACCCGAATAACCAAAGATCCACATACAAATACCCACGAGAACCTCAGAAAACATATATATATATGCACACATACATATATATATATACTATCTCTGTCATACCTGCGGGCTTTAGATTTATATATACAACATAACTGCCACCTATGATGCTTTGTGTTACAATATATTCATGAGCAGTCTAGTATAGATTATAAATTAGGGTTAGCTAATGTATGCTTTGTTGTCCTAATTTATTGTGGCTTGTGGTTACTGGCCTTATTTTAAAACTCACTAGGGCTTTGATCACATGAGTGTGGTCACCCCTTGATGATTTTAACCCTTCCCTCACAGATTCCTAATAGTAACATATGTTTATGTATCATAATCAGGTTGAAAGGTTTGTCAGTGGATGGATTATCACTTGCATACTTTAGTGAGCACCCTACTAGTATTAATTAAACTTTTTTTTTCAGTTTTGCATTCATCTAGATACATCTCAAGGCATATGTGTGTGTGTGTGTGTGTGTGTGTGTACGCGCGCACACAGATACTTTGTGCTTCTTTTATTTTTTTATTTTTGATAAACACTCTGCTAAATAGTTGCAACAAATATATTACAATGAAATATTTATCTTTTGAGGCTGTAAGCTTTGCATTGCAAATTGATGAGGAATTCATAATTAAGAAGGAACCCATAA
Source organism: Hydrophis major (assembly GCA_033807585.1). Lineage (NCBI taxonomy): Eukaryota > Metazoa > Chordata > Lepidosauria > Squamata > Elapidae > Hydrophis > Hydrophis major. The sequence continues at coordinate 37,985,090 of CM066330.1, read as the reverse complement.
TTAAGTACATCTGCTCTAAGCAGTAGCAATTTGCAACTGTGAATTAATGCACTTTTATTGCCATTTGGAGAAACGTTTGTTTTGGTTATTGTTTCAGGGTATTTATTCATTTATTCTCCCACATTACTCATCCCTTGCATGTTTATCTTCAATTGCCTTTCGCTTTTTCATAATAAAGCTGAAGACAAATTTGCTATAAGTCTGTAGTGTAGCTGCAGAAACTGATAACACAAGCATCACATAAGATGTTCTATGAAGCAGAAGGTAGCACTGGAAGCAGCGGGTTTTTTCCCCTTTCCCTACAACCTAAGAATAGTCAATATTATTCTGAAATATTGTACAAAAATATAGCATTCATATTTCATGGGGGTGGGAGGAGGAACATTCTCCAATGAATCTCAGAGAGGGAGACAGAGACAAAAATGCGCTGGGTTTTCCACCCTCTCTCCTCATGGGAAGGTATCTGGTCAAGTGCTGATGCTGAACTCCATGGCTAAACTGGCTTGCTGTCTTCCTACTGGTGCCTTTTTAACAAGAGCATAACTCTATCTTCTTCCATCAGGATACAGCTTTGCAGGCTAGAATATGCGAACCTGAAAAAGATGCTGAATGAATATGTTGTAAGAGGTTATTACTGTTTGTTTCTAACTTCACAAAATAAAATAGCGGCATTCCTCATCTACCCAATATTCCTTTATTGACCAAAGGAGCTTAACAGAGAAACCTCCAAGGCATTATCGAAAGAAAGGCTGTAGGGCTGTTGACTGGGAAGGACATTGCATGGATGATGCTTTCTAGGGCACAATTGTCCCCTTATCTAGGAAATTTTTCCACATTACCATCCTATATTATTCAGGAGGAACCCAATACTTATAGCTAACATATTTACTTTGCCATGTAGCGGTTACTCCCAAACTTTCTCCTGAAATGCTAGCAAGAGGCAAATGAATTTTAATACTCAGCAGATCTTTCTAGAGAGCCACTTTTAGTTTTCCCTGGCCCACCTTGACTTGGTGCTTCGAATCAATCTGATCAGTTGCTAAGTAGGCAGAAAGAAGGAATGGGTGAGGGAGAAGAAAGGAGAAACAAGCAGATTTTCTTCCTGTCTTAGATTGCTGGCATTTCTAGCATTAGAGGTTAACATATTGTCTGCCTGCTTTTAATAGAAACATTCTTCATGCATTCTAACAAATCATGTATCTCTGAATTCTGCATATAAATTTGTAATTTTGTCAAGAGCTTGTAATGACATTGATAAATGATGTAACTGAAACCCTTTGGTTGAAATACAACTTTAATTATGGACACCTGAGTCCTTATTATTCCTCATATTATTTCTGTCATAGCACTATCTTGTCCTACTAGCTGGTTCTCTAGTGCAATTTGCTTTATCAGCAGCTCAAGAAATGCAGTAAGTTATAGCAACCTCTGTCTATGTTAATTTACTCTGCCCAAGTTAATATAGATCTGTAGGATTTTTATTTTTTAAACAACATTTAAGTTATTCTCAAAATGCAAACTATATACGATGCTGAGTTTCACCCAGCAGTTTGTGTTTGTCTTTTTGAAGGTAATTCAACATTAGATGCTGGAATGAGGAAAGCAAAAAATGGATGACAGATGCGTAGCAAATTCCTTTCCAGCTCTTTGTCTGCTTAAAATCATTTTCCGAATTGCTTTTCCATTTTGGGTGAAAGAACACTGTGAACCATTTTTTTTTCCTTCAAATGGAGAAAGCAGCTATGAAATAAAAAGAATTCATTTTGAGTAGTCATATAGCAATTTTTTAAAAAAGGAACCATTCAGGTTTTCCTCCCAAAATTGATACTATATTGAAAATAGCAGCTGCTTTGAATTTTTAAAAGAAAGCTCAAATCAGGAGATGAAACAATCATGCATACAGAAGTTATTCCCACCAGTTATTCGACACAATTTGGCAGAAATTAGGACCAGCACAACCAAATAAGATAAGGTTCTGAGTATAACAGACATGCTTACAATTATCTATTAAAGTGTACAACCTGTATTTTTCCAAAATCTCATTCAGATTGGAAATTCCAAGGAGGCAAATAAGAACTTTGATAATAAGATTCAATCAGTTCAATCCAAAATTGGATCTAATGACAAATAGCACCAAAACACTAACAGTTATTTACTTTTTGGTAAAATGGAATAAAAATAGCAGCCCTTTCAAGAACTTTCATTAAAAAAATATTTCTCTGCAGTTCTTTAATGGCAGAAATAGCATGGACAAGAAAAAACCAAACTGGTTGTTGTTTAATAGTCCAGCAAAGAGTTTAAATAAAATGTTAACCAATGTAGAAATTGTCCAATTTAATAATAACAATGTTTAGAGATGGTTTTAAAATAAGTTTAAAAAGAAAAGTCTGAAAAGTTTGCATGATATGATTACTGTGGATATATGATTAAAATAATGCTAATCTGTATGATGCAATATTTTAAATCTCATAACCATTTACACAATTAAGATAACTGATAATACAAGAGAAATTCAGAGAACTAGTAGTAATAAATTAATCTGAAGCAATGAATGTGACACATGGAGAATGAAAAGAAATGAAGAGGGCAAACACAAGCTAACGCATAGACTAATGGACCATGTATAGAAATGTAGACTAAAACTTGATAAAATATAACAATAAAAGAATCTGTGAATCTGAAAATAGAGTATCATGCAAAAATGCACTTAAATATATAATAATGAATTGATTTTTTGAAAAACAGCAAAATAAGAAAACACACAAGAGATATATATATTCCCCAAAGCATTCCAATAAGCAGCTTTTGCAGAAGTTATAATCTTTAATGGCCAACCACTATGTTTCTCATCAGAGCATCCATCATACCACTCATCCCTCCTTCAGATTTAGATAAGTGGATGTGGAGAGTAAACTGGAACAACATTTGGGGCTCTGCAAAGCTGTAAAATACCAGAACATTAATCAAAACTCAGAATCTCTCAGATGTTATTCTTACTTTAAACAGTTTAATGACAGAAATACCAGCTCTACAGCTGTAATTGCCACACTGTTTCTTTTTAAACAACTGAACAGGGACAACTAATAGGAGTTTAGCAATGGAATTCAACAGGAGGAAGAAATAAAGTGGAGAAAGTCTACAAAAACTGCATACTTAGCTAGGTGAAAAGGTCATTTCTAAAATTCATGCTGATTGTGAGGAATATGTTCTGAGAGTTTCAGATTGCCCATTGTGGAAGCGTTAACAATTGTTTCTTGCTGAGTAAGCAGAGGTTACTTCAGATATTGTAAAAAGAACATAAAGCAGTCAGATTGAAAGAAACAAGCTCACTTGTGATGGAATTGATTGCAAGCATTAATTGAAAACAATGAAGTTTATGGAAATTCATTGCTCTGCTCAAGCAAAAAGAACACAACAATGAATTTCTATATTTTAGTTCCTTTGGATGAATGAAAGTTTCTTCAGTATAAGATAGCAAGAAGGTAATCTGTACTGCTAGAACTCAATAATTTTCAGCCCCTAACCCTAACAGTGAATAACAATACAAAATCAAGCTGAAAATGTGACTGCTGACTCTTCTTTTCAAGATTTATTTAGAAGATTAGGAAGTTTAACTGCATTTGGGAGAAATGATCTAAAGCTTGTGAGACAGTAATCCTAATAAGGCAAAGCCCTAGATCTTTAACTATATTTAGTTAAATGTAATTACATTCCAAATTTATACCTTGTGACTAAACATAGGATAAAGCTGCTGGGCATTCATTCATTCATTGTAAAATTAATTAGTGCCCATCTTACTACAAGATAACTCTGGGCAGCTTACAATATTGTGAGAAACATTCTTACCATTGCCTATGACAACAATTTTAAAAACTAAAATCACTCATGAAAAAAATCAAAAATAATGTTAAACAAATTGTCAGATATACAATATTTGATTTGGTATGTGGTTAACATTGGGAATGATGAAAAGAATTCTGAGATACCTTTTCTATAAGCAAGATTTTATAGTTTGATTCACCTGCAAATTGATGAGATGCATTTATAGACCATGAGCAAGCATGTTGATACACATATTTTATGAGAGGAGACTTCAACATGTAGCAGTTACTATGTGGGTGGACATTACAAAGTTATTGTTCTGTTCTGTTGACAACCGTGTAAAATCAATTTTAGGAAAGTTCCTACAAATGTCTGAAATAGTCTTGTTTCCCAATCACAAAAATTGTTCTGCTAAGACTACTGTAACTACTGATCATGTGATTGTCAAGTGAGAAATGGGGTGAGCCATGGTATAGAGTGCCAGACAGTGTATTTGATTTCCAGGTGCATAAGATCCAGGATGATTTGTAGAATGTTTGACTGTATCCTAAAAGCATATTAGATGAGTTAAGTGAAAAAGATGGACAGGATGAGATCACATGAATGTCTGGTGATTCTTTTTAAAACCTTTCTTGTCTAGCTAGAACACTGGGTGATGTCAAACTGAAATCTGTTCTTTTTCATGCCTTATAGAATTCACTTAACTGTTAGCTAGAATAAATGAGACTAGATTACTACTTAGGAGACTACATATGCTAAAGACAGAATTTAACTTGACAATTTTAAAAAAAATGGCTTAACCAGGCCATCAGATAATCAATGTTGCCATGAATTTGAAGTGATGTTAGAAAAAGAGATAAATACATTCAGATAAGGGTAATTAGTAAGATGTACAAAACTCAGATTCAAAGCAAGCTGTAAAATTACTTGAGAATTATCCTTTCACTTCTAGGTCACTAGTTCAGATATATACTGCAGGAGTGGTAATGACAAAGTAATGCCGGTTATCCTGGGAGCCAAAAGAGTATCTTTTATTCTAAATATTTACAGACATTTGCACATAATGGCTGGGTTGACTTCAAATGAAGAACCACAAACTAGTCCAACATATTTTAGCTTATTTCTGCATCTGATGCAATATAATTAGCCAGTATTAAAAGCTACAGAGTAGAAATCTGCATTTGTTTCTTCCCAGTTCTCTAAACTTTTGCCACTAAAATTCAACAATAAAGCATCTTGTTTCAAGTTAAAAATAAGGGTGACATTGAGAGCATGAGCCAAACTTATTCCATTTTTGCAACTCTAAGCCCCTCCTTTCTTGCCTTCTTAACCCATAAATATGGGCAGACAACCTACTGAAATTGGCCATTTTCATACCAAATTCTGGTGCTCTGATTCTAGCTTTTTTGGGTGGGGTGGTAGGCCTGGGGAAATGGACTTATCAAAGATCTGTCATTCTCCCAATTAATTTTGATATTTTTGTGTATGTGGTTTCATAACTTCACTTGATACTTTCCAATAGCCTTCAAGATGGTTGAGAGAAAGTCTGTTCACAGATTGCCTGTGCTTGCACTAACAAATGCTTTATGATAGATGATACTACCCAGATCCAGACGTTTTCCAAAGAAATTATTTTTGTAATAATCTGACTGGTAGTTCTGTTTCACACCTTGTTGATCTAGAATAGAGATACCAAAATATTTGAAAAGAAATCTCCCTTGAGGTATTTTCACAATCATTGATCCCAAGCAGTTATTTGGTTCATTAGTGACTGAAAGCAGGGTAGTAATCTGTGATTTTTTTTGACTTTATGGATCCCTTTGAAATAGACAAAGTCTATAATCTGAGAACTACAAGTGAGCATGATCTAGTCCTTTTGCTAACCACCAACTTATCTTGTATTTAACTTTCTGGATCATTTAATGTGTTCTTATGATGGATGCTCCACTTTTTAGTGATAAAAATTCATAACAATTCTAAAAATTTCTAAATGTGTCTCAAAACCTAAGACTACTGGGGATTACTGAGGAATGATTGTTTTGGAATATTTTCTTAAATCTTAAAAACTAAACTGTGGCTTTTTATTATGATTTTAAAAAAATAATTGCAACATAGGTTACCTTGTTGTTTTACCTATCAACATGGGTTAATCAAATTTTGCCTTTGCTTCATACAACATAATTTTCCATCTGTGATATGTGGTAGCTAAAAAGTATAGTGTTAAGAGAGACATGGAAGTTTTACCTGAGTGGTTCAATATAGGATCATTTATTTGTACTTGAGGGTTATCACAGAAAACACATGTTTAGTCTCGATACCAAACTGAGATTTAATTAATAATGCCAGAAATGGGAGAATCTGTGCTAGCCTTAGGCAAAACAACCACTATAAATGTTTTTTATTTGTTTGATTAATGTGCTAGAGCCAATGTTTGCATAAGCAACTTAAAATATATCTGCAACAATGTCAGTATTTTCAGTTTTAGTGATAAGGATAAGGATCCAAATACTTAACACTACAATTGCAGTGTCAAAAGTCTTGCATAGTTAAGGGTCTTTATGTCCTTGATGCTAAAGTTGCCATAGATGAAGTAGGTCCTGTAAACAATTTGACAATTATTTGTATCTGATTTCTTTGCACTTTCCTCACATTTTTACTGCAAGTTAAATTGCCATGGTTGCATTTTGTGTGTTGCTCATTTTGCCTATGAAAAAAGTTTGAGGTTATGCACAATTTTTGACTAGTTTTACATCATTCAAATATACTGCCTTTTGCTGCAAGATATCCGGTGGTACTTTTTAAAAACTATATTGTTAATCTTTTCTCACCTTGTTCTACTTCTGAATCTATTTCTTTTCACCAAATTTCACATTCTGTTCTGGTTAATTTAGTCCTCCAGGCGTTCAATAAGATCATATTTAAGTCTAATGAATTTCCATTAATATCTGCAAGTAAAAATTAATGTTTTAGAATATAAATTAAATCCAGGTCCTTTTAATAAGTCTACTAAGTACAGCGGAAATAGTAGTGGTTCTATTGTGCAAATGATGATTTTTCTGCATACACAGAGAATAAGACAGATATTAAACAAACTTTCCAGGAAGGAGCTTTCCATATATACATGCATGCATGCATGCATGTATACCATACATTGTACATATATATACTGTGCATAAGAACCGTAGCGGTATAGTGTTTAGAATGCAGTATTGCAGGCTAACTCTGCTAACTACTAGGGGTTTGTTTCTCACTGGCTCAAGGTTGACTCAGCCTTCCATCCTTCTGAGGGCGGTAAAATGAAAACCTTGATTGTTGGAGTCAATATACTGATGCTGTAAATTGTTTAGAGAAAGCTGTAAAGCATTATGAAGTGGTATATAAGCCTAAGCGCTATTGCTATATATATTTGCATACACACAAACACATTTGGTTCCCATGTCAACATCTCTCTTTGATGTATCCACCTGCCCTTATATTGCATTGTTTATTTAAATATTTGTTATAGGAAGATTCCACCTTTCCTTATAGAGCTCAATGTGGCATAGACACCTATTCCAACTTTCCCTGCGGTGCCAACTTTGTGAGTTGAGATAGGCTTAGAAAGTATAGCTGGTAGTTAGTGAGATTCCTGGATGCAGGCAGACCTGAACCTGGGTTTGCCCAGATCTAAATCTAAAACCTTAAAGTGCTTCAGTTGTGCCTGCTGGGGAATTCTGGGAGTTGAAGTCCAGTTGCCAAGGTAGAGAAACATAGGTGAATTTTGCTTCACAGGACTGCAGTTTAATAAAGATAGCAATCAGCTGTGAGTAAATTGTGATAAAGCAACTCACTCCCACAGAGAATTTTACAATCCGTGAAAACACTGGTGCTGCCCAAACTGCTGTAAGCATCGACAGGAATAATTAGCAAGCCGTTCTCTATCCACCACACAGTTGGAAACAAACCTCTATCCACTTAGCTGAAAGAAAGTGCCCTGATCTAGAAGAAAGTACCTTCCAAGTGGACATGTATTTGACATTCCCCAAGAGAAACAGTGGACATATAACTTTTCTATGTGGTGGTTGTGGATTATTTATTTTCCTACAAGTTATTAAAATGTATAATAAAGAGTAGTAAAGGAACTAATCATCTACCCAAAGGAAGAATGGTAGCATGATTACTTTAGGGTTATTTTGAAAAACTGATGAGGCAGCAAACATTAGTGAATTCTATTAAAAAGATTAAGCACACACACGTGTGTGCGTGCACATACACATTCTTTTTTTAAAAAAAAAATACATTGCAGCATTGGAATGGTTGATATGATTTTACAACTGAAGAGGGATGGAAATTACAGAACATCTGCAATGAAATTGGTTTTCTGTGAAAAACTGATGCATCACTTACTGCCAATGACTGGAAGGAAAAATACTTGTTTATACCCTTATGTAATGAATTTTTATGAGGTGAAGTTTGCTGTTTATAAAAAAAATACACTTTAAACTGCCAAAGATGTAAAATAATAGAATTCCAGATTCAAAGCAATGCATTACTGCAAAGACAATTACAAGTAGAATACTATCTGCTCCCAAACACCCAAGCAATTCCATTACTCTTATAATGACATTAAAGTGTTTCATCCATCCAGTTAAATGGGGGTGGGAAGAAAATGGATGGGTGGGGGGATAAACTGCATTCCAATTCAAAGTAGAGAGAAGATCTGCATTCAGGGTTTCTCAGTTCCAGTATGTCTTTTTCTTCCTCCTGGAAAAAAAGACCCAGAGAGACCAAGATTCATAAAGAATAAAACTATGTTCCTTAGCAACTGTTCCAAAAAAACAAAGATCAAATGTTGAGGTGCTTTTGCAGTGGACAGAATCCAGATTTAAGATGCACCTCTGCTTCGTTTTGGTACGCCAGTTTTACAACTGAAAGAGGGATGTTGAAACCCAAGAGGTTTTTTGTTCTTTGGTAGCTGTAAAATGGTTGTATGATTACATCTCTTACAAGTTAAAATAATTACACTCTCTAAAGACAAGAGAACAACTTTAAATAGGAGTGCAAATTAACTCATGTTCTTGCTTGTGGCTAAGGTGGGGAGACTGAAGCACTGTGCCAAACTAGTTGCTACACTAATGATTACAACAACTTAATTACCCTCAGTGTGCTTAATATCAAACCCCCATGGATTCTTGTCAGAGTGCAAACTGTAACTCTAGTCCTTGTTGGGCAATTGTTTGAGAAAATTAACTTGCTTAGTTAGCAGGATGTATATATCATATTGAAGGTCAAAAGTTATCCGTTTGAAACTGTTCTGCACTGGATGACAATGAGGATAATGAGATGATGTTTTTCTGGCAGAAAACCTCTGCAAAGGTATCTTCACTGCCAGGGTTTTTTCCAATGTAGGTACTACTGGGGCAATCAATCATTGTCCATTCTATGGTGGAATCGGACACTGTTATTTTCCTAGATAAGTGATTCACTGCAGTGACTAGGGACTCAGAAGCATTAGGTTGTGCCATAGTTCATACCCTGCTTCCAATCGAAAGGCAGGCTACGGAGTATTTAAGAATAGCATTGTTTTCCTGTTTTGCAATCCCTTGACTGATCATCAAAATGGTTATTCTTGGAGAACATATTGAACCTCCATTTTGAAAAACACCTTCTATCAGTACAATGTATGAGGATGGCATATTCTTGTGATGACTTGGCAAGCGTTGATGTCATATGGTCCTGGGTTAATTTTAGTTTTAATCTTTGGATTCCATAATTTGATTCCAAATTTTTCTCTGACTACATCTTGAGATACACAATTACAAATCAATTTTATGTAAGACTCTATAACTTATACAGTTAGAATAACATATGGAATTCAGAAGTGCTCCAATCTCGAAAGAATGTGATGATGCTTCATAATAATGAAATACATATGAACTTCGTAGGAAAAGGAACCACTTGGGTACATTGTGTTTACCTATCCAGGCAAACCATTCTTGATTTTTTTTTTATTGCATTTCAAAAAGATATAAAATACAAAGAAGTTGTAAAAAAAAAAAAGAAGCTCAGGGGAAGGGAGAAGGAAAAAAGCAAAATTGAGAATGCAGTTAAAAAAAAAGGGAAGGAGCTATTAAAGAAAATAACTTCTGCTTTTTTGGTGCAAATACAAATATAAAATAGAATAAACTTTTGAACTAAGTTAAATTGTTAACATATCATACTTTTATCATTAAACAAATATAATAATCAAAACCAAAAGTTAAAAAAGAAATTTAATTTCTTTAAATTTCCACAAAAAGTCAAGGACTGATTTCCAAGTAGAGAAGAAGCTAGACAAACTTTTTCGTCCAATCAAAGCATCAATTTCACCATCTCCATTAATTTCATTATCCATTCCTACGTCAAGGATACTTATGAATCTTTCTATCACTGTCCATAAAGCATCTTTGCTGCTGTTATCATGCATAAAAACAAAGTTCTATGTTTTTTTAAAATCTGTTTATCCATCAATTCTTAATAAAAAGCTTTGGCTTTACTTACACATTCAATTTAAAAATATTAACTGAATTAAAATACATCTAAATTATTTGAATAGAAACGTAGATCTATTCTGATAATTCTTAGCGTTCTTAACATCTACCAAAAATGATAAATGGTACTTTCAGACTGTTTACATTTCCAACATTTGGCAAACTCTTATACATCTTAGACAATTTATTAGTTGTTATTAAGTAACAATGATATATTATCTTATAAACATTATCTTTTTGATCAATAAGTTTGAAAAATATTTTATTTTTATCCTTTACTATACACATTCTCCCACTAATCCAACATTATCCTCCAACAAAACCTTTTTGCTTATTTAATCATACAATCTTTGACATATTCATCTTTAGTATTAATTTTCAACAGCAGATTGTACACTTTAGCAATCACATGTTTATCATTAGTACATACTTATCTCTAACTCAAAGTCAGTTTTCTCATTGGTAAATGCATAATTCCTTATCCAATTTAAATCTTCTATTAGCTGGACATAAGCCAGCCATTAGTAACCATGGTCAAGGCAGACTATTCTCTTTAAAGATGTTCATGCTGTTAAAAGTTAATCTAGTGCAATCATTTTTCCAGATTCATTGACCCTTCAGAAATGGCTTTCTCCATTATTACACCTATCCTATTGTTAAAAAAAAGGCTAGGATCACTACAGGAATGGCAGAAAAAAAAGTGGCTGTAATGTAGGCTGTTTGAATTACTTGATGAGGATCAGTAACATTTCTGTCTGTCCCTATTTCTGCAACAAAACCAGGACAGTTAATAATTAAATAAAACCAATTTCTATCTCACAAGCTGTGACTAAGACCCTGGTTACATAGAATTGTGAAATGCCACTTATTGAAAATAAAATTATGATCTATATTAAAAAAGAGGTATTTTTTAGAAAATAAGGAAGATAAGATTATTTGCTTTATGGGAGTTGTTCAATCTTACAGGAGCAAAACCAAATAATAAACTCAAATACAAAGTTCCTTTTGAATTGGGCTATGATGAACTAGAAATGGACTAAAGACGCAAGTCAACCAGAAAGAACAGGCTGTTGATGCTCCTACTGTGCCAATTGTCCATTTTATCAAAGCAGAGCATTTAAAGTAGCAGTAATTTGTGAAGATCAAAGCAGAGCATTTAAAGTAGTAATTTGTGAAGATCAATCCAGAATCAATCCAGAATCCAGAACTCATTTCCATGTCAATTTGTAATCTGTCAATTGAAATGTAATTGCAAACTAAAATTTAAATATAGAGGTAAAATCTCCTTTGAGTTGCCACATTCCTGATGACTTTACAAATATGTCCATGAAATCTTCCCTAGTAATACAGTGGGGTCACAATATCAATATTTGTTGCCAAAATGTTTATGAAAGACACTGAACAGGTGGCTTTATAATCCAGGCACCTATGGATAAAATGTTTTAATATGTTTCTACCTTTGTTGCCTGGCTGAAAGGGAAAACTTGATGAAATTTCTAAACCAACTAAGGCAGCAACACCAAACCCTAATATTTACTACGTAAATTGTGAACAATAGTAGTTTGCTATTTTGGAAAGTTCTAGTGTAAAGTAATGTTATGAGCTTCTTAAACTCTGAGAAAGCAGTTAGCAGTTTGCAAAATATTATTAGCTCAGTATATTCTGTCAGGAAAATGGTTAACCAGCTACCCTATCCATCATATGGGTGTTAGCAAAAGAATTAAGCAATCCAACCTCCAATCAGTTAACAGTTAACTTGGGTGCTAAAATGGAAATAGCCAGTTGTTGATACTTGTGTAACCTACTCTCTTTTTCTCTTTCAATAAATCTACTTAAAGATGATTTTGTGCGAATCCTGCTTTCTGTTGCCAAGAGCTTGCCAAGAGATAATGATGTAAATCTAAACTATAAAGTCTATAGAAAAAGAGACAGACATAGACCATTAACTCAATACTGCAAAATACCAAGACCCCAAATAAAAGACCAGTTAATAGGTCAAAGGATATGAAAAGAACATTTAGCTTAAAAACATAGGACAGTTAAGTTTAGCTTAAAAACATAGGACAGTTATTAAAACCAGTCAGAATGGCCAGAAAATAGGCTTAGAAATGTCAGCTTCCTGGCACAATGTAATGTATATTTCAGATTTAATATTTTCACTTTCACTTTCACTTTTCACTTAAAAAAATCCTGAACTGAAAAGTTGCAAACGAAAATAGTTATTTTTTCATAACTCTTCAGATTAGTTCATTAGATTTTCCACTTCCTCCCATGTTCTAGAACAAGATATGCATAAAAAAATTAGTTTTCAAATCTTCTGAATCTTGTATGTTTTGAGAAAAAAAATGCAAAAATTAGGTAAAAAGCACCAAATATGACTTTATCTTTTAAAAATCAGTTTATTAGGTTTCAAGCACATATTATTAGCACACCTGTTTATAATAAATAAAAGTCTATATAGGAATGAATTATAGAAAGACAATTGTGGTGGTGGTGGGGAACCCAACTAAAATATGCAATATATGTAAATTATTTCTGTCAGTTTTACGAATTATATTCGTTTTAGGAAAAGTCAGTTATATCTCTTTCATTTCTAGCTTATATTTTAATGGCTGGAGATCTTGCATCTCAATGCCACATTTAGGACAGGTAAAGTATATATCTGATAAGAAGCAACTTTTAATACAATAGTAACAAAAAACATGTGAACAACCAATAGTATGAGGCATAGTAGGCCATTCCCTGCACACAGAACATTCCTTGTGACTTATTTCTGATATATTTTCATTATTGAAGTTTTTCCTAACAGGTAAAGACCAAGAAGAAATCTTGAGCTTGAGTTTCTGCATGTTAATAAGTGGCAAAAAGAACACCAGAAACTCAGCAAATCCATGCCATAAGAGTTCTCGGTTCATGTATTCAAATGCAATTGGACGGATACCCTGTGGCTGGCAGAACACTGATCTGATTCCTAAAATACGCTCAGTAAGTGTAGCAAATTTTCCCTTCTGAAGAAAAATTAGGAAGTTTAGCAGCTCACAGAGTCTGAGAAGCCTGACTATCAAGTTAATAAAAGATTTTGTCCTTTGGAATGACTCCAAGGGACGTTTGCTAAATAAATCATAACACCTTTCTTCCAGCCATTTCCCGCCAACAGTACAAATAAGATACCATAATTTCTGTTGCTTGCTCAATGTCTGGTATTTCTGTATCTGGGATAAATCATTTGTGTATTGAATATTCAGTAGAGCCTGTCCCACTGTTGCATTCTTGGAACAGATGGTGAATCTCCACAAAAAAAGCCATAGAGATGCTTTAATTTCTGGTTCAAAGTGAGCCAAGAGTCCAGGTTTAAATCCATGAAAACAGTGAGTGAACTGGGACCAAACTAGCTGTTCCAAGGCTTTGTTCAGTTCAAGTGCATCCAGCTGACTAATTCTGAGGACAGGAATCACTTTGTTGACAGTGTTGTCCTTCAATGCCATGGTCAACACGGTGCCCTCTATAAGAAAAAATAAATTCATCAACATATTTTCTATTACATTTTGTTGTCCTTTAGAATATTTATTATTTTCATTTTGATAAAAGTTTCATGAGTTAGACCAGTGAAGAGCAATTCAGGCTATAAAATATAACTATCCCAATCTCACCGAATGGAAAGCAAATATTTTAAATCTGGATCTTCAGTTGTCATGTTAGACATTAAAATTGAAATAGTCAACATACGCCCACTCAGGTTAAGTCATTTGCTGGTGGTTTTTCACCAGCACATACAATGTATGTTCAACTGTGCACGTTTTCACACAAACCAGGATCCTCACAGTACATATTACTACACAGAACACACACTGGCTTCTACTTCATAATGCAAATGTTCAGATTTAAAACAAATATGATAATCAGGACAAGCTTCCCTGAGGGATAGCATGTTCTTAATTACCATTCCTCCATCCCAGGTATTTGAGGTCAGAGGTCCATAACATTTTTTAAGGCCAAAGGCCGAGTGTGGCCTTTGAAAGTTATGCTGAAGGCTATACTCCAAAAATGGTAACAAGATAAAAATTAAATTTTATTTCATTCCATTTATATCTAGATTTAAATAAAATTAAATATAGTTAATATAATTGCCCTCTAGATAGGTATTTAATCATTTCTCCCTTCTGTAAATTAATTACAATTTGGCATCGACTTTTAAAAATCTCTGAAATGTCATTCAAAGCTTTTAGGGGATACATTTAGTCTTAAAATCTGTATTTCAGGTGCACCTATAATTCTTGTGTTTGGACAGTTAATATCCAACCAGGTTTTGTACGATATAAAACATTTTTATACTTAAAAAAAACTATTTTATACTTTTAGACTTAGGTCCACCTGTCATTATATTAACATAGTTAAATCAGAAGGTGCTACTTATCATTTTTATTCATGCCTTTCAATTTATTTGAGTCTAGGTTTTTAATATTTTGTTATCAGACTGAAGGGCCAACGAGGTACAAAAGTGAGTTAGAAATCTAATAAATAGCCATTGTGTTAGGATACAGCTAATAGAGGGGTGGCTTTGAATTATACCTTTTCATTCCCATGAACTGTCCCAAAATTTCCACCATAAATGTCAACTGCAACGACTGCAACATTGGTGAACTAATAATTGTCCGAATTTTCTCCTCCTCTCATTGCCCTTGTGTTTGACTACCTGAGCACAGGAAGTGCCATTTTTTAATTGACCTGCAATTCATTCCAGATGAAAATTCTCATTTTTAAAATTTCTTTACATTTAAGAGACTTTAGCTTGTTTAAATCCCTTTTAAAATGCTAGTTTGCTATGCTTTAAACTTTAATGATATTGAAATTCAGGTTCTTTAAGAAGTGCTTTCTTTTGATTTATTGTTAAAACCTGGCATTCCAGAGCACTTCTGGGCTCTGGTGACCAGGTAGATCTGACTAATATTGTACCTAATACACCATCTTTATATAGGCTTTCCTTGTTTGGTGACTGTTTAGTAACAACAATGATGAAAATGTATCTTTTTGATCAATCCTTATATTTATATAGGTTCTCCAACACCTTAGGACATGCCCCACCAGACATTGACAAACATCAGTTTGCCTATAGGGAGAACAGGTCGACAGACGATGCCTTAGCTACTACTTTACATTCTGTAGCTAGCCATCTGGAGAAACCAGGAAACTATGTCAGGGTGCTTTTCATTGACTACAATACCTTCAATACTATCCTGCCAAACAGCCTTATCGAAAAGCTGACTGACTTGGATTTTCACTGTTCCATCTACGATCTGGATCAAAGACTTTCTGACGGACTGACCATAAACAGTGAGGGCTGGGTCTGTCACATCCACCTCCCTGAAGCTTAGCACTGGCTCCCCACAGGACTGTGTACTCAGTCCCTATCTGTACTCACTGCACACATGATTGTGTATTGTCTGACTCATCCCCTGTGATTAAGTTTGCAGATGATACTACCTTATTGGGCCTCATTACAGGTGGAGACGAAACAGCGTAAAGGGGAGAGGTTCAAAAATTACCCTCATGGTGCCTAGAAAACAATCTGCACCTAAACATCAGCAAGACAAAGAGTGTCAGACTTCTGGAAGAAGAGAGACGAACCTGTTCCACCGAGGGGGGCTGTGTGGAAAGAGGTTCCTCCTTTAAATTCCTGGGAGTCTACCTCAGCGAAGATCTTACCTGGAAAATCAACACAACCCATGTATCCAGAAAGGCCCAAAAGAGACTCCATTTCCTTAGGGTCTTATGAAAGAATAAAGTGGAACGACGACTGATGACTTCCTTTTACCGGTCCACAATAAAAAGCATCCTCACATATTGCATTACGGTGTGGTATGCTGGCTTGACAGCCATGGATAGAAAGACATTACAGAGGGTGGTGAGCACAGCACAAAACATTGTGGGCTGTTACCTGATACCACTAGATGACATCGCTAAGGTTAGCTGCCTTAGAAGAGTGAGGAAAATTCTCAGGGACAACTCATATCCCGGTCAGCACATCTTCACTCTCCTTTAATTGGATAGGAGATATAGAAGCATAGCCAGCCGCACCAACAGGCTGAAGACAGTTTCTACTCATGGGCTTCTGAATGGAAAATAACTTCATGTCAACATAATATGATAGACTTGTGGGCTGACGCATTGTGCAACAAGGTCACATATAGTGTAATAAGCCTGGGACTCGGTTCTCACTGTGAGTTGTGTTGGAGGGGAGTGCACAAAAGACTGGGACTTCTATCCTCACTGTGAGTTGTGTTGGAGGGGAGTGCACAAAAGGAGGCTCAGTCAATCTCATTGTACATGTTGTACTCTGACAAGAGTAATAAATAATAATAATAATAATAATAATAATAATAATAATAATAATAATAATAATAATAATATTACAACCTTCACAGTTCTGTAAAACAAAGGGTTAGGGTTATGAAATAAGATCATAAATAGAGTTACAGTTTCTTTTAATGGCCACTCTGTTTAATGACCAAGTTGCTGGTCCTAACTGTAGCTGTTAAACGAGAGAATATCAGTACTGCTACTTTTATCTTCTATGATCCCTGTTTCATATACTGTAAGATGTAGTGACATGGTTAACACTGTTTCTGTGTAGACTTTTCACTTCCAGTTTTGAAAAGGCTACCGTCAAAAATGCCTCCAAATGTGGCATTAGCAGGGACTTTCACTCGAATTTGTTTTTGTATTTTCTGTGAAATGTTGTCATATTAAGTGCCAGACAGTTATGAAGTTATATAGTGATTTTCCGCTTCACAATTTATTAAATATATAACCAGGGAGTTTCTAGGTTATGAAGCCCTACCCAGACCATAACTTTACACAAGTTGTGCCTGACATCTTCACTGCTCTATTAATTACCAGGTACATTGTACTTAATTTGTTTTAAAATGCTGTTATTACTAGTATTTTTATTTTTACCAAACTGAAGGTTCCTATTGACCAATAAACATTCTAGAAACAACAAATTGTTGAGTAATATTAATTAAATAAGTATGTTTTTCTGATATGTGTTAACATTGCTTACTGTGTATTATACAAATTATGAATGAATGTATTTTATTTAGAAATGCATTATTGACAGAAATCTATCAATACTAAAGTGGGTATTGTCAAGGGCCTGTCGATATTAATGTAATTATGATTAAGGGGATAACATGGATTTTAGCTTTAATACCAAATAACATCTCCTACATTGCTGCTATCAATATAAGCATTATTATTGACCTGTTCTGAGGCTCAGAACTAGATGTATTTCCATTAAGCATATCTGTCAATGAATCCTGCCTACAAAAATTCTACATTTAAATTTACAGGCCTGTAAACTTTGGCAGCAGAAATGTATGAGTTCAAGCAATCTCCAGAGTGTCATTCCTCCCACGCCGACCCAGCAATTCTGCTATAATAAACTAATTTATGCCAATCCAGTGACATTACCATCTCACGCCTACTTTTAAAGGATAATTAGCAGAAAACAAACAACATTTTCATACCAGAGGGGCACACAGTCCAATGCCTACATAGCAAGCCTTAAAAGATCTTCAGAATGTAAAACTTAAAACATTCCAAGCTGTCCCTCTTGGTGTTCTAAATTTGACTACTGAAATATTTTAATTGTGTTTGTGATGCACAGAACCATTTATAAGTTAACATCTATAAATAATACACCAGTGAATTCAAATATATTTTCCAGGAGTTTTAATCCCATGCATCGGTTACATCAATCAGGTAGCATTGAAATATGCAGCCAATAATCATTGCAGAGTAAACTGTGTCTTCAGCTGCCTATCAATGTCACATCTCATTGATAGCACTGTCTTACAAAAATGTACCATAGTGTGTGGGTACAAAAATCTGGGAGGATTGGAATATTATTTTCATTTACATATATCAGGATCTATTCCCAGGTCACCTTAGTTTATGAGAGCATGACAGCAATTGCAGATTTTTAAAGCTTTTTTAGCATAATTAACATAAGCATTAAATACGGAATTTCAAAGGGAAAGTCAGCCTATGTGATCCATTCATCTGGATGCCAACTAGTCCCCATCCCTATGCCAATAAAATGGGAAGAAAGAGTTAAAAGAATTTCTATTAAATAAAACTGCACACAAATTGGAGTGGAGAACCAGAGGCTGCTGTGCTATAACTTCCAATATCCCTCATGCTGGGACTGCTGGGCATTTTAGTCCAACAATATCTGCATAGTGAGACTTTCTCACCCCTAACATAATGAATGCATGGGGACAAAGGGAATGTACTGTACATGTAGTAAGTGCTATTTATAAATATTCTTAGAGAATGAGCTGTTAATTTTTAAATATGTCTCTGTCTTAATTAAAAAAAATTCCCAAGGAATTCAGAGTATTCTTTTCAAATTCAGATGCTAGTTAAGAATTATCAAAGCTACACAAACATCTACACTTCATCTGTCTATCACACACTATATGGGTTGGTTGTAGGCTATCTCAGATCTATGGATTTTCAAGCCAATTCATCATAAACAACCTTCTTAAAGACCTGTGAGAGCTGAAATTGGAAAAATGGAAAGCTAGAAGGCTCAGACATAAGCATTATTGCAGGTGCTATTTACTTCCCAGTCTGGAAGCAGAGCAGCAAAAAATCCATTTCTATGAAAAAGCAAGAGAAACAAATCTATGATTTAAACTCTGAGGCTCATACGTATTGCATACACACTGACACACACACACTCACTCACTCACAAGCATGAACCACACATACATACATATATTCACATGGCTGGATTCCTGGTTTCCATAGCAGCTGATATTCTGCATAAATATAGTTTCCTCCATTTTCAGTAATAGTTTATATTTAATCCTTAATTAAACTACATAGCATTTTTGAGGGTTGTGCTGTTAAGCTAACTATTGAATGCAGGGAATTGAATAGTGAAGAGGAGAGAAGAAACCTGTGCCTGCATGTAGTCTGACAAGACTGTCCTTTGTATGTATACATTCAAGAAAGACAAGTAGGAAGCTTCAACAAAAGCCTCACCAGAATTATATCTTATCTTTTCATCGCTATAAAATTGGTTTGTCATTACTATGTTATAGCTTAAGTAACCTTCAAAAAGATTAATTTCATATTATATTTTGACTTTCTATATGCTTCAATTAAATGCCTTCTATCATTTGAAAGTATACTACAGACTAAGATTTGCTAACCACTCTGCATAGCCTACCAACATTTATAAACTTGAATAACTTGAACGTTTATCGAACATTACTTGAATTGCTGAAAATATTTTTAATGATTATTTTTACATATTTAGTCTTTTTACTATAACGAAAGGGAAAAAAATGAAGTTTTATAACATGTTATCAACTGCATACAAATTTAATAAAACAAATAAATCTAAATAGAATTAGAATTTGGTTACTTAGTTTAGTAACCATTTGAAGATACAATTCACTGGAAAAGTAACTTTGCAATCAGCCTGTGTACTTATGACCACCATAAGAATCCTCATGGTCACATGACTGATATTTGAGCACTTTGCAACCAACAGTGTTTATGACTGATCAGAATTCATGTCTATTTTTAATGTATATGTTCACTATCAATGAAGTAGCACAGACATCTACTTTCTACCCTCCCCACATTTTGGGGGGGAAGGGTACTTTAAATTCAGTCTTACCTTCTCCAAACTACATGGATAAATCTACACAATTTTCTTTGGAACTTTTTAGAAATAGTTGCCCATTGTCTTCTAAAGGTGACAGTGTGTGCTTCAGCAAATAGCTAGTCTTTTTTAGTAATTACAAGTTTGGCTTCTAAAACTTCTACATACTGTAAAACAGTTTTGTAACAGCCTTGTCTTCAAAACTAAAGGCTGTTACAAAGCTGTTTTACAGTGTGCAGAAGTCTTAGAAGCCATACTTGTAATTACTAAGAAAACTACCTATTAACTTAATAACTAAACATCTTTATAGGTGCATAATAAAAATATCTATTAATATCAGGCTATAATATGTAAAGAAGTTCCTGAATGAGTCACTGTGACATTTCGTACTACATGATGACGTATGAACCTATAATGGTTTCAGATAACTTAATCCATCTAGTCTCCAGTGGCACTGCCTATTGGTACATCACATTTCTGTATAAACATTCCAAGTTTAGAATTTCATGCATTAAATTCTAATTTTTAGCCTTCCACTAATAAAATGCACACAATTTCTATAACATTTAATAAGAATCTTCCCATTTTTGATGAATTTGTAAAAATGAATCTTTTCAAAACCTCATTCCTTTTTATATCCCACATAAACAGGGAGATACATTCTTATACTACTGCTTAAATTAAGTGAAAACTTGATAAAACTGATTTCCTAAAACTGTTTATTGTAGCAGCAGAACATCAAATGTTTAAACCACCAAATGTTTAAATCAATTTTTTATTTATACATAGGAAAGTGCAGAAAATAATTTCTATGATATTTTTGATAATGATAATGGCAGAAAGCAACTTACAATGTCCTCTAAAAACCCATTCACATGTTTATCTTAAAATCTTATTTTAAGGGAAGTATCATGGACTTCAAAAGGAAATTAAATGTGCCTCCTAATGTAGCATTAATATCCTTATAGCTATTTCTCTTGGATCAAGATTGAGCATTGTATGTTGGCCATACTTTGAATATGTGATTTAAAACTAGAATCTCCCTTCTTCTATGTCATCAGTTTAAGAAGTTTGAGATATTTCTGGCATATAATGAATGAAATGGGTACAACCACACATATAATATAAAGAGTGGCTCTGAATTTAAAAAAGAAATTGTAGTGGGAATACCAGTTAGTGAAATGCCATGGGAACTTCAACAAACCCTTCTGTAAATTTCTACTAAACACCATATAGATGTAGTATTTGGTAGAGTTGTGTAAAATCATGCAGTTCCACCTGAAAGCCTCACTTCAAATAGATAAGAGAGACAGTTCTTTGGTTCAGAAAATAAAAATCACCTTGTATCAACTAGAAGCACTGAGAGGGTCAACTTGATTTAGGCAGTAACTTCATTCTCGCAGGAAGGGCTTTTGTGTAGGAGCAGCAGCTCTTTACAATGGCAAGACTGAAGCAGTATAGCCCTTCTGATGCCGTGCTTTGGATGGAACCTCTGCTTCAAGTTGTGGCATCCCTTTCAAGTTGCATACAGCCTTAGTAATCAGCAAACCCTGTTCTTGGTGACAGGGCTGTATCATATTAAAAAACAGGAACCTAAGTGAAAAGAATCTTTTAAAAATATTTTAGTTCTAAGTCACCCCAACCAACATACTTCTAAGTCACCCCAACCAATTAGGCACATCACAATTACTATATACAGTGAAAAACCACAATATAAATGGCAAACAGTTAAAACACATATCAGTGGTACATGCTTTTCCTGGAACTTGGGGGAGTGGGGGCTGCTCTTGCTGTTTGCAGCAACCAGGCTGAGTCGATCTTGGCAAGGCATTCCGTGATATTTTACTTTGTATTTATTTTACTCTCCTAATCAAGTTTTTCAAGATTAAGATGGTTTAGCTTTAAGGAACTAGGACTCTTTTCCATGAACAATAATCCATTTATACAATCTCTCATTTTATGGGTTGCTGTTTGAAGTAGGCTGGGCAGGCACTGCTCAGTCTTGGGAATAATTTTTGAGATATCCCCAAGTTTGGCTTCACCTAACAAGTAGTCTTTACACACAGATTGCTTCCTACAATCAAATTCAAATTTAGAGCAAAGAACATTGGAGAGCTGATTACGTGGGTTGTGAAACTCTGAATGACACTGAGCAAGACCACCAATAACATTTTATAACCATTGCCTGGCATCTTTTAATAGCACAATCCTAGGCTTTGAGGGAGATGGGCAGTTAGTAAGTGAGGACTACCTGTACAGGTATACTAAGTAACTACCATAAAATCATTTCCTACTAAGGAAGAAGGAACTGTATAAAACCGTGGAAAGTGCAATTACAATTACTTTATGGACTTTTTTTGAACCAATAACACGAAGCACCATGATTTTCAAGCATTTTTAATTCCAGTAGTTAAAACAACAACGCAAGTAATAAAACACAGTAAAGACATTGAGGAAACAACAGTTAAAACCAATCACATTCCCAAGTCAGCTTATGAGCCAAATGGGTTTTGTTTATGCCAATCAAAGGAAAGTCCCAAAGAATTTAGGAACGGCCATGGAGGCGGCCCTTCTTGTGCTTCTAACACACGTGTCCCACTGGGCCCAATCCCTAATTCTATTTTTCGGAATATCTGCTATTGTCCCTTTCCCAACCCGAGGGGGGGGGGGGGGGGGGGGCTTTCCATTGATGAAGCCCCTATCTCGATTTTGGGTCAAACATTCGCAGGGCTGTCCAAGGATAAACCTGACCGCAGCCAGCTCACCCAGGGGGGGGGGGGGGGAAAGGAAAACAAAAACGTTCCACGACAGGCAGAAATTCAATTGGATTGGCTCTTCGACGCAGGGGAAGAAACAAGCCGTTCGTTGCGTTTCTGCTTGTCCCAGGGGCGGGGGGAGGTAAGGACACCCATTCCCCTCGCGGTTCAGAGCTGGTCTGCCCGGTGGAAGGAAACCCCCTTGGCCGCTCTCCCTCCTGCCTCTTCAGCCACGGCTGGCTCGCCCTCTCCCTCCCTCATTGACTGACCTCGGCTTTCCTCCTGAGGGAGGGGCTTCTGGGGAAGCGCCACCGCCGCCTCGGCCTCCACAGTTCGCGGCTCCAAGGGGGGGGGGGAAGAGATGACCCGGATTTCACACCGAGCAACAGAGTCCGCTAGCCTAGAGCGGCCGGAGTCGCCTTTCTTCTATTTCCGCTTTCGTCATCTCCATGACTCTCCGTGGTGCCGCGCGCCCCAGCATTTTCCGGATGGGGAGCCGACAATTGGAAAAGAAACAGGAAACGCTGATTAAACTCGCTCCCATCTCCTAGACAGGTTGCTTCCTGGCCGCTTCTGAGTCTCCGCTTTGTTCATAGAGATAGGGAAAAAAAACCCCGAAACTTCTCCATTCCCCTCGTCAGGAGATTCTTCATTTGCTCTTTTAGGGAAGGAGGAGGGGGAATTTTAAGGAATGTGTTTTTAGAGGGGCCGGTAGGAGCTCACGATCTGCTTCACTGGACTCGGTTGTTGTTGTTTTTCCCTTTCCTTTTCTAGCTGGATAATCTGGGAACTTGGAATGATAATGCCAGTAATTGCGGATCAGCAGAAGGCTTAAGGTTTGCTCTTGAGGGGCATCAGCTCACCTTGAGAAAGCCCGAAACAGCTATTGGGTGGGAGAATGGAAATGTTAAATACTCTCCCAAGCAGTCACTCTGTTTGGTGGTCTACGGCGCTGAGTCGTTGTACCGAAGCAAATTTGCGATAATGAAAACAACATTGCCTTTCATTCTGCCACATTTGAGGACTCTTGTTTAAATCACTCGCCCCATCCTACTCATGTCCCCAGACACCCTCCAAAACAATAGACAAATAATAAAATAATAGATAATAAAAACAAGTAACTTGTGGGTTACAACCAAACTAAAAGAAGACACGGCTTTCAAAGAGCGCAACCCTTATTTTGTTGGGGGGGGGGGGGGGGGAAGGGTGCTACGGCGATAACACCATTTCACCGTCTCTTTTTTTTTGTCTCTGCAACTCTCCCGGGGGAGGGGGAGAATGAAACATGGCTTCCTAAAGAGACTCGGAATCTCACTTATGCGTATCGGGAACTAAACTCTTTCAGCTCACGATCTTTCCAAAGGCTGTTAATAGAAAGGAGAGAACTGAGATCCGAAGCCCCTCGATGGGAATCGGCTACTTGACGAGCGGTGTACGAGTCCAATCCCAGTTGAGGGGCGGCACTAAATAGTAACCAATGAGCTACCGGTTGAGAAAAATAGGACTCGGAACGAGAGGGTTGGGCGGGACGATTCCAAATACGTCACTGGGGAAAAGACCCTTTGGAGCCCAACGGAGGTGGTTAGTTTAGCCCAGGTGGGTTGGTGCATCCTTGGTTGGGTAATGGTTCGCTCAAACCTTCCGCGAGGAGAAAATGTACTCATTGACTTTTTATTTGTCCCGGAGCAAATAATATTTGAAGGTAGACTGCCTGTGAAGTCGGAGGCTCCATTTAGTTATCATTAGTAAATAACCTTGGAAAGCATGACCATGATTTTGTTTTTTGCTTTTTTCCCCGAAGGCATCCGTTTCTAGAATGCCACATTTTATTTTATTTTTATTTTTATTCAGTGGTTTGTTTGTTTTTTGCAATGCCACTCCCCCCCCCTTCTCCCTTTTGAAAGGTGACAGAGTTGTTTAGCCTTGCCAATAGCGCAAAAATGTTTGGGAGGGAGCAGGATATAAATTTAATATTTTTATTAAAATTGTAAATATATATTTGAATCAATAATAATTCAGAGATTAATTTCCTCCCTTTGTCAACCCGAGAAATTTAGAGTTCAGATCATTTTTAGGAGTTTGAAACAGTTTAACAGTGTTTTTTAAAAAATAGTTCATGTATACAAGTCATCCTCTGTTAATGATAGTAATTGCTTTCATTAAGTGATGCAGTTCATGTGATTTGTACTTTTACAACTGCATCACTTGATGATAGTAATCCTGGTAGTCCCCATTGTAGTTAAATGAGCATTGCAAGTTGTTAAGCCTCTCTTGCAAGCAAAGTGGCAGGCAAGGCTAAATGAGTGTAGCAGGACAGGGTAGTTGGCAGGTAGGAATAGTGTGTGTGGCCCATGAGATGCAGCTTTAGGGTGGGTGGGAATGACCACTATTAGGTGGAAAAGATATGTAAGTAGCCCCTGCAGTGCAAGAGTGGCTGGGTTGGGGGGTCATTGCTGCTAGGTGTGGAAAAGTGCACTGGTGTCAAGTATGGCCAGGCAGGTGTATGAATGCTATAGCATTCAGGTGAGTGCTGCAGGCACATACATGCTATCAAATATGAGATCCCTGGGATCTTTTATTCCATAGCTGGGTCTCCTTAGGATAAAATGCTGTGGGACTAAGCATAAGTTACAGTACCAACTTCCTTGCTGGCTTCTCTTTTGACTTTGCTTGTGCGAAGCAGGTAAGGAAGGATACAAATGGTGATTATGGGACACTTCAACTGTGTTAAGTGCAAGCCAAAGATTTACATTGCAGTCATGCGACCATGGAGCTGCTGGAATAGCCAAACTTTAAGACTCAGTCATCCCAAAGGTGCTTTTTCAGGAGGCAACTGGACTTTCTGGTTTTTGTTTTATTAACATATATACATATACGGTAGCACTTCTTCAGCTTCTTGGATGAGAAGTGAAACATCTTCAAAAAACCCAAAAAAGTCCAGTTGCCTCTTGAAAAAGCACCTTTGGGACAACCATGATGACTGAGAATCTCCATACACTAAGACTCAGTCATAAATACCACTCACTCATTCAGTATCATTGTAACTTTGAATTGTGACAGAATAGTGAGTAGTCATTAACTGAGGATTACTTATGTATAGCATCTTGTCAACAGTTGCTTCTCTTTCACATGCCTTGCATTTTTTCTGACCATATACAGTATGGAGTTACGTACTTGGACAATGAACCTCAACATGCGTTTCATATTAAACAACATATCTTTCTGTACCATTGCATTAATAGCAACAGAAATGGATTAATCATTTTTTTAAGTATGCTACCACTTGGCAGCCATGTTCCGTGCTGGTATAGAACTCATATTCCTACGCATGTTTTGAAATAACTTTGAATATTACTTTCATGAGTTGGGGTTGAACATTTTGTACTGGCTCTAATTGACCCATTTGCTCCTTAATATCAGCATATGATTCTCATTAAAGCTAATGGAGCTATATAGATTCCAAAAGGTAAAGAAATAACTTAGAAGGATCTGTTATAGATATTAATGATCTCTTAATTGCAGACATGCTGCAATTTCAAAATGGGGCAAGAAGGAATTAAACATTGCAAGTATTCAGCAATTTATTTACCATAAACATTTGTGTAGTTGAAGTTACCATTAAAAGTTAATGTAAGAAGTATTTTCTGATGACCCTAGATGACTCCACTTTACATTAATTTTTCCTGATGAATTAGACAAATGGAGTTTGCAACAATAATATTATATCAGATCTGAACTCTAATGCATGTATATCCTGTCAGTGGGTCAAGGGGCCAAAGCAGATCCTAATGGGTACCAAGAAAGGAAAATATAGCTTTGGCAAAGTGTTGTTGTTTTTTCCACAGGAAGAGGAGAAATATTTCACCATGGATATAACGTGTTTGTTATTGACTATAAGCTTGTGTAGAAAGTGGAATGTTAAAAGAAAGAAGTATTCAAGAAGTATTTGTAAATTAAATGGATTTTTCAAGGCATTTTAACATTTAATTTGAAATAGGCAGTCCTTCAATAATTGCTTTCTCTTTCCCCTAGTCCAGGAATGTCAAACTCACATGATGTATTGGGACCTTTTCCCCCTTCTCTAAACAAGGTGTGGGTGTGGCCAGCGCATGATGCATCTGGTTTGTAGGCTGGGAGTTTGACAGCCCTGCCCTAGTCTGTTGGTCATAGCTTGCATCATTCTCTACTAGAATTTCAGACCAGGGAAAAGAGCCTTTATCTGGATTTTTCATTGGAGGTGGCAATATTATTAGAGATGTATGTTTTTCTGCTTACTTCTATTGGAGTTTATTAATCAGGAATCTAGATAGTTATCTTCTAATTTAAGAAAAGTAACTTGAAATAGTAACAAGAAAAGTACTGTATTTTGGTTACATGAAATCCCATACCTGGATTTCAAAATAAAGCTTTGATGGCTTGGCGCCCCAATGGGGACATTTTATTCTGGAGAAGGCCGGTGGACTAAAAAAGAAGATTCCACGTCTGGATTAGTTATGTGTCTGGTTCCTAGTTTTGTCCAAATCTTATTTTTTGTAATGCTTTTTACATTTCTAATACTTTATGTTCTTGTTTTTATAGTGATTTAAACTGCTCAGAGTCACTTTGATGGTGGGATGGATGGCATATAAATTTAACATTTTTTTAAAAAAAAAATAAGGTCACTTCCCATGTCTGTTCTTCAGTCCCAACTTCTGATAATAGCTATGTACATACATATATGGTAGCACTTTTTTTCTACTTTACTTAGTATGGGATGAAGACAATAGTTGTGATGAAGAAAATTGGACCCTATAGTTTAGAGACAAAATATGTCATGATGTTGCTCCAATGTACAATACTTATATCAGATGTTGAATAGAGGTAGTATGTAATGGTGGTATTTGGACGATGGTGTCAACATATGCATCCCATTTTGTTATCAACATTTGTTGTGGTTTCTGTTAGAATAGATACATAGAAGAGTTGTAGTAGTTCTTAAATTGGTTGCTGAGATTCAACTGTGGCACTACAATTCTGGCTAAAAGTGGGGCTATAGTAGATGATTGGCTGACATTAACAATTGGCTGAAATTATAAATTGTATTAATACATAAATCACAGTTTACAAAGCACATGGCTAGATTAACCCTATACAGTAAATCAAAACCAACCCAATCATATTTTGCTTAATGGAATACATGCCTCCAATCATATCAAGACCACCTAGGGAAAATTTGGATCTTCTCAGATGTTACAAATTATGGCATGCTTACTACACTCCTGTGTACTATTCTCATCTACTGGGGTACTGCTCTTTGAAGGTTTCCTGCTTTTCCCAGACATCAAGGGATTTGGATGATAACTGAACAATTTAAAGAAGGGAAGGTAGAAACAAGTTTGCATTTTATAGAACTTGGTGGTAATTTACCATTTGCAGGCAAACATGTAGTTATCAGATAAGCAAGCTCAGCTTCCTTTCCACCTTCTTTGAGTTAAACTCTGCTTGCCTTATCCATCATTTTTGGCTCGTGGGAGAGCTTTGAAACCTATCTCCTTTTTTCGAACTTCTATGTAAAAAATTACTCTTGTCTTTGTGCAGTTCAAATCCTTTTGTTAATTATACTGAATCCAGGTTTCCACTAAAACTCCAACTGTAGTGTTATCAGCATGTGATCTATCAAGGCCCCATGATTTCTTCTTCAATGGCTTTTGTAAGTGTAGTGCTTTTTCTGTAGACTTCGTTATACAAAAGGTGTGCTACTGTGCACTGTTTTGATCAAATTTATATGAGTATTATTTTTTAATAATAATTTCTAGTTGTTTCTAGTTATTGTTGTTTTAATTTTAGCATGTTGGTTCCTATTTTTGTCCTTGCATCCCAATCTGCACTGGAAACTAGAATTTAATCTTAATCAGAAATTAAAATGTTAATCTGTTTTGTTTAATGAAACACATATTAAGTGATTTCAATTGCAGTATAACATGGCAAAATACAGAGAAATATATTCTTTGCTTACAGATAGTTAATAGTGCCCATTAAATGTCTATTTTAAATATGAATATACAGAACATTAGAATAAAACAGGCAGATGTTGGGGGGAAACCAATAAAACATACTTAAACTGAGAAATTAGTATTTATAAAGCTGATATAAACTGCATGACATATCTTTTTCAGAAGGATAGCAGAAAATATTCTGCTAAGGATGGATACTGGCCAGAGGGATTGACTCATTCATATTTTGTCTTTTGTTTAATACTTGGAAGAACTTCAACCTGTAGTAATGGTTGATAATCCTTGTCTTTCCATCTGTATGCCCCTGCTTTTAATAAAATCATGCTTTGGCCAAGGTGACTTTAAACTTAATTATTGTTTAATTAGTACATTAATTAATGGAATGAAAACAAAATAAATGCTTTAGGACCAACCACTTTTGATTCACATTCAACTAATGCCTATATTACATTGGGCTTCATCATTTTACTTCTGATTCTGTAGTTTCTGGGGTTTTTTTTGTAGGGTCTGTAGTCTCTTTTCTTTTTGTTATGCAAAGATCAATGCAGACCATTACATTTGGAGACCTTAGGCTTGGGATATTTTCTAGCCCTTTTGTACTCAACTAAAGAATTCAAAGCATCTGAAAGCCAACAGATACCCCAACCCAGGGGTGTCAAACTGAAGGCCTGCAGGCTGCATCTGGCCTGCGGGTGCTTAGATCTGGCCCATGGGGCTGACCTGGAAGCAGCGAAGGCCCGGCCTGCGGTGCCTCTGGTAATGAAAATGGAGCTTGGAAGGCTGCGTCCTTGCGACCCTCTTGAGTTCCATTTTCACTGGCAGAGGGCTGCAGGAGGCCATTGCAGCTGAAAACAGAAAAACGTGTGGTCCTCACGAGCTCCATTTTCACTGGCAGAGTGCTAGCAAAACAAACTATCAGCAAAAGTGGCATTTGATCACAAGAGTGATGTTAAGCTGGCCACGCTCACTCTGGCCATACCCACCCCAGCCCCCCTCGGTAAAACACAACCCTGATGTGGCCCTCAATAAAATTGAGTTTGACATCTCTGCCCTAGCCAGTATACAAGTACAGAGTGTGTGGGTTTATTTAATTTAATTGTTTATATCAGGGTGGGCTTTATTGATATCTGCTTTTTATTTGGCAAATAGAACTTTTAATACATGAATACAGTGTATTTTCCTTTGTAATGAGAATGTCATGTTCAGTTTAGCTAGCCAGCCAACCTCTCCCAACTACAAGTAGTCCTTGTTTAATGACCATAATTGGTACTGGTCACTCAATTGTTAAGCAAAGGTCATAAGTATGTTGTAAAATTATTTTTCCATCACCATCATAACTGGACTAGTATGAGAGAATGATCTTGAGGGACAGGGGGAAGAGATGTTAACTGGAAAACAATCTGACAAGGAAGCCCACAGTTGCTTAACCATCAGATGAATATACTACAAGATTTATATCAATCTTCCTAGGCAAAGCAGATAGGAAAGCTACATTAGCAAGTCTGAAGCACAACTCCTGCCAACACTTTTATCTGCTTGGGTGGGTTTTTCCTTTTTCTGACTGTTGAGCAATTGTGGACTATCCTGCCTTTGCCTGATAGTTTCCAAGGAAGCATCCCTTCCTCTTGTCCCTCAAGTTCAGAGGTGGGCAATTATGGCCCTTTTATGACTTGTGGACTTCAACTCCCAAAATTCCTGAGCTAGCTTGCTCAGGAATTCTGGGAGTTGAAGTCCATAATTCATAAAAGGGCCATAGTTGTCCATCCCTGCTCAAGATCATTCTCACATATCATTGCATCAACTGTAAAACAGTTGTTAAATGAGGCAGTCATTAAACAAGAACTATTTATATGGCCACCCATCTCACATGGAGAGATTCTAGACAGTGTACAGCAATCAGATAAAACCAACTTTATAAAAGCACCCATTATAAAAATATAAAATAACCATGATTAAAATATTATTATTGATCAAGTTTATACATCTGTACAGCGTATCATACTCCACCCTATGGCTTCCTCCCACAAATTCTAGTGTGATTATTGACTATCTATTAAAAACAGGTAGTCCATAGCTTACATCCATTTGGTGACTGTTCAGTTATGGCAGCACTGAAAGTCATGGATGTACAACCAATCTTAAAGGTTCTAACCACTGTAGAACCTCCAGAGTCATGTGATCATGATCCGGATATTTGAGTACCCATCTTAATTATGTCAGTACTCATAATTATGACATTGCAGTCACATTATTGCCATTGTGACCTTCCCTTCCAGCTTCCCACAAAGCCAGTGGTGAAACTGGAAGGGAAGGTTGCAAGTTGTTCTGGTAAGTCAGTCCCCCTTTTTACTGCCTGCAAGACAAATCCTTGTCCACCTGCAGCGGCCCTTCCAAGTTCTCCCCTGGCTTCCTATGACTCATAGGGTGCGCTGGTCTTCTCTCCAGATCCCTGGCACCCCTGCGGCATTCCCAGTGGCACCTCTACACTCCTTACTTGTACTGCTTACAATTCATATCCCTTGGGGTCATGGTGATAGGATTTACATCCCTAAGCAATGCAGTGGAATGATGCTGCTCTTTTCAACTTTAGAGATGTCAATCCTAGCCCCAATTTTCATAACCCGAACACTACCTATACACTTATTTTTCATTTGCTGTGGATTTGGGGGATGGGATTTCTTTGCTGATGTTAATAACTAATATCCTCTTCTTTGAATTGCTGTTTTGAAGAGTGACCAAATTATCTTCAAATGACATAGGAAACTTCTCATAATTAATTCTTTAGTCTGATTCTTTAGGAAAATGGAGCTGAATAGTGATAAATGATTGGGATGTGGAGTATATGTGAGGAGAAGCTTTTTTCTTTTTAATTTTTAGAACTATCTTAGATCAGATTGTTCTGATGCAGAACCAATGTTTTATAGCCTGTCACAATTTAATAATAAAATTTGATGCTAGATCTGTGCAGAAACAATGTGATTGACAGAAAATGCTGTTATGTAGGTATGGGATGCTCTCTTCCTGTATAACAAGATCTTTGAATGCAGCTTAACAACGGTACAATTGCCACTGGACATGCAGTAAATGATTTTGATTGTGGTACCAGCAGTACTGCATCATCTGTATTTGGTGTAGAATATTCTTAAGGTGAGCTTTAAAAATAACTTTGTAGGTTGTGACAACTAATCACACATTGTGAAGCAATGTAAAATATCACTGCTTTCGAAAAGGGTACCAAACTTCAAAGTTGTGTACAGTATTGAAATATATTGGCCTCTAAATCAAATATTCCAGAGAAACTGTTTTCAGTTTGCATTTATTAATATTAACTTTAGTGTGTTTTTAATATGAGAAAAATGAGATTCCAAATCTGATTTTGATGTACCTTCAGGTGTTTGCAATGAACATCTTCTCAGGCTGCTAATAAGGAACAAGATATCTTGGAAGAAATTAAAATACAAGCTGGAAAAGAATTGCTGGCTTCCTCAGCTGCTTGATATTATCCCTGTTGAATGGTCTACTGTTAAGTGAGACAAAAAAGGCTGCAAGGGAAAAAAAGACTATAAACGATTTCCCTGTGGATGATCTACAGGCCATGGCATAACCACCACCACCCCACCCACCCACCATTTTTTGCTTCTGTAATATCAAGGACAAGACCGTTTAATATAATAGAGCTGCCTTAATTAATGAAATTCAGTAGGAGAAAATCAGGAGCTTCAGGGGATAAAATAAAAGATAGCATCCCATTTACCATGCAAACAACCTAGAAAGGATGCCCCTATTAAATGTGGTCTGTAATTCCCCAGTGCTTATTGTAATGATTCAATATATTCAATAGGTGAAAATAAAAATTTACAGGAACAAAAAATGAGGGCAATGATGAGGAGCTGATTTTCCTCGGGCTCACCTGCTCTTTCCAATTATCCAAGCAGTGACAAAAGTGGGCAGATAAGTATTCCTCACACTGCCTTGAACTCTTTCTTTTGTGTGATTGTGCAAACTAGAACTAGAAGAAGAGATAAATGTCAAGGAGGAGCCTGGGATATAACTAAATGAAACTTTTATTGAATTTTTAATACTTCAGAAGTGGTGGTTACAGTGAAAAATCTGACCCAGTTTTTATATATGGAATACAGTTTACATAGAAAGAAAAATAAATTTTCTTGAATAGTCTTGGTTAGAAAATTTGAATGCCTTATTAGAAAACCATTTTACTTATTTATAGATGTAATCTCCCCATCTCTACATTTTTCAGTGCTTACAAAATGTCTACACAGAAATGCCAAGCAAATTTTGAAGAATATGAAAACTAAATCAGAGGCTAGATAACTAATAGAAATTGGCTCTGAGGGACATGCTTTAACTTTACCATATAAAAAAGGAGAAATAGCGTTAACTGAATGTTCTTGGTGGGGCATGTTAAAAGTAGAACTGCAGAACCAAAACATTCTGCCTCCTATCACTGCGTGCCTTCTGAGCACTTTGGAATAAGACATCCGTTCAGCTTTTTCAAATCTTCGGTATATTACCTACTGGAACAGCAAATAATGTATAAGCCTTGTGCTTTCTCAGAGTGGCTTTTTAGAACACGATTTCTCAATCTCAGCATCTTTAAGATGTGCAGACTGAAGTTCACACATCTTACAGTTGCTGAGTTTAAGAAGCACTGTTCTAGGACAAAGGTAAGGATTCTCCAGATGTTTGGGAAGAAACATTTACTTCAAGGTGAAATGACCCACAACATCTGAAAGGAGCCATGTTTTCTTCTCTGTTTGGAAATTCACACTAGGAAAGCACAGGCTAATGTTGCCTATTCAAGACAGAACTTAATTTATTGACATTTAAGCACTTACAGTTCATAGCCATGTATTTTTTTGAAAGCAAATTACATTGTTGTGGCTTGTAGGTTTCTATAGATGTTTAGCTACAGAACAGTGCAGTACATGTAATATATGTTTAGTTTAATTCTGACATCTAATCTTCAGAATTTATTTAGCAAGGCAGCATGTTGTCAGACCAATAAAAGTTCCAAATAGTTCAGGCAACAAATTCTTCTTTTTTCTGTATTGCTAATAAAATGCTGTTAAATATAAGCATACTATGCAAGTATTTGTGAAAGAAATAGTCAGTGACCCATATTACAGAAGAAAACATTATGCATATTTTAAAAATATTGAATATCATCATGGTCATTTGTTTTCATAGCAGACTTCGCTTTCTTTCTCAAATCATCAATGACAATATTGATTTCACACAATAGCCAAAAGTTCTATTTTGAATAGATTTAGGGCTCTGCATTGTTTTTCTTAGGTTAGATACCAGTTACAACATAACCAATTTCAAAGATTATTTTTAAAATATTTATTGCGATATTTATATAGAGCTGACCATAAACAAATACTTAAAACCAATAAAAATATCCAA
Source organism: Hydrophis major (assembly GCA_033807585.1). Taxonomy (NCBI): domain Eukaryota; kingdom Metazoa; phylum Chordata; class Lepidosauria; order Squamata; family Elapidae; genus Hydrophis; species Hydrophis major. Next base: position 37,950,904 of record CM066330.1, on the reverse strand, counting down.
TCCTCCTTCAGCACCTAGAAAACAAGCTAGATTAAAAGTTCTATTTTAAAAACCACTTTTTTTTGCTTTGGAAACACCATCCAGCTATCCAGAGGCAGGTTGTTCCAAATGGATGGAGGTGATGGAATTAAAAGAACATAACATCATCATCAATCATCACCATCAATGCTCTTTATGCCCAAGCAATGAGAACTTTCAGGAGTTACAGTGTTCATTTTAAAAACTGCTTCCAAAGAAGGAAGTTACTGAATACATAGTGTTTCTATTTAATAAATCCAATTTACTGCAGACATAGGAAACTTCTAACTTTTTTGAATGAGGATTCTATTAGGCATTTGAACAGTTTGCCAAGTATTGTGAAAAAGTAGGACAGAACCTGAATTTTATTTTATTTTATTTTATTTAATTTAAATGTAATAATAATTAAATGTGATTATTTTTTAGTCATTTATTTTACTATTTTTTCGTATCACATTACAAATTTTAAATTAGCATCAGCTATTGAAGTTCTCTAAGTTCTGTATTGAAAACTATGGCCTTGTGTTCTTTAAACTGTGGTTTAAATAGCAAAGATAAGTTTAGGGCTCACAATATTAACATATGCTAACTTCCTGTTTCTGCTTTCATATAGGAATCCTGCAACTACTTTCGTCCCTTCCCTACAACATTTTAATTTTATTTGCTTTTCAAGCCTTCCTTGAAACACATCACCCAACCATTACTATCAGCTTTCATTTATCAAGAAGCATTGCTATGTTTATGGCTCTACTCAAATCATATACTCAAGAATTACAGACGGGGAAGGGCTTGTCTCTATCAGCTTTTTAAAATAATGATTTGTCTAAGATTAGATTCATGGATGAAAAAAAGAAATGTTTCCAGTTCTCTTACATTTAAGATAGTCACTTGCAGAGTGCAGAGTATTTTCCCTTTTGCATGTAAGATACCAGGAGGAAAGGTTTTATTTAAAAAAGAAATTCTACCAGTCAAACTTATAAATTTCCCTTTCCAGAAAATTCTGGATTTGCTATAAATGTAGCAAAAGATACATAGATGATATACACCATTTATACTATGGGACCTGATATTCCAAGTCAGTAAGATATATAAACAATTTTCTTCAGGGCTTGTGTCATACTACCAGCATATTTGTCTCTAATGATAGAACTCTAGTATCTTCTAATTGTTTATTTGAATGTTGCTCTCAATCTGCCTTCAATAATACATTTCTCTGATTATTATTTGCCTGGTCTGATTTTTTTTTAGAACCCAGAATAAATTGAGTGGTGGTAAAAAAGCTCATTGTCTTGGAAATTTTAGAAATTATTTACATTATAAGTATATACAGTTAATAATTTTGGAACTATGTTTTGTTACATGAATCTTGTTCTTGCTCTTCTGTGCTGTGGACTGGTGCTGGTATATAGAGACGAGACAACCTACATATTGTGTATATTGGATTTCTGTGTGATGTAAAACTTTGATAGCATAGGCTTCTCCATGCTATGGAATTTGAAGAAATAAAGAGCATGCTTCTCTAGTGTGAGCAGAAGGTGGTTCAGGAGTTTAATGGTGGGAATAAGATGCAGCTTTTCATCTTATGTTTCTTATTAACCCTTGTGCAAAGGAATATAACATTACTGCAGATAATCATAAATGGCTTTTAACTGTTCCATTGTTGTTTTATCATTAGTTTTATCAGCTAATTATTTTATTACAGAATGGACAGTTTCTTTTTGTCCCTTTATGTTTCACTCCAGCATTTGTCACTATTACCTTGTTCTTTGTTTAGGGACATGGGTAGTTCATTTGTTCTAATTTCTGTTTTGTTTGGTTGCTTTTAAGCTGCAAAGTTTTCTATTGATTTTAAGGTGTGTGTACAATGAATATTGGAACCATAACTTTAGAAATGTGACTATGGTTCCTCACTAAACCAAGAAACAAATCCTCAAGGATACAAAGGCTAAAGAGAATATTAAACATATATATTAACACAACTCACAATAACTAAATATTTAAAGCTTTCAAAATACATAAGCAAGACTCAGAATGGAAGTGTGAAATTAACATCTGAAAACTATGCACAGAAGCTAAGCTTCTTCCTTTAAAAGATTGGTTATGAAGCCGTGTAAGTTGCTTGTTCTGAATCACCTGCCATAAATTACTATTATAGATGACTAGTTTATTGATCAGGCTCCCAGTTATTGTTACACATTAAAATGTGTGGCAGGGGAAAGATCACGTCTCAGCTCTATTAGTATAGATGACCAAGCACCATATGTAGAAAAAAACTACAACTTGGTGAATTGGCTATTTGCATTTGATTCTAATATCCAGTCACTGGAATTGATTGTTCTTAGCTCTGGTTTTGAGCAGCCTCATGTTTATTCTTTGAATAAAGATGCTGCTCAAGTGTTCAGTGATATAAATAGATTTATATTTTCCTTAATGGTGGTTCTTTAATGTACATTTTTCATAGAAGCTCACAAGAATATTACTAGGAATAAAGCAGTGTTAAGTATGAGTCCATAATTAATTCTTGAGGCAATTGGGTTGGTTCTGTTAAAATTTCCCCATCCCAAAGTTTGCAGAGATGTTGGAACTGCAATGCCTAGAACTGTGTGGTATTGACAAGCAGTCAGCATAATATGAATATAGATGGACCTCATTTAATAACAGTTGTTTAGCAACTGTTAGCAAAGTTATGTTGGTCTGAAAAGTAACTTTACAACCAGACCTCAGATTTATGACCATCTAAGCATCCCCACAATGCACACGATTGATATTTAGGCATTTTGAAGCTGGCAAGCCTTTACAACCATTGCAGCATCCTGCAGCCACATTACCGCCATTTGCATGCTCCACAGCTGGCTTCCAACAATCAGAATCTCAAAAATCTAGCAGTAAAATCCCAAATCATGGTCATGTGATTTCTTAACCACGGTGATTCATTTAACAAATGAATGGGAAGTGATGTTGATGTTTTGTTCAGTGACTGTGTGGCTTAGTTATAGATTTTCTGGTTCCAATTGCAAGCAGTAAGTGAGACCTTCCTGTTATGTTAGGCCTGGGAATCAACTGGAGTTTGGAACAATCAAGAATCTTGATATCCTAGTTGCCATTTTTATCTTGCATAAAGCTTCCAATCTAGTACTGTCTATGACCCATATGGAACTGTCCTTTGTTATCCCAAGATTCAGAGCTGAGGTAGCCACTAAAGTGAAATTCATCAGAAAACATTTTGATATACTAAGAACTATACATGAGAGTACAAGCTGTGTGATGGAATGAGCTGTCAGTTTGTCCCAGCTCCTGCAAATCTAGCAGTTTGAAAGCTTGCAAATACAAGTAGATAAATAGGAACCACTTCAATGAGAAAATACCAAGAACACTGGGCCCCTGGGCAATGGTGACTTGGTAGGTGCTTCCGACATGAACGTAGTTGTACTTGAATATAATACTAACCACATAGTGCATATTACACAGAACTAACTATGTAATCCAATAAATCACAGTGTGTGTGTATTCTGGGTTTTGGTTTGGCTCCAAGTTTGTGGTCTGGCTATGTGTTCATGGCGTGTGTCAGTTTGCTTGGTGTCGGGGTCAGGTTCTCTGGCAGCTGGTGATGCAGCTGTGGTCTGGTTCTGGATGGTGGTTGCCTTTCGTCTATGGGATGGGTTTGGGTTTGAGTCTGGTGAGAGATTTTGGTGGTGGCGTTGTTTTGGGTCCGGTGTTGGTTTTCGTGGCTGGGACTCATTTGTTTATAAGGACTAGTTTCCAGATGTCTGGTAGGCAGGAGGTATGCTGTTTATTCATGTTATGGGGGTGTTTCTTTATTTCGATGGCTTCCCTGATTATTCTGTTGGTTGTTTTGGGTCCGGTGCTGGTTTTCGTGGCTGGGACAAGATCCAGCTAGAAAACCAAGGAGTTTATGAAATACCATGCAACAATTACCCAGCCACATACATTGGACAAACCAACAGGAGAATAATTGCATGCATCGCAGAACACAAGAACGCAGTCAGAAAAGAAGAAAATACTTCCTCCCTTTTCCAGCACCTTAAAGCCACAGGAAATGAAATTAATTTTGAGGGAACCAAATGAGGGAACCAGTGTCCAATACTGAACACTTCAACAAGAGAATGAGATGACTCCACCAGGCTGTCAATTATCTGGAAGCTTGCACTCACAAACAAAAAAATCTCCACACCATAAGCCAAGCAAAAACCTGGGCCCAAACAGACCCCCCCCCCCCCCCGATATCTCCAGCCCAAACACACCCCAACCAGCCACCCAGATGAAACCTAGCTTCCTAATAAATGATAGCCAGCCATTCACCCGAAACCAAGCCGTGCTAAAAGCCCCCAATTCACAAAACACAATGTTGCCAGCCAGTCAAGACAAAAAAAAATGCTACAAAACAGACAAGATATTAGAAATACCAATCAAGCAGAACACAGCAAACTCCAAGACCAATAAACATAAACCAAGACTCCCAACCAATCAGGATGAAGAAAAAACCATTCTAACAAAGCACGAGGCTAGTACCAAATTTAAAACGCAAACGGCTGCAAAGCCTGACACACAGACGAACCCAATACATAAGCCTGATGATGGCAGATGAGATTCTGCCGAAAGGTCACTACAACTTTAAAAGCACAACTATAATGACGTAGGAAAATACCCAAACAAAGCTGAATACCATACATGCATACATACATACATACATACATACATACATACATACATACACACATACATACATACACACACACACATATATATGCACCTGGTTTTTTTTATTCTTACCTAAGTTACATTGCTTCTTTGCTTGGTGCTGATTTCAGGTGATTCTTGGTGCACAAAATAATAAATGCTTTTAAAAAGCAATATATAATCTTTGTTCTCTTGTTTTCTGTTCATAAGTATTAATAAGAACAAAAGTAAATTCAGTCAAATCCTGGGAAATTTACAATGTATTCCACTAATAGTTCATATGATGCTTCATAAATGCAAATTCTATTTTACATTTTAGTAGATTATGACTTTTTTCATATTATGAAAGCTTTGTAAAACTATGTGATGTGCATTTTGCTGTAAGAGAAGCTAGACTTTTTGTTTAATACATTTTTATTTTTTCAACAAGACCATACTGAAAAATATATTCCTCACATTACTTCGTGTATTCATAATAAACCACTTTCTAAGCTAACTTAAGATACAATTGTGCTTAAGGTGTATTTTCTTATTGTTTCATACTTTTCATTAAGCAGAGAAAGCAGGACCAATTCAACTTTTGTGGACAATGAAGCACTCACAATAGATAGTGTCAATGTATAAGTCTGTTGACAAATCTCCAGGTCAAGGAGGTATTAAAAGTTTTATAAAAAAGCAAAAGGGATACCTTTTATAAAGCCAGCTTATTTCAGACACTTCTGAAATCTGAACAGTTCTTAACAAATAAAAGCCAAGGGTTTCACATGGGAAATCTTTATAGTCAGATAAATACACATACATTTGCAGTTCTGAGGAAGATACCATGCTTTCTCAGTATATGGTTAGCAACTACCGGCACATTTGGAAGGATTTTCATTAGAAGAAAGTTTTCAATTCATTATATCATGCACTAAAAAGTGAAAACTACAGTATACTAAGCTTCTTTCCAAACCAGAACAGTCTATTTTGTGCTTATTTTCTGCATTCTGCTTTTCCATTGATATAACTAAGTTAGTTATCAAAAACAAATACTGTGTACAGAAAGATGGTATTTTAGAACTTCATATATACATTTTAATATGTTCACACACCACAATAAACCATAGTTTGATCAATTAAAAAATAAGCTAATTAGCTCTGCAGATAAGTCTGTTATTATAGTCTAGTTACAATATAATTAAAGTCCAAATCTAAATCATTCTTGAGAGAACTATCGTATAGTTACTTTATTTTTCCATGTCTGCTATGAAATAGGGTACCTGAGTAAGTTCAGAAGGTACTGCAGGTTTTATATCAAATTAGAATCATGATAAACAGAATCACAAAATGGAACTACACCAGTGCTTACAACCACAATTGAGCCTGGAATTTTGGTTGTAAGTCATAGTGTCATAAGTGGAGTCCCCATATGACCAGACTTGATTTTACAATTGTTTGTATGACAGTTGCTAATTGAATCAGATGATTGTAAATCTGAATCCAGCTTGCTAAATGACAATTCCTTCCCCCCCCCCCAGAAAATAGCAAAAAGCATCACAAATGTAAACATGTGTCTGTGGGACATTAAAACCAGTCATAAATGCAAGCTGATTTCTAAGTGTCTGAAATGCAGTCATGTGACTGCAGAGGTGGTAAAGGTGGAGAGATGGTAAGTAAAAAAATTTTTGACTCATAATTTCAAACGGTTGTTAACCGAACATAAGTCAAGGACTATCTGTATAGAATTCCCTATTTGGTATAAAGAAATATGAGTAGAAAAAACTCAATTCTATTTTTTGCATATTTTGGGGTTCCTTCCAAATGAATAGTGTAATGGACCTTTATCTTCAATTTTCTGATCTTGGTGGACACTTCCCTAGCAACAAGGTGGACAGCAGCACTCTGAAAAGCACCAAGCTATCTTTCCACAATAGCAATAGCACTTATATTTATATACCTTCCTATAGTGCTTTACAGTACACTCTGGCCACTTTACAATGTCAGCATGTTGCCCCCAAAAATCTGGGTCCTCATTTACTGACAGTAGAAGGATGGAAGTCTGAATCTCTCTTGAGTCCCATCAGGATTGAACTCTAAGCTGTTGGCAGAGTTTCCCTGCAATGAAGCATTCTAGCTATTGTGCCACCAGGGCTCTAGAGCTAAATAATTTAATTAGCTAGATCACTTCTCTTAAGTTTCAGAGCAGTGATATGCTCGGACAGGGGGAGGGAAACTTGGCTCTTTTATCACTTATGGACTTCAACTCCCAGAATTCCTGAGTGAGCCATAAAAGGCTCCCCAGGCCTACTGGTTTTTCAGTTGTGGGGGAAATCAATTTTTGACTTGAATGGGACTGTTTAATATACAAATTAATATACAAATGTGGGACATAACTACACAGCTGTTTGGATTGTTAAACTAGAACCAAAGGTAAACCCAGGGCAAAAATTATAGTAGGCATGATGGTATTCTTTTAGGGACCCAGGAATCTGGCACATATGCCAGAACTTGCTGATACTTACTATATAGAGTCATATTTAATCTGCTGCTTTGCTTGTACAATTCATTCTGGAATTTCTGCTTTAAAAACTTGTTTTATGTCAAAAAAACTACATGTGAAATATAAAACTACATATGGAAATATAATGTGAAATATAAAAACTATACATGTGAAATTGCATTCGTTAAGGAGAAGATAGTGGCATGTCTTTCTCCCATGAGCTGTTCAGAACATCCAGTAGTGGGAGGTGCTTCAGTCTGCGCATGTCTAGGCTGGGTTTAATTTGTGGAACGCTCCTCCTCCTCCACAGTACTCCACCCAGCATTCCCCAGTTTTTGCTCAGCCTCGTGGGAGATAGGCAGTGTTTGTGATGCTTCCTTGGCCGAAACAGGAAAAATTCCTTCGTTGCCAGCAGGTTTGACAGTTAATCAGCTTCTCTCTAGCCTTCTATTCCATTACAAATTCTCAAATTGGCTTGCATTGTGAATATTGCAGCCAGACAGGTCCAATTTAGGGAAGCGCCAATTCATGCCCCAAAATGGCAGGAGGCTTTGGTGCTGCTCCGCGCCCCCTCCCCAAAGCTGAGATTCATACCCCTGCCATTTTGATTGCCGCAGCATTTTTTCCTTTAGTCAGTCAGCGGCGTGAGCTTTTCGCTCCAAACTGAGTCATATCACTCTCCTCCCACTCTCGGAACTCTATTTGGAGTGGAGGATTAAAACACTTGGTAACTTCCACTCTTCTCCACTGCTTAGCCTCATTAAAAAAGCATCAGAGGCTATTCAGTCGCAAGGCGGGAGTTTGCTGCTGAGGACCGTGCCAAAAGATTAACGGCTGGAGGCCATCTTTTCTGTCAAGACCTTGTGGCCGCCTGCCTGTATCATTTCTTGTGCTGTGTGAGGTAGTTCTGCTCAGAGCAGAGGTTCCCTTCAAACATTCTGGGAACTATTATACCCTCGTCTTGGTTGTTATCCGTTCGAGGCTATTTTTTACATTTGAATTGTTGGCTCAACCCTCACAGCCCAATCAACCCAGCGGCACAACAGCGAGCACCCTGGCCTGTGTCCACATGTGCAGGGAAGCTGTTGAAGGCCCCTACCCTTATCAATCTGGGCCTTTAGACGTTTGCAATTCGGCTGTTTGGTTTGCTCTGCATGTAACATCGTGCCACTTAATTAATATACTTATTAATATAGATATACATATCGTATTTCAGAGATTGCAACCTTGTCTATCAGACAAGATCTTAGTGTTTTCCATGCTGACCAGCTGGTCCTTTGTCCTGATCCTACATTTATACCCAAAATTAACTCTGCTTTTCATAGGGCACAGGAGATGATAGTTCCTAATTTTTGCCCCAGACCATCCCAAGGGATGGAACTACAATGGCATAGGCTTGATGTGAGGCGAGCATTGTAAATATATATCAACCAATCGCACAGCGCCTTTCAAAAAAATGGCAGCCTTATTCGTGTCCCTTCAGCCCAACACAGCAAGGTCTCACCTTCTACGATAGGCCGTTGGCTATGGGCCACAATAGTGAAAGCGTATCAGAGTCAATCCCTGCAGGCCCCCAGGGGCATAACAGCTCATTCAACAAAGAGCGCTGCAAACATTGGCAGCATGGACCACACAGGCGCCAATAACTGAAATTGTCGAGCCGCAACTTGGGCCTCCCCATCGCCATTTATTAGACATTATAAAATAGATGTGTTTATATCCGCTCAGGCTTCCTTTGGCAGAAGATTTCTGCAACGGGTCCACAGGGACCAGGAGGAGATTCAAGGCCAGACGGAGTCCCTCCCGTAGGACAGGCCAAGCTTTGATATGTCCCACTACTGGATGCTCTGTACAGCTCATGGGAGAAAGGACGTTGGTACTTTTCTGACACACCCGTTCTCTTTGAGCTGTGAAGAGCATCCAGCCCCACCCTTTCTTTTTTCCATCTGGTGGGGTCCTGTTTCAGCCAACGAGTTGTTAGGGCATTGAGGACGAGGGCGGTTAGGTATCTCGTCTTCACCAAAACTGGGGAACGCTGGGAGGAGTACCGTGGAGGAGGAGAAACATTCCACAAATTAAGCCCAGTCTAGACATGCGCACTACTGGATGCTCTTCACAGCTCAAATAGAACGGGCATGTCAGGTAAGTACCAACGCCCTTTTCCTGTGGGAGGAGAGGATAGTTACATAAGAAAATCTTTAATGAGAGGTTTACCTTAAGAATCTCATTAATAGAGTATGCTAAAGGAATGCATCAATAAATGTTGAAAAAGCTAAAAAGAAATAGATAGTCTTGGGATATTTTTAGTAATGCAAAACAAAGAATGTTCATATTTCTCACAGTACATAAACAATTAATTAAAGTGCTCTAAATTGGATGTCCCAGCTTTCTAGATTTTTCTAAGTGAGTGGTGTTAGCCTGGAAATGAATAAAAATTAAATAGAAATTGTTAGTTTCAACTTTTTTTTACAGACACTAGAAATGAAATAACACTGCTCAAAAAAATAAAGGGAACACAAAAATAAGACATCCTAGATCTGAATGAATGAAATATTATTATTAAATACGTTCTTCATTACATAGTTGAATGTGCTGACACCAAAATCACACAAAAATTATCAATGAAATCAAATTTAGCAACCCATGGAGGTCTGGATTTGGGGTTACACTCAAAATTAAAGTGTAAAAAAACACTACAGGCTGATCCAATTTTGATGTAATGTCCTTAAAACAAGTCAAAATGAGGCTCAGTAGTGAGTGTGGCCTCCACATGCCTGTATGATCTCCCTACAATGCCTGGGCATGCTCCTGATGAGGTGGCGGATGGTCTCCTGAGGGATCTCCCACACCTGGACTAAAGCATCCCCCAACTCCTTGACAGTCTGAGGTGCAATATGGCATTGGTGGATGGAGCGAGACATGATGTCCCAGATGTGCTCAATTGGATTCAGGTCTGGGGGACGGGTGGGGCCAGTCCATAGCATCAATGCCTTCGTCTTGCAGGAACTCTTCACACTCCAGCCACATGAGGTCTAGCATTGTCTTACATTAGGAGGAGCCCAGGGCCAACTGCACCAGCATATGGTCTCAAAAGGGGTCTGAAGATCTCATCTTGGTACCTAATGGCAGTCAGGCTATCTCTGGCGAGCACATGGAAGATTGTGCGGCCCCCTAAAGAAATGCCACCCCACACCATTAGTGACCCACTGCCAAACTGGTCATGCTGGAGGATATTGCAGGCAGCAGAACATTCTCCACGGCGTCTCCAGACCCTGTCACATCTGTCACATGTGCTCAGTGTGAACCTGCTTTCATCTGCAAAGGACACAGGGTGCCAGTGGTGAATTTGCCAATCTTGGTGTTCTCTGGCAAATGCCAAATGTCCTGCATGGTGTTGGGCTGTAAGCACAACCCCCACCTGTCGGTGTCGGGCCCTCATACCACCCTCATGGAGTCTGTTTCTGACCGTTTAGCAGCCACATGCACATTTGTGGCCTGTTGGAGGTCATTTTGCAGGGCTCTGGCAGTGCTCCTCCTGTCCCTCCTTGCACAAAGGCGGAGGTAGCAGTCCTAATGCTGGGTTGTTGTTCTCCTACGGCATCCTCCCGTCTCCTGATGTACTGGTCTGTCTCCTGGTAGCGCCTCCATGCTCTGGACACTACGCTGACAGACACAGCAAACCTTCTTGCCACAGCTTGCACTGATGTGCCATCCTGGATGAGCTGCACTACCTGAGCCACTTTTGTGGGTTGTAGACTCCGTCTCATGCTACCACCAGAGTGAAAGCACCGCCAGCATTCAAAAATGGCCAAACCATCAGCCAGAAAGCATAGGAACTGAGAAGTGGTCTGTGGTCACCACCTGCAGAACCACTCCTTTATTGGGGATGTCTTACTAACTGCCTATGCTTTCCACCTGTTGTCTATTCCATTTGCACAACAGCATGTGAAATTGATTGTCAATCAGTGTTGCTATCTAAGTGGACAGTTTGATTTCACAGAAGTGTGATTGACTTGGAGTTACATTGTGTTGTTTCAGTGTTCCCTTTATTTTTTTGAGCAGTATATATAGAAGAGGAAGTTTTGAAGTTATTGAGGAAGTTTATATTGAAATTTATATGGGAAGTTGTTCACCTTAGAATTAAATACATGGTGGCTTTTTTGATAGTAGCAGACATTTAATGTAATTATACTGTTATTAATAATAATAAAAACATAATGTTACAATGTGATTATACTTTTAATATTTAAAAAGGTCTAATTTTGAGTACTTGCAATCAATACTATCAGCTGAAAAATGATGTGCATTGGAAAATGTTTCCATTTTGCTTTTGCTGTTTTGGATTTATCTTTATTTTCATATTTTTGTTAGAAAAGGTAACATTCATATTGAGTTCTTAGCTCTTTAAAGCTTTGTATTTTTAAGATTAGAGATGTAGAAATAAATCTCTTTTGACTTGCATGTGAATAAAATAAATCAGGGCAGTGAGAGACAGCCAGCTATATCAAGGCCTCTTGTGATTCTGAGATGTTAGGCATTATTTTCCTTGTGTGAAACACATTGAACAAGCCTATACAAGTCTCCTCATCAACCTAAAATGCCTTGATAAGCATTTTATGCCATCTCAAAACCTAGGCACAAGGAATGGTAGACAATGTAGCTTCATGAAATACTTTCATGTTGTATTCTGCTACAGGAGAAGAAATTTTGTAAAGGTTGACTCAACCTTTGGATTGAGAGCCATTACTTGAGATCTGTTCTGGTGTGAAGTTTCTTTCCGGTAATGGCAGTTTCGGTGAAAACAAATTTACTGTCCTAAAAATGAAACAAATTATTTAAAATGGTATTATTGATATAGAAAGAAAATTAGATCCTCTAGAGCCTGAATGGCATAACCTATAGTATTGCAATGATGATGGTAGGCATGATTAGCAATTTAAATTTCCAACGGAGGATAGCCTCAATCACATACGATGCTGCAAGCAAGATCTCATTTGATGACTAGTAAAAGGGAAATTGTTCTGCTCTGGGCAAAGTGCCACATTAATGCTTGTTAGTTCCTCATTATCTCCCTGCTGCTATGAGACATTCTCTAGTTACTCATAACTCCTAATGAAGTGCTGAAATATTTGCTGTGGAGAAATTGTGAAATTGATGGGTTTCTGAACATTGGTACAGTCTGTGACTCCTCGGAAAACTAAAAGGGAGTGTAGTGCCAAGATTTAGGATTCCTTATTGAGGACTTACATATATGGCTATTTTAATTTAAGTTAATTTTATGCAGTTGTTTGCTTCAGAATTTGATTTGCAAGAACACACTCTGGAAAATAAGATAGGGCAACCTAGTACCTTCGCAGTGTTTAAGTTTCATGCATATGGCATATATTGTGAATAACGGAAATTAGTCCAAAACATCTACAACAGTAGGTCATCTGTTTTTGGCCTAGAAGTGCATTTATAAATTGAACAATTATTGTTGGATACAGCTGTCCAGGGCAGGAAAATAAGATATGTATGCTTACATTCTTTACATTTTTAGGATTTGTGGCTTAGAATTTGGACCCATTTCATTAATAGATTAGATTAATGATTAATTTATCCCTTCCACTATTTTGTTGCTATAGGAATAGGGATTCTACATAATTTTTTTTTAAAAAGTTCATAACTGAGGTAGAGGTTTAATCCTATGTTTTAGTTAGGATTTGGGTGAAGTAGGGTGAAGATAGCTTCTGATTGGCTCATTCTCATTTTCTCATGAAGGGAATGAAAAGCAGAAGAGCAGAATTTAATAAGGAAAAGATGAACATAGATATCCATAGCAAATAATCTCAGTGCGATAGCAGTCACAGTACAAATGAAGACAGAATAGAAGTGGAAGATAATAGAAAATACTAAATACTAAAAGAAAACCATGGTTTTGTAAGTAGCAATGTCACAGTATAGGAGGAGAAATATTAAATCCAGGCGCCTGTTTTTTGTTTCTTTATGTGTGCCACTAAAAATCAGCAAACAATACTTTACAAGACTTGAATATTTCACTATAAATAACCAATGTGCCAAAGATAATGCTCTTTGAAAAATACTGTGCAGAAAGGATGCATAGTATTGCTGGACTTCCATTTTTTTAAAAGTATTCTTTTAATTTAAGGTCAAAATATAGGTGTATGGAAAACTTCATACAGGAATAAAAACAGGGAAAACTGTTCACTGCATTACCCATTCTTTATTTTCTATAAGAATTCTTTTAATGTATGGCTCAGGAGCCAGTGACTTAATCATTAGATTTATATTTCCTGTCTGTAAAGTGTTAAGAGGTTAGTGATGGCCTTTGGCCATCCATTATGAGTAACAGACTTGGCCTAGTTTGTTGAAAGCGATTATCAAGCTAACCAAGAGGCATTTCTTTAAAAACTGGGCCCTCACTTCTTTTATGGTCTATGGAAGAAAATCTCACAAGAAATTGAAGCTTCTTAGCAATTTGCTGAAACAGCAAGCAGTCTGACTGATCTTGCATTGCTATTTTATTAATACTTTTGAAGAAAATATTTTCCCCATTCAAACAATGAACAAAATCTTGAATCATTTTGCTATTATTTCAGTTTAATAGATGGCAATTATTATTTTTCATCAGAAAGAAAGTATTAATGATAATATGTTGGCCAGAAGCTTATTTTATAGTACATATTAATGTATAGATTGAGTTGCTTGTGAAAAGAAAATGAAGCAACTGGGTTACAAGGGACAAATCTTGATGCTGCATTTCCTTATCTGCGTCCTGCTGAATGTGAATTGTGACTATATGATCTAATATAAGTATGTATATGTGTGTCTAACGATCTACTCCTGTGCTGCTTCATGTTTTAAATTGCAAATCAAATACAAAGTATTCATATTTATTTTTTTGTTTATGGCCCAGAGTCACTTCTGTGAGGTGGGCAGCCATATAAATTATCTACAAAGATAAGTTAAATATTTTTTCAAATGTTCCTATTTATTTATTATTTATTAAATATATATTTTTCTTGTATACTTACCAATTGCATTCTCATTCTATAAATATGTGGTTCTTTGACAGCAGTTGCCAGGCCAACTATGTAAGTTTTCTAGGGAGGCTAATTGTAAATCTGGGCCCATGATGGCAAACCTATGGCACGCATGTCACAGGTGGCACGCAGAGTCATTTGCGCGGGCACACAAACCCCAGTCAAACTTACCTGCATTGCGCGCCTCTGAGCTGATTTTTGGGCTGTTTGAAGGTGTTTTCGCCCTCCCAGAGGCAGCCTTGGGAGGCCAAAAAAAATGGGCCTTCCGGAAATACCAGAAGTGCTGGAATGGGCCCCTTTTCAGCCTCCAGAGACTCCAGAGGCTTCCCTTGAGCTTCCAAAATGGTGAAATCCCATGGGCTCCAGAAGCCCTCCAGAGGCTGAAAATGGGTACTTCCTGTATTTCCAGAAGGCCCATTTTTTAGCGTCCCAAGGCTGCAAAGGCTTCTCTCGAACCTCCAGGAGGGTGAAAACAGCTTTAACCAGGCCAAAAATCAGCAGGGAGGCACGTGCTTACCTGCACTGCATGTGCAGTGAAGGTAAGGGGCCGGGGCAGGGGTCTTCCTCGCACATGCACAGGGAGTGGCGGGGCGCATTGCATTGTGGGTGCCGGCATGGGGCTGGCTTTCTGATAATACAAGAGGACAATTTTAAAGTCTTAACGTCTAGATGAATTCCTAGAGAGTGCTCCAAGACATATCCAATGCAATAGGGTAATTTTGCTGCAAAAATCCTATTTTTTATCCATATAATATTTGCAATACAGTTTACTTTCACTTGACCAGATGTTGGTGTATTAGTTATTCTGGTTGTTCTAACAGTTATCGTAATGGAACAACCACATTTGGGAAGAGGAATTTGAGATATATATTTTCCTTAATTTTTTCCCTTTGATCTTTTTCTTACTTTTCCAAACCTTGGACCTGCGTACATTTTCGTGCTTGTGGGTAATTCTGTTTTTTTGGCACAAGAAGAACTGGCACGATGCGACTAGCAGTGGTTTTTATTTTAAGGCTTTTGTAATTTAAAAATTCTTTTCAGAGGTTTGAAAATATGTATAAACAAATGACTTTAGAAGACCATTTATTTAGCGCTCCCTCCCTCTCCCCCCCCCTCTGTGTTGTATGTGTATAAAAAATTCCCTCCTTTTGTCTATTAGAGATCTGGGAGTTTGAGGGTTCTGCACTTTATCTTAGCTGTTGCGAGGACTGCACTCTGATATTCCTTGGATCTGTTTAAGTCAATTTCCCACCTTAGAAATCAGAGGAGTCCCAAGAGTATGTGTTTCTATGTATGCATGTACACACACAAGGATACATGCATGCATGCACGCTCTGAACCTCAGATGTGTAGCATAGGCCACATGTAGTACCCTTAACAATATTTTGTAGGCATTGTAGATACTGTTGAGCAAGACCAACCACTGAAGACTATGTAAACGTA
The DNA here is from genome assembly GCA_033807585.1 of Hydrophis major. Lineage (NCBI taxonomy): Eukaryota > Metazoa > Chordata > Lepidosauria > Squamata > Elapidae > Hydrophis > Hydrophis major. The sequence goes on along the minus strand of CM066330.1, from coordinate 37,935,223 downwards.
CAGTCTGAGCAATTGAAAGTGCTCCAGAAAGAGATGCTCCCTGGTGATGGCCTTGGCCCTATCTCAACAACTTATGTCCTGGTCAGCACTTCTATTCTTTGGGAAACCCATTTTGCTTTTGTGATCACTTCCATCACAGGTGCTGCTTCTGAGGTCACACTAGGATCTGAAGCAGGGATATAACAAGGACATGAAGCTGAACCAGGAAGCTAAGGGTGTAAAAGGCCAGGAAGGAGGAAGCACCTTAGAATAAGGAAGGTAAGCTTAGCTAATCTGCCAGAAAGATTTTTAAACAAACACAAACAAAGAAAAAAGAGTAAAAACAAACTTGGGAAGGAAAATCAGGAGGAGGAGGAAGAAGAAGAGGAGGAAGATGAGGAAAAGGAAGAAGAGAAGAAGTTGGCCAGTCGTGTGTGAAACAATTGCCAGATGTTGGTGTTCTGTTTAATGAAAAATGCTGCTAAGTGATCAAAGTGAAATTTCTGTTTCACTGTATATTTTTATTTAATGGATTTATATTCTAAGACATATCATTTCTTAATTTTTGATCCAATAGAGATTTTTGACTGCAGTGTTATGGCTATCGAGCTATTGAGCAGCACTTCTGACTAAATGAATTAGAGCCTTTTCTAAAAGTGTCAGAAGGGCTTCAGGAGATACCCTGATTTAAATATGGCTAAGTATAACAAGTGGTGCCCAAAGAATTTCAAGGGGTCAAAACTCTCTCAACTAAAAAGCCTTCTCATTTTCCTTGCTCTTCTGGTTTGTTTGTTTTTTTTTGCCCATGGCTTTACAGAATCTGAAGATCAGGCTTTCTTTTGTTGTTGTGTTCCTCCCCTCCCAAACTCTGCTTTTAATAAAGAATATGTGTATTTAAACCTCTGGATTACAGGCAGTGCCACAGGGTTTAAATCCAGGGTTTAACAGCTTTCTTTTTAAATTGGATAATTTTAATGAGTATTAAAGAGAGGGTAGATCTTGGAATAAAATGATCAGGATGTAAAATTAGTATGCTTATGCAAATAGCAAAGCCATGGCTTCATAATTTGCAGTGGCATTAGGCTTGGTAGTGTTTACACTTGTTAATGAGTTCTTTTATGAATGATAATTGATCCAACTCATTATCATATGAAACCCTTGATCATATGCCATTAGTTTGGAAGGTAATGAATGGTCTATTTGATTTTTGGTGTAATGAACTAATTAGACTAATTAAAATCAATATGTGTGCCAATATTAGATTTCTCATCCAAACACCAGTGTTGTCTGCAAGTTGAAAATCAGCAACTCTGTAAAAAAAGGGTCTAGTTTGATTTATGGCCACTTGATGAATGTGAGGTGGAATAAATTGTTTGCAGTGGAGGAGACATTAGAGAGGAACAAGATAGTAAGTGCTTTGTAAGGTCAACAGTAAGGTCGTACTTACATATGTAGTTGTGTGGTGCTTTGAACCTTGCTTAATAGATCAGGCTCTTCTAAGGATTTATTTAGATTAAGCCTAAAATATTATATTTCAATGTGTACATGCAAAATATTCTGACAACACCAAATATTTAGCATTTAAAATATGTTAACTTTATATCATTTTACAGGTTTCCACCATCTTTTTGTTGCAAATATAACTTGTAGAGATATGTACTTTGTCAACTATGCTCATCTACAAAGATGGCAGATTAATCTTGGCAATGTGATAGTAATGCCCATCTCATTGAATTGGAATGGGGCCAAGGAGCAAGTGCTTGTTTATATCTCTTCGGATTTCATTTTTTCACAGATGGCCATAAATGGATGCTAACTGAATTCTGTCTTGAGGTAATAGTCACTGTAGGGTTTCAACCTTGTTTCTTTGTTTAATTTTAGAACAGAAAGGACAAACCTTTGATTTTGAGGAAATTTGGCTACCCTGAATGAAGCTTGAACCAAAGGCCCATATGCTCAATACTCTTCAGTTATTCAAAGTCTACATCAGGGGTGTCAAACTCAAAGCCTGCAGGCCAAATCCGGTCTACTGGGCTGCCCTGGAAACAGTGAAGGACCGGCCCACAGTGAAAACAGAGCTTGCGAATGTCTCCCGAGCTCCTTTTTCGCTGGCAGAGCGATGCAGGAGGCCATCACAGCCAAAAATGGAGCCTGGGAGGGATGCCTCTGACACGAGTGACATCGCACTGGCCACGCCCATCTGGCCGCAAAGGTCAAACACAACCCTGATGAGGCCCTCAATGAATTGGAGTTTGACACCCTTGTTCTAGGTGGATCACCATAAAAAGAAGGTGATTAGAAAGAAATTAAAACTAATGGAATCTACAAATTTTATGGATTTTGTCCATTCTTAAAAATGTTTTGTATTTGTATAGCCTTCAGCTTCACTATAATTATACTGCATCCTCTGTAACCTTTCCTATTTATTCTTGTTTTCAAACTGCTTATTCATCATTTCAGAAATTACTGCAGCAGTTTTCCCGAATTACTTAATACTTATTTCCCCTATGTTGCTAGAGAAGGAATTGGAGTTGAATTAAAGCTTTCAATTACTTTGAGAATTTTCAGAACAAGTGACTGTTTTAGTTGTACTTTTTATCAACCTTTTAAAAGTTTTTTTTTTCCATAAATGGTTGTTCTCATTATGTGCTACTCTTTGCTACTGATTGAAACTTTGGTTACTGCATTTAAGTAAAATCATTGGTTTTGAATGAGTGCACAATTAACTACTCAGTCATGATAAAAAGTTGCAATTGTGAACATGCACATGTATTATTTTTATAAAGAGTAATTAATGGGGATGGCATGCTTAGTTTTCTGAATGCTGCTGCAAGAGAATTGCACCATATCTGAATCAGTTTTTGACAGTGCAGTAGCTTCTATATTTGTATATAGCAGCCTGTGTTCATGTTGCAAAGTGTGTGCTTTGATCAGTGTTTCCTTTTAGAGTCACAGAGACAACTTAGATATAGTGAACATGAATTGCAAAACCAGACTATTCTTCAGAGAGTTTATGTAGATTGACTACTGTCCCAGAGAAAATACTTTCTTTTGTGCCTGAAGCTGTATGCCCTGACAACATAAATGAGATTTTTTTTGTCTCAGATATATTCAGCATGCATATAATAAAGTCTGCAATCTAAGGCATATAACCAATGTCCTTGATTCATTTAAATGTATTGAATACCCCAAGGATTAATACGGGTTTGAACAACCCACAGTTGTTTGTGAGATGTCACCAGTTCAAGTATTTTAGTTCATGAAAGGGAAATTGTACTTCTATTCAAAATAAGGAGAATAAAGCTGTTTGAAAGCAAATGTTATCTATTTTTTGCTATGTTTCAGTGCTTTCCTCTTAATGATTTGGGTTGAATTTTAGAAAGCTGTTGCATGTGCAGAGAAAGATAAAATCTGTTAGATTGCAAGCTTTATATACGTATTTCAACTTACTTCTTTAAGAAGAGATCAAATTTTATTAAATATATGAAGCCACAGTGGATTTTGAGCAGATAGTGTTCTACTGGTACATAGAATATTGAAGAGATGTATCTTTGACTTAACTTGCAAAATTAACCAGTCACTTTGCTGTTAAAGAAATGGGGGAAAGGTTAAGAAGAAAAACCGTCAACTGCTCAGCAGTTTTATCAAGTCCATTTAAAGAGAAGATAGAAATCAACTCCATTTCTGCTCTGCCCTGTGCAATGTAATATGGAAGAGTAGGAAGGATAAGCATGACAAACTACATTAAACTGAAACAATCCTGGTTTAGAAATGCAAAAGGAATTCCTTCTGTCCTGAAGGAGTTTTAGCCTCTTGTTCCATTGGATATTGTTATCACTAGCATTGACCAAATCTCTTCCAATCTAGAAAGAAGCAACTTATATATCTCGGTAATTGTAATGTGGGTCTGAGCTTTGTATTTTTTAAATTTTATTTCAAACAAAAAGTGGGTTGAACTGAAACTATTATAATTATTTGGAGAGGTTCAAATCTTTGCCATCTTGCCACTCTTCTGAAATTTTCCCTTTTTCTATTACAGGATTGAAAGAAAGAAAAAAGTTATCTTTGGTGCCCTCACAAATGGGATGGCTTCCCTGATTGTAACCCGCATTTGGGCAGAATTTTTTTAAAGAATGAAGTGGCATATCCTATTCACTGAAAAGAGGTAGCAGAGGTACAACTATATTTGCAGCAAAAATAAGAGTTATGGCATAATGTATTGAAATGATGAAGTTATTGTTTCATATACTTTTGTGTATCATATATATCCAATATGTTTTAAGAGGATTGTTTGATATACATGAACAGCTTTTATTGAGGAAAAAAGCTAATGGCCATGTTTGTAAGGAAAGGACAACAATGAAGTGGGAGATAATAAGGCTATCAGTGCATACTGTGGTAATTAATATGCGTACATTGATCCTAGCAGTTTTTTTGCCATGAAAATGTTAAAATGTTGTATTTCTTGGTCAATTCAACATTCAGAGTTATTGGTTGGATTCTTACAGTCCTATATTCTTTCCTCAGTTGTGTCCTGAGAAGTTTTGAATTATGAACCATGTCCTAGAAATGTCATTTATGTTCATTTATTGAGGTCACTTCCAGCCATTAGTCTTGTCATGTCAGACATTTCTTGGGAATTTCCGCTGGCATATCAGGTAGCCAGATGTTGTTGTGGATGATTGTTCTTGCTTGGCTACAAGATGACTGTAGAGGAATATTGGTGTTTTAATACAATTTTGTCTACCAGACTTTGATATTTTGGAAGTCACATTAATGATATTTTTGCCACATAGTTCTGTATATTTTAGCCTTTCTTACACAATAGGATTGTGTGGACTCAGGAAGCAGTGTTTCTGTGTGTGACATATTGATTTGCTATATTAGAAGAGAACCTTAAAATAACTTTGCTTGATAAACTACTTTAAAAAAAACTGTTTTAATTCCTACTAGTAAGTAACAATACAGTATTTCTTTTTATCTCTGAGCAAAAATTCTGTTTAATTTCACAAAAGATTATTGATCTGCCTTTGAGCTTTCTTTTTCAGGAGTCTGAAATTTGATTATTGAATTTTTATGATTCTGTGTATTACATTTAGACAGCGATGACATATTTTTACCATTCTGATCTATCTTGCTAATCTATTTAAGGTAGAATATAATCATTAAACTAATAGTTGCAAACTGAATGATTTCAAAACTTAGAATAGGAACAACATGTTTATTTTTTTCCTCTCCGTTTAGAAGACACTTAGCACAATGGGCTTATACTTTATTTTGAAGCCAACAGTCTTTTAATATGAAGAAACAGTAATATTTTTTGATCCAATAAGATTGGGAGTGGGTTAGGGACTTCTGCCCACACTGTGAGTTGTGTTGGGGGGGTGCACAAAGGGAGGCTCAGCCAATCTCATTGTACACATGTTGTACTCTGACAATAAAGGTAATAATAATAAAAAGAGCTGTGGTGGTGCAGTGGTTAGAATGCAATAGTGCAGGCTACTTCTGCTGACTGCCCGCTGCCAATAGTTCAGCAGTTCGAATCTTACCAGGCTCAAGGTTGACTCAGCCTTCCATCCTTCCAAGGTCAGTAAAATAAGGACCCAGATTGTTGGGGGAATATGCTGACTCTGTAAACCGCTTAGAGAGGGCCTTTAAGCACTGTGAAGTGGTATATAAGTCTAAGTGCTATTGCTAAGTAATAGTGCTATTTAGTTACTATCGCTTCTCTCTCTGCTGTATGTCTCTGGGGACCAACTCCGCTATTATACAAATTGAAATAGTTATTGTGATAATTATTTTTATGTTAAAATATGTTTAGTATTATAAAGAAACTGAGAAACGATTCTGGGGTTAGAATAAAATGTTCTCCATGGTCTCAGTTTCAGGCTACTCTGATGAATAAAATGAAGCGTGAATGTTTGAGGTATTTGATTTGGTTTTTTGGAATGGCATGGAATGTTGTTCTGCATCATGTCTAATGGCGAACACAGAGCTGCTTGTTGGCAACAACCAACAATGTTGTTAGAATACACACTAAACTTTAGCAAATCTATGTATATTTACACCAAAGAAATTCTGTTTTGTTTAATGTTTACTCTCAAAGTATGCACAAGATTACAGTTTCTACAGTAACTTTATTTTTGTTGTAACCAACTTTTTCTCTTTTTTCTCATGTATTATCAGTTGACTATATGCTTCTTTCTGTCAATATATAGTGCAATTTTATCAAAGAATTCAAAGCATAGTGTATGAATTAGCATTTAAAATTGTAATTTAATGAACTATATAAATAGATCACATAAAATACATACAGGATACAGATGAATCTAATAAATGAAAAAAATATGTTTTAATCGCTTGAAGTTTATTTATTTATTGATTGATTTATATTGCCACCTATTCGCCCATGGTGACTTTGAAATTTGTCCATTGGAAATGTTGCAGATATATAACAAACAAGATGATGCATTTATATGAAAATGCATCCTCTTGTTTGTTAGCAAAGCTTTTGGGCTGTAACTATGTATAGTTTGGAACAATAAAAATATAATGTATATGCACCAGCAAAATGCAATAAATAAATAAATAAATGTTATTGATTTGGTTGCTTAATCTGAAGAATATTTTTTTCTGCCTTAAATACAAGATATTACGTCTTTGCAATAATATTTATAATGTAAAAATCTAATCTCTATATCATCTTGATCTCTACCTGTATCTCTACATATATTTGATTCACCAGATTTTGCTATATCATTTAGGGATTGTTTGGAAGTCTGCACTATATAACAGATTCACAAAAGGACAAGAAATTCATTTAGAACATACTGCATGTAAAACTAGCAAGTTTTTTTTTAGTTGTGTCTTAAAATGTTATTCCAATATTATCTTAAAGTAGCTAGAAAATTACGAGATTTTGCATATTAGGTCTTTAATTTATATTTAGCTTTACCGGTTATGTTCCAGTAATATTGCTTCAGCAGAATGTTTGCTTTTAGCTCTGATTATTAGTGTCATACTTTTTTTCTTTTTTTAATTTGCATCATGCTACTTGTTAAACCTCTGCTTGACTGATACAGTATGACAACAGGTAACAAAAAACAGTGATGATAAAACCATAATAATCACTGCTGGGATTCAGATATTCCCTTTTCTTCTTTCTGCCTCTGTTTTCCACCCCCCACTTCCCCCATTCCCACTCACCACCCCCCTTGAAAGCTTTCCTCAGCTGGAAAGTTCTGACATCTGCTGGTTTGGGACATGGCTGAGCAGCTGTCAGCAGTAGGGTAGCTGCTTTCAGCAGCAGTTGGCCGGATGGCAGGGTGCCAGCTTGTACCATCTGTGCGCCTGACATTTCATTCTAATTAACAGTAGGGTTAATTGTTCTGGCAGGCTCAAATGTAGTGTCTAACATTACCCAAGGGAAACATGTACAACTGCAGGAGTGGCAGGGAGCTTGGGAGCACTACGAACAAACCTATTGAGAGAGAATGGTTAACAACAACTAATGATTTTACTAGCTAGCCTCATGCAAGAAAGGCGGAGGTATTCTCCCCCCCCCCCCCCCATGAATTTTGCCAAGCCTGTAATGATGTTGAAGGAATCAGGCACAGAAAAGCTGAGACGGCTGCCTTGGGGCAATTGTGAAAGAACAATCTGCATGTTATTACTGCATATTCATACCTAATTGTGTTAGGCTTTGCTAATAGAGTAGAATGGCAGTATGAAAAATCGAGCAGCAGCTTTATAGCCAACAAAGCCGGTGGCTTTTTTTTTTGTTGGTTCCCCCCCCCCCTTTGTGCTAGGATTGCTGACTGATCATTTAGACATTTAGTTGCTCAATATGACACGTCTACCATTTGTTAGCTTGACATATTGTAATTTATAAAGATGTGTTCTAATATTGCTTTTAGTTTATTTTCAATTTTATACAATATTCATGACGGCAATATGAAGGGTATATTCATGGCCATTGTTAGGAACTATGATTCAAATGAAAGTATTTCAGTCTGAAACATGGCTATTGTTTTATGATGCATTAATTTTAATGCAGAAATAATTTTCTCATGTGTTAATCCAGCACAAATGCGTTGATGAGAAGTTTTATAAGACTGAGACTTGTGTGAAGTTCTTTACTTAAAGTTTCTCCTTCACAATAAAACTTTAAAAAAAAACTAGTTGAGCCAATAAACGGGGATAGTCAACAGAAGCTTGCCACGTGAGTTCAAATGGGAACAAGAGTTAGATCACAGAAACTGTATTGTGACTGATTGTGGTGTTCAGCTGTGAGGAGTAAAAAATTAATCTCTGGACAAGCTGCTGATTGCAAGACTATGATGTCCTAAGAACTGGTGATGCCCATGTGAGTGATTGCTTCCTACTGAGTAAGCAGAGACTGTAAGAGGAATATAAAGCAGCCAACTTCCATGGAGTAAAGTCACTGAAATAGTGAACAGGTAGAGTGAATAAGAGTTTGTCAAGATGGTTGAATAGAGTTGGGAGAAACTGTCCACAGAGATTTTATGCTGCACTATGACAAGACCCCTAGCAGGTATTTGTTATGGGAATGCGATAGAAATGTTTAAATCCCTCAGTTTTTAAAGATATAAAAGACTAATAAAGTTTATTTTTTAAAAAAGAAATCCCTGATAAATTTTCATTAAAATTAAGAATTTGTGTTTGACTAACAGCAAACAACAGAGTGAAAGACCAATAAATAATGTTGGTAGTGGTAGAACACCACATGATTGCGACTGATGATTTTACTGCCAGTTTCTCCTATGACTCAGCTTGTTGGAAGCCAGTTGTGAAGCTTTCAAATGATGAACATGTGACTATGGAATGTTGCAAAGGTTGTAAAAGCCTGCTGATTGCAAAGTGCCTGTGTTTTGTTCACATGACCACAGGGATGCTGTGACGATTGTAACTTTATGCATTGGCCCATAAAATCTGTGGTCTTCATTGACTATTCATACTACGAGTGTGAGCAATAAACAAGATAAGGTTGACATGTTACTACTATTTTAATAGATAACTTGTGCAATGATTTCTATTTCCCAAATATAACAACTCAAAAATGTAGCTTGTTCAAAGTAGGAGAAAATGCACCCTTTTTTCCCTAAAAAAAGAAACCAATTTCTAATCACAAATCCAAATGAATGAAACTGACAATGCTACAGAGAGCACATGACTTAAATTAGGGAAAGGAACAAATAAGAAAAATACTGCTGTTGATGTGTATTGTAGCCTGCCCCAAGATGTGTATGGTACCTTGAAAAAGCAGATTGCAAAAGATGTGGATGATACCATCAAACTCAAACTAACAATCTTTCAAACAAGCAAGAAGCAATGGGAGAATTGAGATACCCTGACATTTATTGGGAGACAGATCTGGTCTTTCCAGTTAATTCTTGATAACTTTCTTCCTATGCAGAATGGAAGTGTCAACAGGAAGGAGGCAGAAAAGATTCAGTTTTTTACAATGTATTATTTATTTATTTCTACTAAGCAATAGAAAAAGTCATAATTGAAAAACTAGAAATAACAAATATTTGGGATATATTGGAAGTTCTTGATTTTAAGAAAAGTGAAGTGTAATCAAATAGGTATCTCTTATTTCTAAAGAGCAAACAGATGTAAATAAGCTCAGATGATTCCACAAAAGGAGAAGTTGAATCTCATTAATAAAGAGAGAGAGAGAGAGAGAGAGAATGAGAGAAGGAACTCAAGATGAATGGGAGCTCTTAAATTAAGAGATATAGAATAGAATAGAATATTTTTTATTGGCCAAATGGGATTGGACACCAGTGGTGGTATGCTGGTTTGGATTAGTTTGGCTGAACCAGTAATAAAAAAACCCCAACGATCAGCTGAGAGGAAGAACAAAATCCTCCATATCAGCTGAGAGAAAAAAGTACGCACAGAATTGATCCTCCCACCCATCCCTACGCTTTTCTCTTTATCCTCTCAGCTGATTGGCACTGCAGGTCTGTGGGGAAAGCTGTGTACCAGCATTAGGAAAAGCACGGCCACCAAGCCACGTCCATCGAACTGGTGGTAAAACAATTTGAATTCCACCATTGTTGGACACACAAGGAATTTGTGTCCGGTGCACAAGCTATCAGTATACATATAAGCAACAAAGGGATAAATCCTATATCATATGATATAATCCTAAATTATAAGATACAACCAACTAAGTGATAGTGATAAGACACCAATAGGAGTAGGTAAGAGGAAATATGAGAAGGATAATAGTAATGCAGTCATGCTACATGTTTAGATATCCTTAGGCATAGACAGTGCTGTGGAAGTATGTGTTTATCAGAATAATGGCATGGAGGAAAAGCTGTCTTTGTGTCTGTAGTGGCATCCCAAAGTGAGAAAGTTGAAACAGTTTATGTCCAGTTTATAAGGGAGATAGTTTCTCGGCCTTCTTTCTAGCTCATGAAGTATTCAAGTCCTCAGAGAAAGGCAGGCTAGTTGCATTTGCTTTTTCTGAAATCCTAACTATCTGTAGATGTCTTTCTCCTGTTTAGTTGCTGTACCAAACCAGACAGTTATAGAAGTACAAATATTAATATTTGTAATATTAATATTAACAAATATTAAAAGCCCAATTGCAAACGGTTCCACTTGGGAAAGAAAAATAAAAGACAACAAAAGAATTTGAAGTGGTACCTCAAAAAGCTTGGTCAGTATTTAAAAACAAAACAGTAAAGGAAATATTTTGTAAGTAACAGAATGAAACTTGTTAGAGAAAAAGCAGTGTCTTTAATCTGGGAAAGCAAAAATCAAATGTAAAAATATAGAGTGAGCAATATTTGATTTAGTAATTGTACTTGCAGAAAATACAAGTTGAGAGTAAACTGAGCAAGCAATGCAATGTGCCTGGGAACAAAACTAATGCTACAGGAGTCCATGTTTAATGCCTTCCTCATTTAGCATCCATTGAGCTTAAGATGGTAATGAAAAAATAATTTTATGTCCAGTCGTTACATTTATGACCTTCACCAATCTGTAAGGCAAATGAAAGCTGAAGTAAAATCATAAGTCGTCTCATGGTATTTATAATACTAAGTGAACTGCTCAGATGAATGACCATGTTGCTGGTCTCAACTGAGTATCATGAGGACTACCTGTACTTAGACAATATCAAGAGACACATCATTTCAAAGTCACAGTAGTAATAATTCCATCTATTTTCTTTGTAACATCCTATCTTGTGTATTGGTACTTTATTATAAGAAGGACCAAGTGGAATTGAAACAGTTTCAGAGAATGGCAATCAAGATGATCAGAGAATTTACAACCAAGTCCTACAAATAAGGATGGAAGGAAATGGGAATGTTTAGCCTTGAGAAGAGGAGAACGGTGAGGCTATGCAATAGCACTTTTCAAGTACTTGAAGGAAATCATGTTGTTAAAGTTTAGGGCCTGATCTCTCTTGTTCAAAAGTACAGGGCACAAAATAATAACTGAAAGCTACAGAATGGCATGTGCCAATTAAAATGCTTGAAAAAAGTTCTAATAGTAAGAACAATTCAACAATGGAACCAATTATCTAGAAAGATAGTGCTCCCTCCTTCATTGGATGTGTCCAAGTGTAGGTTAGGGAGCCGTCTGTCGTCAATGCTTTAAATTCAATTCCTGAATTAGGCAGGAGGTTGGACTTAGCCTTAATATGTCAGGCTTCACACCGGTGCTTTGCAGTAAATCACACATTTCCAGATACTTAACCCATAGTTTAGCTCTTGGCTGGATGTGACAAAAGACTTCCAGGCATGACTCAGCGAATGTAGAATTGTTATTAGAGAAAGTAATGAAGTTTTAAGGTTTTTTTTTTTTTTTTACTGTAGAGCAAGAATTCATAGCCTTCATATAACAGTGCTCTAGCATTTATACCCTGAAGTTCCTGTCTTCTACCTTTCCAAGGTAACAAATATGTGATAGTTTCTTGAATAGTCATGGGTGGCTGAAATAGGTTTCTATAGCAGTCCTCTTTAGTCTGGGTATCATTGGTTTCTGCCTCTAAGCTTTAGCCTTTACAGAATGCTAAAGAAGTTCTCCTTCTCCTCTTCCGAAAATATATTTGGAGTCTGTATTTAGGATACATCTCTATCAAAGCCCTTTATTACATTTATTTTTTCTTATAATTTTCATACATTTATTCATACATACACACATGTAAACATACACATATACATAAATACTGGCATCGGGCTGGAAATAGTCCTGCCATAGGCAAAAAGCCAGCAGGGTGACTTTGAGTCAACCACTTTATCTTAGCTCTAGGAAATAGGCAATGGCTAATGACTTCTGGAAAAAAAATAAGAAAATTGCAGGGACTTATCCAGGCAATCCTTGAGAAGTAGACATGATTGAACAGAAGAAGAAAAAATTCTCAGTTAATGATCACATATTCAGTGAATTTCTGAAATTACAATGGTATTGAATGAGTGGTATCTACAGTCAGTTCTGGTTGCCCCAGCACTCACATGGTCATGTCACCTAAGTACAAACCAGTTATTAAGTGGCTTAATAACTGGCTCACACTTATGTCATTTGCAGTATTCCATGGTCATGTAGAATGGTCATGCAGTTGTCATTTGTGATCTTTCCTGCTGGCTTCCCACAAGCAAAGTTAATGGGGAAGCCATCAGAGAAAGTTGTTCCTCTAAGTTGCTTACTTATTCAGTTTTTTTCCCCTGAGAAGCCCAGCTACAGAGTATGAGACTCTGAAAATCATGTTTGTGCACTCATAGTAACGTCCTACCTACAGAAGACACCTATGTACCCTCCCTTTGGCCTTGCTGTGGTTGCTGCATTGCAGCAGCTGCTTATCCACTTACAGGCCTACTTATGAACCACCTGAAACTTGCAACTTATTCGTGGTTTCCCTATTGACCCTTCTTGTTGGAAACCGGCAGATACCCTGTTTCTCCAACAATATGGTCTCCCCCAATAGGAAGTCCCAGCATGTTTTATAGGCATGAAATGAAATTAAGTCCCTCCCCCCAAATTAAGGCCTATATTAAAACATGCGAAATGGGGGAGAATGGTGGGGAGACTTGCCGTTAGGAAGTACTTTTGTTGCACACCCGGATATGGTGCTGCCTGCGTTGACCTGATATGAAGTGCTCCACCAATGCCGAGGTCAACATCCAAGCCATCGCTGCCCGCCCGCCTGAAGATGCATGGGGGGGGGAATTAAGTCATCCCCGAAAAGACGGCCTAGCCATTTTTTCGGGACTCAAAAAAAAAAAAAAAAAAAAGACCCGGCCTTATTATATGAGAAACACGGTAGTTGAGAGAAGGTCTTAATGACCCATGATTCTTGCTGTTGAGATTTATTTATTAATCAAATTTATATAGATAAATTTCTCACCAAAGGCACCTCTGGAATTACTATCACTTAGCAATGTGGTCATGTGATATTGCACTTTATTTAGCGATGGAAATTCTGGTCCCAATTACCATTGGGACTACTTTAGGACAACTTTATGCTGTGTTTGTGTATGTATGTGTGTATATTCATATAATCACACACAAATAGTGAAACAGATGGATTGATCCATGACATCTTATAGATTCAGATAGATCCATGTAGGATATATCCTTGAAAGAAAAAGAATGAATAACATATCCTTGTATCTTAGCATTGTATGTCTCACTGTTGAAGGCTTTAACATTCAACATTCCACCAATCATTGTCATCATTCCACCAATTCTCATAAAATGGTTGTCGGCCAGAACACTTTCATTCTGTTTCAATGCTTTTAGTCATTTGAGTGTGGGCTCATTCCTTTGGGGGTTACTAGGCAGAGTAGTGTTTTCAGTGGCAGTATTCACATTTTGAAACTCTTCCTAGAATAATGTGTAATGCCTTGTCTATGGGGCTTTCGATTGCTCCTGAAGACTCTAATTCACAGTTTAACAGCTTAATTTCTGACTGCTTTAACTAAATGAGACTATGTCTTACACATTTTCAGTGCTAGATGTGGAGTTTAGCATGATAAAATGTATGTGGAACAGGAATGATAGACAAAAGTTATACGATATTTTAGTTTTTCTGAATGCTTAACATATAACTTATAGATGCCTAGTAAAATACAACCTGATCTTATGTGCTTTACTTGGTCTCAACAATTTCTGATAAATATTTTAATTGCTTTTGAATGGATAATTCATGTCATTTGATTTCATTGACTTGTTTTCTTCTTGATGATTCTGTAATTTTTGTTTAATTTTCTTGTGAAGCCAAATGTTGATAAACCAGGGTTGAAATTTTATAGATAAATAGTTATATTTTCCAGTGCATCTGTACTTGCGCCATTGTTGGGTTCTTAACATTTTTTAAAAAAATTGTTAAGCTGAACCTTAATCTTTTTTGTTTTGTTTTGTTTTAAGTGTAAAGCTGAAAGCAGCAAAACATATAGCTATAGTGGCTGCCTGCGTATGGTCAGAAAAAGGATGCTTTAAAATTTACATATAGTGATTTATAGGTGCATTAGAAAATTTACAATAAATACTATAATTTAAACATATCACACTATGAAGGTCAGTAAATGATCTGTTATGCTAGCTACTGAAGATAACTTCAAGCCCCCAGGATTTATTTTTCTGCTTTAGCTTTGAACCAACTTGGAATAAACACTCGTTCTAAACCTTTACAGCAGTGGATCTGAAAATCTAGATGTTGTTGACTACAACTCTCATCAGACCCACTGGAAAGTCAGTGACAAGAGAGCCACAGGTACTCCCATCCCACCTACAGAAATTCCATTAGAGAGATGTTTTCTGTATAGCTGGACACATGGCTACCTTTTATTCAACCATCACATCTTTTTCTGCGTAGTGCTACCAGAAGCATATGATTTCACTCAAATTAACTTTGGCTGTCCCAACTGATGATGTATTTCTAATGTGTCCTCCACCCAATTCCAAACACTGTGGTTACCCTTGATTTACAGCACATGACAGCCCCTTCTTTTTATACTGGGATCAGCAAAAAAGTGTTTGTTCATTTATTTTGTTTGTATGCAATTATAGCTAAAAACAAATGTGGTCACTTTGACATTCCAAGTAGCTATTTTGAAACCAGCATTTAGATGTTCTATCCATTATGCAACTTAATTATGTAGTAAAATAGTGCAGGATTATGGTCAGAGTGCATACGATATGGCTGCAATACTCAGTTAATTTATGAGTCCTCTAAAATTGTGGATATTTGTGGATAATTTTAGGACTTCAGACATGAAAATATGGTGCCAAACATAAGTTTTCTTTTTTTGTGGTTGCAAGAAATCAAAGTATGTTTTGCATTTGTGTTGAGCATCTGAAGTCACAGCTGGCATCCAAGGATAATATGAATCACTTCTTTCCCCATTAATTATAAGTTACTGTGAAAGGGAACATTTTGGCATACAAAGTAAAGAAGCCTGTCAAAGATAAACAATGCATGTTTATATATAAAAAAACCCTCAATAAATGGTATAATAGGTAAATATATACTGAATTGCAGTTTCAACCAGTTTCATTCAGGACTTTCTCTGTTTTAAAAAAAACAACTGTATAAGGAAAAAATACTTTGAGTTATTTTGAAAATAATATAAACAAGCCTGGAGCTAATACAATTTCTTATGCATGGAAGATGCTAAATACATTGGCCTTAAGGAAAAGTAATAACAAATCATGATTAGCTTGAATGTAATTATTCTAAAAAAAAGTATTCCCACTTCACATGATTTCTGCTCCTTGGTGCACTTAATTTCAGAATCCTATGTAACCAGTAAAGAGATTTGCCAGTTAAAAGTACTATGGTAAAATCAATCTTGTTTTATACAATGTTTGATTATGTGCTCCATTTTTTAGCAATATTTCTTTTTTTAAAAAAAGGAACTCTAATATTAGTTTCAACATTTCTGAATTTAAAAAAAATTAGTGACCCAGGTAAATGTACAGTTAGTGAATAACACTAATTTAAAATGCCAAGTGAGCTAAAACATACTCCAGTTGTTTTGTTTTGTCTACAGCTAGGGAAGCGAGACTATAATTATGTGAATTGTGGATTTTCTACTGTGCAATAAATACAGTATATTCAGGTGTGTAAAATGGAGACTCTATCACCAGTGATGGAGAAGCTTCACAGGTTAAAATGACAATCTGGCCAAATTTAGAATGAAACAGCAGTACCTTATTATTTTTTCTCCAAGTACTGAAGAGACTTGCTTGAAAGTCATTATAGAAATACTGAAATGATTCGTGGTTTCTTTGTGCAATATTTTCTGCAATATTTTCTTTGTATTTGACCTGTTATACTTTTTGGGAACCAATAATAAATTTTAAGCCTAAATCTGAGTCGGTCTTATGACCTTCATCTGCAGTTGCAACATTCCTATTATTGATTCCTGATTTTATTTTACTGAATGTATTCTGTTTAATAGTTCGACTCAGTAGTGCACAACAAATATTTTTTTCAAGAATTTTGTTGTTGTTGTTTTTAACTGTTTCACCACTTGAATTTAAGATATGTTTTAAGATATGTTTTAGGGAATAATGATGTTTTAAGATCTCAGCATGTTTTAAGATCTCAAAACATTTTTGATTCTATATCATTTTCTGCTAATATGCTTATTTTAAAGATATATATAGCTATGATTATTGAATAAAATATAATATAAAGGAGACTATTTGTAGTTCAGGGTTGACATGAGGGGTCCTTGGTGCTCTCTGAGCTTGCTTTTTTTCTTGCAGGTGTTTAATTACCCAAACTACATAACATCATCAGTACTAGCACTGATGATATCTAATTTGGGTAATGAGATGTCTACAGGAAAACAAGCAAGCTCAGAGAGCATCAAGGACCCCTCAAAATAGAATCTGTAAGGACTTAAGGCTAATAGATTCTGTAAGATTAAAGGGTTTTTTCTTTTTAGTATTTTTCTAACACCTTATTACAATTACAAGCTTAATAAATGATACTTATTGAAATAGTTTTTGAAATTTGCTTATTTACTAAAGTGCTTATTTTATTTCCAATTTTGGATTACTCTGAGAGAATTTAACAAATAGCAATTTATTGGGATTTAACATGTTTGTCACTTAGTGGGATTCTTGAGCTTGATAAGATTTACAAAGCCTTTTATGTCAGGCAGATTTCTGGACAAGCACACTTTGCAAGATGTAATCTCTCCCTTTTTGCTGTTTTTGAACCCAATCCATTGTGTTCACAACTTCTGGTGATCACAGAAAAAGAAGTGCAAGATCTATTACTCAGACAAAAGCCAGGAAAAGCACCAGGGCCAGACAAGATAACTCCTTCTTGCTTAAAAGTCTGTGCTGACCAATTGGCCCCCATTTTCACCCAAATCTTCAATAGATCACTAGAGATGTGCTATGTGTCATGTTCTGCGCATGGGCGCAAGAGGTGGAGATGAGACAATGAACAGTGAACTTCAACTCTTTATTTAACATTGTGGAACAGAGCAAAAACTACGGCAGCAATAGCCCTTTTTATAGGCAAGCTGCCGATCAAATAACCAATAAGAAACAGGAAGCATTTGTTCCCTTAACCAATGAAAGAGGCCCGCTAATAGCCAATCAGATTCTCCTGAACGGACCAATCAGATGTCGCTATTATCGGCCAATCAGAAGTGCAGGGCCAGAACCCTGCACTTTTCTAAAGGTTTTAATAATCTTTATTTAAGCACTTTTATTAATTCACAACACCCCTTCCCCCCGGGTTCTGTTTAAGGGGTGCGGTGACGTAATCTTTGAGGTAGGCAGGTTGTTTAGATTGTCTATTAGATTTTCGCTGTCCCCCCGGTACTTGTTTATAATCTTGTTTGGGCGGGACGTTTTCTGGCGAGTAGGGTACCTCCGGTTCTTCATTTAAAAACTCGGTGCCACTAATGTCCTCGTTGTCCTCTAGCCTTTGTGGGCTTGCCTCTGATGAGGTGTCTCTTTGAGGCAAGTCCCTCTCTGATCCTTCTTTATGCGTTAAGTCTGAATGCTCACTTCTTCCACTCGTGCTTTCTGCCGTTTCTGCCGTGCTTTCTGCCGTTTCGAACTCGGCCTCCTCGGCATCTCCTCCCCTCTCAGTTTGGAAGTCACCGGAGTCGCAGAAACCAGTTTGCAGCCTTGAACGCAGCTGATCAATATGGCGCTTCCATATTCTTCCGTCGCGACTTTTTACTCGGTACGACCTGGGTCCTGTGACTTGGATTACAGTTGCCTTGACCCACAAAGGATCGCCAGAAAAGTTTCTAGCGAAGACTAAGTCACCTATTTGGAATTCGCGGCATTTCCCACTGTATCCGTGTGGTTTTTCTGGTTCGTACGATGGGTGTAGTCGGTCAAGGTGGGAGCGGAGTTTTCGTCCCATTAACAATTCAGCCGGAGTCTTGTTGGTGATGCTGTGCGGAGTGATGTGTTGAAGAAAGAGTATCCAGTTAATCTTATCTTCGATATTGCCATAGTCCATTTTATGTAGGGTCTTTTTGATGAATTGTACCATGCGCTCGGCCGCAGGATGCGCCGGCGAAGTTAGCGCATGGCGAATACCATGGTCCGCCAAATACTGTTCAAAAGAAAGCGTGGTAAACTGGGGGCTGTTGTCGGATACCAGAACGTCTGGCAGTCCATGGGTTGTGAATAATCTGCCCAATTTCCTGATGATGGATTCGGTTGTGGTACTTTTCATTTCATGGATTTCAAGCCAGTTTGAGTAGGCATCCACTATTATTAGGAATGTGTGTCCTTTAGTAGGTCCCGCAAAGTCAATATGAATATGGGACCATGATCCCCTGGGTGTTTCCCACTCTGTTGGGGTTGCTTTCAGTGGGGCATTGCTAACTTCCTGGAATTTGCAACAAGTCTTTACCCAGGCCTCAATTTGCTTGTCGATACCCGGCCACCACACGTAGCTTCGTGCGAATGCCTCCATGTGCACGATGCCGGGGTGGCCTTCATGCAAGGTTTTCAATACCGCTTGTTGCAGCCGCTCTGGGACGACGACTCTATCCCCCCAAATGATGCAGCCTTTCTGGGAAAACAGTTCCGTCTGTCAATTCTTGAAAGGACTGAAGTTGTCAGGGATTTGATCCAATTGCCATCCTAGCTCGACCTAGCTAAGAACTCGCACCAAAATTGGATCGCGTTTGGTTTCAATCGCGATATCTTGAGCTGTCAGTGGTGGTGATTGAAGTGTCTCAATCTGGAGCGTTGTGACGGTTGGAGCTGGGTCGTCAATGATTTCCGGAAGTGGTGCACGGCTTAGTGCGTCAGCATGGGGGATGGCTTTCCCCAGGCGGTGTTGCAGCTTATAATTATATGCAGCCAAGAATTCCGACCAGCGAGTCATTCTGGGAGATAATATATATGGGGTTGGCTTGTCCCCCGCTATAATCCCCAGCAAAGGTTTGTGGTCGGTAACTATAGTAAAAACTCGCCCATAAATATATTCATGAAATCGTTTAACAGCAGAAACGACAGCAAGAGCCTCTTTATCGATTTGACTATAGTTACGTTCAGCTTTTGATCGCGTTTTTGAAAAGTAAGCAATAGGGGCTTCATTACCGTTTGGTAACACATGGCTCAAAATGGCACCCACTCCGAATGGTGATGCAACACGTAATCGTTAAAGGAAAAGTCTCATTATACTGCATCAAAACAGCGTCTGAAGTCAATAAGTTTTTTACTTGTCGGAACGTGTGTTCCTCTCGGTGTCCCCAGACCCAGGTTGCCTTTTTGTCCACCAGACGATGTAGGGGCTCAGCTACAGTCACTTTGTGGGGCAGGAACACATTGTAAAAATTGATAAGGCCCAGGAAAGCTTAGAGATCAGTCTTATTTCTGGGCCTTGGGGCGTTTTTGATTGCCCTTAGCTTGCTATCAGTGGGGTGAATGCCTTGTTTATCGATTAAGTACCCCCCAAATTCTACTTTATCCGTACACAGTTGACACTTTTTTTTTTTTTACTTTAAGGCCAGATTCTTTAAATTTCTGGAGAACTAACCTCAGGCACTCCCT
This sequence comes from Hydrophis major, assembly GCA_033807585.1. Lineage (NCBI taxonomy): Eukaryota > Metazoa > Chordata > Lepidosauria > Squamata > Elapidae > Hydrophis > Hydrophis major. The sequence continues at coordinate 37,915,210 of CM066330.1, read as the reverse complement.
TAGTATTTCTCTAGTCGGAGCAGCAATTAAAACGTCATCAAAATAAGGTACAATCCCTTTTATACCCTGTAGTATTCTCTCTATCAAGCTCTGAAAGATTCCTGGGGCCACGCTAACTCCGAATTGGAGTTGGTTGCACTTAAATGCACCTCGGTGCATAACGATTGTTTGTGCATCTGCCGTTTTTTTATCTACAGGCAGTTGTTGGTATGCCTGTGCTAAATCCAATTTTCTGCCCCCCAGGGAATGGAGAAGGTGTTGTACCACCGGTACCGGGTAAACGTTCTGCTGAAGGGCGTGATTCAGGGTGGCTCGGTAGTCCCCACAAATTCTTAACGATCCATCCGGCTTGATGGGTGTTATGATTGGGGTTTCCCAGGGAGCGTGGTCGGTTGGTTCTAACATACCCTGGGCTATTAATTTATCAAGCTGCTCATCAATCTTTGGTTTAAGGGCAAATGGAACTCGACGAGGCTTAAAGCGGATGGGAGCTACTTCGGGGTTAAGGTTAAATGATATCGGGGTCCCCTTGTACTCTCCTAATTTATCTGTAAAGACATCCTGGAAACATCATCCTGGATGATGGCCTCTTCCCAGTCGTCGCTGTTGGTTCGGTGAATGCCGGCTACTTCAATTCCAAGTGGGGCGAACCATTGGAGCCCTAACAAACTAGGCCGATCCCTGTCGACTACAGTTAGTGGTAGGGATGCAGTATGATTTTTAAATGAGACACGGACTTTGCTGGATCCAACGACTGGAATTTGATTTCCCTGATAGTCCTTAAGTATGATTCTTTGGAATCTGAGGTCTTGCCACCGGATGGTGGGAATTAATTGTTTAAGGGTCTTCCAGGAAACCATCGAGAGGGGCGATCCTGAATTGACTTCCATCATGCAGGGCTGGTTTTCGATGGCAACCTTCACCCGGATCTTCTTGGCATCTAATGATGAGGCATGACCAATCGTAATGGTTTGGTGTGCCTCTTCTCATTTCGTTGACTGGGCTGGTGGTTTGTTTCTGTAGGAGTGGTTGTTCCATTGGTGGGTTAAGTATTCCTGTTTCACAGGACGACCTCTGAGGTGGGCCGGATCCTTGCTTGCTTCTACAGACTCTTCCGATGTGACCTCTTTTCCCGCACACATGGCAGAGCGCATTGAGGAATTTGCAGTCTGATCGTAGGTGGTTTGCCCCACAACCAGCGCATTGGTACTGCACTCTCTGGTTACGTTGATGGCGTTGGTCTCGTTCAGACCAGAGCCAGTTGACCTCTTCTTCATCACTTTCTGATGACGATTGGAGGTCCTCGTAGTGGGCTGTCGTTGCCTGTCCTTCCAGGTGAGGTGAGATTTCGCTGGCGAGTTGGCAGAGCGGGGCGTGGGTGTGCCGCATTCGGGCAGCCGACTTCCTGGTTGCTTCTGCTGCAGTAGCGTCAGCGATGGTATCTGTAAGGCTAATGTTGCCTTTAGCCATCAGCTTACTTTGTGTAGCTAGCGCATCTAATCCCAGAACTATTCAGTCTCTCAGGGCCTCTTCGAGGTCGGCGAACCCGCAGAGACCTCCCAAATTCCGGAGATCTGCAATGAAATCTGCAACGCTTTCTCCCTTCCGCTGGTCTCTCTGATAAAATTCATGTCTTCGAACAAGCGTTGGTACGGTTGGTGCATAGTGGGCCCGTAGAAGGAGCTCGAGGACGTCCCAGTCCATGGACTTCACCTCAGCCGGTTTAGCTAGTGCTTTAGCCATCTTAAACATGGTCGGACCGCAGTGAGTTAGGAATACCGCTCGCTTCTTTCTGGTAGTGGCATCCTTCAAGTTGGTCTCCAGAAACATCTGGAATCAGTCCATATATGAGTCCCAGTCTTCTTATGCTGGGTCGAATGGAGCGGGTGGTATGACGCTGCGAGACATGGTTCAGCCATTGGTGCGTCTTCACCACGTGCTCTGTTTAGCGCTCTGTAGTGTTCAGTCAGCTCTGATGTCTCCAAATCCCATCCTCATCGCCAGTGTTATGTTCTGCGCATGGGCGCAAGAAGTGGAGAAGAGACAATGAACAGCGAACTTCAACTCTTTATTTAACATTATGGAACAGAGCAAAAACTACGGCAGCAGTTTTTATAGGCAAACTGCTGATCAAATAACCAATAAGAAACGGGAAGCGTTAGTTCCCTTAACCAATGAAAGAGGCCCGCTAATAGCCAATCAGATTCTCCTGAATGGACCAATCAGATGTCGCTATTATCGGCCAATCAGAAGTGCAGGGCCAGAACCCTGCACTTTTCTAAAGGTTTTAATAATCTTTATTTAAGCACTTTTATTAATTCACAACACTATGTTTCTTCCTGCTTCAAATGCTCTACTATCATCCCAGTGCCAAAGAAGCCCTCCATCAAGGAACTGAATGACTACAGACCCGTTGCTCTAACATTTGTAGTTATGAAAATCTTTGAAAGGCTTGTGCTTTCCCACCTGAAAACCATCACATATCCGCTGTTAGATTCCATGCAGTTTGCATACCGAGCAAATAGATCAACAGATGATGCTGTTAACATGGCTCTGCATTACATCCTACAACACCTTGAATCTCCAAATACCTACATGAGGTCCTCTTTGTAGACTTCATTTCAGCATTCAATACCATCATTCCAGACACTTTTCTAAGTAAATTAAACCAACCAGCAGTACCTGAACACACTTGTAAGAGGATCATAAGCTTCCTAACAGGCAAGAAGCAGCAGGTGAAGCTAGGTAGAATCACATTCGATACCTATACAATCAGCACAGGGCCCTCCCAAGGCTGTGTGCTTTCTCCACTTCTCTTCTCCCTATACAAGTGAAACTCAAAACTTTTTTGATTCTATATCATTTTCTGCTAATATGCTTATTTTAAAGATATATAGCTATGATTATTGAATAAAATATAATATAATAAAGGAGACTATTTGTAGTTCAGGGTTGACATGAGGGGTCCTTGGTTCTCTCTGAGCTTGCTTTTTTTCTTGCAGGTGTTTAATTACCCAAACTACATAACATCATCAGTACTAGCACTGATGATATCTAATTTGGGTAATGAGATGTCTACAGGAAAACAAGCAAGCTCAGAGAGCATCAAGGACCCCTCAAAATAGAATTTGTAAGGACTTAAGGCTAATAGATTCTGTAAGATTAAAGGGTTTTTTTCTTTTTAGTATTTTTCTAACACCTTGTTACAATTACAAGCTCAATAAATTACAAGCTCAAAAAATTAGAATATCGTGCAAAAGTTCATTTATTTCAATAATGCAACTTAAAAGGTGAAACTAATATATGAGATAGACTCATTACATGCAAAGCAAGATAGTTCAAGCTGTGATTTGTCATAGTTGTGATGATGATGGCTTACAGCTCATGAAAACCCCAAATCCACAATCTCAGAAAATTAGAACATTACATGTAATCCATAAAACAAGGTTTGTACATAGAACAATATCGGACCTCTGAAAAATATAAGCATGCATATTTATTCAGCACTTGGTTTGGGCCCCTTTTGCAACAATTACTGTCTCAATGCAGCGTGGCATGGAAGCTATCAGCCTGTGGCACTGGTGGCAGGGCGCATTGCTTTGTGGGTGCCGGTGCACATGCACTTTCGGCACATCACAACAAAAAGGTTCGCCATCACTGCCTTAAGATGTTTGGCAGTACTGACATAATGATATAATAAGTAATTTATAGTAACATTTGGGAACATTCTCATATTGCCCTTCCTCACTTTACATTTCAAATTCTGAACTTATCACTCCTGCTATTTTGTTTGTCAGTAATATGTTTTGTCTTGTATTCAGGGGTTTACTTCATTTAAATAGTAACTATTTCATATTGTTTCTGCCTATCCAATAAGATTAAGTAGAAGAGGCTCTCTCTTGGTCCTTTCACTCAGTGGGTATCATTTTCAAAGAACTTGGAGATGAATAATAGAATAACTGAGCTGGATCTTGGAGGGCTTCTAGTCTAACCCCTTGCTCAAACAGGAGACCCTTTGAGAGACATGTTTGTCCAGTCTGTCCTTAAAAACCTCCAATGTTGGAGCATCCACAGCTTCTGGAGGCAAGTCATTCCACTGATTAATTAGTCTGTCAGAAAATTTCTTCTTATTTCTAAGTTGATTCGGTCCTTGATTAGTTTCCATCATCCCTTCTTGTCTTGCCTTCAGGTGTGCTGGAGAGTAGGTTGCTCACCTTTTCTTTGTGGCAGCCCCTGAGATATTGGAACACTGCTATCATAGTTCTTCTTTTCAATGCATTAGAGGTACTCAATTTCTGCAACCTTTCTTCATATGCTTTAACCTCATCGTTTTTACTCTTCTCTGCATCTTTTCAAGTACTATCCTTCTGTCCCAAAGAGAAGCAGCCTCCAACCTGACTGGATTTTAGAAAAGTGATTAAAACCTGGTTCCTTCATCAAGATTTAGTGACAAGTACATTATTTCTTTGGATATGGTATTCTATTAGAATTGAGTTGTTTATTCTGCTTGGCATAGAATTATGAGTTGTTTGTTACTTCCTTTCTTTTTATGTACATGTTTAACCTCACTTTATGTGTTACGATATGTGAACCATTCAGTGTCAATTATGATTGGGGCAGTGTATAAGATTGGTAAAATAAAATAACCTTGCAGACTGAAATTGTCTGCCAGGAAAATTCTTTTTATTGCTCAGGAATAAATAAAACAATCATCTCATTTGCTGATTCATATAAGAACACTTCCTTTCCATAACTGTTGGAGCTACACTGTGAAGTAGCTGATTTGTTCCCATTCTTCATTAAGTGTAGTTTGCCATTTTCATGACATTGTCCAGCAATTTTCAACTCATGACCAACTGTTTTATAACCAATACTTAGCAATGCATTTTTACAATATTATTGTTTACTTTTTCATTAACAGTATAAATCTTTTTGATGATTCAACTACAGAAGAAGCACAGTCCATGCTAGTTTCAGTACTACACAGAATTTCAGGCCAAACCAGTTGTTTCCAAATAGCTTGTTATTGTTTCCTCAATTTTTTTTACAATATAAAAACTGTTCTACTATTTTATAATGTGTGTGAAACATGAATGCCTATAATTAAACTTTCCTCCAATATTTATTGATTAAACTATTTGAATTACACATCACTTTTTGTTTGATTTGCTGAGATACAAATATTTTCTTCAGTATTAATTCATATATCATGAATTCATTGGCTACTAATGCTAAAGGGGGAACTTTGGTTTTACTTCTTATTCTTCAGCCCAAAATATTTAGATTTACAATGGCACTACAAGAATAATTGGCTCTGTAATTGTATAAAGTTCCATAGTCTTAGGTATTGATTCTGCTGGCTTCTTGAGTTTGACATACTATTATATTGTATTTAAAGCCTTGTTTCTATGATATAAAAATATCTCACAGTGGGAACTAGATTTATCAGCAACATGACAAAAACATCAAAAGAAGTTTCTTTAGCTTCAATTCACTGCTCCATTGGCCAATTTATCATCAAAAATGATACACAATGGAGTAGGATTAAATTATTTGCCATACTAAGTGATTACCATTGCTAGGAAACTGTCCAATTAAAAATATTTTCTTAGTTTTTATAATCACCATAGTATGGCTTATTGTTGGACAATTTTTTAAATCTCTCAACCATATTCCCACTTTGCCAGTCTTCATTACTATCACTTTCACTTGGGTTCCTATTAATGAGGTGAGGAACTTCAAAGCAATTTCAGATGTCTCCCTTGAAAATGATAGGTATATGGTCAAAATTGTAAACTGGTAGATTTTCTTCTTTTGCTTATCTTTAATTGGAAGTTGCACATAAGCAGTTCATTGTCAGTCCTCGGTCACATTTTACTTTTATAGCTAAATATCCAGAAACTGCTTGGTCATTCTCCAACTTCATTTCAGTTTCCTAGGCCATACAGTCCAAAAAAAATTTCATCATTATTTTCAACTTTGACATTCTAGACCAGGGGTGGGATTCAAAATTTTTAACAACCAGTTCTATGGGCGTGGCTTAGGTGGTTGGCATGGCTTGGTGGTCATGTTATTGGCTCACATCAAGGCATGCATCTCCTCGCCTGGCCTCTCATGACTGTGGAGATGCTGCAACAAGTGTGAAAAATTGTCATAAGTCACTTTTTTCAGTGCCATTGTAACTTTAAATGATCACTCCACACAAGCAAAGTACTAGCAAAGGACGGGGAAAAAACTCCAGAGAAGTTCCTGAGACAGGAAGTCTAGTCCTGCCAAGAATGTAATAAAGGTTAGTGGAGAGGCAGTTTCTGTAAGCAACACCAGAATGTTTCCTTCCTGCCTTCCTTACAGGATTAGGCCAGTAATTTCTTCTAACAACCGGTTCTGCGAACTGCTTAGAATGTTAACAACTGGTTCTAGTGAATAGGTGTGAACTGGTAGAATACCACCCGGTCTAGACTCCAACTACAAATAACATATATTGTTTCCATGTTCTGTTAGTTTTAAATTGAACTAACTGTAAACTTCATCAGCTTCTTTTTCTGCATCAATAGTTGGAGCATAAGCTTGCATAATCAAAGGTTAATGGAGCACTTGTTATATCTGATATTATCAGTCATTGATTACATTGTAGCCAAGTACTATTTTTGCTATATCCTTCCTGACTATAGAAGCAACATTCTTCCTTTTTTCGTGTTTCTTTGTGTTTTGAGTAGTAAACAATATGACTGTCTAATTGAAAGTGTCCAATCCATTTCAATTCACTGATGTCTTAGATGAAATTTACTGCATGGCAATATCAGCAACTAAATGTCTCAGAGGCTTTAATATAGGCACATTTTAAACTCCATTAGGAATCAAAAGATCCTTGGCTTTTTCTTAGTAGCCCATTGAGTGGCATCCAACTTCAGGAGCCTGTCATACTATGTTGTTAACTCCTTTAATATTGTCTAAACATGTGGTTTTGGCTATTTTCCATTGTTTTCCCATATCATCTAATGATCAATTGATCTAATACATATTGATTTTGAAGAAAATATTGTTGAAAAAGCACTGCGCAATCTAAAACTATCTCTATCTGTTGGACCGGACGGAATATGTGCCTACTTCTTAAAAAAGCTACCCACTGCCATAGCCGAACCTCTAAGCATAATCTTTGAAAAATCTTTCAGGATCAGCTCCTTGCCAAAACTATGGTCACAAGCCACAGTCATCCCCATCTTCAAAAAGGGAGACCCCAGTCTAGTTGAAAATTACAGACTAATCTCTTTATGCTGCATCACCTGTAAAGTCATGAAATCAATTATTAACCACTCCATTATCCTCCACTTAGAAACAAACAACCTACTCTCTCATAAACAATTTGGTTTCAGAAAAAAACTATCCTGTAATCTGCAACTCTTACACTGCCAAAACATATGGACTACACAACTCAATCAGGGCAAAGCAATAGATGTGATCTACCTAGACTTCTGTAAAGACTTTGATTCAGTGGTACATGACAAACTACTCCTAAAACTAAAATCTTACAGTATCTCTGGACACCTGCACAACTGGATAGAAGCATTCCTGTCAGACAATCAATGGTCAAAATTGGGAGCATCCTATCAAATTCTGTACCTGTCAACAGTGGTGTACCCCAAGGCAGTGTTCTACCAACTCTCTTCATACTCTACATAAATGACCTCTGTGATCATATCAAGAGCAATGATATGATGATGTAAAACTATTCAACACCACAGACAATACTGCTACCCTTCAAAAAGACCTTGACTATGTATCAGAATGGTCAAACAAATGGCAACTTCAAATCTCAACAAATAAATGCTCTGTCCTACATATTGGCAAAAAAATAATAATCAGAAAATAAAATACAGGCTGAATAGTCAAGACTTTGTTGATTATCCAAACTCTGATAAGGATCTTAGAGTACTCATCTCAAATGACCTAAGTGCTAGAGCCCACTGTAACTACAAAGCCAAAAAGGCGTTAAGAGTTATTAACCTAATCTTATGTAGCTTTTTCTCTGGTAATATAACGCTAATAACTAGAGAATACAAAACATTTGCTAGACCAATACTCAAATACAGCTCATCAGTCTGGAACCCATATTACGTATCTGATATTAACACAGTTGAGAAAGTCCAGAAATATTTCACAAGAAGAGTTCTCCACTCCTCTACTCGTTGCAGAATACCTTATGCCACCAGATTCGAAATTCTAGACTTAGAAAGCCTAGAACTGCACTGCCTTCGATCCGATCTAAATATAGTATATAAAATCATACATTGCAATGTCCTATCTGTCAATGAATACTTCAGCTTCAACCATAACAACACAAGAGCAAACAATAGATACAAACTCAAGGTTGATTGCAGGAAATACGACTTCAGCAACAGAGTGGTCAATGTCTGGAATACTCTACCTGACTGTGTGGTTTTTTTCCCCCAAATCCTAAAAACTTAATCTTAGACTGTCTACTATTGACCTCACCCCTTTCCTGAGAGATCTGTAGCATAAGTGCACCAACATGCCTACCGTCCCTGTCCTATTGTTTCTTTTATTTTTCTTATATGTATCCATGTGTTCATAAGTATGTTTTTACTTATACCTAGTATCTTGTAAGCAATTGACAAATAAAAATAAAGAAATAAAATAAAAAATAAATCATATGAAATCATGTCTTTATGACTATTATTCAAGTCTTTCTATAATGCTGCTAACCAATATAGGTGTCTGCTTCCTTTAGCTGAGCCTCTGGAATGACCTTAATGCCTTTGATTTTCCTGGGATTTCCTGAGATTATGGCAAATTGTAGAGCAGGGGTCCCCAACCTCTGAGTCGCAACCTGTTTGGAACTAGGCTGCACAAGTGGCAGGTGAGTGCGTTCATGGGCAAAACTTTATTTGTGTGAGCGGCAGGTGCATTTACCGCACCAGCAGATGTGGAGAAAAAGAAAGGGATTGCAGTATATGTTAAAGAGGATTTAAAAGCAGATTTAATAAGGTCGGATTCTGAGGGAACTCTGGTTTTGCAGATCTGGATTAATGCCATCCCAATTCTCTTAGTGGTAATCTACGCCCTGAATGGAGACCAAAAAGAGTTTTTTAAGCATCTTTATGGAAAAATAGTAGGATTGGAAAAAAATAATTGTATTATAGGGGACTTTAATTCTGTTGCTGATTATCAAAAAGACCACAGTAATGGGGGAAGGAACAAATGGGAAAAAAGAGAGCTTCCCAAGATATGTACGGAAATGATGAAGGAGTTAAATTTGATTGACATATGGAGAAGATTACATCCCGAGCAAAAACAATTTACATTCTATTCAAATCCTCATCAAATATGGACACAAATTGATATGGCATGGATGAATGGGGAAATAGCAAATGAGATAAAAGGGATTGAAATTTTGCCCAATGAATGGGTAAAATGTGATTCAAATTTCTTCTGATTGATAGAGTTTTACTATGCAAATTGATAAAAAAAATCAGATGCTGCCTTCTATCCACATTAAACCTAATAAATTAATAAGCTAGTTTTTTTTTCATCAAGCTCATTTACTGTCAGTTTTGTGAATAAAATTTATGCAGTTGTCAAATTACTCCAAATAATATTTTTTCAATCTCACTTTGAAAAAAAAAAGACTAAGAAAAACTTGGAATTGAAGATGAATGGATAAACTGACAAAGAAATCAGATATTTTTCTTTTTGTTTCATCATGTTTCTATTGTAAAATAATGTGTAATGACTGTATGATGATGCATGCCATTTTGATGAAATGGCCTTTCAAGCTTCTTATTCAAAAATATTACAAAATTAATACTCAAGATAAGATTCTGGTCTTTTGAAATGTATGGGAGTGATATTTTCATGCAAAACTGGTAGCAACAAATTCTTCTGCCAAGAAGGATTTCTTATCGGATCTTTGTGTACTGTCAGAAATTTAAATACATCAGGTTTCTATACTAGTTATGAAAAAGAACAACATACCTGAAATTTTTTTTTCTTTTTTTCTAATTTTTGAAATGTTAAGAATCAAGTCTCTGGAATTAGAAGACATTGCCAATGATTTATAATCTATAACATCTGCAGAGAAAATGAAAAATAAATATTGTATATAATTTTATTGCTGCACCACATTTTTTAGGGTTTATTGTTGATAAGTATCCAAAAGGTTCAGCTTTTATGTTTTCCATGCAGTTTATTTATAATTCTAAAATAATTTGGGTCTCATCTGAGGGATTATTATTTTTTCGTTATATCTTCAGGAAAATTTTTTTGGAAATATATCCACTTCAAAAATGTATTTGACTGTATCTGAGCTATTAGATATATCATTGTATGTAGCTTTATACAACAATATGTGATATAAATACTGTTTTGACTCTGATCTTTGACTTTTGAATATTCATTTTTACTTCCATAACAATATATTAAAGGAGTTTGTGCATTTTTATAGGTGAACCAATTCACTGAAGCAAAGTTATTTTTCATAATAACAAATAATCAAATAACTATATATAATAACCATTAAATAGAGATTAAGTATAGATTAAGTTTTAACAAAATGTCCATCCATTGACCTTTGAGTGGAATATAAAACATTTTCATACCATTGCTATTAAACAAATCATTAAATGATGTAGGTTTCTTTTTCAAACTGTTCTTTTAAATTACTAAGTGGAAGTCAAGTAGTTGCACTACCTTTTCTCATAATTATCCAGCTGGAAACAATACAAAAAAAGATGTATAGCTGGAGATTCATTTGGTTTGTTAGGAGACTTTCAGTTGGATGGAGACCTCTTCTAGGCTGCTGTGTACTGAAAAGCGGGAAGGCCACACTTCAGATTAGGAATTCTGTTCCAAAGCAGCATGACTATGTTAGAAGAGCTGACAACAAAGAAATGCTGATCTATGTTGTTTTTCAGTTTGAGACAGAGAGTCAAATGACATCCTTTATACATACTGTAGGTCAATCAGGGAGGTAGCCTGGGGGCATCTACAGTTGTAGTTTCTAATACCTCTCAGCTCCAACTTGGGGTCACTTTTTTGGTATGTTTAATAGTGTGGTCTCTGCAAGATCAAGTCACACATAGGATACAATTTTAAACACGGTACAGAAAAAATAGAGTAAGGGAGCCTCTACATTCAAGACAAATTTGTTACCTTAAGGCCATGTAGTCACCACATGTAAAATAGCATGACTGATTTGTGAAATCAGCTGTGGACTCAAAAGAGGCTGGAATCATGCTTAGATGGTGCTTTTCAACCTCAAAATTTTAATCTATTTAACCTATTTTTTTAAGTGGGTGAAGCTTAGAGATAGTATTTTGTTATAGTTGAAATGACAGTGATTTTTAGGCCACATTTAACATTCTCTTAAATATATTGTCTCAGTAATTATATATACATATACATACATACAGTAGGACCTCGTTGAAATGTTGCCAAGATACTCTCAATCTTACATGAGAAAAGACCCAAACATGCCAAGACCTTCATGTATGTATGTATGTATGTATGTATGTATGTATGATATTCAGCTTTGTTCGGGTATTTTCCCACATCATTATAGTTGTGCTTTTAAAGTTGTAGTGATGTTTTGGCAGAATCTCATCTGCCATCATTAGGCTTGTGTATTGAGTTAGTGTGTGTGTCAGGCTTTCACAGCCATTTTCTATTTTAGATTAGATTAGATTAGATTCAACTTTATTGTCATTGCCATGGATACAGGCAACGAAATGCAGTTAGCATCCAATCAGACTTTTTAAATTTGGTGCTAGCCTCATGCTGTGTTAGAATGTTTTTTTTCTTCATCCTGATTGGTTGGGAGTCTTGGTCTGTGTTTATTGGTCTTGGAGTTTGCTGTGTTCTGCTTGATTGGTGTTTCTAATATCTTCTGTCTGTTTTGTAGCGGGTTTTTTTGTCTTGATTGGCTGGCAACATTGTATTTTGTGTATTGGGGGCTTTTAGTGCAGCTTGGCTTCGGGTGAATGGCTGGCTATCATTTATTAGGAAGCTAGGTTTCATTTGCGTGGCTGGTTGGGGTTTTTTTTTGGGCTGTATGTTTGTACCCAGGTGTTTGCTTGGCTTGTGGTGTGGATATTTTTTTGTTTGCGAGTGCAGGCTTCCAGATAATTGATAGTCTGGTGAAGTCATCTCTTCTATTCATGCTTTCAGGTCTTTTTTCAATCTCTATGACTTCTCTGATAACTCTGTAGCTGGGGTTTTCTATAGTGGCTAGGGTTTGGGTGCTGTTGAAGTCAATGCTATGACCTGTGGTTTTCATGTGTTGGACTAGTGAGGAAGTGTGTTCCAGCTTTTTTACTACATTTTTGTGTTCATCCAGGCGGGTACTTATTCTTCTATTGGTCTGTCCGATGTATGTGGCCAGGCATGATGCGCAGGGGACTTCATATATGCCTTGGTTTTCCAGGTTAATTTTATCTTTGGGGTTTCTTAGGATGGCTGCTATTTTTTTGTCTGTTTTGAAGGCGGTCTTGATGTGATGCCTGTGTAGTATCTTACTGATTTTGTCTGTTCCATAGGTCTGTTCATCTTCTAGGTCTCTATTATGTCTCAGTGTGTTTTTGTGGATCAGGCCTGTGATTTTGCTTTTGTGGAAGCCGTTGGCTGTCAGTACTTTAGTCAGGGTGCATAGTTCACTCTTTATGTGTGTCTTGTCTGCCAGGCGTCTGTCAAGACACACATCAAGACTGAACTATGCACCCTGACTAAAGTACTGACAGCCAACGGCTTCCATAAAAGCAAAATCACCAGCTTGATCCACCAAAACACACTGAGACATAATAGAGACCCAGAAGATGAACAGACCTATGGAACAGCTGTCCTGCCCTACATAAGAGGTACTACAGACAAAATTAGTAAGATACTACACAGACATCACATCAAGACTGCCTTCAAAACAGACAGAAAAATAGCAACCATCCTCAGAAACCCCAAAGATAAAATTGACCTGGAAAACGAAGGCATATACGAAGTCCCCTGTGCATCATTCCCTGCCACATACATTGGACAGACCAATAGAAGAATAAGTACCTGCCTGGATGAACACAAAAATGCAGTCAAAAAGCTGGAACACACTTCCTCACTAGTCCAACACATGGAAGCCACAGGTCATAGCATCAACTTCAATGGCACCAAAACCCTAGCCACTATAGAAAACCCCAGCCACAGAATCATCAGAGAAGCCATAGAGATTGAAAAAAGACCAGAAAGCATGAATAGAAGAGATGATTCCACCAGACTGTCAATCATTTGGAAGCCTGCACTCACAAACAAAAAAATCTCCACACCACTAGCCAGTCAAGCACCTGGGCACAAACAAATCCCCACTGATACCTCCAGCTCAAACACACCCCAACCAGGCACCCAGATGAAACCTAGCTTCCTAACTAATGATAACCGTCCATCTACCCGGAGCCAAGCTGGACTAAAGGCCTCCAATAAAGTAACACAATGTTGCCAGCCAATCAAGATACAAAAAGAGCCAAAAAACAGACAGAAGATATTAGAAACACCAATCAAGCAGAACACAGCAAACTCCAAGACCAATAAACACAGACCAAGACTCTCAACCAATCAGGAGGAAGAAAAAACCATTCTGGCACAGCAATAGGCTGCCCCAAATTTAAATCTGAAACCACTGTAAAAGTCTGACTCACAGATGAACACTATACAGAAGCCTGATGATGGCAGATGAGATTCTGCTGAAATGTTGCTACAACTTTAAAAGAACAACTACAATGACGTGGGAAAATACCCGAACAAAGCTGAATGCCATACATGTAAGTACCCACGAAAACTTAAGAAAACAAACACACACACACACACACACACACACACACACACACACATTCCCAATCTTTAGTATCAGGATGATCAAGAATTCAGTGTGTGTGTGTGTGTGCTCTTTAACATATGGAAAGTACACTATAAAGATGGGAAAGATCATCACATTTTAATAAATAATCATTTCCGTGTTTTAATAAATCATCATTATACAGAAACACCAAGACATCAGTGAGTTTCTAATATTTTAATAGGAAATGAATGCTTTTTACCTCGGATTTTTGATTACAATGATGGGATGATGTAATCATGTGGGAAGTTTGTACATACCACTAATAATTAGAATTTATTTGCTACTTTGGGAATGTTCCTTTTAGACAGAACTTTTTCCCTTTGCGCCCTTTAAGGTATTTATGAAGTCATATGGACTATTTCAATATATATTTCATTGCAATGTATTCTAAGATCAGGTCCTACTGAGCAGTAGACAAACAATAAATATCCCCAATATAGTCCTTTTTATGTAACATAACCATTGGATGTTGATGTGTATTTTTAAAAATTTTCAGTATTCTTTCACTGGGTTAAGGATAAAATGATGAATTTGAATATTGAAATGAAAGAAGTTTGCAGCAGATTGCTACATCCTTGCATTTCTTCTGTTGTTAATGAGAAGTGCAAGGATACAATTTTCGAAGCAAAGAAAAACAATCGAGAAGACAATATTTTTCTATCTTTTATGTTATTGATCACCAAGTAATTTCAATACAGTGGTGTCCCTGCATGACACATTGGAAACTTCTGATTTGTATTACTATCAAACTATATCTCCAAGATACATTAACATTCAATGATAGAATAAAAGCCATGAGTATGTTCTTTCCAGAAACTTTTCACAGGTCTAGTATGAAAACTGGGCACCAATTCTTATTAAATGTTGACAGAACTGCATTCCAATAGGCCCCAGCATTAATCCTATGTTGAAAACTCTGGTCTTGCTGTCTCATTGCTATGCCATATAGTGTGTGTGTGTGTGTGTATGTGTACACACATACAATGTTTGAAATGCAGTAATACTGAATTCATAATATATTCTGCAGATCAAACAGTGCAGCAGAACACCAAGGGAAAATGTACAAATGGTCAAATTTGACCCCTTTTATGTGCAACTGGTGGCTACTTGGTGCATCTAATAAAACTTTTTTCAACCAAAAGGTTTCCAATTAAATAAAATTTCAACTAATATAATTTCCTCAACTTAATGAGGGTTTTTTTTTGCTGAACAGGTTTTTGATTTGGCCAGAGCTCATATTTTTTCATTTCTTTACTAGCAAAAAACTGAAATCCCTTAAGATGTAGATGAGCCTGTATCTAAAAGGAACTTAACACATTGATAAGTTTAATAATTGTTAGAAACAGATGTGAAAGGACGATTAAATAATAAAAATTATTTCTTCACTTGTAGTTTTTTCTTTTAATCAGAACAGAAATTGTGCTTGCCAGTATACATTGTTCTAAAGAAAAAGCTTTTTAACGATAGTACACTGCTCAAAAAAATAAAGGGAACACTTAAACAACACAATGTAACTCCAAGTCAATCACATTTCTGTGAAATCAAACTGTCCACTTAGGTAGCAATACTGATTGACAATCAATTTCACATGCTGTTGTACAAATGGAATAGACAACAGGTGGAAAGCATAGGCAGTTAGCAAGACATCCCCAATAAAGGAGTGGTTCTGCAGGTGGTGACCACAGACCACTTCTCAGTTCCTATGCTTTCTGGTTGATGGTTTGGTCACTTTTGAATGCTGGCGGTGCTTTCACTCTGGTGGTAGCATGAGACGGAGTCTACAACCCACACAAGTGGCTCAGGTAGTGCAGTTCATCCAGCTCATCCAATGCGAGCTGTGGCAAGAAGGTTTGCTGTGTCTGTCAGCATAGTGTCCAGAGCATGGAGGTGCTACCAGGAGAGAGGCCAGTACATCAGGAGACATGGAGGAGGCCACAGGAGGGCAACAACCCAGCATTAGGACTGCTACCTCCGCCTTTTGTAAGGAGAGACGGAAGGAGCACTGCCAGAGCCCTGCAAAATGACCTTCAGTGGCCCACAAATGTGCATGTGGCTGCTCAAACGGTCAGAAACAGACTCCATGAGGGTGATATAAGGGCCCGACACCCACAGGTGGGGGTTGTGCTTACAGCCCAACATTGTGCAGGACGTTTGGCATTTGCCAGAGAACACCAAGATTGGCAAATTCGCCACTGGTGCCCTGTGCTCTTCACAGATGAAAGCAGGTTCACACTGAGCACATGTGACAGACATGACAGGGTCTAGAGACGCCGAGGAGAACGTTCTGCTGCCTGCAACATGCTCCAGCATGACCAGTTTGGCAGTGGGTCAGTAATGGTGTGGGGTGGCATTTCTTTAGGGGGCCACACAGCCTTCCATGTGCTCGCCAGAGGTAGCCTGACTGCCATTAGGTACCGAGATGAGATCCTGAGACTCCTTGTGAGACCATATGCTGGTGCAGTTGGCTCTGGGTTCCTCCTAATGCGAGACAATGCTAGACCTCATGTGGCTGGAGTGTGTCAGCAGTTCCTGCAAGACAAAGGCATTGGTGCTATGGACTGGCCCTCCTGTTCCCCAGACTTGAATCCAATTGAGCACATCTGGGACATCATGTCTCGCTCCATCCACCAATGCCATGTTGCACCTCAGACTGTCCAGGAGTTGGGGGATGCTTTAGTCCAGGTGTGGGAGGAGATCCCTCAGGAGACCATCCGCCACCTCATCAGGAGCATGCCCAGGCATTGTAGGGAGATCATACAGGCACGTGGAGGCCACACTCACTACTGAGCCTCATTTTGACTTGTTTTAAGGACATGACATCAAAGTTGAATCAGCCTGTAGTGTTTTTTTCCACTTTGATTTTGAGTGTAACTCCAAATCCAGACCTCCATGGGTTGCTAAATTTGATTTCCATTGATAATTTTTGTTTGTTTTTTTGGTCAGCACATTCAACTATGTAATGAACAAAGTATTTAATAAGAATATTTCATTCATTCAAATTTAGAATGTCTTATTTTTGTGTTCCCTTTATTTTTTTGAGCAATGTAATTTAGAAATAAATTTAAGTACATTAGAGCAAGCTCCCATAAATTATTTTTCTTTCGCTAGTGACTACAAGCAGGATATAACCATAACCATATCCTTTTGCCAGTGTTTTCCAGCAAGTAGAGTTAAAGGGCTATATAGGATATATAGCAATTACCACTCTTAATAGCTTTATTCACTTGATCTTCCCTGAAAGCTACACAGTTAGTGAACATTACTATACTTTGTGATAATACATTCCTCACTATTGTGCATCTCTGTCCATTCCTCTTCAATCAATAGCTCCAGGTTCCAATATGAAAAAGATAGAAAACATTTTATCCACTTTTTCCGTTAATTATTATTTTTTCTACATGAAAAAACTTCAACATTTTTTCTCTACTCATCTTGGCAATACATCCTTATATAACAGGTGTCTGTACTTCTAGCTTCGTTGTTGAGTACTCAAGTATATTTATTGATAGTGTCAATTTTCTAACATAAAAGGATAAAAATAACTCAACTGAAATATCATGAAATCCAAGTTTAAGGCTTATGGATAAGGGTGCCTTCCTTTTCAAAGCTCATTTTTGTCTCCTGCTTTGCAGATAGTTTAAGAGCAGACATAGGTTATGCAAAAAAACAATAATAAGTATCACTTCTACATATAGTATATTCATCAAGGCAAATGGGAATTCAGAAATGGTTAGAAAGTCTATATTATTTTACCTAAAGTTAGAAATGTTAAGAGTTTACTTTGGTTGCATACCAAAGAAAATGTTAGGAGAATAGCCTTAATATTTACACAATGGAAAACCCTAATTTTTAAAATTTACACAATGGAAAACCCTAATTTTTAAAATTTACACAATGGAAAACCCTAATTTTGATTATTAGTCAGCTACTCAAAAGAGTAAGCAAAGTAACCAAGACATTTTTTCCTAAGGTTTAGTTTATTTAAAAATTTTTGACATAGGAAATAGCCAATGAATAGATTAATATACCCAATGGTCTATTCTCTACATGTGATTTCTACATTTATTGTTTTACCATAAAGATAAGACATCATGAAGACATAATATATAATGTTTTGTGTACTTCTTTTCTAATAATCATGGAAGGAAAGACTGTATTGGTTATATAAGAAATAATGTGTTTAGACAAAGCAAAATTCTGTCTAGTCTAACATTCTGTTTTCCACAATGATCAGTCATTATCTGTAACCAGGACATGGACATTTTACTACAGATGGGTTGGTTGCTAACTAGGATAGCCTGAAATAAATATATTTGAAAAGCATAGAGGTTGTCAATATTAGGTCACATATCAAAAGGCAGTTAGGTACTTTTCAAAGATTAAAGTGGTTTGACAGACAATTGACTAATTCCCAATTGCCTATCAACATTAAAGCATGCTATATTTCTTAACACAATGAAATTGTGCCCTTTTGATAAATAATGGTTTATCAACCATAGGATGATCAAGCCATATTATTGGTTAATATGATATGCAAACCCAGCCAAATTCACTTGTTAAAAATTCTATCCTATCACAAATGCATTCCCCAATTCTGAAGTATGGTTTGAAAACTCTAAATTTATGAACTTTAGGTGATAGCTGCAAAACTCCTCAGCTATTTAAATCTCAAAATACATAGTACAGTGTAGTAACCAATGAAAAACAATTTTAAATAGATTCTGATAGATAGACAGTAATTTGCTAACAAGTATATTTTTCTAAAATAAAACAACAGGTAATTTGATTCAAACTTAAGTGCAACTATAGGAATATATCATTTTAAAGACTTCAGAATATATTTTTTATGGCATTAAATGAAAGTAATTAGACTTCAATATGTATTTCTAATTAAATTGAAGCAGGAAAGCAGCTCCAGTATGGTGATATGATACCAAGACAATTGGGTGACTCCATGCACATTTAAAGTAATTTAAGAAATAGAGATTTTTGGATATTTTGATCTACTTTGAAGAGAGCAAATTAGTACTGGCACCTATAACTGCCATTCTTAATGAAATCCATATGCTGTAAATGAGGAAAGTTGCCATAAATAGTACTAGCCTGAAGAGAATGTATCATTGCATGGCAAAATATAGTAAATGCTATATATTTAAAATATGCAAAGATGGGATATAATCTTCATAGTCTTGAAGAAAAGCCAGTGGTCGGAAGATTTATGAGCTCCTGATGTGTACGATATATAGATTTCAGTGCACTAGACTGCCTTCTTTTGTGCACGTTGGAGTAACGTTTCCTCAGAAAGGAATGAACGTTCATCAGTGCTGAATGGAATTGCAAATTCAAACTATGGTTTTCTGAGTACTGCACGTTATTGAATAAACCCAAACATCAGTACCATCCCAGACACTGATTGGGCTCATGCATCTTATTACTTCATACAATAAACTTTTGTATTTACCTGGTAGGAAGAAAAAGGCCTCCTCCTCCTCCAGTATTTAGTAGTGCATAAGGTCTTGTTAGATTCACTGATATCACTTATTAAATTGATAAATTGTCAAAAACAAAACAATGGGCAGGAGATGCAAATAGTTGCAGCATTCCCTTTGGTAAACTGCAGATAACATAAGGTTAGCCTGAACATTGATGCTATTTGGCAGGGATGAGGTCCCAAGTGGATTTTAATGCTTAAGAAGCTTTTCTTCTACATATTTCTCTGCGCAGCTGCTTTATTCTGTTCCCTGAATTCATCTACCTTTGCTCTCCATATTCTTCCTTCCGTGTTGGAAAAAAGGGAGAAGGGGATATATGTGTACATATTTTTCAGTGTTTCTATGAGGGGGTAGCTTGTATGAATGCTGATGAGAATCAATTAATATTGCAAATGGGATATCCTGTTTTATAGGCAATTAATTTAATTACTAGTTATAAATTTCTTTTTGTCCTGGCTTTGTCATTTTTGGAATGTAGCTTTTGAAAGTTTTATATAGAGCCATAACTGTCTGCTTATATATTATGCAAATATGTCACAGATATATTTTCATCCTTGAGGGAAACCTCCAGAATGGGTTTCAGTTAAAGTTGGTATTCTTTGGTTGACAAGTTAGGGAGCTGTTAACTATTCATTGAAAAGAAAGGTGAGTTTAATTTTTTCACTTGGTACACATGTATAAATACATGTATAAAACATTTTAATAAACATGGAACTAAGCTGAATATATTTTGGAAGATCATACAAAAAATATTTGAAAATACAGTGGACTTTTTGGGAATTATAATCCTTGATTTTAATTTCTACAGTTTTATTACTGGAGATAAAGTGAACAGACTGGGTAAAAAGCAATCTTTTAATGTATTAATGGTGCTCTGTATGCCTTCTTTGACATTTTTACACTTACATATCCAACAAGGATTTGAAAAGGAAAGTTAAAAAAAACACCAGGTGGTACTTATTTCAGAGAGGTCTTTGTGAAGAGTCTAAAAAAGAATGTGCATGGCTATGTCCGGAAAGTGTGTATCTTTAGGTAGTATGTGATCAAAGGTAATTGTGTATTAAAGCATCTGAAAAATGTAGGTGTTCATTCTTCCTCCCATGATTTTCATGCCTAAGACTGTTACATACAGTTTCATCCATGCTCATACATTACAGAGGTGGTTTAATCATCCGTAAGAAATTACTAGCTTCTCTGTTCGTGAAGCATGACATTTCAATTGCACAGCCAATAAAAGAATTACACAAGGAGAGCTGAAATGATTTACTGTATAGAAAGCCACAAGACCAAGGTTACCATGGTGAGCTTACCTTTCTGTGCAAACAAGGTCAAGTGAGGGTGACCCTTCAGTGGACAACCTTCAGTTATAACATGGTAATATATTGCTCCAACAATGGTTTGTTGATTTCCTTTTTAAATAAGGAAAAACATTTAACCATTTTTGGAAATGTGGGAGGAAATCACAAGTCTGTATTTTCAGGCTTTGTCTATCAGCAAATAGAATATCCGTACTCCATACATCATTGCTTATGGTGATGTAGTTTCCAAGGATATTTTTATGATAATCAATCAGAATTATTTATGAGCACTTACATATATGTGTATACATAGGAGAAAGAAGGTGGTTCTAATATATTCTCTTTCATAATACATTATAAAAATTATTTCCATTTTACTTGGGACAAAGAGATCACTGATAATAATTTCTGTGCGGATATGGCTAAAGAATTTGGAGGAGGAAATAACTACAAATGTGATTAAAATATTTGAATAAAGCAGCAGAGTAGAAATAAAAGATGTTATCTAGTGCTTCTCTGAACAATATTACTGATGCAGAAAATGAAGGCTGTTCTAATGTCTCTTGAATTCCATACACCATAGGAAAACAAAGTCCTTTGGGTTATGAATCTTAGGTTTAAAGAGAAAATCATCAAATATTTAAGATAAAAATGCAGGAATACATGCTTGCTGTCATGTGTAAATTTAGTGATTGTTATGACAAGGTTTTTAAAACATTCATTGCTGGAATATTTTTATGAAAATATTCATTAATTCAAACTGACATTCATGGGGGAACTGCATTTCATAGATACAAAAATATCTCAATGAATAAGAGATCATGGTTAAGTCAGGAAGGTAGGGGTGAAATATATAATAATCATGTTTAAATTATACATTATAAGCCATACATATTGGTGTTTGTTATATTATGTATTAAATGTAGTGGATAAATCAAGTTGTTAGAATTGTGATGTGGCCAAAAGACAGAAAAAATGACAAGCAGAACTAGGCATGTAGATGTTATCACACTGTATAATTCAATGAGTATTTGTTTTATGTATATTACTGTACCTTCCACTAATAAAAATTGCATTCATTTATTAATTCCAAATTATAAATTCTTGAAGAATCATTTTCTGGAAAGTCATAGCAAAGATCTGAGTAATCCATTTATTTAATATCTTTATAAACAGCATTCCAGTATAAGATTAGCCATGGAACCAAAAGCATTATTGATTTCAGAAATAATTTTATAATATTGCTACATTGCAATGCTAAAATGGCTAATCTAATTCTTTTTTGTTGGAAACTATGCATTTAAAGTAGTGCATGAACTTGAAAAAATATGAATGCAAACAATATTTATTGTTTGTTGTTCATATTGAAACTTCAGAAAATCCTTTTTGTATGGAATTTAAGATAAAGATACAGTAATGTTTTAAACTGGTAATCAATAGATTCATCGAGGTGCTGCAGCAAGAACTAAAGTACAGCATATATTTAAAGCATATAAAACCTGTCCTTTGTTTCTGAATAAAAATGCATGCAGAGCATGAAGTTCTCCTCTGTTTATATAGATTCTAATTTATATGTACAAAGGTATTTTAGATATTATGGTGGCCAGGAGACCCAAAAGGTTTTATTGGGAAAAGACAAAAGTAAATAGTTTTTAGTGTGTATTATCTATCAAGATTAGAGTTTATTGTGGCTGGGCTGATGCTAGACTCAACAGAAAAGAAAGCTAAGTATGTATAAACTGATATACCTGTGAAAAAAAATCATAATCCTTGATATGGAAATCCTGTGAAAAGATCTCCATAAGATTGAATGCCACTGTGGAAGTTTATTACAGGCATCTACCCAGGCAGAAGAAGTGTGAATTATTCTTTTTCAAATCAACTCACAAAATTCAAGAGGGCAGGCTATAGTAGTAATGGGAGACTTCAATTACCCTGATATCAGCTGGAAAATTAACTCGGCTGGGAAGAAGAGGTAAAACAGATTTCTTATGTCTGCTCCTGACAATTTCATTTTTCAGAGATGGAAGAAGAAACAAGGGAATCAACTCCTTGGACTTAGTCCTTATCAACACAGAGGGATTGGTCAATGGACTGAAGGTGTCAGACATCTTCAGGAAAACCGCCTATGTCATGATGGAATTTAAAATACCTGAGGGAGATAAAACTGATAGTAGTCAGTTACATGTCCTGCTGATGAGGAGGGTTGAATTTAATGAAATTAGGTGAAAGATGGGCTTCAAGTCTTAAAAGATGAGTCTTAAGTAGAATGGACAATTTTGAAAAAAATTAAATATTGAAAGGAAACAAATAATCTCATAATAAAATTGGGAAAAGTCTGAAGACACCCGTATAAATAAAAAATGAGCTAAGAAACAGTTGAAGAGAGAGAGAGAAAGGGTTGGGGAGGAGAGAGAGAGATCTTTAGGATATAGTTTAGTTTACTTTATTGTCATTGCACCTCGTACAACGAAATCAAACACCATCTTCAGTGCATATCATGACTATGAAAGTAAACACAAACACACATCCTTCACCCTTCACACATTGAACCGGAAACCCCCAACATCACTCCAACACTGCAATACACAGCAGAATTCAAAAGAGCTACTGCCCTGGGATAGAAGTTGGTTTTCAGCCTATTTGTCCTTGTTTTTATTATTCTGTACTGCCTGCCAGATGGTAATAGTTAAAAAAAGGGTTCCAGGATGAGATGGATCTTTGGGAATGTTTTGAGCTTTCTTAAGGCAGTGGGAGCTATAAAACTCTTCCAAAAGGGGAGAGAGCAACCAATGATCTTCTGGGCAATGACATTAACCCTCTGGAATGCTTTCCTATCTGCCACTGTGCAATTGGCAAACCATACAGAGATGTAGTAAGTTAAGATCTCTATGGTGCAGTGGTAGAAGGTCACCAGCAGTTTCTTATTCAGTTGTTGTTTTCTGAGAAGCCTCAGGTAGTATAATCTCTGCTGAGCCCTTTTGACTAGGGCTGCAATGTGGGCACCCCAGGTCAGGTCCTCTTTTAGGGTAACACCCAGAAACTTAAAACTAGCCACTTGCTCCACTCAGTCTCCATTGATAAGCAAGGGTTGGATGTCTGATCTGTTCCTTCTATAATCCACTATAAGCTCCTTGATCTTATTGGTGTTGAGGACCAAGTTATGTCTCCACACTATGAAAGCAACTGGTCCACCTCATTTCGAAAGGCAAACTTATCCCCCTCGGAGATAAGTCCTGAAGTAGAGGTTGATAATGAGAACTGTAGGCCCAAAGCTGTAAGAATAGAGTCACAAAAGCTAACTTTCAGAGTGCAATGAGGCTGGAGAAGAAGGTAAATAAGAGTTCTTAAGGAGTTTGTCCAAAAACTAATATGAGTCCAGGTGTTCATAATTCATGATGGGGAAAAGCAAGAAGCACTAGTTTAAATTCTCAACTGTGAAAAAGTGAACTAATTTAAATTCTCAACTGCATATCTTCTCCTTAGAGCCGTTCGGATCATCCAGAGAGTGGGAGGTGCTTCAGTCTGCATCGTTGAAGGCTGAGCTTAATTACTGAGGAACGCTCCGCCCTCCATCACATGTCTCCCTTGCGTTCCCCAGTTTATGCTCAGCCTTTGTGAGAGTAGGCTGTGTATTTCCCACTTCTTGGCCGATTCAAGAACTTCCTACTTCAGCAGAATTCCTTATTTCTTCAGGTTTGCTTATTGTTTGCCTCGTTCTTCCTAAGCCTCTGCGCATTTGGATTAGTGGCTTAGCAGGGGAGCGCATTTTTTTCACCCCCAGGGAGGATAAAGAGCGGGCGGCTTTCGCGCTCCAGTGCCAATCCCTCCCCCCCCCCATTCGGACCTTCTTCCTGCTGTCCACGCCGCACTCGTAGCAGCTTCATTCGATCGCGCTGATAAACGCAGCTGGTGTTTCCCCCCCACCTTAAACGCCGATGGGGCGAAAATTTACCTGACTACCTCTCTCGGCCTCTAGACGTGCCGGAGAGGCTTATAATTGCTCTGAGCGGCCCGTTGATAAGGGATCATGGGCGGCCGCCATTTTGGGTGCCGCCGCGTGTTGGGCGCCATTTTTAAAGGCCTCATTGGGCTGCGAAGAGGCTAGATCTGGTCACAGCCTGTGAGAGCTACTGTGCATTCAGTATATTTGGCAATTTGTTGGCTTTCTGCAGCACGCTCAGCGCAGGAAACTGCAGCCTATCCCTCCCGGTTGTTGCCTGGGAGCTCCAGCTGCCAGAGGCCTCATTCCAGCCTCAGGCGTTTCATTTGGCGAATTGGAGATATTTAACAGCAACCTCTGGGGCCACTCCCTCCTGGGAACACCAAACAGGTCCCCGAGTTAAATATTTGTCAAAATAATAACAACAACAACAACAACAACAACAACAACAACAACAACAACAACAATAATAATAATAATAATAATAATAATAATAATAATAAATAGATAAATTATATTTATATATATACATGTTTTCTTAAGTTTTCGCGGGTACTTACATGTCTGGCATTCAGCTTTGTTCGGGTATTTTCCCACGTCATAATAGTGGTGCTTTTAAAGTTGTAGCAACGTTTCAGCAGAATCTCATCTGCCATCATCAGGCTTCTGTGTGGTGTTTGTCTGTGAGTCAGACTTTTACAGTGGTTTCAGATTTAAATTTGGGGCAGCCTATTGCTATGTCAGAATGGTTTTTTCTTCCTCCTGATTGGTTGAGAGTCTTGGTCTGTGTTTATTGGTCTTGGAGTTTGCTGTGTTCTGCTACTAATATCTTCTGTCTGTTTTTTTTTTTGGGGGGGGCTCTTTTTGTATCTTGATTGGCTGGCAACATTGTGTTACTTTATTGGAGGCCTTTAGTGCAGCTTGGCTTCGGGTAAATGGACGGCTATCATTAGTTAGAAAGCTGGGTTTCATCTGGGTGCCTGGTTGGGGTGTGTTTGAGCTGGAGGTATCAGGGGGGATCTGTTTGTGCCCAGGTGTTTGCCTGGCTTGTGATGTGGAGATTTTTTTGTTTGTGAGTGCAGGCTTCCAAATGATTGACAGCCTGGTGGAATCATCTCTTCTGTTCATGCTTTCTGGTCTTTTTTCAATCTCTATGGCTTCTCTGATGATTCTGTGGCTGGGATTTTCTATGGTGGCTAGGGTTTTGGTGCCATTGAAGTTGATGTTATGACCTGTGGCTTCCATGTGTTGGACGAGTGAGGAAGTGTGTTCCAGCTTTTTGACTGCATTTTTGTGTTCATCCAGGCGGGTGCTTATTCTTCTATTGGTCTGTCCAATGTATGTGGCCGGGCATGATGCACAGGGGACTTCATGTATGCCTTGGTTTTCCAGGTCAATTTTGTCTTTGAGCCATCCTCAGGAACCCCAAATTGGCCAAACTGGAAAACAACTCCACGAAAGAATCCATGAACACACACTAGCAATTAAAAGAAGAGACCCCCTATCACAAATAGCAATACACAGCATAGAGCACAATCATTGTTTTAACTGGGATGCAGCCAAGGTAATTGGCACAGGCAAAACACGTTATGCTCGTGAATTTATTGAAGCATGGCACACCGGCCCCAACTGCATCAATCGCCACAAAGACATCGACCCTAACTACCAAGGACTACGCGAAAATTGGATGAATCACACATCAAAAAAACAACCCAGCTCGCACCCAAAACAAACAACTGACAAGCCAAAGCACGCGATCGATGCCCGCGCTGCCAATCTACAGAACGCTGACATCAACGACATAAATAACGACCAAAGTTTCTTCCCCAACACATTTCCAACTACTTGTTCACTGAGGACGGACTTGAGACACCAAGTCTGAAAATTCTGAACAAAAATAAAAAACTTTTCCCGAAGAGCAATCTCTCTTTCTTCTGAACTTCTATCTCGGGATGCAAACCTTTACGATTTTACGATATATACATATACATATACATATACATATACATATACATATACATATACATATACATATACATATACACACACACACACACACACACACACACACACACATATATATATATATATATATATATATATATATATATATATATTTATATTTATATTTATATTTATATTTATATTTATATTTATATTTATATTTATATTTATATTTATATATATATGGATCTTTGGTTATTCGGGTTTTCTCCCGCGTAAGATTGGAAGTATCTAGGCAATGTTTTGATGAAGTCTCATTCATCATCTTCAGGCTTGGTCTTCAGCTCTGTGCTTCTCAGAGTGATGTGAGCTTGCAGCTGCTTCTTCCTTTTAACTGCTAGTGGGGGTGTGACTTGATTGGTTGGGGGATTGGCTGTGTTCTGATTGGCTGGAGGCATGTTCTGTTTAGGTGGGGGCTTGGTTGTGCTCAGGTTAGTCTTAGTTGCTGGGGGATTTGAGCTGGTGAGCTGTGATCTTGCTGTTTGGCTTCGAGTTCGTGGTCGTGCTGCATCTTCATGGTGGGGGTCAGTTCGCTTCATGTATGGCTCAGAGGGGTTTGAAGTGGGTAGTGATGCAGCTGCAGTGCGATTTCTGGTCCATGGTCGTGTCTCATCTTCTGTGTGAGTGTGAGTCTGCTTTCTACGTGGAAGTTTGGTGGTGGCATCTTGTGTGGCTCTCAGGGGTCTGGGTCTGGTGTCATTCTTCATGTTAGGTACTCGTCTGTTCATGAGGGCGGGTTTCCAAATGGCTGGTAGGTGGGAGTATCATCTCGTTTATTCATGCTGTGTGGGCGTTTTTCTATCTCTATGGCTTCTCTGATTATTCTGCTGCTGAAGTGTTTGGTTTTGGCGATAGTTCTGGTATTTTTAAAGTCAATCTCATGTCCTGTGGCTTTGAGGTGTTGGACCAGGGAAGAGGTCAGTTCTTCCTTTTTGATTGAGTTCTTATGTTCTTCAATGCGTGCACTTATTCTTCTGTTAGTTTGTCCAATGTATGTGGTGGGGCAGGCAGTGCAAGGGATTTCGTATACTCCTTGATTTTCTAACTCAATTTTGTCCTTAGGGTTTCTTAGTATGGTGGATATCTTTCTGTTTGTGCAGAATGCTGTCTTAATGTTGTGTTTTTGGAGGATCTTGCTGATTTTGTCTGTAGTGCCTTTTATATATGGGAGGAGGGCTTTGCCATTCTCTTGTTCTCTGTCTTGGATTTTGGTTGGGGTTTCTTTTTGGATTAGGTGGGTGATCTTCTTTCTTTGGAATCCATTGGCTGTCAGCACACCAGTGAGAGTGTGTAGTTCAGTCTCTAGGTGTTGTTTGTCGGCTAAGCATTTTGTTCTGGAGATGAGTGTCTCAGCTACAGAATCGATCTGTGCTGGATGGTGGTGTGAGAGTGCGTGTAGATAGCGGTTTGTATGTGTTTTCTTCTGGTAGATGGTGTATCCTAGGGAGCCATTGGATTTTTTGTATACCAAGACATCTAGGAAGGGAAGTTGGTTGTTAGCTTCTGTTTCCATGGTGAATTGTATTTTGGGGTGTAGGCTGTTGGGGTGTAGGCCCTCCCATACATACGAGGGCCTCACTCCCGATCAACCTACCTTTGTGGGTCTGTTCAAGCCACACATGTTTAAATCGCTTCTATTTAAGGCCAAGAACATATCTGGCCTGTCTGTACAGTCCCCCTCCGCTCTCCCTTCTCTGGCGGAGGGACAAGAGGACACCATTTTTAGACAGCCCATGGTTGAAGTGGAGGTTATTCCGGCCCCGCCCATATTTCACGACCTAGTCTCAAACAGTTGGACTCTAGTTGGACTCATCCAGCCGGACAAGAGGTTCTTCAACCTCGAGTCGAGCTTCTGCAACCTGCTTAACACTCTTGAGGTAGAGGAGCCCATCATTGGCTTAGTATCCTCTTCCTCCCCCAGTGATCCCATGGAGGCTCTGAAACCCGAGAACAAGAGGTCCGAACTGGCTTTACGTAGGGCTCATCAAGCTGACACCTGGGCCATTAAATCGGCCACGGCCGCTTCCTTCTTCACCAGGTCTTCGATCCGGTGACTCTGCCAACTGAAACAGCATGTTCCCCCCTCTAACATAAGGGCACATCAGGACATCGCAAAGTTGACGGCCGCAGCAGAATTCTCGGCCGACGCCACCTACCACGCGGTTAAGTTCTCTGCCCGAGCAATAACCTCTCATGTTACAGCTCACAGCCTGCTCTGGCTCAAACACTGGCAGGCGGACGTGAAAAACAAGGTTAAGTTGGCCACTGCCCCCATTAAGGGGGACAAACTATTTGGCACCGCCCTGGAGCCATTGCTATCTGAAACCCGGAGCAAGAAAAAATTTCTTCCTCCCCTTTTTCGGAGGCCAGAGTCAAGAACCCCTCAGCCTTTTCAGAGAGTTTCCTCCCGACCTTTCTACCAGTCACCTTTCCCACCCAGGTATCCGAGACCCTCCCTCCTTCCAGCCATTCCAGCCCCAGGATAGAGCCAATCCGGGCGACAGGAACAGGAGAGGCAGCAGCTACAGGTGTCTCTTCAGGGGTCCAGGAGGGAAGCCCTTCCGGCGCACCAGATAGATCCCGTCCCTCCCTTCCCATCAGTGGACGCCTCAAGCATTTTGCCGACCAATGGGACTCCTCCACCTCTGATGCCTGGGTCCGGGACACCATCAGACTCGGTCTTGCGCTTGAATTCCAGCGCACCCCCCCAACTTTTTTATGGCATCCCCCCCTCGAGGGATCCCACCAAACGCAATTTAATGGATTCAGCTATCCATCATCTCCTCAACATACAGGCCATACAACCCGTCCCACCATCCCAGTGGGGGCAGGGGTTTTACTCCCACCTCTTCGTGGTCCCCAAATCCTCAGGTGGATGGAGAGCTATCCTAGACCTGAAATGCCTTAACCGTTTCCTGATCTACCGCAGGTTCAAGATGCACACCCTACAGTCCATTCTACTGGGCATCAGGCAGGGGACTGGCTATCCTCTATAGACCATTCAGAGGTGTATCTTCACATCCCAATCTGGCCCTCCCTTTCTAAATTCCTCAGGTTCTTCTACAATCACCGCCACTTCCAATATGTGGCCCTTCCCTTTGGTTGGCCTCTGCCCCGAGGACCTTCACTAAGGTCCTCGCGGCTCTGGTGGCCCATCTCAGGGACCTCCCGGTTTGTCTCCACTGTTACCTGGATGACATCCTCATCCTGTCTCACTCCAGACTCCAAGCAGAGAAGGATATCAGAGCTACTCTCTCTGCCCTCCAAGAACATGGGTTCCTAGTAAACTGGCAAAAGAGCCAAATTGTTACCATCTACACGGCTCACCCATTTGGGGTCCGTCATTGACTCAGTTCAGGGAAAGGTTTTCCTCTCCTCGGAAAGATTCCTTAGCATCCAGGAAATCGTCAAACATATCAGACAGTCAAGAAAGGTAACACCTATAGAATTGCCTAAATTACTAGGTAAACTGGTCTCATGTATCTCCATTGTTCCCTGGGCCCGTTTACACACCAGATCCCTACAGTGGTTCCTGCTCCTGTTCCAAAGGACCGGCAGAAGCAATTCAAAGGCCATGGTCAAGGTGCCTTCAAGGGTCTACCGCAGGTTCAAGATGCACACCCTACAGTCCATTCTACTGGGCATCAGGCAGGGGACTGGCTATCCTCTATAGACCTTTCAGAGATGTATCTCTCCTCTGTCTCTCCTCTGGTGGACCAGTCCCGCCATCAACAAGGGACAGTGCTTCAAGGAGCCCCAATGCCTCATCATCACCACAGACGCCAGCCTGTCCGGATGGGGCGCTCACATCCACTCGCTCTCGACACAGGGCAGATGGTCACAGGTAGAATGGGCATGCAGTATAAACTGGTTGGAACTCCGCGCCATCCACCTGGCCCTGCGCACCTTCCTCCCTCAGGTACGTGGGTGGCATGTCCTTATACTCACGGACGTCACCGCCAAAGCTCATGTCAACCGACAAGGGGGCACCCAGTCCATATGCTTGATGAGAGACCGAGCGCCTCTGCCGTTGGGCAGAGCGCAATCTCCTCTCCCTCAAAGCCGAACACATCTCAGGGGACTCAAACACCCAAGTGGACTGGCTGAGCAGGACCATGGTGGACCAGTCCGAGTGGTGCATCCACCCATCACTGTTCAGGGAGGCGACGATTTTCGGTCTCTCGTCAGTAGACCTCTTCGCATCCCCCCTCAACACACAACTCCCCAGGTTTTTCTCGAGGTACCCCTCCCACGGGGCCGAGAATCACAATGCCCTCCATTGCCCCTGGCCCACAGGGCTTGTATATGCATTCCCTCCATTAGCCTTGGTCCCCAGAGTCATCCAGAAGCTCATCTCCAAGGAAGCAGAGCTGATTCTAGTGGCACCCTACTGGCCCAGACGCCCATGGTTTACGGACCTCCGCAACTTATTGGTGGCCCCTCCCTGGAAAATCCCCCTGAACAGGATATCCCTTTCTCAGGGGCCCGTCCAACACCCTGATTCTCAGTGGCTCCAGTTAGCCGTTTGGAGGTTGAGTGGGAACGTCTAAGAAAGGAGTAGTTTTCTGACCAGGTTACTGATACCATTTTAGCCGCCAGGTGGCCCTCAACAACCCGAATATACAATGCCACTTGGAATAGTTTCTGCAAGTGGTGCCATAGTTTCCAGGTCAACCCGCTTTCATCCTCCATCGCTCAAGTTTTGGAATTCTTCCAAGAGGGTCTAAGGAAAGGTCTTTCCCCGAACACCCTGAGGCGTCAGATCACAGCCCTCTCAACTGTCATTGTTTGTGACAATCTGGGTTCCCTTTCCCTCCACCCTCGCATTAGGCCATTCCTCAGAGGAGCCACTAACTTGTGTCCCCCAACCGTACTCCGATACCCTACCTGGGCCCTCAATAATGTCCTTGTGTCCCTTACTATACATCCCTTTGAGCCTCTCAGGGAATCCTCACTCCAGTTCCTCACATTCAAAGTTGTGTTCCTGGTGGCCATTACTTCAGCTCGCCGAATATTGGAGATAGCAGCCTTGTCAGTGAGGAAGGACCTTTGCATCTTCCATGCCGACTGGGTGGTTCTCCGGCCAGACCCCACCTTCTTGCCCAACGTCAACTCAGCCTTCCATAGGGCACAGGAACTCACACTTCCGAACTTCTGTCCCAATCCCTCGCGGGAAAGGGAAAAGCTTTGGCACACCCTGGACATGAGACGGGCCCTCCGCATTTACATTAAGCGCACCCAGCCCTTCAGGAGGTCCGAATCCCTATTCCTTTCCTTTCAACCCAAATCATTAGGCCACAAAGTGTCCCCTTCAACTATAGGTCGCTGGATTAGAGTTACTATTGCCAAAGCTTATTTCTCTCAGGCTCTGCCGGTACCCAGCGGAATAACAGCACATTCCACCAGAAGTGTGGCCACCTCGGCAGCTTGGGCCACCCAAGCTTCAATTGCTGATATTTATCGGGCGGCCACCTGGGCCTCCCCATCTCCCTTCATTAGACACTATAAGATCGACATATTTGCCTCGGCGGAGGCTTCATTTAGTAGATGACTCCTCCAGCGAGTCCTCAAGGAACCACGGAGACTACCGGACCAGACGGAATCCCTCCTGTAGGACAGCCAAGCTTTGGTATGTCCCATTCTCTGGATGATCTGAACGGCTCAAAGGAAAATGGGCGTTGGTCCTTACCTGACACACCATTTCTCTTGAGCCGTGAGGATCATCCAGCCCCACCCTTAATATTTCACCGTCTGGTGAGGTCTAGTTTCAGCCAATGAACTTGTAGCATAGTAGGATGAGAGCACGATCTTCTCTTCACTCTCGACTTCGCATAAACTGGGGAACGCAAGGGAGACACATGATGGAGGGCGGAGCATTCCTCAGTAATTAAGCTCAGCTTTCAACGACGCAGATTGAAACACCTCCCACTCTCTGGATGATCCTCACGGCTCAAGAGAAATGGCATGTTAGGTAAGGACCAACACCCATTTTCTCAAAAAAAGTGGAGCTCTTCCAAACATAATTGAAAAGAGGAGTAGCAGAGTTGGAAAGGACCTTGAAGGTCTTCTAGTCCAATCTCCTGATGAAGCAAGAGACCGTATACCATTTCAGACAAATGGCTGACTAATCACTTTCTAAAAACCTCTAGTAATAGACACTCAAACTTCAGGTAAGCCAGTCCACTGTTCTCACTGTCAAGAAATTTCTCGTAAGTTCTAATTTGTACCTCTGGTTGATAAGTTTCTGTTACTTCTTGTCTTCAGATGTTGTTTTGCAGAACAGGGTGCCCTTGTCTTCTTTGTGACAGTGACTTAAATATTGGAAAACTGTTACCATATCACCCCTAGTCCTTCTCTTTATTAGACTTCATTAGACTAAATATATCTAGTTCCTGTATCCTTTCTTCATGTTTTAGCCTCCAGTCCCTAATCGTTGTTCTCTAAACTGTTTCTAGAGTCTCAACATCTTTTTGAGATCATGCTGATCAAAACTGGATGCAGTATTCCAAGTATGGCTTTTTAAAAAGCTGCAGCATATTGCTGACTCATATTTAAGTGGTCTACTTTGTCAAATGTAAATTCAGTTATACTTTATCCATAGCATTTTGCTTGTCCACTAATTTAGACACTTTTTCAAAGAATGCATATACAAACACATGTTGTCTTCTAGGAAGACCTTTGCTTGTTTCTATGTGTTTGCGGATCCATTGGTTTATCTTTTCCAGAATCTTCCCAGGTATTGGTATCAGTATGATGGGTGGGTATTTTCCTGAGTCCATTCTTTTTTCTTTTTTTGAAGATTGGAACCACATCAGCTCTTTTCTAGTCCTCAGGTAGATTCCTTACTACACCAGGATTTTTGAACTATATGGTTCAGTAGTTCCAAGACCATATCTGCCAGCTCCTTCAAAACCCTAGGTTATAATCCATCTGGTTCTGGTGATTTAAACTCATCTGGAACGGATAGGTGTTTCCTTACCATTTTCTTGTCCATTTTAACTTGTATTCCTAATATATCTTTTCTGGTATTATTGTTGTATTGCACTATTTTTCCCTTTTGTATAAAGATAATGCAAATAATGAATTAAGCAGTTCCACTCTCTCCCTGTTGCCCTTTAATCTTCTCTCATTAGTAGGATTACAGTTTTCTTGACTTTTTTTCTTATTTTTTTTACATGTTGAAAGAAACTTTATTATTATTATTATTATTATTTACATTTGTTATAAGACTAAATTCATTGTGAGTCT
Source organism: Hydrophis major (assembly GCA_033807585.1). Lineage (NCBI taxonomy): Eukaryota > Metazoa > Chordata > Lepidosauria > Squamata > Elapidae > Hydrophis > Hydrophis major. The sequence goes on along the minus strand of CM066330.1, from coordinate 37,881,337 downwards.
TAGCTTTCCTGACTTCATCCTTCCAGATTGGGATAGTATGCTGGTATTCTATCTTAGTTATGTGCTATCAGAGTTCTTTATGCAGCTATTCAGTTTCTTCCGGGATATCTTATTTTTCTTTTTTCAGTGGTATTGTGCTAGACTGGGCTTTTATAATCTCATTTTCAGAGTTCCCCAAGCTTCTTGCATTGTTTTCCCCTTGAGGATTTCCAGCCATGGAAACCTTCCCAGGCTCTCTCCAAGTTTGTTGAAATCAGCTCTCTGAAAATCCAAGACACTAGTTTGCCTATGTTCTATTGCTCGTGCTTGCATTATGTTAAATTCCAAATTTGCATGGTCACACTCCATCAAAATTCTTGTAACTTCAACCGCTTCTATTATTTCATCTCTCTTAATATGAATTAAGTCTAGTACAGCCAACTCTCTTGTTCCCTCTTGTATATTTTCAGACAAGATTATCTGCTAGGTTTGTCAAGACCCTGTTTGATGTTCAATTACATGTAGAGTTTGTCTCCTACTTGATACCAGGATTGTTAAAGATCTCCATTAATGTGCTTCCTATACCAGGGCTGGCAACCTTGAGTGATAGTTCGGAGTGAGACACTGCGAGGGAGCGGAGCGACCAAGCCCGAGGGAGCGAAGCGACCGAGGGGGGGATGGTGTGGAAGGGGGGTGTCCCCCCTTCCACGGTAGGGAGCTTTGACAATTTTACATTTTAAATGGTGCAATCTGATGCATACTTTAGTCATGATTTGGACATATACATACATACATACATTTTAACCCATAGGCATAAGAAAAAAAATGAGGACACATATTACAAAAACACGTTTTTCTTCAGTGAGGGAACTTGACTATGAAAACCAATGAGACATAACATAGGCCTTTTAGTTTCATAAAAGGTTTGAAAAAATAATTGGGTAATTATTTGAAATGGACTGTGATGTTTCTTTGTCATATATGTATGTGTATGTGGGTATATGCGGGTATATGCGGGTATATGCGTAATGGTTATATTTTGAGAACTGAATGCAACGAAATTTTGTTTTAATGTATGCTGATTAGTGTACATTTAAAGTGACAATAGTTTTCTGTTCTGTTCTATTCCAGTTCCATTCCAATTTATTCCATTCCATTCCAGTTTCATTCCAATTCTATTCCATTCTAACTTTTGAATAGCTGATGCAGCTTGCATAAAAAGGGCAAAAGGAAAAATAAACCAGGGAACACTTCACCAATGCCCTTAGTACAATCGAAAAACAAATATATTTTTATCGGCGAGGTGAGCGACTGCTCGGAGCCACCGATCCCCTGAAAAATCACATCTAAAGCAAAATTAGAGGCAAGGAGCTACGGTTTTTGAAGGGTTAAAATTCAGATTAGTTTGCTAGAGAGGTGTGGCCGCGGGGGAAAGAGACGGGGAGGGGAGTTTCTTTCTGTTAAATTCGCCGTTCTTCGGCAAATTTGCAAGCGGATTAGCCTGCTTTAAATTGCAAATCTAAGATGAATTAGAAATAAAATTTGGGGTGGAGGGGGTCTTATTCCACAAGCGCGCCTTTATTTGAGGCCGGAATTCCCATTGCAAGGAAGATCTCTCGGGCCTTTAGCGTGAGATTTCGTTTATCAGAGTGAGACAGTCAAAATTGGTTGAATTGCGTGAGTCTCACTCTGATTGCGTGAGAGTTGGCAGCACTGCCTATACAGCTAAAATCTATAAACAAAATTTAAAATGGTAGCATTTTATTATGGGAATTTGGGAAAGTTAAACTTTTACTTTTTTAAAAATTTACTTTCAGTATCGCTGACTATATCATGATTCCCTCCTACTTTGAAAAAAAGAAGTCATAGATTGGCTTTCACTCTTAACATTTTCCACCCAAATCTGAGGAGAAGTATAGTCAAGTATTGCTAAGATAAACACTTTATTTCATTGAACAAAAATTTGTCTAGATTTTGTTACTCAGTTACAAAAACATTTAGACTTCCACAAGTATTGGATTACAGATTTCCGAACCAGTTCAGCAAACTAGATAAAAACGAGAGACTATAGTATGTGTCATAGTTCTATTGGTATTATATGGAAATGAAGCATTTTGCAAATCAATATTATTAATATTTATGTTCAGAATAAAGATAGTATGTCTGATACCAAAACTTGTAGGAATGGTACTTGAAAAAAGATTGTTTAATCATGCGATAAGTCCTTGAATCCTGAATTTTGTATTTTATTGATCATACTAAGGTTGCACTTTAATACCCATATTTTATGTATTTCCTTTATTATTGTAATGGTATGTGGAAATGAACTTGGAGGAGAATAACTTTTAGACTTGCAAGATTCTGTTAATATAACCTTACAATAAAATAGAATTACCTCAAACTCAGCATGTTTCCGATAGCATCTACCTCATTAGGCTGACATTCTTGTAAGTCTGAAAGTATTTCTTCTGTCTCCTTTTACAACCTAAGAAACTAGGAAGGGTCTCTTCTGCCCTCTTCCCCCAGCCACATTCTTGTTATGGGTTAAGCTATCTCATGGTTTCCTTGGCTGCATCTCATTGCCATGTCTCCCAAGGTCATTCCCACATACCATTACAATTGTGGAAAATGTACGTTATTTAAATACAAGTCTTTATCTATTCTTTACATCCTTTTGCAATAAATGTTCCATTATTGGGTAAAAGCCAAACACACCACCTCATTTACCAGGAATCACTTTACTATATAATATTTATACAAATTAAAAACTGTTAATAGCCAAAGATTGTAATTGATTAACCTCTCTGTGTTTACAGCTCACTTTAATTGCTTAAAATGCCATTTGTCAGTTTCATGTTCTATTGGTAATGTTATTGATTTATCTGATTTGGGTTTTGTCTTGTCTCTCGTACATAAAATTCACATATGCAGTTCAAATGGGAAATGACTCTATTGATTTCCTTAACTTGAGCCCAAATGCTAAAGATTTTTGGATAAGCTTTCTCATTACTTAAGCCAAAATCAATAAGAGAGAGCATCTTTTAATGAAAGAGCAGTTTGAGCAACGTACTTCAGAAATGGGGTCCTGTTCATTCTTTGCTTTACGAATCGATTGCCTCGGTTCCTTAAGTGAGGTCCAATTGGTTGACATTGTGGTTTGTCTTTGTGTGTAAACTTGCAGCTTCAGTAAAATGAAGACAAGCTACAGAGATGGCAAGAAGGAAGCATTTTTGCTGCAATAGAAAAATGATGATCTACTTGTCTAGGTACCACATTTTGAACTTCTGGGATCCAGACACCTATAAAACTATCAAGCCCAACACTTATTTGTTCTTTCTTTTTAGCAGGCAGCATTCAGGATATAATTCTATAAAACTTTTAAGTTTCCTGGTCTTGTTTCTCTGTTAGAGTTAGCTTTTGTAAGCAATGCTAAATGTCTTTGGTACTGCTAATTTATAGCTTTTTCTATAACAAGTTGCTGTTTTATTTACAGTTTTATGCCTTATATGAATGCCATTATTGTTAGCTTATAGGAATGTCATTATTGTTAGCTTGCTATTTTAATTAAGGCTCGCTTTTGCTGTTTATTTCAGGAATTTTGATTTATTTTCAGCATGAACAGATGGACAAGAAATATGCAGAAAGGAAAAAAAAGAGAAAACTGAAGTCAGAGAGCAACAGAATAGATTTGGAATACTGCATGTTATATGGGCAGACCAAACATCAGGTACTGTATAAGATATCATTAACTGCTTTGGAGTACATAAATTAAGCTGATTACGCCTCCACTTAATTAACTGAGAATGACCTATTGATGTATAGGTAGGGTAAGATAGAGACTACATGCTGCTCTGTTTTAAATTTAGAAGGTTTCAATTAGTTCTATTATTGACAGACGGTAATGAAAGAAAAAGTTTTCTGTGCTTAGTATTCCTGCTTTTGAAGTTAGCAGGGCATTTCTAATGCCATATTCATTTTGTTTTTGGCTTTTGCTTGTTTACTTTGTCTTAGATTTTTAACAAGCAACAAAGTTATAGCACATTCTGGATTATTTTTAAAAATGCAAATTAATCTGTATTGGTTGCTTTAAGAGAAGACTTTTATTCAGCATGTAGTTACACTCTTTCTGTCATGTTGTCTTTGAGAATTAAAGCAGCCAGCTATATGCAGGATTGCAGACTATGCATTTTCAGTTGACATATAATCTTGGTCTAATGGTAGTAATGGTTTCATTAATAGTCCTGATTCATCATGTGGTCAAAATAACACTACAAATCAGAATGTATTTGTGAGCAGGAGATAGCATTAAAAGTAAACTGTGATTTTTTTTTTAAGGGACTGATTGACAATATACTTTGCACACAAAACATACAAAACATAAGACCTCCTTGAATTAGGAAAGAAAATATTTAGTCTCCCAAATAATGGATAAAAATCTGGCAGCTTGAAATATGTTACGTTGTTTGATCCAAATGAATCCTAGATTTCCCTATAATTTACACACCCTAACTGGTAAAGATATCTTCTATCCTGATATTGAACAAGATCTAAGTTCTGTGATCATACCTGTTTCCCCAACTTTTTTTGGGAAAAAAGATCACTATAACTAGGTTACTATGTTGGTGAAGCCCAACATTAATAGTATCATATTATAACATTACTAAAAACCAAACCAGAATGAAAAGTCATTCACTTTAAGGACCACAAAGCAATTTTGCCCAGTAATAAAAGACTGATGTCTGCTTCTCTTGAGATAGAAAGAGCATATAATATTATGATTTCAAAATAAATAAATGCCTACACACACACACACACACACACACACACACACACACACACACTTTGGAAGAGGTAGGTTAGATGAGATAATAATCTCTAAGCTGTTGGAACCAGGGATGTTGCAACCAAAAGATCCTCCAATTTCTCTTTCAGACTTTTTGTTGTTACCTTAGACATACGTAGCTAAGTAAGTAGTAATCAAGTTTGATGTAATGCACCTTTTGGGGCTTTACTGACTTGCATAATCAAATATCTTTCATTTTTTTCCCTGTCCAATCTCATTTACCCTATGAAGTTTAAGGAGTTCAGTATAATTCTGCGCTTGAAAAAAAACAACACTCTTGATTTATATTCTAAAGTAATTTGTCAGGAATCTATTATTTTGAAACGTGTCTAATTAAAGAGCCATGAGAAAAAAACCTTATAAATTAATGACTTACAAACTGTCTCATTTTCTAAACACTGTTCAAAATTCAACAATCTGCTGGATCATTTTTTCTTATTTATTAGCAATAATGTAAAGCCCAACAATTCTGGAAGATAATTCATTATAGATTTTTCTTAAAAAAATAAAAATTCTCTTTCTGCTAGTTGTCTTTCTGCTAAATTTAAATAAGGCCCATATTCCTTCAAAGTACACTAAGTAGGTTTTGCATAATTTATGCATACAGTATATATTTGGTATATAATAATAAATAATTAATGGTTACCTGAACATTTGTGCCTTTCATTGGAAATCAAAAATAAATCAATTTTTAAAGAAGCGGTGAAGTAAGCTGAAGGAATGTGCATTTATGTCCAAATAACCTTATACCTGAAAAGAAATTGAAATCAATATAGAAATTGCTTAGGGATTATAATTCTACATATGGCACTATACCATGCTAAGTTTGGATTTAACTTTGAGGTTTAAATATATTGATTTCTGCTTCAGTTGTTAACTGAGGATAGAATTTTGGAATTTTATAGATACTTTTGTTAATAGTTCATTCTGGCTTGATTCACATTATCCTGACTCTCTTACTTAATGTAATTAGTTATTGAATATTGATTTGATATTTATAATAGTTTTTAAATCTCAGATTACTGCAGTTATCTTTAATGTGCAGCATCACTTCAATGTTATCTTGAAATTTTGATTTAATTTTATTTAGCCTATAAATCTCTTTTATCTTTTTTCTATTTTTTTCTATATTTCCTCTTCATGGCATTTTTAATTATTTGCTAAAATAAAGAAAAAGAGGATAATTGAGTCTAGTGTTGCCTAGTAATATCAATATATAATGGCACCTTCCATGTTCGATTATTTTATAAAGTCAGAATCCCACAAATCCATCATCTCCCCCAATGCTTTCTACTGAAAGAAAAGCCTTCTTTGGAATTTAGTATAGTGAATATAATTATGATGTGATGTGATTGATACATAATATAACAGATAATCAGAGTTGGAAGGGACCTTGTAGGTCATCTAGTCCAACACCCCGCCCAAGCGGGGGACCCTACACCATTTCTGACAAATGGCAGTCCAATCTCTTCTTGAAAGGTTCAAGTGATGGCATTCCCACAACTTCCAAGGGCAAGCTGTTCCATTGGTTGATTGTTCTCACTGTCAGAAGGTTTCTCCTTATTTCCAGGTTAAATCTCTCCTTGTTCAGTTTCCATCCATTATTCCTTGTCTAGCTTACAAGCACTTTAGAAAATAGCTTGACCCCTTCCTCCCTGTGGCAGCCCCTCAAATATTGGAAGACTACTATCATGTCTCCCCTGGCCTTCTCTTTACACTACACTAGCCAAGCCAAGTTCCTGCAACCATTCGTTGTATGTTTTAGCGTCCAGTCCCCTAATCACCCTGGTTGCTCTTCTCTGTACTTTTCCTAGAGTCTCAACATCTTTTTTATAATGTGGTAAACAAAACTGGATGCAGTACTCTAGGTGTGGTCTTACTAAGGCTTTATAGAGTGATATTAGTACTTCCCTTGATCTTGATTGTATCCCTCTGTTAATACAACTTAGGATTGCATTGGCTTTCTTGGCTGCTGCTGCACACTGCTGGCTCATATTTAGCTGGTTGTCCACTAAGACTCCAAGATCCCTCTCACAGTTACTGCTATTGAGCCTGGTTTCACCCAGTCTATATGTGTACTTTTGGTTTTTCTTGCCTAAGTATAGGACTTTACTTTTCTCTACATTGAATTTCATTTTGTTAGATACGTCCCAGTGTTCTAGTCTGTCAACATCCATCTGGATCTTGAGCCTATCTTCTTGGGTGTTAGCTATTCCTGCCAGCTTAGTATCATCTGCAAATTTGGTAAGTTCCCCTTCTGTTCCCTCATCTAAGTCGTTAATGAAGATATTGAAGAGTACTGGGCCTAAGACAGAACCTTGTGGCAGCCCACTGCTTACTTCCCTCTGTGTAGACTTAGACCCATTAAGGACTACTCGTTGAGTATGGTTTGCCAGCCAGTTGCGAATCCATCTAGTGGTGCTGCTATCTATTCCACTTTTTTCTAGCTTACTAAGAAGTAGGTTGCGGTCTACTTTGTCAAATGCCTTGCTGATATCTAAATATATTATGTCCACAGTATTTTGCTGCTAAATATGTGTATTATATCCACAGTATTTTGCACAGTATTTTGATATACAGTATAATATCAATAGCACTTAGACTTATATAGCACTTCACAGTGCTTTACAACCCTCTCTAAGCAGTTTACAGATTCAGCATATTATCCCCAAATTTTATTAACCTCTGAAAGATGAAAAACTGAGTCAACCTTGAGCTGGTGAGAATCAAACTGCTGGCAGTGGCAAAATTAGCCTGCAATACTGTATTCTAACCACTGTGCCACTTCAATTCTTCTAATAATGTAACAACATAACATAACATAACATAACATAACATAACATAACATAACATAACATAACATAACATAACATAACATAACATAACATAACATAACACAACATAACAACATAACATAACATATCTCTGTTGGCATTACTACAGGGAAGACCCAATGAAACTGGTCTGCTTTTATGGAAAAGACGATATTGAAGCAACCCAGCATGTGTTACTATGGTGTAATATTTACAAGAAAATATGAAATGTCTATATTCTGCCTTTTCTTCAACAATACCCGAGGCAGGTAAACAATTTTATATGACTTTATTCTTTCAGACATTTAGCCTTGAATGGTAGCAAAGTCTAGTTTATATATTAACTTTTCTAATGCTTGATATAATTTTGTAAAATCTTGTTGCAGTTCACAGATTTTCTTGTAGAATATGTTTCAGGTCTTTGGCTGTAATAATACAATTTTTTTTTTATAATACATAATCATCAGTCAGCTACAAGCAATATCATATATAAAGGATGGCTAGAAAGTGAAAGAAACTAAGAATCAAATATCTAGTACAAAAATGAAAGCAGTAAAAGAAGTTTAACACTATACAGTAATAAATATAGTATTCATTATAATAAAATATCAATTGATGCAAATTATAAGGTGGTTCAGATTGCAGGAATTTCATTCTGCAATTGTGTTATGAGTTTCTTTCCCTTCCACATTTTAATGATTTATTAAATAATATCATAGTGAAAGGTGTGGCTTATTGTTAAAACTTGATTCTGTGGCACACATACCCTAATCCTAATTTCAAAGGAGACCCTAAGAAAACAGAACAAACCACTTCTATTTCTTTGCTAAGAAAACCTCTTGGATTATATGTGAAATCACTAGCATTTCAGTTTTATTAACATGCTTTATTTTATACTTGGATATAAAACTTGTAATATTAGTGGATATCTTTTGGAAAACCAAACCAACGTGTGATTCTTTAGAAAATTCCTTTCACTGTCTTCTATATCTTTCAAAGGGTGGAAAAGGACACAGAAGTATTATCTTCTCTTGACTTGCCGCTAACCAACAAAGCAACCTTAGTTAAGAGGTTGGAACTAGCAGAAATAACATTTTCAGAAATGCTAGATTTAAAAAGAACAAACCAACAGATTTTTATGAATTCAAAGGAATAAATAGGATTCCATGGCTAAAGAAGCTAATGGAATAAGAGCTCAGGATAAATAAAAATTTCTCAATAGACAGGTACGAAAACATAATTCCAAATTATTCCATGGAGAAGAAATATTGATGGTGAGGACAGCAAAAGGGTGGCAGCAAAGGTAATAAATATGGCTCCACATTCAGATGTTAGTGAAAACAAAAAGACCCATGTGGAAAAGAGAAAGAAGACAATGTTACAGAAGAATATAGACTGGTAGACTGGTTCTGTAGAACTGAGAGAATTCTGAATGAGCTATTAGGAAAGCATGCTAATAATAACAGAAACAGCTTCTTTGGCTGTGTTCAAAATGAAAGAACAAAATGTAGCAGATGCTAAATAAAGAAGGATTTTTTTTTAAAGAGTAATAAAGAAAAGTCAAAGCTACTCTGGCTCTGTGTTCTTCCACAAGAAGGGCAGGATGATGGAACAAGATTGACTTTTTAGATTCACAGAAGCATGTTTTGTTTTTTTTACTATGAATCTCCAGAACAAAGGAGTACTAGAAGAACAATCTTGTCTGCTCAAACTCTTCTGTATTATTTTTGAGAAATCTTCAATAATTAATGAAATGCAGCTGGCTAAACAACTCATTAATTTACCACTGATAATTTTGGAAGGAATGCCACTAGAAAAAGTTGAAAGGATCACAAATCTCAGTTCTAATTTACATGAAAGCTGGAACATGACCACAGAAGTAAAAACAAGGATAAAGAAAGCTTGAAGAACGTCCTTCAAAATGACGTAAGCCTAAGATTGCAAATCAGGCTTGTCCAATGCTATATCTTTTATGTCCTGCTCTACAGAATGGAGAGTTGGTGTGATGACCCGGGGCTTGGCACAAAGGCAACTCACCCAGAGAATAAGTATGGTCTCTTTATTAGCTCCAACTATGCCCAGAATGTCCCAGTTACCTTCCAGCCTGAAGGAAAAAACTCTCCCACGAACCTGCAACAACCTTTGGCTGCAGATATTCCAATTCAAACATTGTAAACAGGAAATTTTAAATTATAAATCCAACAAGGCAAAGTAAGGTAATAAATCTGGCAGGGCACGATAAGGAGTTCCAGAAGTGAAGTAACTTGGCAGTAAATCAAACCAGTTGGGAGGTTGCCAGGAACTATGATAACAGCAGTCAACACTAGATAAACTCAGCAATTGCTCCCGACAATTGCACCACCCATCTGCCTCTCCTTTAAACTCCATTCCCAGATGTGCCTTGTGAAGGGAATCATGGCCCTTTCCTCCCTTGTAAGCCATGCAAACCACATTGCTTTCTTCTCTGTTCTTCCCTGTGTGACCTAGGATGGAGAGGGGGTGGGCCTTGGTCTTCCTCTGAAATCCCTCTCCCCTACTCTGCAGCCTGACTTTGCCCTTCCCCAGTTTTCTCCACAGCCAACGGAACCACTCTCCTGCTCCCTGTCAGTTGTTCATCTTCCTCCTTGGATTCAGTCTCTAACGGGGGCATGACACTCAGTATCTGACAGAAGGCCACTTGAAGAGACTAGAAGCATTTGAAATGTGGATTTACAGGTGGCTGTTACGTATAAGTTGACAAAATCAGAAATAATGAGGTGATAGGCCCCCTGGAAAAGCCAAGGGAATTAATCAACATAAAAAAGTGAAAGTTAGAATATTTTTGACATGTGATGCGACACCCAGAAAAATATGGCATACATCACTTAATCCTCCAAGGAAATAAGCAGAAGACTTGGACTTCATAGCTTCATAGTTTCAAAGGGACTGGTTAGGACAAAACTTAACAGCACTTTTTTGTGTGGCTGTTGATAAAAATAGGATTACCAACATGATCGCCAGAGGTGGTATTCAGCAGGTTCTGACCAGTTCTGAAGAACCGGTAGTGGAAATTTTGGGTAGTTCAGAGAAGCGGCAAATACCACCTTTGACTGGAGATTTTACAGTATCCTTCCCCTGCCACGCCCACCAAGCCATGCCCACAGAACCAGTAGTTAAAAAAAATGAATCCCACCACTGATGATCGCCAATGTCCAATGATGGATATGGCAGAAAAAGAAGGAAGAGGAAGAGGAGGAGGAAGAAGAAAAATAGAGGAAACCAAATGTCTCTAATGTCATAAATGGAAGTATAGGAGAAGAGATCTAACAAACTGCAGAACAATCAGTCTGACACTGATACCAGGTAAGGTTTTCAATATCTTATAGATAACAATTTGCAAGCATCCAAACAACAATGGAATCATTATAAGTATGGATTTGTAAAGAACAACATTTGATTTATTTTATTTTATATGAAAATACTTACTGTATTGTGGGTATGCTATAGATATTGCATAACTTTACAGAAGTGATATAACAAATCCTAACTTCTATAAAGTATTTGATGAAGTACTCCATGATATACCATCAGCATGATAAATTCTTCAATTTTTGCCCCAATTTTATATGAGGACTTCAAACCTTGAATAAATGTTTCAAAACACTGTTGTAAAGAAATAATCAACAAACTAGCTTTACGGATCTCAAATCATGTGCCACCTAATAGCCATAATAGGAAATATACAGTATTAAATAATTGAAACTTTTAAAAAGTTTGGTTAAAGTTACCAAAGAAGATATGTTTTGCTCCAAATCTTAATTAGTAATCTCTTTCCATTGTTGATGTTATTATTTAGTCTCTAGAATCATTCAACTTAAATTCAGAAGCTTACATAAAAGAATATTTCTTACTAAGTATCAACAAGGAATGAAAAAAAATGGGTCATTTGAGTCATATCATATCAGGTACTTCATTAGGGATAAAATATTGTTAAAAGGATATCTCTTAGTAGCATGCTGATAAAACAATTCCTATTTTAAAGAAAATAGTGATGGCTTGAAATATTTCAAATGAAGTTTATGCATAGGATTTTAAGCGAAACTATGTTAGGTAAGATCACAAGAAACAATGACACCATTTCAATTTCTTAAGCCAAATCGTTATGCTGAGAGTTTTTTTTAGCAATCTAGAAAAACAAATGAGAAGCTAAGAAAAACTAAATAATTGCTCAGACTAAAAAATGATGATAGGTTTTGCTAGTCTTAATGAGTGTGGACAATATTTGGAATAAGTAGGGGGTGGGGAGACATTTCTTGACCAATAAATAGATCTGTCTGCACATCTGCCTAATAGAATAAATTAAATCAGGAGAACTATGCAGGCATCATTTTTTAAATTTAATTATTGTATGGATGCTCACAGACAATAGCAATAGCAATTTTTGTTTTCTGGCAGTTCTTTTAGTTTCCTCCTAGCTAGATTACTTCTATCCAAAACAAAATGAAAAAATAAAAGATATATAAGGAGCCAAATTCTGGATAATGTCAAGTATAATGCACGTGTGTAAAGAGGCAGCATATATAATATATTTCCCAATTATTACAAACAATAAGTAGGAATTATGCTATTTTAAGTCTGTGTGTCAGAGCACTTTCAAACATAACACCAACACTGTTTCAACTCCCAGTTGAACATCTCCCCTGCCACTTATATCGAAATGTTGAAAACTTCATTAGTCAAATAAATCTTACTTCTGGCTGTCTTATAGATGGGTGCAAAGAATGGCATTCCATTAATGCCCACTGTCTACTTTTTAATTCATATTATGTGCATTTTAGAAATTTCCAGAGCAAAAGAATGCAACTGCTAGGAGAGAAAGTGATCCAAATCTAAAAGTATTATGTATATAAACTTACATTCTCTGCTAAAATTGTAGTATTTTGGCCTTATATTAAAGCAGCTGAAGCTTTGGAGGGGGTTAGCCTGGGAACTATGAGTCAAGTAAAAAAATGTCCTCAATATAAACTCTAAACTCTGAGCTTTAGTATTGCACATGGAAATATTGCCCTTTCAGCAGTTAAAGACACAGAAGAGCTGAACAAGAAGTGGCTCAACTATTGAACAATGGAATTAAGTTCACATCAGGGGTGGGATTCCACCAGTTTGTACCTATTCGCTAGAACCAGTTGTTAACATTCTAAGCAGTTCGGAGAACTGGTTGTTAGAAGAAATTACTGGCCTAATCCTGTAAAGAAGGCAGGAAGGAAACATTCCGGTGTTGGTTACAGAAACTGCCTCTCCGTTAACTCTTATTACATTCTTGGCAGGACTAGACTTCCTGTCTCAGGAACTTCTCTGGAGTCTTTTTCCCCTCCTTTGCTGGTACTTTGCTTGTGTGGAGTGACTGTTCAAAATTACAATGGCACTGAAAAAAGTGACTTATGACCATTTTCCACACTTATCACTGTTGCAGCATTCCCACAGTCATGAGAGGCCAGTCAAGGAGATGCGTTCCTTGATGTGAGTGATATTGAGTTGGCCATACCCAGCCAATAACATGACGACCAAGCCACGTCCACCCACTCACATGACCGCCAAGCCACGCCACCAACGAAGACACGCCCACAGAACCAGATGTTAAAAAATTTGAATCCCACCCCTGGTTCACATAGATAAATCAACTTCTGGAGTACTAGAATACTCTATGAGGAAGTATTCACAGCTTTCACCTCTGCCAGTTGTCACACTATAAAATTTTTCCATAACATTTAGGAGCAGCTGGGAATTGGGAGTAAAGATGTAAACTATAAGAGACAGCACATAATAATTCAGAGCATATGCAGAAGTAAACCCCCAAATTAAAAAAAAAAAACTTTAATAGTACCCTTTTGTGGTTGTCTTTAGATCTTCCATCTTCACTAAAATACTTGTTGATGAAATCAGTAATTCTCTTCCATGCTGCTGCAAGAGACCAGGATGGGTTAGACTCTTCCTGATGATGTCATTAAGCTGAGACTGTTTTTGTATAAAAGGCCAGCCCCTGGGAGTGTCCCCAGCTTTAACTCAGCTTCTTTTAGTTAGTAAGCTGTGTCTCTGAAAGCACTGTGATAATTCAACCATTCAAACTCTTCAAAAGCAAATACAGCTTTAAACACAGCTCCCGGGGATCTGGGCAGCTGTGTCTTCAGGAAAGCGAGACTCCCTTTTCCTGCCACGCCGAGGACTCATCACGTGACGATCATCATTTTGTCATCATTTGCCATCATTTACTCTAGCAACCTTGACCAGGTCTAGCAATAGCATATAATACTTTATTTGCTTTAAGTCAAGTAACTTTAGATACACACACACACACACACACACACACAGACCCTAATATTATCAATTCATTAAAAAAAAACCCACAAAGTTAAATGATAAAAAAGACAGGAAAGAAGAAAATCTCAGGAAAAAAAAAAAAGAAAGGCAAAAAAGAAAGAATAGGAAAAGAAAAATACAAAATAAATTACTTTTCCCTTTCTTTGGTACAAATATACATTTTTTAAAAAAAATACAGCTGCAAATCAGGTATCTGTAGCCATTACACTGGCATGTGGCTAAGCAGAACAGAGATTATCAGATTTGTTTGGGCCTGCTTAGCTCACTCTGCATTTAGTAATTGCCTGGCTTTGTTTTTGTTTTTAAAAAGTAGGTATATCAATATCAAATTCTTTTAATGTATCTGTCATATTTTCTGGCGTCACATTTTCAGTGTCATAGATTATTCATGTTTATAGTCAGACTTAAAAATCTTCACTCTTTCAGCATGAAACTCTTTAAAAGCTTATGTCACTCCAATACTTGTTTTTATTCTTATTAAATATTCAGGCAGACAAAGCTCTATTTCATTGGCACAAAACCAAGTTTTGACCATAAAATATCACCTATAAAATGTTTATGTTCCACATTCCATTCCATGTTTTAAGGCTTCAGTCACTACCAAGGTTAATTTCAGTACCATTCAATCCTTTTTCTTCCTATTAGAGCCCGATGTTTCCAGATGGGAATCATCCGCCTCAGGAAATCAGATGTGGACCTTTGAAAATGTGAAAGAAACACTTTAACCAGCTGCAGCTTCTTCACTATACCAGTCAAAGAGGGAGGGATCTTTTCAAAGCAGGTTCTTTGAGAAATAATGGATTTATAGATTGTTGGGAAAGGGCCAAAAACGAGGAGAGCCAACGTCTTCAAAATCACTTATTCCCAGGTTGTACTGACATTGCTCCATCAAGGTGACTATATGTTTAAGCAATATTTTGTTTTCTAAAGCACTAACTTTGAAGTTGGAGTAGATGGTCCAACTGACTATTTTTTTTTTCTGATGTGTGCATGGTGGAATATTAGCTATTGTGTTTCTTCTTCTTCTTTTAGCCAAAGCATTTTAAAATGAGAATGTGAGTAACTATCAGGCAGATTTATTTCCCTTTCTAAGCACTTTGTTTTTTGTCTTACTGTACCAAATACAAATTTTGTACCCTCCACATATCTGCAGAAATAAGAGTAGTGTTATATTTAATACAAGGAAGGAAAACATATATTTAAGTGTGTGTGTGTGTGTGTGTGTGTGTGTGTGTGTAGATATATGTATGTATATGTGTGAAAGTGTGTATGGGAAGAGAGAGAGAGACAGACAGACAGAAAGAGACAGAGAAACACAAATAAAAGCAAGGGCTTTTTCCCATATCAGGGAAAGAAAATTTAAATTAAAAGTACAGTATCATTTCTGAAATATCATGGATGTTGCTTTTTAGTTTTCTATGCCACAATCTTTTGTCACTTCCACTTTGTGACTGAGTTGCATTAAAGCTTCGGGGCACTTCTTTTCAAGTTCTATGAAATGAGATTTAAGAGTCACAAAAGCTTTGTGCCAGTGGGATTCTTCTGCAGTAGGCACTTTTTGATTGTCCACTGAAGACTGCCTAGCCTGCAGAACAATCAACAGAAGGTCTTCCAGCTGAGTATTTAAATCAACACTGAAGTCATACATGAGAGAGAGAGAAAAAAGAATGATATAATACAGGAAAAAGACATTAACCTTTCAATCAGTCTGCAGAACTCATCACATTTTAGGATATATTGATGTCTATTGAATTACCAGCAACCTGCACAGAAACTATACCTTTGTTGTAATTGGGCCAAAAATAAGCTTCCCTAATTAAAATAATCTTCTTTAATTAAAATAATCAGCTGCAATAATTATTTGCACCCATTCTTGTATTTCCAACATTTACAAAGAGAGTTTTGCCTGGCAATCTTGCACATTTCTTAATCAAATAAAATCCCAGTGGGTTAAATAAGCTTATTCCCAGTTCTAAACTTTATATGCAGACTTCCCTGAAATTAAACGCTACCTAATAAGGAGTAGACTTAATAGAATTAAATGTTAATAAGAATATACCAATCAACTGGTTTCCGGTTTCGCATGGCTTCGGGGCAGCAGGAATTCGCGACAGCTCGCGATTCCTGCTGTGCTAGCCGTCGAGGTACCCCCGATCCAGATGGGTCAGGGGGATATGGCTGCCCTGTAGGGACAGCTGAAGAGAGAGGGGAGTCGGATAGGGGGGTGGGGGGTGTCACAGACCCCCCCCCTTCTCCGGAAAAACCCCTTTTTCCCAAGGCGGTGGAGCGGCGGTCAGCAATGGCCGCCACGAAGAAGCCAGCAACCGGGTAAGATTGCGCTGGAGGAAATGAGAAGAGTGAAAGTGTTGTCTGAGCCGGGTCAAGTAACATCTTTTAAATTGCTTGGAACTGAGCTGTTTGAATTGCTGGAGGATACATTGTATCCCTAAGAAGAGCGAAAGCGGCGGAGAAGCTGTTAAAGGGAACTTTTTTTTTTTTCTTCACTCTCCCACCCCATGGAAACAGCAGAAATGTTTGGATATATTGGACATTGAAAGTGAATTGTTTTGAGAGTTGAAGCTAAGGGACAAAAGGATTCTTGGACATTGAAAAATTTAAGAAATTGGAAAACCCTTGTTGGAGGTATGGATTTCTGATTATTTAAAATTGATATTGCAAGTGGGAAGGGAGAGGAAAAAAAATTGGAGCAGAAGCTGAAAAAGGAGGAGATTGCCTAGAATCCCAAAGAAAGATATATGGTAATTGGATCTCTTTGATTAAACATTAACCCCAGAAAGAGAAAGAGAAGAAGGAAGAAAAGTATTAACTTTTGGAACTTTTTTTGAATTGTTTTTGATTAAAAATACTTGTGGTTGTTTTGGGAAAAGTTTCTCTTTTCATAATGGCATCGCTTGTGGATGAACTAAAGACTGAATATCAAAAATATAAAAAGGAAGATACTTTGGGCGCTTTGTTTCAATTCTTAGAAATGGCGTTATGTACTTATGAAAAGTTGATTATGCAGCAGAAGGACTGGGACAAGGAAGAAGAGGAAGAAGAAGCCATCTTTGATGAACAATGGGTCCTTTCCGGAGAGGAGGAGAAAAAGGATAAGAAAAAGGGGATTTTAAGAATTATAAAAACAACCAAAAAAGAGAAAAATGAGTGAAAAGGTGGAGGCAAGGTTAAAAAGCAAAGGAAAAGGAGTAAGAAAAGGGAGGAGGAAAAACAAAGGGGTAAAAAGGGCAAGGAGAAGAATAAGCAAGAGAGAAAGGGGGGGAGGAGAAGCCTCAATGGGGGGAAGCAAGATCTAAAGAAAAAAAGTTTATTTAGAGACAATGGGTGAATTTAATTTAGGATAAAAGAGGGATTCTGGAGGGTACATAAGTTTGTGTTTTTATATGTGTATTTAGAGTATAAAATTCATTATGTAATTTTAGAATCTTTTAAACAGAATCCCAAGAAAAATTGCTATACGAAGTACTTTTAAGTTAGGGTAATGAGTTATAGACGTTACTCCAATTGGTGTATAGGAGAAGTATAGTAAAAGAAAAAAGATGAATGGATAGTTGGAAATAGAACAAAGAATGTTATTGAAAATGGTAATAAGATATGAAGGGATATATAAAGGTTTTGTTATGGTTTTTTTTTTTGGATTTTGTATATTGATAAAAGGCAATAAAATTTTAATTAACAAAAAATAATTTGGATGAAAAGGAGAAGTAGGGATAAGATATGAAGTTAAATAGATAAAGTATTGATACTATAATTTGGAATTGTTATGTTCTATTGGTTTTTTATTATTATTATTTCTTAGAAAAGAATTTATAAGCTGTTATGCCTTGATTCTTTGTGCATTGTTTTTATAAAATTGATAAAAATGGTTTATATATATATATAAAAAGAAAATGATAATAAGATATGGAAGGATATACAAAGTGAATATGATGTTTGAATTTGTGTCTGTGTGAAGAGTTTTAACCCGGGATCAGACAACCTTCAGAAAATATCTTTTAGTTTTGTTTATGTTTTGTGTTTTGTATGTTTGTGTATTGTGTTTTCTGTAAAATTAATAAAATTTGTTTAAAAAAAAAAAGAATATACCAATCAACTGATTTCAGATTTATGTACTCTTTATATTAATCTGTGAATTTGCAATTCTTTATTTAAATCTTCATCCCCAAGTCATTTCTTCATTTTTAATGTTTCTCAGAAAATACACTTTTCTAAAGTAATCGCTTATTTCCTTTCTGAAATATGAAGTGTAATTATACTGCAGCCCCTGCATTACTTTGAGATGTGGATCAAGTGAGAAAGATACACTTTGAATATCTCTGCTTTTTATTTAATTAATTGTCTTATTAATTTTAATTAAATTAAAGCATTAAAATGTATATTTAAAAAACAAAAACATTATTGAATTACTTCTTTTTAAGAAATGAAGATAACCAGAAGTACAGACATAATCATATAGCATATATTCACCCATGTAGATTATTACACCTTATGTATTTTTGTATTATGGTTTTTGTATATGTTTATGTATTAAAAATAATTGCTTCATTTATTTTCCAGTATAAAACAACTGAATTTGGAAACAAACTATTTTTTTTTATTTTGTTCTAGTCTATATAGAAGCAATGATTACCTGCGCTACTTTGTTAATTCAGTCAGCTTTGTTAATTTCCCACAAGTTTAATGGTGAATTCAATTGAACCTTTGCACTTTTTAGTTTTACCTGTTATGAGCATGTGCATTAAGTGTGCGGATAAGGGTACAATTTTAGTCTTATTCAGACATGGTTGTCAGATAAAACTCTTCTACGGATATCTACGTCTGCCATAGACTTTAGGAATGCTATATTTGTATTAACAGCCATAGATGCAAAGATACTACATTACACCTTGCAAACATTCACAGTATTTTATGATACACAGGATGTTTTGATGAATTTATAAATGTATGCAAAATGGATTTGATACATCATGTATGATATTTTTAATTGATCTGGCAATTTTTAAATTGTTCAACTGATTTACCATATTTTACTATCACGGTTAAAAAATAAGATTTTGCATTGTTGCAATAATATTGTTTTTGCAAAATTATTGTTTTTTTAATAATTTCATTATTAAATTATTTTGCTATCATTATGATTGAAAACAGTGCTATATAATTTCTGCACCATAGGAAAATTCAAATATTTTTCTAACCAACAATAGTTTTAAATATGCTTTGTTTAAATTTTAACATCCTGTTTCTTGATTGTTGAATATGTTTGATATATTGAAAAATACTTCCATTCAGCAACAAAAGTCACTTTTCTCTGTCTGCAAAGATCATTTACTATCAGGTTTGCTGTATATGCCCAATTTCATACTGCATAATAAATTTTCAGCAGCCCTGATATGTGACAGTGTTGAAGGTTCAGTCAGAGGTTGACTGTATCAATGTTTAATGGATGTCTCACTATAAAAAATTAGCACATGTTTTCAATGAAAATAAATGTTCTTTATGCAATCTATTTTATGAGACATGTTAATGTCATTGCTTCTCTATTTTGTAGAATTTTTTCCCTTGTGGACTAGAACATTTTCAGAATTGTTATACATAATGTCATAATTTACTGCATTAAAATATTAGGATGGAATAATTTTATTTAAAACTACCCAGAACTCATCGGTTTCAGTTTCTTATGGACTTAAGTCAAATTCTGAGGAACAATCCTCATAGCTTTTATTTTGCCTCATCTCTGTGCAAGAATCTAAGGCTCCAGTGATGGTTATGAAACCATCTCAACCTTCCTCAAATATGGATTTCGTCAATTTTCTAGAGTCCTCATTTTCTTATTGTTATAATACATACAAGATCTATAATGTTCCTGAATTGTCAAGACCAAGACATTGTTCATTACAAAAAGCAGAAAGGTCAATTGCTTTTTGTCTCACAAATATTAGTTTAGTATTAGTAAATTTGCAGTACCATGACCAACCTTCAGAGCCCCCTGTGAGCAGTAAAAGCAGTGTAGTGCTATGGGCCCAAGCATCTTCCCATTTGTGTATATGTTGTGAGGGCACGTCATTTTGATTAAAGCCATCCGTACACCTTTGCTCACTTAATATGATGGTAACCAGCATGGAGAACATAAGGATGTTAACGTAGGAAATTTTGGCAATTTCTGTCATACTTTATAACCTATGCGGGGCAAATGTAGTAAGTGCTACAGTCTTATTTATCAAAACAATAATACTGTCTGAGTGTGTCTGAATGTTTAGTGATTCTGTCTATCCCTTGTCCCATCAGGTTAGAATTACAAGAATCTCTGCATGGGAAAGTAAGCTGTCTAGCAGATTGAGTGTAATAGGATTAATTAAACAATCTACTTCTTGATTTATTGGTAAGATTCAGACAATAGGATTATTACCTAACTCTACATTACTAGGTCCTATAATGTTTTACCTTAATTTCTCAAATTCATTAATATGTGCATGAAGAATTCTCTACAAATATTCTATTTAAAGCAAGGTAGAGATTTTAACATACATTTTTATAATCTTTGTAGTATAAATAGCATATATATATATATTTATAAAATTATTTACCAATTTATTCAACATGATAGGACTTATGGAAAAGTACCAGCTCCATAATTTTGGTCAGTAGAGCGGGGGGAAAAACTCACTAGAAAACAACAATAGTAAATAATGTCTTCCAAAGAATCCAGAAGTAATCTTGTTATTGGCAAGAATTTAACTCAATTTAAGAGAACCTTTACTTTACAATTGCAAATTAAGATTCTTCTGGCAGAAAGATGACAGTAAATGGTCCATGTTCCATTAGTGCAGTCATCCCTACACATTTTGATTTAAGATCTGTCTTCAGACTTGTGAAATATGTTAGGACATACATGGAGAAAGTGGACAGTAAATGTCTTTAGAATAAAAATTGGGAGTGTTTGATTAGAATTAAATATATAAACTGAAGGATAAAGGAAGCTGCTTTTCTAGCTTGGCATTTGTTAATCTCTTAGGATGGCTAACTTTAATTTTTTTTAAAGTTTACAAAATCCTTTATCAGTTTTAAAGTATGTGCCCTCAGATTTGCAGACTTTTTAGAACCTGTTTACTTAATAGAAGTGTGTCAGCTCTAAAGTTTAACTTGTTATTCTTTCCAATCCAACAGTATGTTGGAAATAAAATAGAATACTTTCCTTCTCTGTAGACCAAATTTGCTATGGAGGAAGAAATTGCAAAAGGAAAACTTATATTTTCTTACTATGTATGGAATTTTTATTGCAGCATAATACTATAGTTTTGCTTTTTATAGTTTGATTCAATAATACATATAGTATTTTCTAAGAGATCTTAAAGGGGATATAATAGTATTACAGAATATAATTTTATATTTCCTCTGCATATAGATACTTAAAGCATTTTGCTGTTGCCTTGCAAATACATGGGAAATACTTAATCAGTTAGATCTTCATTAGATATCATATATTTTTAATTTTTCATTCATGTTAAAGCTGTCATATTAAAGGTATTTTGGTATACTTTATTGGTATACTTCTCTGAATTACATTATACCAAGTGCAATATAAAATATTTTACAATATGTTCTAAAGTTATGGAATTTATTCAATTTTAATACCAATGACAAATATTTATTTAGTTATAGTTTTTTCTTATTTCTTAGACAGCAAATTCTGTTTAATTCTACAGTTTTAAGAAATACCACATTACCCAGATGAAACCCATTGTAACAGCAAGTTGAATCTGCCCATTTGATGTAAGAATATCATGTTGGCAACACTGTGGTTTATTTTGCAAGGTCAGATTAAAAGTGATGACAGAAAACACAACAAAATAAACATAGAATAAGAGGATTAGAAGGGACCTTGGAAGTCTTCTAGCCAAACCCTTTGCTCTAGCAAGAGACCCTACTCTCTGAACAATCTGTATATGCAACAAAGACATTGTCTGCCTCTTTCTCCCCTTATCTCATTGCCTTCCCTTCCTTCACCACTTGCTTTCCCTTACCTTTGGGCCATGAGCCCCTTAATTCTTCAGGTGTGGCTAAAGACAACATGCAGTAGTGGCAACAGCTATTATTTTACAAAGCAGCAAGTAATAGAATACTCTGAAACTAAATGAAAACCTTGTGGGAAAACACTGTAATCCTCTCATTTTAAATAAACTTAGCAAACTTACATTTCTAAATGTTTCTTCCAAATAAGTAACTTTCACAGCCCAATTCTCTGTAGTGGCTAGTAGTGATTTTCTGTTATATCAGTATTAGGATGCTCCAGATTATGGCTTCACCCCTCTATAAATTTAACCCAGTATATTTTACTGAAATAAAATAAGGGCAAGTTTGAGTCTTGTAGGAAAAGCAGAATATAAATTCAATAAATACATTTATTCTGAAGGAAGCCTCATTGAGCTCCTTGGCATTTATGTTTGGGTAAGCATGGATAGCATTATAGCCTTAAAGGTTTTGCTAATTTATTGTGACTAGTCCAGAGAAATGTCTATGCTGACAGCCAAGTGACATTTCCGAACATATCTGACAATGTCAGAGATTTTCTCCTCTACTATTTTTCATGAAAGAGTAAGTGCCAAATTAGACATGTTAAATCTGGGTTGAGCACTCAGTGCCAGATTAAGCCTTAGGGAGCTGCCACTGCCAACTCCTGCATGCGTTCACATATAGTACTCTCCACATATATTCTTATTTTCAACCTTCCACGTTGGTACAACGGTTTTTTTTTTTTTTTTGATAGAATGAGAAGTTTAGCTGCAGCAGAATGTGATGAACTTACTTCTTCATTTCAACAGTCTCCCATTTCATAAGTGGCAAAGTAAAGGGTGAACTAAGTGGCTGGACTAAGCATCTAAATCATGGCCATCATAGCATTGAACATGCTTTCAAACTGCTAGTTAGGCAGAAGCTGACAACAAGTGATGAGAGTTCACCCAGCCACACAGTGCTAGATGAGTCTTAACAGGAGGTCTTCTTCCTGTCTTCCAAGGCCATTCTGGAACTCTATTATTACAGTTTAATAACAAATCTTAAATACCTGATGGAATTTTTCTGTCTCTTAAAACAAAGAGAACCTCTTACAATCAAGAAAACTTTGGCTGGAGCAATCCTAACTTTCTTACCTATTCCTCCTTTTCAGGGCTAAATTGGTATTTATGTGACTACTCTTGTAGAAAACACTTGCATTCCTTTTTCAAATTTTTATGCACTTTTATACCTATCATTTTATGAAACTCTAATATGTGCATTTATTTACATATAAGTAGATGTACATTTGAGTCATATATATAATTTCTTAATTTAGATGATGAAATGATCTAAGGTACATTATAATGTCATGCTTTCAGCCCCATCTAGTCATATTGGTATTACATCAGTGCATACACATATGTAAGGGGTGGAGTTTGTGTTATTGAGTTCTGATGCTTCTTCATGTTCTCCCTGCTTTCCCTAATGCGGGATTGCTCAGAATTGTAGTGGGAAATATTCTGAGATAAATATTACAATTATAGCGTTATTTCATACCATTAAAACTCTGAATATAAACTAAGTATTCCTCCTTGTAATTGGCCAAGTTATAGTTTATGTGCAATAAAATTATAATTTTGTTAGAGTTTGGGACAGAAAAGTTATCATTGTTGGCAACGAAACAAGCCTTTTAACTTTCAAGACTCTGCTCAGATTATGGTGTGAAATATTTATGAAAATGATATTTCTCCTTTATTTTCATTTTGTTTGCATTAATGGAAATAGTACCTGTTGTATAAATGATCATTCTTCTCTTGCATTTTTGAAAGGGGATGAAACTAGTGAGGTGTCACTGTAATTGGATATGAATAGTAACTGTTTTATAAATTATTCAGATTTCCATTTTTCAATAATGACAAATTGCTGTGTGTATCAAAATGTGCTTTAATGTATGCTCTGAGTATATATTTAATCACAAAATGAATAAGTGGCAAAATATTACAAGATACTGTGAAACATCTGAGAACTACTGAGATGAAAGAAGGAGTTAGCCTTCAGTAGATAGCAAAAGATTTGGCCCCCTTGGGTATGGTCCTTTTTGGGGGGTGGGGTTTTAAAGCACGTTGATCTTAGAAACATTCTGAAGGTTGTAGGTGGTGAAGTGATTACAATGCAATATTGTAGGCTAACTCTGCCCACTGCCAGGGATTCAATTCTGAGCAGCTCAAGGGTGATTCAACCTTCCATCCTTATGAGATTGGTAAAATGAGGACCCAGATTGTTGGGGGCAACATGCTGACATTTTAAACCACCTAGAGAGTGCTATATAAGTCTAAATGCTATTGCTAAGTGCTATTGTCAAAATAGCTGGTGGTGCCAGGATTGGGACTGCATAATAGAATAGGAAACTTTGTACATAATTGTCATAATTGTTAACTATAATTTTATAGTCTATAAAAACTGAGACGGAAAGCTTTAACTGGAAGGAGATTGTACAAGGCAATTAACAAGGTACCTTCTGATATGATTCTGTGAATTTAGGTTGCTAATTTCTTAAACAGGATCAGGTCTTTTGATCTTTAAAGAGAAAAGAAAAATACAACTATATTATTAGCGATACACAAGGAATACTCCATTAAATTGAGTTTTAGAGGATAATTAGGAAGTGGGAACATCGAAGATTAGTAAAAAATATAATGGAGATATTTAATCCTTAACATTTTCCTATCACATTCTTTCCTTCCACCTGAATGGCTTCTTTAAACAGCTCCATTGTAGAGCTAAGCTGGGAAATATCTTATTAAAGAATGGCTGAGTATCAATTGTGACCCAAAGTTGTCAAATTGGGAGGAGTTACGCACTGCTTCTTCTTGACAAATCCTTCCTTTCCAGCTCCGTCATTCCAGAAACATGATGGTACAAAACAATTTGACAGACATCCTTGGATTTTCATAGTGATATTTCACAGTAGAAGTTCTATAAACTGGGACTAAGTATGCTGGGATTATGTTTCCAGTGCATTTGTAAGACTGTGGACAGAGGAAAACTTCTGTGGAGTTGGGGTTTCCTAAAAAGGTCCATTTACAGTATATTTTCCTACTATTTCTTGATGTAACCTTTTATTATTTGGCCTGTTAATTAATTATTTAGAAATTTGATCTTGATCCTTTTTTGTGATTACAAGTCATGCTTAACATGTTCGGAAGGAATTCAGGGCTGCAGTGGATATAGTCATAGCACACTTCATGGTAATCGAAATTTTAGGGAGAATTCGGAAGCTTTAAAATAAATATTTTTAAAATGCTTATTTTAATAGTTTTTACTTGTCAGTAAATTTAGGCAGGGGTATTCTAATTATCACAAAAGGAACACCAGGTTTAAATTGCCATTCCTAATTAAAGTTATAGAAGAAACTCTTTTTCTTTTAAAGTTGCTTCTATACAGATAAATATATTGAACCCAACTACAGTGCTGTTGGAATTTTAAACACAGAAAGTAGAACAAATCTAGTAATCATAAAATGCTTCCACATAGCATTTTGTCTATACCAAAAACTAAAATGATGAAGAAAAAAGTAAGAGATACTTTCTAAGACACAATATTTTTGCAGCATTTGCCTGTTTAAAATCATTCAAAATTGTGATTCCAGACAGTGGCAAGGCATTCTGCAGGAAACTTCTCTTGTCATAAAATCTCAGACTTGATGATGCTTCTCTTCCAAAGCATAATGCATATTCAGTAAATGTAGTCAGCAGTTTGCTGCTGCAATATACAGATACCCTTCTGGGATAAATATTCTTTCCAGAATTGAAACCACTCAGCTGCAGCCTTATCCAACAGCCATTCCACAACTCCCAGCCCTTTTCACTTTTCTTTTCCAACTGACCCTCAATGTTCTATGGCTATCAAACATGCTACACTCTCCCTGAGTTTGCATGCATCTGTAAATTACCTCTTTGGCTTTGCGCTGTATATTTTAGAATTATTTTTAATTTCTGCATATCTTGGATAACTGAAATTTCCTTCTTGTTTCATGCCGGACTGTTATGATTGCTATGTTACTTCCTTAGTACCATTTATGCATACATCCAATAATTATTTTCAAGGGTTAAATGTGTAGAAAGAATACAAAATTGCATGCAATAAAGACATCATCAAATCTACATTATTACTTAAAAAAAAAAAACCAAACATTTTCATGATTGCAGTGTTTTTTTTCAGAGAAAATTTATTTTGCATGAATCGTTAACAGAACCTGTTACAGGAAATGGAATATATCAAGAATATTTTTTTCACAGACATAGTCTATCATTCTCAAAGAGTGTAACATTTAAAGCTTTAATGACTGCAAGATCACCGAGTCTATGTTTGTGAGTTTTAACCATTCTATGTAAACCATTTCTTATCATCAGAGAGTTATCTTTTGACATTGCAGTGAAATAGAACTATACAGTAAATAATGGATTGTGAGATGCAGCCAGGCTTGCAGAAAATAACTGTTTGAGGGATGGTGCATGAACAGAAAGCTGTAATTTTGACAGGTGGCAAGGTGTCGTGTCACCAAGCCCTTCTAAAGCCTCATATCTCATACCTATTGATTAATGGCTCTAATTAAGGAATGAAATCAAGCATGAGAAGACAGGGGATCGCTTTAGGTCCTTGTTTGGTAATTTTCTCTTCCTGCTATACAACTCATCCATCTAAATATCACTGTACTTTCATTTATTATAGCCGAATGAAAGGAAGTTTAGGGGGTCCAATACCGAGCTGGAAATTCTAAAATTTGATTTGGTAAGAAGGAGATGAGAGAAGCATCAGAACAGTGGCAGAATTGCTGTTTACAAACATCTTTTTAAAATAATTAATCAAGTCCATAGAGTTTATTATGTGCACAATGTAGAGAATAAATTCATATTTATTAGAGTAATTGGGAGTGACCCTTAAAGATACTGAGAAAGTTTGAGATTTATTCAAATCCATTTCTCTTAAATCTAGTCTTTTCCCCCTTGGGGAAAAGTATGCATTAAATAGTGTATATACTTTTTAAGAAGAAGAATGGGAAAATGAAGTGAAATAGGAGGCTTTGTTAGTAAGCCTAACAAATCAAGTTATATTAATGAATCTTGAAGACTATCTGCCTTGCTGCTAGGATGCATTCTGCTTACTAACAAGACCCAAAGTCTGACATTACGCTCCACAGCTAAACAAGTCCCTGGGGGAAAAAAACGGCTACTTCCCCATGAATTATAATGCTAAAGCTCAAAATCCTTTGCAGGCATTTGCTACTCTGGCTAGCTGGAGAGAGCCACCACCTGGAATCTAAAATATACAAGGGAGAAATATTCCTTTTTTCCTCTCCCAAACCCAGTAGGAAAAAAAACAACAATTGGAAATGAAAATATTAGAAAGGCAAAAAGATACATACGTATAAATAGGGCAATTGTAACAAATTTAAATAAAAATAAAATAAATATGAAGAATTCTGTTATTTAACAGGAACCTTTAAAGCTGGAAGTTTATGTTTAACTTCAGAAGTATCTCATAATTGTGCAGATGTATTCCATTGTATACATTCATATTATGTGTGTGTGTATGTATATGTATTCACAAATCTTTTTGGGCCCAAATTCATAAAATAATATAGCAAAATGCTATTTTAAAGTATTCAGCATACTCAGGCTTTACACCCAGGCTAAAAGCCAAAATCTATTCCCCTCAGAATGATTTGAAGTCTTGATAGTTAATTTTCAAAGCAAGCTATGTATGTAAAAGTTTAATGTGGTTTAATATCTTATGGGTTGCATTTATAACTTTTTGCTGTTTTGAGTGTGTATTGAGTGTGTATATATATGGAGAATTGCAAGCTTCCCTGAAGGGATAGATTTGGATTAATAAGTGTATACTAAAAATAAGATTGTATAGAGAATCAAGATGTGGGAATATTTAGATTCATCTGTGAGCAAAATATTGTTTTATCCAGCTACCAAATTGTGCTTGACTTCTGGTAACTGTATAAACAAATAATCTTCACCAAGCCTGTTGCACTTCCTGCAACATTCCAATAATATTCCACCTCCTCATTTATCTCATCCAGTATCTTCCTCTTCTACTTCCCTCAACCTTGTTAGATTTTTAAGGCAGTGGCATAAATCATTTCTTCTATGAACACTGAATATGTCTGAAGATGATAACCATAAAACTCAGTTTTATCCAAAAGAACATTAAAAAGCAGATTGCATATACAGCTTCTATACTACTAAAGTTGCTGCTAAGTGAGAAAACATCTGCACTATAATAATATGTATTTAATAACAGGAAATTTTCAAATAATGTAGAGAATCCTTTTCACATTTTGTATATAAAATGTTGGGTAATAGGTTTTCACTGGTGAATTTCCCATTGGTGATCGATTCTATAGGCAATATGTGTAGAAAAAGCAACACATGTGATCAATTAAAAAAGAACTGATTGTGTAGCATTTTGATAACAAAAGGTTTTGAAAAGCAGAGTTCCCTTTCATTTATTTGACCCCCCCCCCAAGCCTCTTTTATTTCTCTTCATAAATTAATTTTCCAGATTACCTCATTTTTTATTTATTTTAAAATGTTCCTTTTGAAAGATTAGAAATAATGATAAAATCATTGCTTACTGAAGCAGGACAACTATGAATCCAGCTATGCACATTTGAAAGATGTTACACACTGCATACTTTTAATAATGATCATTTAGAAGATAATTTTAGCATCCACACAAGAGAAAAATGGATTTTTGATGAGTTCTTATATGACCATATGTGGTATTAGTCCGTGTGAGGTATTGCTAGCAAGCTCATTGCTTTCAAAAATCAAAGTTAAATGGTTCATCTATCATCAGAATTTGTGTCTGGGAGACTTGTCTGAACATCAGTATGATTTATGGTTTGAATTGGAGGAGTCAACCATGCATGTTTCTTAGTTTATCGTTTTATGCTGTCTTCAATTAAATGTCTATAAACACAGTGATGGCTTTATGACACTGTCCATCAATAAATGCTATCAATTTTTGCATAGAATATGTAATTTTCATGAAAATAATGACCTTTTGACTTCAAGGTGTCCTATTGTGCACATGACATATTTTAAAATAAATACAGTTTAATTTTTATTCTGGTTTCTGTTTACACTTGTTCTACAGACTAATTAATATAGGAGTTGTTTTTTGTTTAATCAATTCTGTTAGAATATCTAGATGTTTTTAAAAATGAAATTATTAGCTAGGAATATCTTACGTTTACATTTCATAAAGGTACTTAAAAACTTTTGATATTTTTAATTGAGATAGAATTAATTATAAGCATTTTAGTAAATCTCAGCTTAGGTTTCATTGTTCAGTATGCTGAAGCCCTTACTAAGGGAAAAAACACTTACATTAAAATTAAATTAAATCATACTGCAAAATGGATGAATGCAAGGAAAATAAAGGCTTTCATTTTCTTCAGAGACATTGAATAATGGTGTGTTCACTCTTCATATTTATGAACTACTCTATTGCATTTGCAGGGGCAACATATAGAGGTTGAACCAGCTATCTGTGCAGCTGTGTTCTTCTAGAATTGCCGACAGCTATGCTTTAAAAATAGCATTCCAGATCTTAAGGCATATATATTATAGAATATTTTAATGACTGTATTATGCAACTGTTCTACTTATTTATTTATATAAATATTTACTTGTATAAATATTTCCATAAATTATTTATTTACTTTACAGAAATTTATTTGTTTGATTAGGTACCTGGTTAAAAGAATCCAGCAGAGTATTAATTAGAATGTCTTATGCATTGTGTTGCAAAAATGTATTACTGCCCTTTATTTAGATCTTAAATATTTGTATGTGATATCTGTTAATATGTGAATATGTGTGTGTGTGTGTGTGTGTGTGTGTGTGTGTGTGTGTGTAAAATATATAATATGTTTATATAGTGTGTATATGTGTATGTATAAATTTTCCTTTTCAGTCTATGTATCTTCTTCAGTCTCAGGTCTTCTACCTGGGAATTTGAGATTCAGGGCAGTATCTTAACTATTGCTAGCATTGCATTCTTATGGACCCAGAACTCTGATGTTATATCCTGAGATCTGTTGAAGCCATTCTCCAAGTTTAGGAATCCAGACCTGTATGATTCTACCACCACTTTGCCTTTGGCTTTTAGTTTCCACATCATCTCTAATTCCTCCTTCAGATCCTGATACTTCTGTTTCTCATAGTCCTTTTTCCTGATGTAGATGTCACTTGGTACCATTACATCTCTCAACACTGCTGTCTTCTCATCTTTATTTATTACCATGATGTAAATGATTGATTGCTCATATTTGCTTATCCATCTGGATCTGAAAATCCCACAGGATCTTACTCCAGTTATTTTCTTCTGTGGCATCTCCCATCTGGACTTGCAAGAGTCTAGCCAATATACTGTGCAGATGTTCCTGTACACAATGCCAATTACTTGGTTGTGCTGCTCAGTATATGGTGTTCCTTCCAGTATGTTGCTACTATTAGATTATCCCTGAAGCCACTCTGCCTAGCCTGCACTTCAGATCTGTCTAATGTGGTAGTCCTCTACTTCTATAGATCTCTGCTTGATGTCTGATCCTGTGCTGCTGTGATCGGGGCCTAATACTGTCTTTTAGTCAACCCTTTCCAGCCCTTGATAGAATTTCTGAATGTCAGTCATCTCAGCTATCTGTTGATAGTATATTCTATACAAGGTCTTGTCTTGGCATGGCACTTCATCTGTTTGATCTTCCTCCCATGTTTGCTGCTGCTTCAGATATTCTCTTAGCAGTTTGTCTTTGAGTGCCATCTTACTGAAACCCTAGATGTTCAGGGTTTCCGTCATGACAGGGTATTTTACACTCACCAGATGCCACCTGCCCTCTTTCCAAGTGGTGTGCAATCTCTGGGTGTTGGACTTCACGTCCTTTCAGGACTTCACATCAGTAGCTTCCATGTCGTCTTTTGGCCACTCACTATACAGCAGGGTATCTGATGACTGATAGGACACATGTGTTAATAACATGGGTTGTGTTCTTCCCTCTTAGCTGGCTTTTCAGGACCTGTTATTTGTTTAACAACTGTTCAAAGTTACAGTGGCACTGAAAAAATTACTTTCATCCAGTCCTCACACTTATGATGAATGCAACATATCCATGGTCATGTGATGAATATTTGGGCACTTAGGAATTGCCATTAGGCAGTGAAAGCATCCTGAGTCAGGCAATCACAATTTTTTAACCTTCTGAACCAGCTTCTGACAAGCAAAGTCAATGGAGGGAGGGTGAATTAACTTAACAGACATGTGATTCATCTATCACTGCAGTGATTCGCTTAACAACTGTGGCAAAAAGGTCTTAAAATCAGGAAAGAGTCACTTAACAATCACCTTGCTTAGTAATGGACATTCTGGCTCTAGTTATGGTAATAAATCGAAGAATATCTGCACTATATGAAGTTAGTCCTCCAACTGAGCCTTGGTAAATGGTCTTGAGGGTTG
Organism: Hydrophis major; assembly: GCA_033807585.1. NCBI lineage: Eukaryota > Metazoa > Chordata > Lepidosauria > Squamata > Elapidae > Hydrophis > Hydrophis major. Next base: position 37,849,804 of record CM066330.1, on the reverse strand, counting down.
ACTGTAGCTAGTTTATACATTATCTTGTGCCTCATATCAATTGCTATGGTCAATTATGGAGCAGGTGGCAGTGATGTTCCAATATGAGGTATTGGCTGCCCATTCAGTTGTTCTTCCCTGTTGTCTTGAATCATGTAATGTGTGGTTAGACTATCTCAAGTTGTAAGAACAGTCTCCTCTTCACTATGTTGAATTGTTAAGTTACTAGAAGTTTCTCAGTGTGAGGAGGTGTTCAGACCATCCATAATTCACTCATATTTCATATTTTCCCTCTCATTAGGACCACTGTCATCCATGCATGCTTTGTTCCAGTAGCCCATTTATAGTCAGATTGTCCTGGTTCCCCAACATCTGATGTGGACCGTGTTAATCTGGGTAACATCCAAGCTGGTGACTCTTATTTCATGTCACTATCATTTTTGTAGTGGACAGGTGACAGCTTAAGATGTCTTTGTCCAAGGACTGGTAAAATTTGATACTGGGATTTGTATGCTAGTATCCCAGATCAAAGGAAGCATCTAACCAATATTCTACCCAGGTGCTCATGCATTGAAAACTGATTTTCCATTAAAAACTGATTTCAATTTTGGCTTTCTAGGTTCCTATGTCTTCCTGTGTCTCTCTCTTTACCAGTTGATATGCTGAATTACAATTTCTGTTATCCATAGCCACATGGCTAATAGAGACATTCATATGGAAATGTCTGATCTGAAAATCTAAATGTTTCCATCTTTTGAATCAGATTTCATATTATATTTGGCAAGTGTAAATAATTGAATTGCAAAATGGATAATCACCAGAGGATTTTTTTTCTTTTCCCACCAGTCTTTATGTGTAGACTACATCCAAATTCTCCACCTACACTTGGTTATGTTATGTTCAAGGGCTGAGACTGGTCATAAAGCAAAGCCCCAGTGATTAGAATCCTGAAGAAATATCAGAAAAGCCTACTCATTTTGAGTTAAAGCACTCCCCATAGATTACACATCAGGATCACACAACCAACAAGATACACTACTCCCCTCTGGCTCTGAGGAAAGACCTTTATAGAAAGCAACAGATTCCAGACCTTATCATTTCTTCTTTCTCATTATCTAAGAGAATAGTTCATGGAGTGCTTAAAGAAAGAGAGTATTGACATTTTTAAAGCCACTACAGCACTTTTGGAGAGAGAGAGGTTTCCAGCAAATCTAATCTGGCATAGCTGTAAATCCTATGAGTTGCTCCCTCCAGATTTGTGTTGGAGTAACGTATCTGCATTCCTAACTTGGAATTGCTCTCCATGGTCCTGAAATCAAAGTCTCTTGCTGACCCTTCTCAGTTCACTGCTTCTTCCTATGTTCCTTTGCCAGATCATAGTAATAGCTTAGATAACAGAGTCCCCAGTGGACCAAGCAGGTTTCCTCCATCTTTACAGAAGTATCTGTTTGTATATCTGGCTTCTGAATAGTAGCTCTTTAAAAAAGAAAGACATGCAGAAAGGCAGCTTATCATCTGAAGCAATGTACCAGCCAACTGTAACATATATTATTAATTTAGTATCAAATTTATCCTTATAAAGAGTGGTATCCCTATTAGTAAAAATAGAAAATTCTTCTGTTTACTAATATGCTAAGAGAACCAGCATCCTACTTTATCAGCAAAAGGGGTAAACTCTAGAATTAGAATGCTCACATTTATAATAGTTTTAACTAACATATGTTTTCTTGGTCAGACAGGATGACAGATACAAATATTAATTTGGGTTAGATTTTCTTTCTATTTTTATTGAAATTGTGGTCATGATTTTAGACCACTCAATCTAACCTATTCACAGAAATATACTTATAGGGGAAAAATAGGAGAAATCACACTGACATCACCTTATTTCCCTCTAACTAGATTAATTGATAACTCTCAGCTGCCACTGAACTCCCGAGCAGTTACTCACAAGGCAGACAGTACTCATTCTTTGATGTAGTCACATTTCATCTTTAATTTGAGTAGTTAGGATTAACAGCAGCATGGGAAACCCATGAAAAGCCAATGCTGAGAGCTAACGCCTCTCAGTGCTTTACATACTTCCTCTGTAAACAACCCCGGGTTAACCAACTAATATCCGCCTGACATCCTGCTTCTCCTATCCTACCCCTTAATCATTGACCACTGTGTTTCTATGCTATCCAACCCCCCTAACCTATTCCTCAGTCTATCCCACCCCTGTGCTTCCCACACCATTCCCAAATGTTGCAAACAACCACAGTCACACAAACACAGTCCTATGCAGTACAGATTTTCACAGCCTACCAGCCACTCCACAGCAGCTCTTGTCACAGTGAAGAGTCAGAATTATCAACCACCAGGTCTTCCCTCTTCCCGAGCCCCTGGGCAGCCATAGCTTGCCGATGGCTCCAGAACAAAACGGAAGGCATCCGGAGCTTCTGGGTGGCCGTAGCATGCTGTGGCTGCTGATGTCACTCCTTCACACACCCTGCTGACGTGTTGGGTTCAGAAACCATTCAGAGCCCAACAATAACTAGCTACATGGTTTCCAGTCACTTTAGAAGAGAAACATGCACACACAACCCGCCTCTAAATATATTGGAGGCTTTATCATATTCTAACATAGGAAGCGAAAACTATAAACTTTCCCACAAAATGCAGGAATTTTTTTAAAACTCTGTATGCATGTGCCTGTAACTAGTATGTGTTATTGCATGCATTATAACTACTTTAAAGCATTATCAATTCTCTTTTCTGATAAGCTCTCATGATAATACAAAGTGTCACTTTAGTTCAAGACTTCAATTTCTTTATCTTGAATTATGAAGGCAAAACAAAATATAGAAAGGACAATGTAAGATGTGCTAGATAAATTACTAGTTGGATTATGCTTAAAAATTCAAGCACTCAAACTTGATATCACCCAGAGGATACACACTGGTATACCTCGGTATGTAACGTAACGCAACCCATAAATGCTTATTTGAATTGATTAAGGTTCTTATGAATTCTCACCACATCTACACAATTATGTAAAAAAAGTTTTAGTCTTTTTCCTGATTGCCAGTTCTTACTAACCATACAGTGTTATTTATGTCACAGTGTGCCAGTTTAGTGTAGTGGTTTAGGCATCAGGCTAGAAACTGGGAGGCTGAGAGTTCTAGTCATTCCTTAAGCACTGGACCAGTCACTTTCTCTCATACGTAGGAAGGAGAAAATGGCAAACCACTTCGGAAAAATCTTGCCAAGAAAACTGCAGGGACTTCAGTCTCATTTTCATTCAGATCATTGTCTCTATACATTATTTGAATGCATGGATGAGGGAATAAGATTACAAATGTTCCTACTTTTGACATTCCTTCGGGCAATGCCTTGCAATGTCCATGCATGTGACAGAGCTCCTGAAAGGGGCCTCTGTGCTTATCCTAGTCAAGTATACAGATTCACGAATGAGTATGCCAGTGTGAGGATGTGTGGTCTGTCTCCCTTTATCCCTCACTGCATTCAGTGAATGTATAGAAAAGAACAAATTAACAAAGCTTGGAGTTAAAGTATTCCCCAATGAGAACAGTGCCTCTTTGGTCTATGAATGTTTTTATTTCATGCTGATTCCCCCCCTCCCCCCCCAAAAAAGATCAAGGCAGGAAAGGATATCCAAACATATTTGCACATTTCACAAACAATATGTTAGAGTTGAAACAAATGCATGCTTGCTGATGGGCAGGGGGTTGGAATGAAGGAAAATGTCCTAGTTCTTATAGTCAAAACTTTAGTTTGATAGCACTGTAATTGGAAGCATTTTTAGGCCTATTGAATGCTGTTAAATTTATGGATGGAGTGAAGATTCTAGCACACTGAATTTAGACAGTTTATTCTTAATTTTAAAAATATAAACCTTAATCTAAGTTAGTTAGGAACAGAGGAACACGTGGATTGGATCTAATGAAAGTTGCATGTTTATGAATCACCCCCAAGTTCTCCTGCTTGGGTTACCTGTTGGTTATTTACTTTTTTTGATCAAAACCCAGCGAAATTATTTTATGGTATCATGGTTGTTGGTTTTTTGCATATACCCAAGTCAGTGGGCACCAAAATGCAAGAAAGCCAACAGAACTGTACAAGCTCTTAGGCAACACACGTAAAAGCATTCAAAGGCTTGCTACTTCACTCCTTCCTACTTCTACTATACCTCTTTCTCCTCTTACAGTTACCACTTCTTGTGAGATCTACTGCTGGAAATCAGTAGGTCTCCAGAGCTGTGGTGGCACAGTGGCTAAAATGTAGTACTGTAGGCTACTTCTGCTGATCACTGGCTGCCAGCAGTTTGGCAATTCGGATTTCACTGGTTCAAGGTTGACTCAGCCTTCCATCCTTCTGAGATGGGTAAAATGAGGACCCAGATTGTTGGGGGCAATATGCTAACTATATAAACCGCTTAGAGAAGGCTGTAAAGCCCTGTGATGTGGTATATGTCTAAGTGCTAATGCTATTGCTCTCTTTTTCTATCTGCGCTAGGTTGTTTCACAAATGACACACATTCTTTCCCCTCCCTCTCAAGTCACCACCACCACATGTAGGTGCCTCCCTTCTCAGCCTTTATAGCCAATGATTGATGTTCTGACTAAGGAGAAGGCTTAAAAGGACTGGATAACAGCAACACAGGTGTTGCCCATTTTGTAGGCAGTTTATCTTAGCTAATATGAAATAATAAAATGCAGTAATAAAATATAATTTAATATTTACTTTAATTAATATAGAGTGTAGTCCAGGTACCAAAATTTACTGTTATGTGTATCTGGTTTTGACATGCATTTATGCCAATTTATGAGAGTATGCCTTCCAGGCCTTTTATTTTTATATTCTTTCCCTTAAACTTTTTTTTTTAATTCTGGAAGAAATATTGTAAAAAGAGACCATATCAGATAAAAGTGACAAAAATGCCACCAAAATTCATTGCAAATCATTTTACTGCTGTGCTTAAACCTTGGGTACAAAATTGGATAAATTCAAACCCCAGAATGGCAAATTCTACTAAATGGGAACTTAATTCTAACTCCAATTAATTGATGTGTATCAGCTGGGAATGAAAAGCTGCAATCTCTATCTTTCCATGCTTGGCTGACCTCTTTAAGTTACTGTTTTCACTTAAAAATGCCTTTAAAGTCAATGCTGAAGTATTACAACAATAATGTATGAAAATTAGATTTAAAGTTCAGTCAATATTTTTCATTACATATTCTGATTTCACCTGGATTGAATTCAGTGTCTCATTGCAAATAGAACTGCTCATTCATTTTGCAAAATGAACTGAGATCCTATAGAGGTTTCAGCTGTACAAAATATTGGGTAGTAATGTTTAGAAAATTACTAAAAAGTCCCCTATTTGGAAACCCTGGGTAGCAATGATTTTTTTCTTTAGTTATGAAGGCTCTTCAGTATAGGTTGTCCTCAGCTTATGACCATAACTGAGCACGGAATTACAGTTGAAAATCATGGCAGTCATTAAGCAGGCTACCACAAGACTATGCTGGATTTTATGAGTTTTTTTGCAGCAATCATAAAGCAAATGGTGCAATTATTAAGCAAATAGTGCTATTCTTAAGCATGCACTATAAACATTAAATGAATCTATTTTCCCCAACAAGGAAAGTAGCAAAAAAATTACTGAATATCATGATAATGTGACTGGGATGCTGCAAACAGCTGTAAATATGAACTGGTTGCCAAATGCCTCAAATACAATCATGTAAGGGATAAGGGTGGCCATGTAAGGGATATGGGTGGTTCTTGGAAGGTCTTTCATAACTTCATAATGGGTGCTAAATAACTGTTCATTAAATGAGGACTACCTGTAATTTTGTACATGTATATTTGGATTTACAATGTCCAGTTCCACAGGCCAGTTGGAGCAAATATACTTCTTTCTAACTTTGAAAGAATCTGTGTCTTTTTGGGATTCCATCACTATACATTAATTGATGAAGATTTCTGTCTTATTTTAAGAGAGAGGGACATGATGGTATGGATTGTAGAGATCTTGGTGCTCTCTGAGCTTGGTTGTTTGCTTACTGATATTTCAGTACCCAACCTGTACACTGTCTGTGAAGAAACAACCAAGCTCAGAGATCATCAATAATTCTACAGTTCAGTTGGGCATAGAATGTTTTGCAGTACTGAAACTGATTTCAAGAATTTAGAAAATGTGTTTGGTATATTTCAACATGGTATAGAAAACTGACACTTGGAACCAAAGTAGTATAAGGTATACTAAGAGTACATTTATAACCACATCTTTTCACACATGAAAGATCTTAAGCCATAACAATTAAAAGTTTAGATACTTCCCTGTATAAAGAAAACAGCTAAAAATTGATCCAATGAAGTTGATGATAAAATAGAACATGTCAATATATCTTTTTGACAAGTATAAGAAAAAGAATATGACCTTGTTTGCAATCTTGGTGTTTCCCTATCAATAGTAAGTATGTAAGTAAAAGCATGTAGAACAGTTTTCAAAAATCATGAGGATGGGTTAAAAATGTTGCTTTTATAAAGCTACTCAACTTCTTATGCTACTTTTCCTTTATTTATTTTTGTATACCTGGACTCATATAAATTATTCAAAATCCCACTCTGTCATATATATATACATACATAAAAATCTTGGGCATATATTACTGGAATAACGAATATATTTTATTAAGCCAGTCTACTGAGCTTGTTTTGAGAAGATGTCTATATAAATGTTCAGACTGGTAGAGCAGGACTGCACTTCATATGTACAGTCTAGGAAACTTTTATCTTATCTTCATTTTATTTAAAAAATGAGAAAAACTTCTGTAAAAAGCTTAGTTCCCCCTGTAGATTTTCAGTAGTATGGGTAGGATTTGAGTATTTACCTGGAGTAGCAGAACTCATTACTTGTTTGTTAGATTTATATCTTGATTTTCCTTTGGGAAGCCAGCACATTGCCTCTAACTTTTTCCCACCAGGATATAATTGGATAGGGCTTAGTTTGAACTACTACAAGATGCCTTAGGTTGGAATTCCAAATCTCAGATATCCATGTTATAAACAGTTTTCTACTTCTGCATAATATCTGTGTTAATCTTTCTCAAAGACTTAAACTCAATGCCTGGGTTTGCTTGTTCATGTACACAAAGAGATGAACAGACTTTTTTTTCTGTGTGGCTGTTGTTTTTGAGCCAGCCTATTGAGCATACAGGTTTATGAAAACTAAAGTATAGTTGAATAATTGCAATTGCTTTGTTTATGACTAGAGACCAATTAAAGATAAAGTTCAATGTCAAGTTGACTGTAGTGTACAACCACGCCTTTAGACATAATGTGGTCTTACATGTGTACAGGTAAGGCTTTATAGATGAACCTGGAGTGAGTGAATCAGTTTTCTTCCAGTGCAAGCTGCCAGCATTTCTGGTTGCCATAGTTACTTCATCTTTATGAATCTTTCTGATCTCTGAACTGTAATGTTATTTTTTTTTAAAAAAAATTTTCAGCTGAACGCTACACAATTTAAAAATAGAGAATTAGCAATAAGAGATAGCAACAACAACAAGCAATTATTTTCCCCAATAAAAAGAAAGAAAGAAAGCAAATCTTATATTTGTATAGAATTCAAAAATTGTCTTTCTATAGCCACAATAACTATGGCTAAATAAAACAGGAAGTGTGAGTCTCAGATCCCAAAAGACATGGAATATGGCTATAGTGGATATTTCTCCTCTCTTTCTCCCCTATTTTTTTAAAGAAATACTGCTGTGGTTCGCTGGCAGCAGGTGTGAAGGGCTGAGGTCTCGGAGAGCGAGAGCTCAGATGAGGGGCCTGCTTGTGAGGCAGGGATGGGGCCAGGACCATTACGGAGTGGAATGCTGCCTTCGGAGATTGTGGAGGCTGGCAGTAGTGATGAAGAAGTCGCTGACAGCATGTGCCCAGTGCGCATACGCATAGAGCTGCTCAAAGGAAGGAGCAGCTGCAGCAACACGGGCAACTCGGGAGTAAGGCTGCAAGGTAATGGCCCTCCCTCAAGAGATAAAAGCCAGCTGAGAAATTGGAGTTCTTTGCAGGAAGCAAAGAAGTTTTTGCACTCAAGCTTTGTGGATGTTTGGAATATCTTGGTTGGTGTATGGAGAGTCTTTGTGTTTGAAATATTTCTTAGTAACTTTATCTAGAGTTCTTGGCAGCCTTGTCCAACTTCGGCAAGGCTTGTTCTTATCAGAGACAATTAATTTGAAACACCCTTTTAACCATAAAGGAACGGAATTCATAAAGAATCTTTAAAATGTTTTTCTATTACCTCTGTTTCGTATTTGTTTCTTTGGGACAAGGTTTGGGTCAGAACAAAGACAATATATATTTAAAGACTCCATATTTAAAATATTCAAAAAACATTTTACACCAATATTTCTGAACAAATTACAAGAAAAAGTAAACTAAAACTAAGTTATTTTCTAATAATTATACTTATTCTACTTGAAGACTTTAGGTACTATCACTCCTCTGGAATCTCTAGACCATAGGTGTCAAATTCGATCACATCACATGATGTATCCTAATGTATTGTGATATTTTTTGCCTTTGCAGAGCCGGCGTGGGCATGGCCTGTATGTGACACATCCAGGCTGCTGGCCTCTAGTTTGACAGGCCTGCTCTAGTCCATCTTGCATCTCAGCTTCACCGTTAAGGAATAGGCTTTCAAAGATGGAACAAACCATGAACTATAGCTAAAGCTTTTATCTTTGACTAGTTTTATCCATATTAATTGGATGCATTTTAACATTTTAAGTAAAAAAGACACGATATTTAGCAACACAAAAGCTAGGGATCCCTTCTCAGAAAATTTAAATCCATAAAATAAAATATGAAGAATTAGATTGCACTTCGAAGGAAATAATTATGCTCAAATATAATTATAAAATACTGAACAAATTCAATTATGTAACAAGATCTATATAGGCTTTTTTATTAATCCATCAAATCAGTAACTACCTTTTTTAGAATTTAATAATTTTAGATGGTGAGATTTCTTGAAACTAATATACATTTTTGGAATCTAGAGGCTGTAAATTGCTTTGTTGCCTGCATATATTATTGAACAAAAAGCTAACTAGTCAGGTTTGTAAAAACAAAATTGCAAGATCTGCACATGTTAATTCATGGAACCTCAACAATCTATGGACTCCCAAAGTTAAGATGATCCAAAGAGAAGGGCCATGATTTTTCAATTAAATTTAAGTTATCTTTGTCCTGAAAGTTAAAAAAGGAAGAAATCTGATTGACTATTATGTGGAACCCAGGGGTGGGAGACTGGTATGGATAACATATGTATTTCTACAATTACCTAATATGTTTTCTACCAAAACTGCTATAAACATAAGAGGCCAACTTGCATTTCTTATCATAAGAAAATCATTGAGGTTGGATGACATGCAAAACAAACAAATAATTCATTTGTGCATTAATCACCTTCATGTTCTTTCTTTCAGGAATAAGAAATAATATGAAAATGGAAGAAAAGGAGCAAGAATTAGTAAGTCAAAGAAATTAAGGTAAGGTAATAAAAATAATTTTTTGAGGAATAAGAAATAATATGAAAATGGAAGAAAAGGAGCAAGAATTAGTAAGCCAAAGAAATTAAGGTAAGGTAATAAAAATAATTTTTTGAGCAGCTTGGTGGCCTAGAGAAGAAGACGTTTGGAAGCCTGAGCATTCAATATTAGACAGCAATAGATGGTGCAAAGAGAAGGTATCTGCTGTGAACTCCACATAGACGTCAGGAAGGGCATCCAATCACTCAGCTCAGCTCAGCTCCATTCAATTGCCCCAACTCAACCCCAATAAAAAGGATTACAGGATTCTCATTAAAAAGAGAAAAAAAGTTAAAATCTTCATATCTTTCTTCATATCTTTCCAACATTGTAAGCTCGTCTTGCTTCCGTAAAGTGTGTACATTTTTAGCTCTCTCATTTTGCAGATCTCACCAGTTCTCTCCAATTATGAATTTCTCACTCTTTCCTTTCTTCTCAACGCATTCTCTGTTTTTTATATATTTATTCAGCACTTCAAGCCATACAATATTCATTCTCTGACCACATTATCTCAATAACCTTTTTCATAGTATCTGTTCACTTCTATATTCACTTTACATTCATTCAGCATCCATTCATCCTTGACCTTATCTCTTCTTGTTTTTAACACTCACCATTCCTAAGTAACTGACTGCATTCCACTTACTTTTAAATTTCTCCTGACTTTTCTAGCTCCCATTTCCTTATAACAAAGTGGTCAGAAGTGCACTCTTGTACGTAGCTATTTTCACTTTTTTGCAGTAAACATTGATTCTTCTCAATAGGCACACTTCTTTTTTTCACAACAACAAAATCTCCTTATTCCTTTTTGTGACTTTCCAAATTTTTTTTTAAAATTTGTTGCAATAAAAATAACTGCTTTATGCACCTTTTGAAACCTAAATTCAAATTTATCTGGGATGTCCAATTGTGGCAATTTCCCAAATGTAACACTTGCTTCTGCTAACAGTCTTTCTAATACCTTTAATTAACTATGGACATTTTTGAATATGAGCTATACAATATATTGATGCAAAGGAGGTAGGGAATTCAGGATTATATATGGTTTCAGGGAAATTAATGATGCTGGGAATAGAAAAGTAGGCATTGCATGTTTTCAGCTTAGCAACATTTTAGAGCCGACTGCTTGGGTAGAAAATGCACTTTGCTCTTTGATTAAAACCTTTTCCCTGTTGTTCACCATATACAAAGTATATGCAACTCTAATTTAATTTTCAGCTTGAATACCATCTATGTAATTTCAGTACAGACTGTCTATATTAGCTTCCAGTTTTCACTTATAAATGATGAGATATTAACTTGAAGAAATATCATTATGTGGTCAAGGAGTGATACTACTTTCACAACAGATACTGGCCTTGGAAACCGATTGTGTACTTATTGACCTTGAATAATTCATAATGAAGGATGACTATATAAGTCACCAGTACCACAACCTCTGCAAATTGTCCATTTATGATGTCTGGGCATTATGGACAGGTTGCTCCTTCAATTTAGATTTTTTTCCAAATTATTTTTTATTAAGAATTATATTAATAGAATCAGTGCATCTAGTGGTTAAAACACCACTAGGCTAGAAAGCAGGTCAACCTATTTTCTAAAGCACCAGAAGGCAACACAAAAACAATGGATGGAAACTAATCAAAGAGAGAAGCAATCTAGAACTTAGGAGGAATTTCCTAACAGTGAGAAAATTAACCAGACTTGCTTCAGAGGTTATGCATGCTTCATTACTGAAGGCTTTTAAGAAGAGGCTGGACAGTTAGTTGTCTAAAATGGTTTAGGATCTCCTGCTTGAGCAGAGGGTTGGACTAGAAGACCTCCAAAGGTCCCTTCCAGGTCTATTATTCTGTAGTCTGTGAGTCCTGCCTTAGCCATGAAATTTGGCTGAGTGACTTGGACTTGTCCCTCTCTCTCAGCCCAACCCACTTCACAGAGATGTTATGGGGAAAATAGGAGGAAACTTGTTGAATATGTAGGTATTTTTTTGTAATGACTGCCACATATTTCTGTTAATATTATAGTTAGATATGTTCATCGCCTTGAGTTATATATAAATAAGGTAGGATAGACATAGACAAATATGAGATGTAGATATAGAGATATAGATATACAGTAGAGATAGATAGATAGATAGATAGATAGATCCATGCATACATACATACATACATTAGATAGATACATAAATAGATACATAGATAGATAGGGATATATAGACACTACTCACATAAACACTGTCTATATGTCAGTGGTGGGATTCAAATTTTTTTTCTACCGGTTCTGTGGGTGTGGCTTAGTGGGCGTGGCAGGGGAAGGATACTATAAAATCTCCAATCAGAGGTGATATTTGCCAGTTCTCCGAACTACTCAAAGTTTCTGCTACTGGTTCTCCAGAATTGGTCAGAACCTGCTGAATAACACCTCTGGGGTGTGTGTGTGTGTGTGTGTGTGTGTGTAAATATATCAAAGACTAAAATAATTGTGTTTGTGTAGAGGAATATATATCTATATTCCTCTACCCAAACTTATATATCCTAATCTTGAATTTTTTGATCTGTACTCTTCATTGAATCATCATGCATGACACTGCTGGAGATTTCTTAGGCTCTTAGCCATCAGTACAGCACCATCAGCATCAAGAAATACATAGACAGGCGTTCATATCTCCAACCAACTTAACTTCAGTGTCCCCACAAACATTCCTTATACAATTATCCATAAATACCTTAAATAACAAAGGAACATAATGTGGTTTTGTCTTATTTCCTGCTAAGTACTGAACCATTTGCTAAGCATTCCATTTATTCTCACACATGCTCTACTTCCATCACATTCTCCCGTTACCACAATCAGCAATCAACCTCCAAGTCCATATTCATGCAAAATATTTCATAATTCACCCACTTCTTCATATGCTTTCTATAAATCAACAAACATGCAATAATGTTTCTCACAGTATAGTTTTCTCAATGCTATGTTAAGGAGCAAAAAATCTGGTCTGCGCATCCCCTGCCTGGTATAAAACCACACTGCACTTTATCAGTGTAACCTCTCATTTCCTTTCAATCAGAATCTTCCAAATACATTGAACAAACTAACCCCCTGTCGTTTTTGCAGTCGGCCTCGATATCCTTCCCTTTGTATGAAACAATAATAACCATATAATCAAGCACTGATGCAATCTTCACATCTTAAGATTTCATGCCCACGCCACAAGCAAACTACATACATATTTAAACATTTTTACAGTTATATAGTAGAACACAGTCTATAGCATTTCCATTTTTTAATTTTGTCATGATATTTCTAACTTTATTTTCATCATTTTTTTGGACATTACAATTATAATATTTATTTAAAATCCAATCTTTAATGTACCACTTTGGTTTTTATAGAAATATTCCTCTCAATTTTCTTCAGGTTCATTGCTATCATTTCATATGCAATTGTAAAACAAGAAATGTTGCTTTCCACCAAAAAATGTTCTCCATTTTCTTTGCTTCTTTAAATCATAAGCATTCTTTGTTGTTCTTCAACCATTATAGTAGGCTTTTAGTGCAATATTACTCTCTAGTCTCCAAAAACCAAACTACAAAGTGTCATGGTTTTTTCTACCCAAAGATGAGAAAGACTGAGTAATGCTAAATCTTTCTTTTTGGCAAATATCTGGTATTTTCATCTTCTCTCTTTAAAGCAAAACAAAAACAAATAAACAAACAAAATTATTGATTTTGAGTGATACCCCTTAGTTAAATCAAGCTGGTTTTATAATTTCTCCTTTCTATTTTGATGAAAATATTTATGAAGCAAAACTCATTCTTATTGTTTAAGGTAAATGTGATAAGAACAAATCAGGATTATTTTTATTATTTATGATGAATGCATGTAATTCAGTATTACAGAACAGAAAAGGCAAGAATACCTGACATTTGCCATGGAGCATTGTCTAAATCAGGACTGCATCATATTTTCTGTGCTGCATACCATACAAGGATGTCTGCAGGGTGCAATCAAAAAGGTTGATATGATGGCTGTGACGGTGCAATTGATGCTCAATCTGTTTTTTTATGTGCATCTTGTGTGTGATGCTTATAAAAAATGGGCAGACCTGCAATCACTTAGTTGAAGCCGCTATCTTGACTTTTTTTTTTTTTAACTCAGCCTTTTTTTTTAGTCTTTTTTTTTTTTTAATTCTTGCTACCACTGCTACTATGTCTCTTAACTTGTAGGCCAGGCACTCTGTGGAAAGATATTGAATGAGCTCATGACAACACTGTTTGCTTTAATTTCTAATTAATTAAAATTAAGTATTGCTCATGGCTATACTCCAGTTATGAATTTAATAATAATCCCTTTTGACAACATGATAACTAACCCATTGTGCTTGGGAGAACAATGCCCAAGTTTTTGAACAATGAATTCAGGTCTAAGGCTTCAGGTTATGCACATCTGGTCCAAATGCATTGAATTAAGTCACCATCAGAAAGATGAAGCAATGGTGGGGGGGACCCTTATTATTAGTCTCCACCTTCCCCGGACACACTAGGTCAACAGACTAAATTAATGAGCCTGTATTAGATTGAGCTGTTAAATTATTTATTTGTATGTAATGGTGTGGTCTTCAAATGCATACAGTTCCATTAATTTCTCTGGTCTATTAGTCTGGTCTATAAAAAGCTGTAATTCCAAATGGACTTTCCTGGGAGTAAGCTCAATGAACTCAGTGTAATTTATTTCTAACAAAAATATATGGATACATCTTAAAATAGTGATTTCGTATCAGTTTTTATTATGATGATTTGTATGATTTATGATGATTTGTAGGTTTTTTAAAAGAAAGGGTATATATTTCTATTTTTAATATATTAAAGACACATAAAAATAATTTTCTCTTTGAAACTTATGTAAAATTCAAAGCATTCTTGTGCAAGTTTTCCTATAGCTTTGAGAAAACAAAATTGTTTATATAAATATGCATAAAAAAGAGAAGGAATTTTCATGGAAACTATAACTAGAAGAGGAGGTGTTTTGTGGAGAAATATATACAGCCTCTCACACATATAATTGTTACCATTGTAATGAGCATTGTACTTTCTCTATAATTCTAATTCATTGTTAAATGTAATGGGAAGTAGTACTTAGAAAGAACTTATATTAATAGACTGGCTATTAGCATGAGGAACCTATTAGACTGAAGGTTTCAGTAGTTCTTAGTCCGAAGATTTAATTTTTAAATGATGAAACATCCAATAAGCCAAATGACCCTGGGCAAACACATATATGGCATAAATTATTCCAAATGAAAGCAGGAAAGATATTTGTTCAGCTGCTTTTGTGGCTGGAAGGTTAGGAACAAAAGCTATTATTGTTCAGTGTATTTTTTCACAGGAAATAGACAGTGGCAAACATACAGTAGTTCAACACATGAGATCAGAGACACAGTTTTTATAGTAAACTAAAAACAGATGTTCCGAGGGCTCAAGACCTTTACAGAAATTATTAGTTATGTTTGTCTTTGAAAGCAGAGAAAGTTTACCAAGAGTCATGTACCTGTTTAAGAAAAAGACAACGGGTTAGAAAAGCTATGAGAACATTAACTCATTCAAGTCAAAATATTTGTGTTGTAGAGCTTGACTATTTTACTTAATACAATATCAAATATAGAGAGCGGTTCACATGAAGGCTGGCCTACAATACAAGCCCGTACAAGTTTAGTGAAAAGTTAATCTGATAGAAGTCATGAGGACTTACTCCTAAGTCAAGACAATACAGAATGACTGCTTTACTATCCCCCAAGAAGCCATTTCTCTTTCCATGGAAAGTTATATTCAGCTACACACAGTTTAATGTGAGCTGAATTGTATTTACTCATTTTTAGTTTTATTAATGAATCATATCCTCATTTGTAAAGCAGTTTGTAAATCATATTTATTCTTTGGTGAACAAAAGCTATAAATATGTTTTAAAAATATTTTTAAATAATTAAAAAAAAATTCACGCAATTAGTGCTTGTGTTTTGCATACACTATGTGCAAATAGACTATTATACTGGATCTTAGGAAGAAGGATTAAAGTAGCCATCTGAGTCAGATATTGCAGCTAATAAGATATCTAATAAATGAATAAAAGAAAATCTGTTTTGTTGTCACGTTTTCTTCTCTATGCGAAAAAAGGCTTATATCTAATTATCAGGGTGGCTTTGCATTTTTTTTAAAATGATGCTTGGGCATATGTTGTTATGATGAAACTATCCCTTTCCTCCATTATAGGAATCTCTTTCACTCTGTACTTTCCCTGCCTGGTCTTTTATAATATAACTGATATTATAATTCATGATATAACTGCTAAAAGGTCTTGGTCTAGCCCTCAGCTCAGTTATTATGGAGATTTGGAAATCAGATGATTTCCAAAGCAAAATGGGATCAAATGGGAACCAGAACCCATTAATTTTTCTCTCTTTCTAGATTTGTCTAGAAAGACAAAATTGTTGATAGGCTAAGACAGTTTGCACGAAATCATAAGAAAGAACCCATTTAGTGATGATCTGATTTAAAGTGCAGCGTGTGTCTTTCCATCATGAACAGATATTAGCTAATGATAAAAATGTAGGGCATTGCTACTTGTGAGTGTTAAGAATCAAGAAGTATAAATCTTCCTCTATTTTTTTGTTAACTGAATGCCCTTTTCTATTGGAAGGATGCTTGTTTTTAAAGATGGACTGAATCAGTGACTGGATAGCCTGTTCTATAAGATCAGTCATATAGGAATAAATTCATTGTGAAGATCCATAAAAGGTCCATCTATTCTTATTTGTCTAGCTTTTACCTGGATCCTCATTTCTCTACACAGAATTGCACAGTAGGAATTTGCACTGTGATTTTACAATCTGAAAAACAGTCCACTATCGAGTCTGGATTTAAATCTAAATCTTCATCCAGAAACTCAAATGTCCAAATAATAATTTATTAAACTTGTATGCTGTGCAACTCTCAGCCACACTGAGCAGCTCACAACAATCAAATTACAATAAAAAATTTCTCTTCTTCATGACCATTAGACATTAAAAATTGCAAGAACTCCCCCCCCCACTTAATTTGGCAGAACAGAATGAAAATTGCCAAAATAGTAACCTTCAGAGGGTGACATATGCCAAATGTCATGTGAAGCTTTATAATAGGCATCTAGTAAGAGTCATGGATTGGAAAAACTGATTGGAAAAACTGTAGAATGAATATATATATATATTTAGTTTTATCATATGTTTTTTCATCTATATATCAGCAGTAAAACATTGTTATAAATATTAAATATGAATGTATAGGTTCATATGAATAGTGAGTATCTATAGGTATCTAAAATTCAGAAAGAGAACAAATAAACATTAAATGTTAAATGTTAGTTTATAATTAATCAAAAGAAGAAAAAGAGGAGGAGAAGGAGGAGGAGGAGGAGAAATAATTATTAGTACTGGAATTAGTAGTAGCGCTAACTGGATTCAGTACTATTGATCTTGTTACGAAGCCAGTATGGTAAGATTGGTATCCTAAAATCAATAAAGGGGCATTTGGCATAGACAATTCCAATTTGTGCCAGTATTCAATAAATGAGACAATTACAATGGAATTTGTTTTATTTATTTATTTTTATTCACCTAAAAATGCTTTCACATGAGACTTTGCAATTCTCAGAATTGTCTTTATTCAGATGCTGCTGCCTTGTTTGAAGAGTTGAAAAGACTCTTATCTACTACTGGCCTACCTGAAACCAAAGCAAAGTTGTGTTCCTTGCCCTCATACTGTTATAATTTGTAGATGATCCACTCTCCAAATAAAAAAGCAATATAGAAAGGGTTTATTCCAAAGTTTGCCAACTGTACTGGTATTATATTTCAGATTTTTAAACAAATATCAATATTGCCTTAAATAGTATCAAACAATGAAGTCTACTTTGCTAATTTCAATAGTCCACTAATTTGGTCTACCGTAATCTGTACAGCAGATCTTATGGTTTATATTAGTAGTGACCAACTTGGAGACTTTTAGAAAATGAAAATCAACTAGAGTTAATTCTTTATTAGTTTTTAGAATACTATATACTACATTTTTATTAATATCTTAAATCAATCTGTATGGCTAAAGTATAACCATGTGATAATCTGCCTTTTATGACTAGGAGTGCTAAGAAAAAAGCATGGAATAAGTATGAAGGTCTGTGTCCTTTGACTTTCAGTTGGATGGGGAGCAGGTGAATCTTGTTGGCTTTAACATTATGGAAACTTCCTATTAACAATGGCTGAAAATACATTTGGAAAAAGAAAGTATACAAGCATTGGTAACATCTGCTATATAGGAAAGTTCATTTTGTTGCTGTCAATGCATGTAATGGAGAATTGTGTCTCTGTTTGATAACGGAACCTACTGAAACTGTCCTTAAAATAGTTTAGCGTAGGGTTTGCATGCCTGTTGATATGTATGTGTATGTGTGTGTGTGTGTGTGTGTGTGTGTGTGTGTGTGTGTGTGTATGGCATTCAGCTTTGTTCGGGTATTTTCCCACGTCATTGTAGTTGTTCTTTTAAAGTTGTAGCAATGTTTCAGCAGAATCTCTCTCTCTCTATATATATATATATATGTATATATTTTCTTAAGTTTTTGTAGGTACTTACATGTATGGCATTCAGCTTTGTTCGGGTATTTTCCCACGTCATTGTAGTTGTGCTTTTAAAGTGGTAGCAACGTTTCAGCAGAATCTCATCTGCCATCATCAGGCTTCTGTTTAGTGTTCATCTGTGAGTCAGACTTTTACGGTGGTTTCAGATTTAAATTTGGGGCAGCCTATTGCTGTGCCAGAATGGTTTTTTCTTCCTCCTGATTGGTTGAGAGTCTCGGTCTGTGTTTATTGGTCTTGGAGTTTGCTGTGTTCTGCTTGATTGGTGTTTCTAATATTTTCTGTCTGTTTTTTGGCTCTTTTTGTATCTTGATTGGCTGGCAACATTGTGTTACTTTATTGGAGGCCTTTAGTGCAGCTTGGCTCCGGGTAAACGGACGGCTATCATTAGTTAGGAAGCTAGGTTTCATCTGGGTGCCTGGTTGGGGTGTGTTTGAGCTGGAGGTATCAGGGGGGATCTGTTTGTGGCCTGGTGCTTGTCTGACTAGTGGTGTGGAGATTTTTTTGTTTGTCAGCGCAGGCTTCCAAATGATTGACAGTCTGGTGGAATCATCTCTTCTATTCATGCTTTCTGGTCTTTTTTCAATCTCTATGGCTTCTCTGATGATTCTGTGACTGGGATTTTCTATGGTGACTAGGATTTTGGTGCCATTGAAGTTGATGCTATGACCTGTGGCTTCCATGTGTTGAACTAGTGAGGAAGTGTGTTCCAGCTTTTTGACTGCATTTTTGTGTTCACCCAGGCGGGTGCTTATTCTTCTATTGGTCTGTCCAATGTATGTGGCCAGGCATGATGCACAGGGCACTTCGTATATGACTTGGTTTTCCAGGTCAATTTTATCTTTGGGGTTTCTAAGGATGGCTGCTATTTTTCTGTCTGTTTTGAAGGCAGTCTTTATGTGATGTCTGTGTAGTATCTTACTGGCTTGATCCACAAAAACACACTGAGACATAATAGAGACCCAGAAGATGAACAGACCTATGGAACAACTGTCCTGCCCTACGTAAGAGGTACCACAGTCAAAATTAAAATCTGTCAGTTTCCTCATTAGAAGCCTCTGACTCATTTTGTGGATCAGTTGCTGGCATGAATGAAGTCGAAGGTTCTGGCAAGGACTGTCTGTCTGACAATCTGTCATCCTCCTGGCTCACATCTGTGTCCTCTGATAATTCAGACTCCACATTCACAGCAGACTCCACCCTTTCATCTTCAGAGTCATCAGAGTCAAAACTCACAGCAGGATCGATCCTTTCAGTCACAACACTATCCCTCACCGCAGGGCCCTTCCCCTGAGTCTGACGTTCAGGATGTGGTTTTGAAGGGAATTGTGCATGATATATTCGAATAAGGTCTGGGACATGCACCTTGGACACATCCTGCCAAGAGTGAATCTCCGTTTCATTTTCCAGTCTCCCCACGAAGTACTGGAATCTTCCCTTTAGCCATCTTGAATAATAAATTCCAACCACTGTAGTATCCGTAACAGGTTCAGTGCTGGGCCTAGATGGAGAACCTGTATCTGCTGGAGAACGGAGAGTACACGATGGGCTGTCAGGTACTAACAGGGAGCAGTGAAAAACAGGGTGAATGCGCATGGAGCGCGGTAGAGTGAGTCGATAAACCACAGGGTTAATAACCGCCTCGATAGGGAAGGGACCAATAAAGACATGATCCAACTTCCTAATCAGACGATCGACCTGAAGATGTTTCGTTGACAACCACACCTTGTCACCCACAGCCAATGGAGGCGTCGCTCGACGCGAACGATCTGCGAAACGCTTATAATCTGCTTTCGCTCATTCCAATTGTCTGGAAATTAATTGATGCACAGCATATAACTCTGACAAAAAATCTCGTGCCTCTGGAATCTGCGATTGACAGGGGGAAAAACCTCGGATGATAACCCACATTTGCGTAAAAAGGCATCATGTGGGTGGAGCTGTGCTGAAATTATTAAAGGCAAACTCTGCCAATGGAAGATAGGTCACCCAGTCATTTTGTCTTTGATTTACAAAGCATCTGAGGTATTGGGCGAGGATGCCAATTACCTTCTTAGTCCACCATCGGTTTCCGGATGGTGCACCGACGCTAAACATACTTGTACTCTTGTGCGTTCATTAGACTTTTCCAGAATTGAGCGATGAACTGAACACCACGATCTGAAACAATTCTGTCTGGTCAGCCATGTAAACGGAACACGTGTTGTATGAAAAGCCGGGCAGTAACACGAGCCGAGGGTAATCTCCTACACGGGATGAAATGGGCCATCTTCGTGAGCATGTCAACCACCACGAGCACCATTGTATAACCCGACGAAGGGGACAAGTGCATTAGAAAGTCCATGGAGATCGCTCCCCATGGTCTGCTCGGAGTCGGCAGTGTTTGAAGAAGTCCAGGAGATGCACCCGACGCCGCTTTTGCTTGTCGACATTGTACGCAAGAAACGACGTAGGAAAACACATCGTGTCGAACCCGAGGCCACCAAAAAGTCCGGGTGACCAAGTGCAAAGTTTTGTGAAAACCAAAATGACCAGCAGCGGGGTTGTCATGACATTGCGTCATGATGAGGGCTCTAATTCCTAATTCCTGGTGGGTACGTACAATAAAGCCCAATGTCGTAGCAAGCCCTCTTCAAAGGACCATGGGGAATCAGGTCCAACTTCCCCCCTTCTCTGCTGCATCCACGCGTCCAATCGCTGCGCCTCCCATATTCGATCCCATAAATCTACCGGATCTTGAAGTACGGCCAAGGATTCTGGTGGCAACACCATTCGTGGAGGAAGAGGATCTTCGGGACCGATATATTCGGGTTTCCGAGACAACGCGTCTGCCCTCCGATTCTGTCCACTTGGAACATAAGTGACAGAAAAATTGAACCTTGCGGAAAAACAACGACCACTGGATCTGGCGTTGGTTCAACTTCTTAGCGGTAGACAAATGTTCCAAGTTTCGGTGATCTGTCCGAACCTCCACCTTGTGCCAAGCCCCCTCTAGATGATGTCGCCAGGTCTCAAATGCAGCCTTAATAGCCAACAACTCCTTTTCCCAGATAGTGTAATTGCTCTCAGAAGCTGTGAGCTTCCTAGAATAGTATGCGCAGGGAAAAAGAGGTGCACCATCCTTCGGAGCTTGCATACCGCCCTGATAGCTACATTAGAGGCATCTGTCTCGACCACAAATCGACGATTGGGATCAGGATGCCTCAATATCGGCTTGGCCACAAATGCTTTCTTTAAAGTTTCAAAAGCTTGTTGTTGCGGAGTCCCCCACTGGAATGGGACCTTCTTACAGAGGAGCTGAGTGATGGGATCCATTAACTTAGCAAAGTCCGGAATGAAGGTCCTATAGTAATTGGTGAACTCCAAAAGACATTGCATGTCCTTGACTCGATGAGGGGCTTCCCAACTACACAAGGCCTCAACTTTTTTAGGGTCCATAGCAATGCCCTCAGGAGAGATGATATGCCCTAAAAACTCTATCGATGACTGAAAAAAGAAGCACTTCTCCAGTTTTGCATAGAGTTTATGCTCCTGAAGACGCTGAAGCACTTGACGAACCTGCTGAAAGTGGTGATCTCTGGACCGTGAGTAGATTAAAATGTCAGCCAGATACTCCACGACAAACCTATCCAGCATGCCCCGGAAAATGTCGTTCATCAAATGCTGGAATATAGCAGGAGCGTTGGTCAGACCAAATGGCATGACGGTGTACTCAAAAGGACCATAACAAGTGCCGTCTTCCACTCGTCCCCCTTGTGCATCCGAACCAGGTTGTAGGCCCCACGCAGATCGAGTTTAGTGAAGATAGTAGCCTCCCGCAACTGCTCCATCAATTCCAGAATGAGCGGCAAAGGATAGCTATTCCTCACTGTGATGGAGTTCAACCGTCAGTAGTCGCAGCATAAACGGAGCTCTCCTGACTTCCTTTTAACAAAAAGAACGGGAGCCGAAAGAGGGGACGACGAGGGTCGAATAAATCCCCGAGCTAAGTTTTTTGATAAAAACTCTTGGAGTGCCACAACTCAGGCTTCGACATGGAGTATAACCGCCCCTTTGGCAATGGAGCATCAGGTATCAGGTCCAAGGGACAATCATAAGCATGATGTGGTGGTAATTGATTTGCCTCCTGTTCGCTGAAAAATTGGAGAAGTCCGACAGCTCTGAAGGTACTGAGACAGCAGGAGCGGAGATATCTTGGCCAGCACAGATATGTCTCAGGTGGTCCACACATTGGAGACTTGGAAAAGAAATGGCGTTCTGCGCCCAAGCCACCAATGGATCGTGGAAACGCAGCCAGGACACTCCGAGAACCAAAGGGAGATGGAGGTTCGAGGTGACATAGAAACTTATCGCTTCCTCATGATCCCCAATAATCATACGCACTGGCTGGGTGGCGAAATGAATGGGCCCAGACTTGAGTTCACGCCCATCTACGGTTTCCACCTTAATGGGTGGATCCACAGCAACCAATGGGATTTCATAATGTTTGACAAAAGCCCAGTCCATAAAGCTGGTTGTAGCCCCTGAATCCACCAGCGCAACGGCGGGAATTCCCTCCTTCTGGGACTGCAAAAAGATACGAGTGTCCAAAAGTAAATGCCAAGGAGGGCCAGGATTTACTTCAGCAATTTCGGGGTGGGGTGTAGAACGTATCCAACCTAGGGTTTCCCCCGAGGTCGGGCTTACCCCGTTTCCTGATGAGCTAGGAGTGGTTTCAGGCACGGGTCTGCAAGTCCCTCTCTGAGTGCAGGAATTTGCAAAATGTCCCGGACCCCCGCAATAAAGGCACAAGCCTTCCTGGAACCTTCTCGAACCTTCTTGCACTGTTAAGAGAGGGCGGAGTGCACCCAACTCCATCGCTCCTCAGTCTTAACCATGGTTTGAAAAACTCTCGATGGTGTGGTTTGTGCATGAGAAAAAGATGGTGGTTCCATAACGGGCCGTTTACTTCCACGTTGTTGTAAACGGGCTTCAATACGTAAGCACTGGATTACCAATGCATCCAGAGTTGAAGCCCGCTCTGCATGGACCAACTTATCTTTGATGGTATCAGACAAGCCTTCCTGGAACGCATCCATATGAGCCGGTTCATTCCAATTAGAGTCCATACACAGCAAACGAAATTCTGCAATGTATTCCTGCAGGGCATGTTTCCCCTGATAAATGTTCCATAACCGTCTAGCCACAGTTTGCATTTTAATTGGGTTTTCAAACATAACCCTCATTTGCTGCAAAAAAACCCTTGAAAATTATCCAACAAAGGGCTATCTTAATTTAACAAGGGAGTAGCCCATTTGGCAGCCTGCCCAGATAAAAGGCTAATTATAAATCCTACCTTAGCCTGGTCATTTGGGAAGTTTTCAGGCCTCAAGGTTATAAATAATTGGCACTGCCCCATAAATGCTGGGAACATGTCCGTTTTCCCTGAAAATTTCTCAAGAGAGGGGCTGAAGGAGCAGCAGCAGGACTTTGCAAACTTGAAACATAGTTCACCAATTGTGTCACCTGATTTTGGAGTATCTGATTGCTTTGAATCAATTGATTTATCTGTTGCTGTTGCTGCTCCACCAAACTCTGCATTTGCGTTTGGTCCATCTTGGTTGAAAGATGGTTTGTCAGGCTTGGAAGCAAAAATGTTATGTCTCACCTATATCTACAAGTGAGAACAAGGAGTTCCACAGTTCAAAATATTCAAACAAAACAGAGCCAGACTCAAAAAGGGTTAATAGTATTATATTCCAGTCCTTGGCAGACTTCCCGGAATCTGTCTGGTAATTCAGAATGTCCATAAATTACAAAGGCCGCTCCACACGTACCCTTTTGACACATCAAACACTTTGCTTCCAAACAAAGTTTGAGAATCAGCAATCCTCCTTAAATCACCTGGATGGGCGTGTCAGTCTCTCTAATCAATGTCTGGTTGATGCCTCCCTTCAGCTTGACATTTCATTCTTCTCCTGGTTCTAGCGTCAATCCACGATCTGTCAGTTTCCCCATTAGAAGCCTCTGATTCATTTTGTGGATCAGTTGCTGGCATGAATGAAGTCGAAGGTTCTGGCAAGGACTGTCTGTCTGACAATCTCTCATCCTCCTGGCTCACATCTGTGTCCTCTGATAATTCAGACTCCACATTCACAGCAGGCTCCAGCCTTTCATCTTCAGAGTCATCAGAGTCAAAACTCACAGCAAGATCGATCCTTTCAGTCACAATATATATTGATCGATGCACAGCAGGATCAATCCTTTCAGTTACATACATACATATATACATATACATATACATATACATATACATATACATATACATATACATATACATATACATATACATATACATATACATATACATACATATACATACATATATATATATATATATATATATATATATATATATATATATATATATATATATATATATATATATATCATTCAGCTTAGTTCGGGTATTTTCCCACATCATAATAGTTGTCCTTTTAAAGTTGTAGTAACGTTTCAGCAGAATCTCATCTGCCATCTGCCATTCTGCTGAAACGTTGCTACAACTTTAAAAGCACAACTATTATGACGTGGGAAAATACCCGAACTAAGCTGAATGCCATACATGTAAGTACCCGCGAAAACTTAAGAAAATATATATATATATATATATCACAAACAGAAGAAATAAAATCAACTTTGATTATATACACGCACAAGCATTTCTAACATCAGTGCTCAAAATCATAAATTTGATAGTATTCAGACCTTTCAGGAGTTTATTCCTATGTGTGAAAGTTATTAACTGATGTCATTGCCAGTGGCAAAACATTTCAAGTATTCTTTAAATCAGAACACTTGCCCACCGTAACTGAAAAAACTCTACATTAAAACCCTGCAATCAAATCCACTCACCCACTGTAATGCACATCAAAGCACTATATTCAGTATTGGATTCCACTTTTTTGTTGTTATTTGTTTTTCCTAAAGCCTGATATTAATGGAATCAGCAGAATGATGGCATAACAGTAACTGGTTTCAATAATAAATGGGTTATTGGTTCATATTTTTACATCCTACTTTAACTCTTACAAAAAGGATTCAGATAATCTTTGTATTCTACCCTGTTGACTTTTGATTAAGGATAAAATTATTTTATGTCATTTTTTTAAGAATGTTTGAGGAAACTGTCATGACTTACACATTTAATCTGATATAGAAATTACTACAAAGTTTATGTATTATTCTGAGCAGAGCAGCAGTTTGAGGTAGTGGTTAAGGCATCAGATAAGAAACCAGGAGACCAAAATTCTACTTCCACTTTTGGCACAAAGACAGCTGGGTGATCTTGTTATGGTCACTTCTCTTAGACCCTAGAACCTAGCGGCAAACCTCTTCTGAAAATCTTGGCAACAAAACTGCAGGGACTTGGCAATGCAGTTACCAGGAATCAAGCCTGACTCAAAGGCACAAACCAAATAAAAAATGTTCTGCATACAAGATTGATTGATTATATGCCATCAAAACATTGTTGACCCTCATCAAGCAGATAGCTAGATTTTTCTAAATAACAACCTCCTCATAACCTGGCCTTTCAGGACTTCCAACAGTCCTAATCATCCTCTTCTTTTTTTCCCTTCTACCTTTCCCAGCGTTACAGCCTTCTCCAGAGAGGTAGGTCTTTGCCTAACGTCTGAAGTTGGACTTGGGCATATCCATTTTAGTGTGCTATTGTCAAAATGGAAAGTAACCACTTTTGGAGGACAGTAATTATGACATTTACTTTTCTCCACATCCCTTCCACCACAAAAATCATTCTGTCTGTTTTCCTGCTGCAGTTTGAAACTAGAGCTAATGGTCCTTCAGGCTGGAGTGCTTTACTTTCTTACAGGCCACCTCCAGCGGGTATTTCGCAGACAAAGAAATGTGTCTTTAACAGAGACAGCAGTAGCCCTGATTTCCAAGATCTTATTTATACAGATATTATTTATGAATTTTCAAATTGCAAACTTTCACCAATATGAAGAAACTTGTGCCAAGCTTCAGCCTAGAATATCACAGACATCAAGAAAAGGCAGGAAAGAGTGTGAGGCTGATTGGATACCTCAGCAGAGCAAAGTCCAAGAGCCCCAGGAGAGAAGAGAGTTGCTGAGGTGGGAAAAAGTCTGCTACACTTGAATGTCAACTTGGGAGAGTTGGAAAACATCTCAATTAGTTTCAATAAGGCAGAAGGGTATAAGGAGCACTTTTTTTTTTGCTGTATCGCATCTTTATTTGGTGGAAGGGACATAATATCCTCATCAACAATTATAAAGAAGACTGTTGCATTTGCTCAAGGAAAGTCACATGTATATTCATGAAAATGGATGGAGCTTTGATTGCATTTTCATAACTGTCATCTTAACTTTCTTTTACTTTTCATCTTACTCTCTGGACATCTCTGACAGATCTAAAGGTTTTTGTGAATCAAGGGCATGACTGAGGAATGAAAAATATTAGGATCACATGAATCCACTTTCTCCACTTGTTTGTGCATCTTATGCTCCCCAAGCTGCCTTTTTTTTCTCTTTTCGAGTTTAAGGTTTTACAACTTTCTCTGAGATCTAAAAGCAGTCACAGCTCTGTTTTTAAATGAGGAAAGGGGCTTCTGATCTTTCTTCCTGCAATAATAGAATCTACTCTGTTAAAAAAAAAAAGTAAATGATGTGTTTGTGGAAAAGAGGTAATTCTTAATGGAAATTAGTTTGAATTTTGCCCGTTGAGTTTTATTTATTGGATGTCCTATTACCATTTGGATGTCTACCTTTGTCTGTTATGCGTTAAGAATTTTTGTTTAAAACCAAGTACTGCAATTATCTGTTACAGTTTTGCTACACCAAGAGAAAGAAGCGGGTTTGTGACAGGAGAAATTTTCGGAGAGTAATTTTTCCTTACTTTCAACTTATACGGTTGGCAATATGTATTGCATTTCTTTCCACTGAAGTGTTACATAATTGAAAAATGGGACAACGATCAATATACAATACACTGCTTGTATTGTACTTTCAAGCCTTGTGAAAGTTTAACGTTTTTTTAACATCTCAACTGAAGACCTTTCTAGTTGTTCTACATGACAATTACACTACAGATTTTTGAAGCATCTCACTAATTTGTAAAAAATGTATTCTTAACAGAGAGTAATTAATTGGAAAAGAATTTTCTGTGTTTGTAAGATTTGACCTTGATGTAGCTTTTGTGGGTATCCAAGCAATTATTCCAGAACACTAAGATGGCATACAGTATCAAGAAATAAAAAAAAAGAAATAGTTGACAATTGTAGCTTAACAGTATTACTTGGCAGGGTACTTTTAATGAGGGAAGCCATACAATAATTAAATCCTGACATACAATTATGAAAAATATCAGGTAACAAGTCCACTACACAGTATAAAAATAAGAAAAGACATTTTCTGAAAATTTGCCTGATGCTCTGTCATCTGAGACCATTCTTTATGAGTGCAGGGTGAAGGTCAAGGAGGTATCTCAACTCCATCAATCCTTTGGACAGTTACAAATGACCTTTCACTTTCCATAAGACATTCAATATTCTGAATTGGAGGGATGCATTTTTCTGTGTTTAGAAAATGGCAAAAATGAAACCTTTCAGGCTGCATAAGGTATCTTTACATCTAAATCTTCTCAGGCGCTCATTCATTCCTGATTGGAATTAGAATATACTGTCATATATCACACACAGCAATACCAAATTTCTTTGAGGTCATTTTCTCTATTTTTATGAATCCATAGATAATACATGCTGTTCATAGTTCTGTGTATATATAATTTTCCATAAAGTAGCAGGATGATCTTTTCTTCTTTCCATCTTTTCAACCAAGGAAGGATCTTTTTATATCTAAACTCAAATTTTTCAGTCACATGATGCTTTTCCTTGAGGAAGAATGAGCTGCTTTGGAAAAGGAAAAGGCACCTGCATGATGTCACCACTTCAGCCTTGTAAGTAACATGACTGTGTATCTCAGGCTTTCAAACTGTAGACTTTTAGGATGTGTATGCTACTGCCTTGGGTTTGCACTTCAGAAAAGCAAGCTGTTTGGAATGATTTACTAACATTTGTTTTAATCTGTTAAGTGTTGCATGTGTATCATACTGGGAAGAAAGCAAGCTGACCAGTTCTGGCCTGCAAAAACAAACTCATTTCTACTATCTGGTTCTCATTCAGATATTTATAAGCCAGACCTCGTAGCTAGAATCTTCTGTGGATCATGCTTGGAGTTTTGTTTGAAGGAGACATGTTTCCTGCATTTCTGCAATGATGCAATCAAACTGTAGATTAATCTTGTTTTGCTCACAGACAAACAGAATCTCCTTCCCATCCATGTGATCTTCCAATAACTTATATCCTTAGGAACTATGAATATATATTACACTAGTCACATGTTAGAATGATCAGATTGAATTCCCCACCAAGTGCCCAAATCACTGCTCAGTATGCAATTTCTTCTGCACCTCATCCAATTTTGACAGTAATTTTGGTGATCAAATTATCATTTCCTCTTATGAAATATTCATAAAAAATAACCATAGTGGCATTGGTCATAAAATAGCACAGGAAGATAATCTTATGCCACATATGTTGATATTGTATTCTCTAAGGATGCACCTTCTCTCACCTGAGTTGGTTTCTGTTAACTCTGTACATCAAACAGCATTTTAAGCTAATTCCATGTTTGTGAAAAGAGAAACTGTCTTAATGATATTTTTACCATTTTCTGTCTATGAAAGAATGTGTTTACACATTATAAGTATCTTAATAGATTTGTTATCAACAGCTTAATTTTATATGAAAAATCAACAGTTATTTGCTTTCTTCTTCTTACTAGTTCTAAAACAGTCTTAATGCACTTCTTTATAAACTTTTTACTAAATAGAACCCATCAAGTGCATCATAGACAACTCCCGTCCGAGATTGTAACTTAAGGACAGGCAGAATTTGTTCCTTTGCTTTTTTTTTTTTTTTAAAAAAAAACCCTACTACATTTATTCAAAAATATATGCATTTATTTCAAAACAGTTTTTTTTTCTATATAAAATTATATTAACTACATAGTCAATTTGCTATTACTTCTATATCTAGAATTTATGAATAGATGCTGAAATACTTAGTTCTAATAGCTTATTTTAAGAATTGTGTGGTTTTAGAATCTATTTTTTACATTCTTGTAGTAAGTGAATCCTTGCAGTAGAATAATGTTACTTTGTTACTTTAGATCAGTGTTTAACTGAATTATAGATAGATATATGGGTACAATTTATGGATCCAATATTCAAGTGGCTTCTCCTTATTATATGAATAGAAGAAACAAATACAGATAAAGTTCCATTTTGCATTTGCTTCAATTTTTCCCATTATGGCATTTATTGTATGAGATTTGCAGGAGTCATATCATTGTAAGATATTACCATGGGTGTAAACATATAAACTAAGAGTTATTTATTTTGCATACTCATGTGGTATAATCTAAGCAACTTGAATTGAAAATAATGTCCCACTCAGTTCAGGGATGTTTACTCCCTGGTAAAATAGGTTTAGAATTAAAATTACAATTAGCAGATTGTAATTAGCTTTAGAAGTACAATCATACTTATGCAGATTGATTATAGATACGCAGGAAATGTGAATATATAAACATAAGATGAATTACCGGTAGTTCAGAGTTATGCAAACTGAGGCTTTGAGACTGCATGTAATCCCGAATAGTTTTATTACTGAATAACAATCTGGACAAATATTATATTTAAATGTATTTAGTTAATTTTAAATTAAATTAAGTCCGATGTAGTTTTTGTCAGTTCCCAAAACTAAGATAACATGCTGTACATGCTTAATATGTGTATTATTTAAAATATTTCTTAATGTATGTATGCCAAGAAATTCTCCTTTGGATAAGAAACTATAACTCAGAGTTATAATACATACTTTGCATGGTGAAATTCAGTTAGATCTAGAACTCTTCATAAGAAAGAGAAACTCCTTCTCCAATGAAAGTCATGTCCTCTGAGAAGGGAAGATAGAAATGGCTGAAATCTTGTTGGCTGAAAAGCATGAATGCCTTTAATTACTGGATTATTAAGAGATGCTGCTTGCCTGGTGAATGTTGACCCTTTTTATACTATTTAAAAGACAGGGAGGCCTCAACTTAACTGTTCATTTAGTGACAGTTCAAAGTGACATCAGCACTGGAAAAAGGGACTTACGACTGTTTCTCACATGTACGACCATTGCAGCACCCCCATTATCACATGTTCAAAATTCAAACCCTTGACAACTGACTAAGACTGATGACTGTTGTAGTGTCCCAGGACCATGTGATCACCTTTTGTAACTTTCTGACATGCAAAGTCAATGGGGAAACCAAGTTCACTTAATACTTGTTATTAACAACTACAGTGATTAAATTAACAACTGTGGCAAGAAGGGTTGTAAGTGGGGCAAAACTCACTTAATAAATGTCTCACTTAGCAACAGAAATCTTTGCCTCAATTGTGGTCATAAGTCAAGGACTACCTGTACAACATTTCTTTTTTCCTCAATGGTTCAATAATATCTTTTCATTTCTCTCTAGTTTCTCTCTTCCCTTTCTCTTCTGGTAGATACACACACAAACACACACAAATACACATATTCATATACATTCATTCTTATATTAATCACAGAAAGAAATTTCTGCAATTAATTTAAACAAGAATTGGCAAACATAAATTCACAAAATTACAAAGATGCACACAGCATAGTATTTATGCTTTGAGTTCACAGCATGTCCCAAATAATCAAAACAGTCTATGTTACATTTAAACCAAATGTTCTACATTTATAATAAGATGTTTCAAAGTAATAGTGTATTTGGAATCAAATCTAAAACATTATGCATATTAAAAGCAGCTTCCCATTTTCTTATCAGTTCTGGAAACTATGATATTGGTAGCCTTTATAATGGAAAAACATGGCAGAAATATTGATATGCGGTGTTGTGTCCGTCTTTATTCTTTTATTTTGTCTCAAAATGCTGCATCTTTCTCTCTCTCTCTCCCTCCCTCCTTCCCCCCCCCCCTCTCTCTCTCTTTCTTTCTTTTTTTTTGTGAATCATCAGGTAGGTAACAAAGAACTGCTCTGTAGTTCAGATTCTGAAAAATATGGATTTAAAAATATTTAGCAAATGGAGAGATAATAATGTCAAGTTAAAGGAATGCCATTGTGAGCCTTTATTTGGTTTGATCTCACCAAGGTTACTGTGAATAGTTACATAGCTTCTGAGATTGATTTCTAAAACCAGCAAATAACTAATGTAAGATTTGTTGGCTGTTTTTTATATAACGTGTCATGGACATGTTTAAACAAAATAAGAGTAGCGATAATATTGGCTTTAAAGACTAGACTGCTGCATATCCTTCATCTGGGTCATATTTAAAGACAAGAAAAGATCCACAGAAAGCCAGATGTAGTTTTCCTGAAAAAAGAAGCAGAACTGCTATTTGTTCATATTTCATTAAAAAAGGAACATTAAGAAAACTAAAGCATGAATCAGAAACTAGTTACTTATATCCTATTGGGCCTGTCTGCCTACTGCTTCGCTTCCCTGCCATAGCCTTCATCATGCAGCATAGGGAAAATTTGAGCTGTTTCTACAACAAACAATGTACTACATTTATTTTCTTGCAGCCTCTGCAATTTTTGTGATAGGAGAAACTGGAGATGGGAGGGATAATCCCCTCTATGAGTATTTCAAATCACACAAATGTTATTTTGTGACTGGTAATTAGTTTTTTGGATTGTGGGGGAACTTCCATTGGAAAACAGAATGAGAGATCAACAATGTACCTGAAGGACAGGCTTACTTTGAGTATTTTCATGAAACCTTAATCAACATGTTAACCA
This sequence comes from Hydrophis major, assembly GCA_033807585.1. NCBI lineage: Eukaryota > Metazoa > Chordata > Lepidosauria > Squamata > Elapidae > Hydrophis > Hydrophis major. The sequence goes on along the minus strand of CM066330.1, from coordinate 37,817,640 downwards.
AGGTGATAGAGAGCTGATTAAGTAATCTGCTGTGATTGTACCTGTTGGCACCATGGCAGTGGTGGTAGGGTTGTTGTTGTTTTATGTACTGGACTTTTTAATGCTCTCACCTGCCCATTATCACCATGTGTGAGTTGGGCAGCCATATTTTTTTTTTTTAATAAACTCAATTTCCATGGCCTATGTGCTTCTGTCCTATGATCTCAGTTCCATATCTTAATGTTTTGAATGGTTTCTATCATATTCCTTTGTCTATGAATAGTGCCTATACTGGCAATTACATATATTTAGAGCATGTGCGGGAGTCTAATGCACTTCAGTAGTCCTTTACAGACATTGACCTGAATTCATAAGGTCTCACATCTCAGGAAGAAGTACAATGCTTGTGTGTGTACAAGAATCTAAATATATATATATATTGTTCAATATCAACTAACATTGATAAAAATTGTGCATATTAAATGTGTACACATTGACTTTCTTAACTACATAAAAGCGATACAACACCACACTGAACAGCATAGAAGTAAGACATGCCAATTTATGAAGTGCTAATTAATGTTTCATTCTCTGACTGCCAGTTTTGCTATCTAGCTTATAAAGCAAGGCATTCAAATGAAAAGTGGCATTTTAATGAAGTTACATGTGTTACTGTGGGACCCATGCCAGTATGCAAAATCAACAGGAGCCAAGCTAAGATGGCTTATTTAACTGATCACAGAACATTTATGTTGGCACATCTCCTTTATGATCAACATGGCAGTTATTATTATTATAATATTGTCACGTGGAAATTTGCTTCAAATAATAGATATTTCATCCAAATTAAAAGATTTCACATAGATATGGACATGCACGTGAAGACACATAGGCAAAGTTTATTTCGAGAAAATATTTTAAATAGTCAAACAAGAATAGAATTGCAGCTATGTCTTGTGACATTAATGTTTTGCTTTTGTCCCTTCTGCTGTATTCATGAACCATCCCTTTTTCACTGAATTAAGAATGCCTGTTCTTATGCCCTTGCATTTTATCCTGATGAAAATATTTTGGAATCTTTTGGAATTGGATGCTCTGAACAATTATGTAATTATGTAAAATAAAATTATGTAAATTATGTAGCAGAAAATCTAAACCCAGCCCATATAGAAACAGATACCTCAATTATCTGCTTTTATAAGATTTATATCTTAATTTGGAATAAAGTTTGATGGTTTGAACCATCAGTTTGAAAATATGTTATGAATATTCAAGAAAAGTAAAGCATTCAATTGTCAGAATATACTATTTTATTTTCTAAAATAACATAGAGGTCATATTTTGAAATTTGTCTTTCTAAACAATTTAAAATTGGATAAGGTAAGGATAGCAGCAGAAGAGGTTTTTATGGGCACACTGGTATCCCATTGTTTCAGTTTGTAGATCCCAGACATATCCATTCTTTTGAGGCCATATTGAGCATCTTCCAGAATTGTCAATTAACCATTCTTTGATCCGCTATTATTGTTTCAAGTTAATGAGCTTAAATATATACTTTGCAGTATAAGGAAACATCAGAATAAAAAATGTATATATTCTTCATTATTCCCTTATCACTGCAACTACTTTTTCTGTCATTGCTAATACTCATAGCCATTGTCCTGTATTGCATGAAGCCTTTAGATAATTCAGCTAGATTATAACATTGAAAAATATTTTATTCAGCAAGAATTCTTATGCAGCATCCATCTGTCTATTATCTATCTATCTATCTATCTATCTATCTATCTATCTATCTATCTATCCAGGAGTGGGATTCAAATTTTTTAACAACTGGTTCTGTGGGCATGGCTTAGTTGGTGGGTGTGACTTGGTGTTCATGTGAGTGGTCAACTCGACATCATGTCAAGGGGTGCTTCTCCTCGCATGGCCTCTCATGACAGTGGGGATGCTGCAATGGTCATAAGTGTGAAAAACGGTCATAAGTCACTTTTTTCAATGCCAGTGTAAATGGTCACTAAATGAACTGTTGTAAGTCAAGGATTACCCATACAAAAATACAAAAAGTTTCTGTGCTTGCAAAAAGCTGTCCTAAATACCAACATTAGATTAAAAATACCTGCAAGCTGGAGTTACAAATCAGGCAGGGTGCCAGAGCACCTTGAGGAATTAAAATAGTTAAAATACAATGATAACTATCAGCAGCCAACTCTTGCTTATAAAGTGAAACCCTTCAGCAGAGAGGTCATTTAAGCTCTCCAGAAAGAGCACACCCAGGAGCAGCAATCCTTAGATCCATTTGCATCACTTAAAGATATCAGCTGGTCTCACTCATCTTACAAGATAACGTCAGGAAATCCCCCAAGTTTAAGAAAAGGGCCGCATGCCCCCCAGAAAGGCAGTAAAAAAATTAGTGCCAAGCTTGCATCCTGCCTCTTGGTAGTACACCCCAAAAGGACAGTGCCAGATACCACAAAAGCAGTGAAGGAAGACCCCCTCCCCAGATAGAAAAAGACACCAAGAGGCAGGAAAAAATTCAAACAAAATACAAATAATTAAATCACAATAGTAGCTGTTGCTTGTTAAACCAATTACCAGAAAAAATAGACACAGGAACTAGCCAGATTTCTCAACCCAGTTTCTTTTCAGGAACAGAGATTAATCTTTTTCCTTCCAAACAAAGCTGAATAGGGAAAATTATCCCATCAATAAACACAAGATTAAATGTCACCAAGCACAAAATTAAACTTCACAAAAAACCAGTTTTAGACCAAAATTCAGAAAGGGTATGTAAACTCATATTTGAATATCAATCTTTCTAGCTAGCCAAGAAGTAGTATTTCCAGGGTAGTATATCTTCCCAAAAGCAGTGTAAAAAGCTTAAAACAACCCTTTTAAGTATCAATAAAAAATATGCTCTTTCAGAGACAGTAAGTCTAGGCTAAGAATGTAATAAGGGTGGAAAAAACAAAAGGAGATTTCTTCTAACTACTGGTTCTCCGAACTGCTTAGAAAGTTAACAAGGGGTTCTATAGAACTGGTCAGAAGTGGTAAAATCCCACCCCTGTATCTATCTGTCTGTCTCCTGGTCTGTCTATCTATCTATGATGATAAAAGGCCTGGACACTAAAACATATGAAGAAGGAAGTAGGAACTGATATGGTTAGTCCAGAGGTGGGATTCAAAATTTTTAACAACCAGTTCTATGGGCGTGGCTTAGGTGGTGGACATGTGACTGGGTGGACATGGCTTCGTTGTCATGTTATTGGCTGGGTGTGGCCACCTCAATATCACTCACATCGAGGCACGCATCTCCTTGCCTGGCCTTTCAGGACTGTGGGGATGCTGCAACAGTTGTAAGTATGAAAAATGGTCATAAGTCACTTTTTTTCAGTGCCATTGTAACTTTGAATGGTCACTCCACACAAGCAAAGTACCAGCAAATGAGGGGAAAAAAACTCCAGAGAAGTTCCAGAGACAGGAAGTCTAGTCCTACAAAGAATGTAATAAGGATTAATGGAGAGGCAGTTTCTGTAAGCAACACCAGAATGTTTCCTTCCTGCCTTTCTTACAGGATTAGGACAGTAATTTCTTCTAACAACTGGTTCTCCAAACTGCTTCGAATGTTAACAACCGGTTCTAGCAAATAGGTACAAACTGGTAGAATCCCACTCCTGGGCTAGTCTAGAGAAAAGAAAGACTGGGGTGTCATGATAGTAATATTCTAGTATTTGAAGGACTGCAACAAAGAAGAGGGGGTCAGCTTATTTTCCAAAGCACAAGAAAGCAAGACAAGAAACAATGGATAGAAACTAATCAAGGAGAGAAGCAACCTAGAATTAAAGAGAAACTTGCTAACAGTGAGAACAATTAAGCAATGGACCAGCTTGCCTTCAGAAATTGTGGGTGCTTCATCATTGGAGGTTTTTAAGAAGAGACTGAGTACACCCACTTGTTTCAAATTGTATAGAATCTCATGCTTGAGTAGAGGGTTAGACTAGCAGAATGTCTTCCAGCTCTATTCTGATTGAAATCTATCTTAGGAAATGCATTCATGGTAATTTTAACATTATAATATTAAAATGACCACCATCAATAAAAAAGGAAATTATATAGTAAAAAGAATTTCATAAAAAATGATCAGATTCATTGACCACCAACTTAGAATACAGTCAAGAAACATTGAATTCATAATGTGGCAATGGTATGACAAGCTGAAATTATATGAATTATTGTTTTAATTCTTGATTTATATTCCTATAATAAGAAAATTGCCATTTAATTATTTATTTAATCAAATTGATATAGCCTTCCATTCCTCAAAGGGAATTCAGAACAGGGTACAACAATAAATAAAACAGCCAATATAAAACTGGTCAAAATATAAAAAAATCACAGAGTAAACAACATCAAAACAAAAATACTAACCCTAGGCAAGGGTAAGATTAAAAATGGCTCTCTCAGCAATAGAATCATCAGGACAGATCTCCAATCATTTAAAAGCCCCAAGTCTGGCGGCATAACCAGGTCTTGAGGACTTACAAAAAGTGAAAAGGGATGGAGCTAATTTTTGATCTTATTTTGGGGGGAAAAAGTTCTGTAAGGCAGGTGCTACAGCAGAGAAAACACATTTCCTGGACCCACCAGATGTAACTTCCTAGCTGATAGCATGTCTTCTTTGCAAGATATTATGAGATGGTTGGTACAACCAGGGAAAGATGACCCTCAGATACACCAGTCTAATGCTATTAAAGACTTTAAAGATTAAAACCAACATTTCGAATTGGACCCAGAAACTAACTGGCAACCAACACAGTCCATGGAAAGAGGTGTAAAATGCACTGCCCTAGGACTGCATATAACTGTCTGCACTGCCACAATCTACACCAGCTGAAATATCTCATTAATCTTTAGCAGTAGAGACATTGCAGTAGTCCAGTCTGGAAGTGACAAAAGCATGAGTGAGTATAAGCAAGCCCAGCGAATCCAGAAACGGGTAGTTGGCACAGTAGATGAAGGCCTGCAAAGACCTTCCTAGACATGACTTCCTTCTTCTAATAAACCAGAAGTTGATAAGCAAGCAGGAGTTTAGAAGGACCTTCAGATTGCACACACTTTTGTGTTTGAAAAAAAAACACTTTTTACCAATTAACTTTAGTTTAATAATAATGGGAACTAATTTCATATTATTTAAAACAACATTCTGCGTCAATGTTTCTCAATTTCAGCAATTTATGTGAACATCAACTCCTAAAATTCCCTGGCCCACCTATAGTCTATTTGTTAAGATACTAGGTTAGAAAGTGTAGGCGTGTGTGTGTGTGTATGTTTGATACACACACACACACACACACACACACACACATACTTCTTTCAATTTCATAAAAATTTACACTACTGACTTTGGAGCCTCAATTGGTCCCTCCAAAAATATCTAAACTATGGTGCAACTTCAGAAGAAGTTATAGCATCAAGGTTCCACCATTTGAGCAACGAGTTGCATAAGTTGTCAAGAAGCACTCCAAGATAAACCACAATAGCTTTTAATTCTACAAACATTCTAAAACAGACTATTCAGAATGAATGTGATCTAATATTTATAAGTTCCAATTCCTACCCACTAATGTTAAACTTATTTGTCTGTTTGCATTCATTCAGTATTCTGGCTTTTCATAGAGGATCTCAAGGTGACATACATAATATTCTTCTGTTTTCTGGTCCCCCACCCCAGCCCCGGCAAGCCACTAAGGTACATCAGCTAGTGAGCATTGGCAACTAAATTATTATGTCATATTAGCTCTCTTATAGTAAGTGATATTATTACAATATGGAAACCATCTTCTGTGCAAATAATATTTACCATAATTTCTATAGTTAGATAAATCTCAAAATGAGCTGGAAAAGGAGCGGAATTCTGAAGTTCCAGGCTCTAGCCAGTCATGAAAGCTAGACTAAATCCCTAATGATGAGCCTGCAATTGTGGGAAGTTAAATTCATCTTTCATAACAGATAATTGTGATTTGTATAATAAGAATCTCTCAAGATCCCCCTGCCAGAGAAACATATTCAAAATCCTGCACAATTCATTTAAAACACTGTGATGAAATAAGCATGCAAAGACCTCTCAAAATGTAAATCAACCATGGAGTTATATTAATCTTAATTGCATTTATCTTATTCTGAACACTCCAAGGAATTCTATACCATCTGTCAAGATCTTCTTTCATTTGTATCAAAACAGGATATGTTCAAATTTGCTACTGATAAAGTTTCCTGGGAATTGTTCTGCCAAGATAAACAAGGGAATTGTAATACAGCCTAAAAAGTCTCCTTCTTATTACTTTGAATAGACACATACAAAAAGAGTAGTGAAAATATAATTTAATGAAAGTTTTAGGAAACAGAATCACATCAGTACACTAGATAACATTGTGGAAAAGAAAAAGAAAAACAGGACTCCAATTATTATAAATTTTGTCATTGATTATTTTTTTTAACAATAAGATTGTATCCTCTGAAGTAAAATACTTGAGATTGTAATGACAAAATGAAAGAGAATTGTGACTGGTGACCCAATTCCAAAGCCTTCTTCGTGGTTTTACATATTTATATTTCATGATCAAGATATCTTTATATTTCAGTATTTGAATCATATATCTTGTACATATCCTGTTATCTCAATAACAAAACAAAATAGTGTTCTTTATGTAAAAGGCCATCTCAAATAAGACAAAATATTTAGACCAGATTGGGATTTACTGCAGAGGTGACAATTTACTATGAACATGACCTATTGTTTTCTTCACATCTGTTTGTATTTTTGTATTGGTTTTTATACTTTTGATATGGTCAAATGACTATTATCAATAAAGTTTCTATTCTATTTTTAAAAATGTTTTGGTTGTAATACTCTTTCTACATCTAATCCATACACTTTTTCCCCTTCTTGATGCTATGTGGTAGTCACCATTTAGCTGGTGGGATCATTAGTTTTTACTGTTCAGGCACACGGACTTTTTCAGATATTTTCATTCCTAGAAACACTGCATCATAGCACTGCATTATTGCTCAGAGATTATTTTTCCATGATCTACACCCCTAATTCTTCAGATCTTTGCTCCATATCAACTTGGAAAAATAATATGATAATGGGAAAAGAATAAAAACATTGAGTGCAACGACAGCCAGGCTGGTACCTCTCCCTCCCCTTTCAATCAATGGCAGACAGTGCAATTAAACTCATCGGGTATTTGGGGGGAAATTATTTTCCTCCTCCTATCCCTTTAAAGGAGAAAGACTTTCTGATGGGGAACAGCATCAACTTATTTTAAGCAACAGCAAAATGGTATATGACTAGAATTAAATATTTTAAAAAACATTTACTGTGTAACATCTAAATGTTATCCTCATTCATTTTTCATGTTATTTTCTGAATGCTGTCTTCAGTGTTAACAAAAGAGGCAAGAAATCAAATTTTTTCTAACTAAATTGATTTTTAAGCAGATCCATGCAACATGTTGTTATACCTTTTGATTTCCGAAGAGATTTTCGCAGTCTGTATAGCTATGTTTGTTTCATAGAAATAAAGTTTTCAGGACAAATTTATTGCACATTCAGTGCAGCAAATTTCAAAGATTGCCTCTGGAGTTTGGAATAATGAACCAGAAAGACGAAAATGTAGGACAGGATAGGGTAGGGTAGGGTGGGCAGGGCCAGCTGATGGTCGGAACCAGCAGCAGCCCCCACTGAACAATAGCCATATTAATCTGTTGCAGCCAAAAATCAAAAGCACTTTATAACTGTTATGAACTAATAAAACACTTAAATAAAGTTTATCAAAAGCTTTAGAAAATAGCAGGGGTCTAGCCCTGCACTTCTGATTGGCCGATAATAGCGATATCGGATTGGTCCGTTCAGGAGAATCTGATTGGCTGTTAACAAGCCACTCTCATTGGTTAAGTGGGTTAACACTCCATGTTTCCTATTGGTTACTAGAGCAGCAGCTTGCCTATAAAAGGGCTGCTGTTGCCCTAGGGTTTCGCTCTGTTCAGAATGTTTAATAAAGAGTTTGAAGTTCACTTTTCACCATCTCGTCTCCGTTCCTTGCGCCCATGCGCAGAACATAACACTGGCGACGAGGATGTGATACGGAGACGTCAGAGCTGACTGAACACTACAGAGCACTAAACAGAGCACGTGGCTGAAGGCGCATCAAAGGTGGAAACCATGACCAGCGGCACCATACCACCCGCTCCATTTGACCCAGCACAAGAAGACTGGGACTCATACATGGACTGGTTCCAGATGTTTCTGGAGACCAACAACTTGAAGGATGCCACTACTGGGAAAAAGAGAGTGGTATTCCTGACTCACTGCGGACCTGCCATTTTTAAGATGGCTAAGACACTGGTGAAACCGGCTGAGGTAAAATCCATGGACTGGGACATCCTCGAGCCCCTCCTACGGGCCCACTATGCACCTACCATACCAATGCTTGTCCGAAGACATGAATTTTACCAGAGAGACCAGTGGAAAGGAGAAAGCGTTGCAGATTTCATCGCAGATCTCCAGAACCTGGGAGGCCTCTGTGGGTTTGCCGACCTTGAAGAAGCTCTAAGAGACCGAATAGTTCTGGGTTTAGATGCACTGCACGTGCAAAGTAAGCTGATGGCGAAAGGCGACATCAGCCTTGCAGATACCATCGCTGACGCTACTGCAGCAGAAGCAACCAGGAAGTCGGCTGCCCGAATGCGCCGCACCAATGCCCCGCTCCGCCAACTCGCTAGCGAAACCTCACCTCACCTTGAGGGACATGCACCGGTAACCCACCACAAGGACCTCGAATCGTCATCAGAAAGTGATGAGGAAGAAGTCAACCAGCTCCAGTTGAACGAACCAATGCCACCAGCGTAACCAGAGACTGCAGTACCAATGCGCAGGTTGTGGGGCAAATCACCCACGATCAGACTGCAAATTCCTTGACGCGCTCTGCCATATTTGTGGGAAGAGAGGCCACATCAGAAAGGTCTGTCGATGCAAGCTAGGATCCAGCCCACTTCAGAGGGGGACCAACTACTGCCAACCCACAGGAAGTCGTCCTGTTAATTGGGAACATTCGAACCACCAATGGAACAACCACTCCTACAGAAATAAACCACTAACCCATTCAACGAAATGAGAAGAGGCACACCAAACCATCACGATTGGTCATGCCTCATCATTAGATGCAAAGAAGATCCGAGTGAAGGTCGCTATTGAAAACCAGCCCTGCGTAATGGAAGTCAATTCAGGATCATCCCTCTCGATGGTTTCCTGGAAGATCCTTAAACAATTGATCCCTGCTGTCCGGCGGCAAGACCTCAGAACCCAAAGAATCATTCTCAAGGACTATCAAGGAAACCAAATTCCGGTCATTGGATCCAGCCTAGTCCAGGTCTCATTCAAAAATTGTACTGCATCTTTACCATTGACCGTCGTCGACAGTGATCGGCCTAGCTTGTTAGGCCTTCAATGGTTTGCTCCTCTTGGGATTGAGGTAGCTGGCATTTACCAAACCAGCAGCGACGACTGGGAGGAGGCCCTCGTCCAGGAATTCCAGGATGTCTTTGCAGATAAACTAGGCGAGTTCAAGGGGACCCCAATATCATTTAACCTTAACCCTGAAGTAGCCCCCATCCGCCTTAAGCCTCATCGAGTCCCTTTTGCCCTTAAACCAAAGATTAACGAGCTGCTTGATAAATTAATAGCCCAGGATGTTTTAGAACCAACCGACCATGCTCCTTGGGAAACCCCAATCGTAACAGCCATCAAACCGGATGGATCGTTAAGGATTTGTGGGGACTACCGTGCCACCCTGAATCACGCCCTTCAACAGAACGCTTACCCGGTGCCGGTGGTGCAACACCTCCTCCATTCCCTGGGGGGCAGAAAAGTCTTCGCTAAATTGGATTTAGCACAGGTGTACCAACAACTGCCTGTAGATAAAAAAACAGCAGAGGCGCAAACAATCGTTAGGCACCAAGGCGCCTTTAAGTGCAACCGACTCCAATTCAGAGTTAGCGTGGCCCCAGGGATCTTTCAGAGCTTGATGGAGAGACTATTACAGGGTATAAAAGGGGTCGTACCATACTTTGATGATGTTTTAATTGCTGCCCCGAATAGAGAAATACTGAAGGAGCGTCTTAGACTGGTTCTCCAGAAATTTAAAGACTCTGGCCTTAAAGTTAAAAAAAATAAATGTCAACTGTGTACAGATAGAGTTCCTGGGGTACCTGATCGATAAACAAGGCATTCACCCCACCAGAAGCAAGTTAAGAGCAATCAAGAATGCCCCAAGACCCAGAAACAAGACTGATCTCCAAGCTTTCCTGGGGCTTATTAATTTTTACAAATCTTCCTGCCCCACAAAGCAACCGTAGCCGAGCCCCAACATCGACTTCTCAACAAAAAAGCAACCTGGGTTTGGGGACACCGAGAGGAGCACGCGTTCTGACAAGTGAAAAACCTATAAACTTCAGATGCTGTTTTAATGCAGTATAACGAGACTTTGCCCTTAACAATCACATGTGACACGTCACCATTTGGAGTAGGAGCCATTTTGAGCCATGTGTTACCAAATGGTAGTGAAGCCTCTATTGCCTATTTTTCAAGAACTCTATCAAAGGCTGAACGTAACTGTAGTCCAATCGATAAAGAGGCTCTTGCTGTTGTATCTGCTGTTAAACGGTTTCATGAATATGTTTATGGATGAGTTTTTACTATTGTTACCGACCACAAATCTTTGCTGGGGATTATAGCGGGAGACAAGCCAACCTCCTATATATTATCACCTAGAATGACTCGCTGGTCGGAATTTTTGGCTGTGTACAATTATAAGCTGCAGCACCGCCTGGGGAAAGCCATTCCCCACGCTGACGCATTGAGCCGTGCACCACTTCCGGAAACCGTCGATGACCCAGCTCCAACCCTTGCAACGCTCTAGATTGAAACGCTGCATTCACCGCTGCTGACCGCTAGAGATATCGCGATCGAAACAAAACGCGATCCTATCTTTAAGGGGTTCTTAGCTGGGTTGAACGAGGATGGCCAGTAGATCAAACCCCTGATGACTTCATTCCCTTCAAGAATCGACAAACGGAACTTTTTTCGCAAAAGGGCTGCATCCTGTGGGGGGATAGAGTCGTCGTCCCAGAGTGGTTACAACGAGCGGTACTAAAGACACTGCATGAGGGCCACCCCGGCATCGTGCGTATGAAAGCGCTCGCACAAAGCTACGCATGGTGGCCAGGCATCGACAAACAAATCAAAGCCTGGGTAAAGACTTGTTATAAGTGCCAGGAGGTTAGCAATGCCCCACCAAAGGCAACTCTGACAGAATGGGAAACACCTCAGGGACCGTGGTCCCGCATTCATATTGACTTTGCGGGACCTACTAAGGGACATACGTTCCTATTAACAGTGGATGCCTACTCAAACTGGCTCGAGATCCACGAAATGAAAAGTACTACAATCGAGTCCGTCACCTGGAAGTTGAACAGATTATTTGCGACGCATGGACTGCCAGACGTTCTGGTATCTGACAACGGACCCCAGTTTACCGTGCTTCCTTTTGAACAATACTTAGCGGACCGCGGTATTCACCATGCGCTAACTTCACCAGTGCACCCTGCGCCTAACGGAAGAGCCGAGCGCATGGTACAGTTTGTTAAAAAAGCCCTCTACAAGATGGACTATGGGGACATTGAAGATAAGATAAATAGAATACTCCTTCTCCAACACATCACTCCGCACAGCGTCACCAACAAGACTCCAGCGGAACTATTGATGGGACGCAAACTCCACTCCCACCTCGACCAGCTTCACCCATCTTACGAGCCAGAGAAACCCTGTGGATCTAGCGGAAAATGCCGCGAGTTCAAGATAGGCGACTTAGTTTTCGCCAGAAACCTTTCTGGCGAACCGTTGTGGATTGAGGCCACTGTTATTCAAGCCACTGGACCCAGGTCGTACCGGGTGAAATCCTGCGACGGAAAAATATGGAAATGCCATATTGATCAGCTTCGCTCGAGGCTACAACCTAGTTTCCGTGACTCTGGTAACTCCCAAACTGAGGGGGGAGGGGATGTCGAAGAAACCGAATTCGAGATGGTGGAAAGCAGGAACGAAAGAAGGCAGCCATGGGGTGTAACAAGTGAAGAAGGATCAGGGATGGGTGTGGCCTTGCCACAGAGGAACAACCCAATAGAGGCAAGCCCACAAGGGCCAGAGGACAACGACGAGAACATTAGCGGCACCGAGTCTTCCAACAAGGAACCACCAGCACCCGACTTGCCCGAAAATGCTCCGCCAAAACAGGCTTACGGACAAGAACCGGTGGGACATCGTAAATCCAATAGATAGTCAAAGCAACCTTCCTACCTCAGAGATTACCGCACCCCCAAACAGAACCCGGGGGGAAGGGGTGTTATGAACTAATAAAACACTATAAAAAAGTTTATCAAAAGCTTTAGAAAATAGCAGGGTTGTAGCCCTGCACTTCTGATTGGCCGATAATAGCGATATCAGATTGGTCCATTCAGGAGAATCTGATTGGCTGTCAACGAGCCACTCTCATTGGTTAAGTGAGTTAACACTCCACGTTTCCTATTGGTTACTAGAGCAGCAACTTGCCTATAAAAGGGCTGCTGTTTCCCTAGGGTTTCGCTCTGTTCAGAATGTTTAATAAAGAGTTTGAAGTTCACTTTTCACCATCTTGTCTCCGTTCCTTGTGCCCATGCGCAGAACTTAACAGTAACATCATCCCATACATTTATTGTTGCATAAAATAATTATGAGCAATTCTGTATGATCTGATGCTGGAAGTGTCTTTCCCAGCTGACATGAATGCCAAGAAGGCAAAAAGGAAATGATTGAATCAAATGTCATAGCATGCAAAACAGTTTGAGTAATATCTGATCTACATCGATTTTAGCAATAATAAACTATTATTAACATATTAATACATAATATAACCAATAATTCTTGGTAGTTATTAGCAGTAATATTAGCAGTAATTATTTGTAGAAATATTACTAGCAATAGTATCAGTATTACTTTTTTAAAAAAATAAAGGGAAATTTGCTAAATGTCCATGTCCATAGATATATATGGCATTCTGTGAATTTATCAAAAGTAGGAATGTATTGAAATGAGCTGATACTACGTATTTTCATTAGTGCCTGAAAATGTACTACATATCTCTTGGCACACACTGCATTTCAAATGCAGTCAAGTTTTAATTGTTAAAAATTCAAGAAAATGAAGAAAGCATACAGCCTAATATAAATGTGCATAGCGTAAACTATGTGAATAGTAGGCAAAATAAAGATGATAATGATGAAAAAGTAGGAAAAAACCAAGAGAGATGGAAGATAGATGAAATCATGCTGAGAAATGAACCAGCAACTAGAGCATGAACAGAAGATTCATATAAAACAGGTATTATATACTTCAGTGAGAACTCAGAGATCATTGTAATACTTTCTGCTCTGGTTATTTATCACAACAAAAGATAGTTTTATTTATGTTTTAAATCTAAGAGATCTCAAAATGTTAATAAGAAAGAAGTTGTTATTTCAAATATAATTTTTTCTCCCCAACTGATAAAATATTAATTCAGTCAAACCAATTTTAACAAATTGAACAAAATGGTTTAAATCATTAACTTAACTTAATTAATTGAATTAGTTTAAAATTAATCCCATGCTATTTTAATCTCATTCAATTCCATAAATCCAATTATTTTGGATTATTTTGCTCCTGATGTACAGTATATAGCTATTTTCAGAATTATAAGGAGCCGGAATACTTTTAACAGTGCCAACATAGGCTTTATTTTGGCAACTATATGAAACAATTCTGAGCTCCTGATTGCATTAATGCAATGATAAAAAAAAAATCCACATTTATAATCTTAGGCGATATATATCTGCATATTTCACATTATTAAACTGAGGTATAATTCCTGGCTATCAAATATTTTCCCCTAAGTATGTAGGCTGAATAAAAGGATAAAATAAAATAATAAAAGGATATGTATGTCAATTCAAGGTTGCAAATACAGATAGTCCTCGACCTATCATTTAGTGACCATTCAAAGTTACAATGGCACTGAAAAAAGGACTTATGACCATTTTCCACACTTCTGTCACATGATCTATAGTCAGATGCTTGGGAACTCACTCATATTTATGAAAGTTACAGTATTTTGAGGTTGAAATGAATTATGAAATGTATTACAAAAATGTTGGGAACCACTGTCCTAGAAAAAGGCTGCACTAACTATAGTTCATTATAGCCTAATAAAATAAAAAGAATTAGTTTGCCAGTCTCTGTAAGACCTTGCTTCTGAGTGGCAAGCTGAAATAAAGTTTGAATTTCAGATCAAAGAGCAATTATGATCAGAGAGCAAAAGCTGCTAACGTAGACGAGGATAGCCATATTAATCTTGCTAGAGATACATAGTTGCAAACATCAGCCATAGTCTGAAATTAACTTTCAAAATGAACTTGGGTGGAATGGAATGATACTGTTGATAATAAGATATCAAAGTTTTCCATAATACTCATCTAGAACCATTTTTAAGGCCATTACCCTGAAAAATATATTGTATTTAAATACATATTGCGTGCTTGGATAGGTGCTGTCATAATTAATGGCAAATTTAGTCACCATGGAACAGTTTACTTAGCTTACTCTATAACAGTAGAAGATTCAATATAACAATCTTGAGAGTTGGGCTCAAAATATGCATTTTTGCCAAGCATCATAACACAATCTGAACAACTATAGTTAATATTCAATGTCTGTGGAAATCTTCCTTTGTAGGTCTGGCATGTCATGCCTCCTTTGGCTTTGGAAAGAATCAGTGGATTATGTGATGACTTGCAAGGCAAGACAATCAAAACAAGCCCCAGGAAAAAAAAATCAAATGGCAAAGGACAAAAAGAATGTAAAACAAGTTCTTTTTAAATGTTTGTTTCTGAAAAGGCAAGCTGTATTATATAAAATGAACAAAATCTCAGGTTCTCACAACAGGAAATTTAAAATTGCTCTCATGCAGGTGAGAAATTCATGATGTCATCTGTTTCTTTTTTATTTTGTTTCTTTAAGAGCTTATAATTTTTGGACATTCGCTTTAATTCATGTTGCTTCTTGACTATCCATCATGCAAAGTTGTTTGAACTGACTCTTTTGTTCTTAGTATATATAGGAAAGCCTGGACAAGGGTGATAAGTTTTTTGTTTTTGTTTGTTTTAGGTGGTGGGTGGTAAGGATATCAAATATGATAAATAAAAAAGGGCAAGGAAAAAAATTGTCAGATCCATAAAAGCCAAGGCAGAGGTTCTTCATTTTGATGGAATTGTAAAAACTCATCTGAAAATGTCAGGATATACCTGAAAAGCTTAGACAATCAGTATCTGATGATTCGTAGTAAGCAGAAAGTGATAAAATATAAGACTTGTAGCATCTTGGAGACTAAGGAGGAGCAGTCCATCTTTCGTTTGATTCACATAGCTCAAGAAATGAATCTTTTATTGTTCAGGCCTTTTTCTCCATTGGTATCTATATACCTACATACCTACTGCATAGAGGGCCAACCTCCCTCTATGTGTGCAGGATGGTCTTCCAAAATTGACCAAAGGATAAATTAAAAAACATAAGGAATATTTTACCATATCCCATAGCTTGCAAAGAGTTTTAAAGAGGCTTGTGATAAAAAAATAATCTAAGAGAAGACAAAAAAATAAGTTGAGCTGCAGTGGCACAGTGGTTAGAATGCAGTGCCATAGGCTACTTCAGCTGACCGCTGGCTACCTGCAATTTGGCAGTTCAAATCTCACCAGATTCAAGGTTGACTCAGCCTTCTATCCTTCTGAGGTCGGTAAAATGAGGACCCAGATTGTTTGAGGGCAATATGCTGACTCTGTAACCAGCTTAGAGAATGCTGTAAAGCACCGTGAAGCCTATACAAGTCTAAATGCTATTGCTATTACTAAATAGAGAAACCATATTAGGCAAACATTTAAAATAGCCTTTCTCAATTTGTGAACTTGAACTCTCAGAAACATTGCTGAAGATTCCACAAGTTGAAGAATACATATCTGAGAAGGCATCATGATATAAAAATCCGGAATTCCTGTTGATGCTGAAAATAAAGAAGGATTGATTACAAGGAAAATGCAGAGCAGAAAACCAGTCATGACTTCTTCTTAATAATGAATTATTTGAGAAGGCGTGCAAAGGAAGATGCCTGGGCCATCACAACTTTACAGAAGATCAAGTTGAGGAGATCAGACTCTATATACTTGCTTAGATCCAATCCAGAAACAAATAGGAAAACCTCAGGAAATATTTAAACACTATTCACAAATGTAGTTATATTTCTGAATATGTGCTGACTTTGTTTTATTGAGTGATACTATATTGTCGTACTACATAGTTCTGTCTCTCAGCAGTACTACTCCAACAGGCCCATTGCCCTGTGGTAATAGTGAGGGTAGCATGCTATTCATTCCTTTCCCTGATTTCTTGTAAGACAGTTACATTTGTTTCTACCGAAAGAAACATCATGCGGCAACCATAGATCTGCTTCTGAGTGAGTGTCCCAGTTGGGATACTTATTCTCAAGTAATTACTAGGCTCCTTCCTATTTGTACACATGGATTGCAGATGTACAAAAAAGACATGGTCAAAGACACGGAAGAATAAGAAAAAGCAAACGCAGAATCATTATGTTTTCCCGCACAAAAGTTAGGTATATGCAAGCATATTATTATTCAATATTCATTTTAAGGGGGGGAAAAAGCAGCACCACTTGTACATTATGGAAGGGGTAAGAAGTGTGAAAGAGCCAGGCATAACAAAACTCTGAAATTAACTGTATTGGTGGTCCTTGCAGAATGCCCTTAGAGAGAACTTAACATCTTTGGAAAGGAACTTGATTTCCACATTGATCTTTTTATTTACAGTGTCTTGAAGTCTTCCCCATACACATGTCTTTGGCTTGTTAACAAACCTTGTCAGAGGGCAGAAAATCCATTAATCTTTGCACACAACGTAAGAGCATTTTTTTTCTTTCTGTAGTCTGTTTTGCTTTTCACTGTGAAAGAGCACTGCTGTTATTACCATTTATCACCAGCTCAACTTTTGTACAGGAAAACAAAACAAAATAAATGAACGAATTGGTTGATTTTTGTTCCATATATATATATATGTAAATAAAAACACCATTCTGGCACAGCAATAGGCTGCCCCAAATTTAAATCTGAAACCACTGTAAAAGTCTGACTCACAGATGAACACTATACAGAAGCCTGATGATGGCAGATGAGATTCTGCTGAAACGTTGCTACAACTTTAAAAGCACAACTATTAACGTGGGAAAATACCCGAACAAAGCTGAATGCCATATGTATGTATGTATGTATGTGTATGTGTATGTGTATGTGTATGTGTGTGTGTATATATATATATATATATATCTGGCATTCAGCTTTGTTCGGGTATTTTCCCACGTCATAATAGTGGTGCTTTTAAAGTTGTAGCAACATTTCAGCAGAATCTCATCTGCCATCATCAGGCTTCTGTATAGTGTTCGTCTGACGAACACTATACGTTCGACAGACGAACACTATACAAAAGCTTGATGATGGCAGATGAGATTCTGCTGAAACGTTGCTATAACTTTAAAAGCACCACTACTATGACGTGGGAAAATACCCGAACTAAGCTGAATGCCATCTTGGAAAATAAACAGAATTGTGTCTAGTAAGATAGACAACATTTTAGAACTTTATTAATATCCTCACTTTGGAGTGGACTTAGAGGTAAAATGGAAACTAGTAAAAATAGTATAATATTAGTATAATATGATTTTAGCACCTGGCCCAGTCAATACTTTATTTTCTATATTTTGTAGTATTACTTTTCTAGGATATTGTTGTATAGGCCCATAACATGTGGGATGAAGAAAGCATAATTGTTTTAATATCTTCTGTTTTCAAAATAGAGCAATCATTTTTTCCAGTGAATTTGTTTTTAAACTATTCCAGATTGTTATCATTAATCATGCAATTGTAGCATCCCTTTCATTTTTATTTAAAAACCCTAGTGGCAGGTGAATTAAATTAAGTGGATTAATTAAAATAGAATAGATAAGGCAAAAAATCTGTTTTCCTTTAAAAAAACAAAATAAAGCTAGTAGTGAAGGCACGTTCTGTGTATCTGTTCAGTCTGTAACTTCCCCTGAGGATCCTGACAAATTAGAACATTATGTTGTTCATCTTCTATAGGTGATGTCTAGAAGAAGAATAAAGATGGGCAAAATTAATTGCTCTTTTCCAGATCTCTATAGGAGGCGAAAGAGGTGGTATTCAGCAGGTTCTGAACAGTTTTGGAGAATCGGTAGTGGAAATTTTGAGTAGTTTGGAATACCACCTCTGACTGGCCCCACCCCCATCTCTTCTCTTCCTCTCGAGTCCCAGCTGATCAGCTGGGTTTTCTTTTGTTGCCCTGCACAGGAGAACAGAGCTGGAAAGCAGGTTATTGGGCTGGGAAGGGAGGATTTTGCAGTAATCTTCTCCCTGGAGTGAAGACGGAATGGGTTTTTTTCAGTATTCTTCCTCTGCCATGCCCACCAAGCCACACCCACCAAGCCAAGCCACACCCACCAAGCCATGGCCACAAACCGGTAGTAAAAATATTTGAAACCCACCACTGGGTGAAAGGGAGGGAAGAGATGTTTTATACGTCATGCAAAGTACACAAATTATTTAATTTGCATCATTTATGCAATTACATGACACATAGCAGTATTGTGGTTTCTACTGAACAACTATGTCATGTGTTGAATTTTCATGGTATAAGAATAACTGCTTGTAACAACTAAGGATGCAATGAAAATAACTAACTTAGGTTTAAATAATGATTATACAAATTTTTGAACTATTTAGCTATCAGGATCTATGAGGGTTACCTTCTGCTTCTGACTGGTGTGTGGTAGGCCACTGTGAGAATGGATAATTTTTTTCTGGTGTATTTTTTCATCAAAGCCAAAGATAGTTTTTTCCCCTTTATATATAGCTGCTTCTTTCCATGTCTCATTTATGATATCTAAAGTATAATACTGTATGTTCTTAGTCTCTCTGTGTGGGATTTTACTATATACAAGTTAAAAATGAACATAAGAAATGTACACTGGCAAATTAGTGGTTTAACATTCACCATCTGTGTCTCACTTTTGTAAATGTGGATTCAGACACCCAGGCTCTGTTAGCTGATAACTCAGTTGGTAAAAAGGACCTATCTGGCTGTTGCCCAAATTCAGATAGCTGATAAGATGACTGAAAGAAACAAGAATAATATTAACACATGACAAGAACACTATTTCTACAAGAAATCCTTTCTTAGTGCAAATCATTATCTATTTAATGATATTAGAGCCTCAACACTGAAACTGCAGGAATCCGCATGGACATAATAAATTATTGGGCTTTAGATGAACTCATAGGACAGAGCTGATTTGTACCTGACTCTCACAAGATAGGGCTTCTTTCCCCTTCTCATTAATAATTTTTAAGACTGTGATCTAGCAACAATGTTGGAAGAAGAGTCTTTAGTCCAATTTTTCTGCAATTTCCAAAACATAAATTAATTATTGATGCTGCCACTAGATTTACAATGGCGAAAACTTTGTCAGACTGACAACTGTTAGCAATATTAATCAATACCCATGGTGAAGCATTCTTTCTTAACTGGTATAAGAAAAAAAGGTGAATTACATGAAGTAGATATTACCTGACTCTTCATCTGCCAAATATCTGCAAAGTACCTAGAGCGCTTGTGCTGTAATAACCTTCTCTGGAAGCAGCCTCAATCAAATAGAAGCTTGTCTTCTGTCTGTATCCACATTTAGTCTGAGGAAATAACGCTGGGAAAGGGGTTAAACACTTTCTTAACTAATTCTATTGATTTACTAGATTCTGTAACTGTTTTAAAGTTGAGGGGGAAAAAACCTTGCAATTACAAATATCTGTACAAATAAATGTACTTTGACTCCTGCCTTTTTGGGGGGTGAGGGGTGTGGGAACTACACACTGTTAAAAGGAAGGCAGATTTTTCAGGGTCATTTTCTTAAGCAAAGCTCTAAATTGCTAAAGTGAAACTTGCAGAGGAGCATATATTTGAGCTTTTGTGGAATCTACTTCAGGAGAATTCAACTTCTGAGACTATTAACACTCTCTGAGGATATAATGGGAATTAATTACATTTTCACTATAGATGCTAAAAATTATTTGGAAAAAATGTAAAAAGGCATAAAGTGCTTCTCAAGTGGAATCTGAGAACAGAAATGACAGGTTTGAAATCCTGACATCTAAAATACATGATCGTGAAAGCAAACAACTTACTGAGATAGAAAAATCTAGGGAAGCTCTTTGCAAACACCGAATCTAAATGCAAGAACTTCTGCCAGAAATAGAACAAGGTTTGTCCTCATCTAGAATGGCAGATGCTACAGCTGGAAATGGATTTTGCAGCTGCCAAGAAACTTTGTAGTAAAGAAGATCAAGCATGTCCTGACAATGAAAAAAACAACAACATTAACACAGAAATCACTTTTAAAGTGCAAGCAAATGGAAAAGAAACCGGGATTTTCACCATTTAATGCATCTATATTCTCTCTGTTCATAGGTATGCATGCATGTGAATTCCAAAACAAAAAGAAAACAAAAAATTGTGCTGCATGTTTTGTGCTATCTAGTAACCCAGGATGTTTGCATTTACAATCAGGCATCTATCTTCCTTTATCCCCCGAAAAAAAATTTCCAAAAAAAATTATTATGTGAAGTAAGTGGTGGAAGCTTAGGAGCCATTCTATACATTTCCATTTTGTTAAAGCAGCTCTTCTAACAATGGTTAAACAAGCTAAATAAAAAGGCTACCATGACAAAATTTGTTTTTTCTGACTGACTGCAGGCAGACCTTCCTATTTTGTGCTTGATACAGAATACATATTTTACATCCCCATGTTAGAATGCACAGATTGACCTACGCATACATACACATAGACACACAAACACATCCAAGTACAAAACAGTTATATTTCTAAAAATAATATTGATCTATTAGTTTTTTTAACAAATAATCACTTTTCATAATCATGAAAAGGTAAATGAAATCTTGTCAGCATATTATATACTGTCCAATTTTTACACACCTGAAAAAATATGTTAGCATCAATAATGACTGTCAAGTTAACTTTACATCTAAACATATCTGCAGGTTTTAAACTGTCTCTTGCAATTTTAACTTCTCAATGAAAAATGTTAATATATGAACCAAAAACAGTGCAGCACGAATAATTAAAGGCTTAAGTTAAATACATAGACAGTCATTGCAATAACATTTACTATTATTCTCCAAGGCTTTCAGTGTGCTTGACAGAAACAAAGTACTCTGGGATTAATTTCAAGAAATGGTGCCAACTGTGTGCAATTTGCTGTAATTAAGACATGAAAGAGTACTAAATATTCAGATTAAAAGAAGCATGATGGAGCATGATAAAGAATCAAGGTGTGGCACTAAGCCAACGTAACACGGATGCTTGTGAATTTTCTCTTCTGGGTGATATGAAAATTATTTTTTTCATGAAGTTTTCAATCCCTCAGAACTGTTTATTCATTTGCATTTCAATATTCTCAAATAAATTGAATATTCAGAAGTTAAAGATGCTTTAAATTGACAGTGCTGATATATAAGTATAATAAGAATATTGATAGTTTAAGAACAACGAAAGTCTGAAATCCTATACTTTGCATCTTGTAACATAACAATGCATGGATATTTCTTTATAATTAAAACATTTTAATGAGGGAGAAAATAGGATAGTAGAAGTTTTTCTTTCTCCCAGCTGCTGGGAGTCTCCTTGTACATTCAGTTACTTTCTTAATAGCTGGATATGTGTTGCAGAAGGTTTCAGAAAGTGCATTAATCATTCATTGCAAATTTCCCTTCACAAACTTTGAGGTGGGGGGGGGGTAATATAAAGTATGTAGAACTTTTGATCATATAGAACAAGTCAGAACATGACCTTTTTGTTAATGAGAAAATGTATACATTTTTTATCCTGTTGATGGAAAAAGCAGGCTGAAAATTGAAAGAAAAATTTCCTTATAAATAGTATAGATATTTTTGGAATGTTTTTGTTTTCACAGGCAATATGCAATCGAATTGAGCTTCTGACGCCCCGGCTTTGCAGGCAATAGACAATATCAAAGCTAAAATGTCTGAGGTGGAGGGCTTTGACAATATGGATAAGAAGCTGAAAATATTCAGAGAGAGAGGGAGTGGGGGGGGGGAGAGAACAGAAGACAAAATGCCGTCCAATTGGGAACTGAGACTCAGAGGGTAAAACTGAAGTGCAAGATGTACAGGAGAGCAATGCAAAGAGACAAGGTAATAACATATGAAAATAGTAAGATTACTGTACTGTGAATTTGGCACTGCGTAATAGAATAGAAATATCAATCATATGGACAAAAGATTGCTGTAATCAAATGAACACAAAATGTTCCCTGTCTGGCTTTAGGGGGAATTTAGAGCTGGAGAAAGCAGCTTTATCAAATAGAAATAAACACAACTGTGTTCCTTTGTTTCTGCACACCATTGGATAGTATGAAAAATATATATTGGGAAGGGAGGCATTTCAGCTTACCAAGCTTTGCACATTTGCTTATTATAGAATTTATAAATCAAATAAAATGTGTGCAGACACACTTATCAAACACATCATGTTTAGCATGTGTGATGGTTAAAATTGCCTTTATGTTACTCAACTAACTGTCAGTATCGAAAGGTGGTAGCTCAGAAACTGATGGCTTGAGTCCTTTTGAAGACAAAGAGCTGTTCTCACATGCATAGTAACCACGCAGATTCAGAAGACAAACAGAATTTCCCATTTTGTTTTGTCAAGCATTTAAAGAGTCAGTCAGGCACAACCAATAATTTCCTTCCGATAGGTTTTGCCTGAGATGTAAAAGGCCCGGCATCTGGCTTCTATGTCAAGAGGTGTTTTTCAGGAAATAGTCAATATTGAAAGGACATGGCCTCATTATCATCCTTTAGCATAACAGATCCTCCCTTATGGTAAAGTTTTGAAAGATATGATTTTTAGCAAATAAAATATTAATGAAGTCATTTGGAACGTAATGGACAGCTTGTGTCAAACCCTTAATTTTCTCTTCCACTATTCACAACATTGCTAGACACATGTTTCTGGATAAAACCCCCTAGAGGTTTGCTGCAAATTCTTTTTCAATACAACCAGATCATTGCAGATAATTGTATTACACAGGGTATTGATCCAAAATCGTTGTGCACCGGAAACATCTGAAAAAACATGATTATAGCTTTCTGTTTATTGTTTGTACATCATATAAGCAGGCTTTTGTGTGAATCACCTGTAAGAAAGGCAAGGTGGAAACATCAGAGAAATTACCTCTTTACAAGAATCTATTGATCACTTTAAATCAAAGAAGTATGTTTGACATAAGATTACCTGCCAGTTTGAACATTAGGTACACTATGTTATAGCCTGAGGCAGTTGTAAGTCTGACAAAGGGATTGTAAATAAAGCATGCAGCTGCTCGTGCCTCTGGCTTGGGATCAGCAGAGGCTCAAGTCCAAGGCATAGGTAAACTTAAAATAATTTAACCCTTTTCAACCAGCACGCTATGAATTAGAAGACATTCTTCAGAGAATTGGGAACATAAATAGGCTTTATCGGTAAGAAAGGGCAAGTTCCCTAGAAAATGTACAAAACTTGATATTTATATCCATGGGTTGTTCTGTAAAGAAAAAAAAAAATAGCAGGCAGTACTTCAAATTAGCTTTATCTCAGATCCAGCAAGTCAGAAGGCAGAATTCACAGGCACAACAGCTACTTTCAAGAAATGCAATTGTTTGTAAAGCCACCTGCATTTGGGAGTTATAAAGATTAGCAGCAGTGTTCCTGCATTTATAATTTTAATTACTTGAACAGTTACATTTTGTCATCCACCCACTCTCTCAAAAGGCAATCTTCAAACTAGCCTGAAATATGTAGACACAATATTTTATGGCATAGAATATTCCTAATGCCAAGCCTAGAGTTTAAGAATAAACAAGAAATAATTTAGTTTATTCAAGCATCTAGCTTTCTTTGTATGAGGGTAGGCAGCTACCAGCTGATTTGTTTGTATTTTTGTAATGATAAAATAGTTTTCTCCCCTCTTCTTCCCTTCTTGATATTTGAATTGCATTTTTAAAAATTTAATAATTGCAGTTAATCTTTCTTCTCAATTTTCAACTTCAGCCTGGAAAACATCGCCTTTCTAAACTAAATACATTGATATTTTTATTAGAGCTACTCTCTAGTGCTGCATTTAATATAATCTTACTTCTCAGCATATATAATATATTATATATATGAATATATTATATAATATATTCATTTTAGATGTTTCTAAAAGCCAGGTTTGAATACAATTGTTACAGCATAGAATGCTTTTAGAACTATATTTTTATTGAAGAGGAAAGCCAGGTTTGATTGTTCCAAATATTCCTAATTGATGACTACATACTTTAATTTATAGTCAGCTCATCAGATAATTACAAGTGTTTTGAAATATGTAAGATATTTATAAAAAGTAACCAATTTTTGCTATGACAGTACTGGATTTATATAATTCATATTTCTTTTTTTTCTGAATTAATTGAAGTCTAATTTACACAGTATTCTGCCAGAATAAAATAGGATTGTTAAAAGGATAATATTTGATAAACTTTACCATATATAAAATGTGACCTTCTTAATTTTGGCTTTGATGCTTTTTGAACAAGGTGCCTCAGCATTTTCTTCCTTTTTAAGATTGTATTATTTGCACAACCTTTACTAATAGGCTTCACTTTTGAAAATAAACCATTCTTCATTGATACATGTTTATTCTGAAATGTAATTCTGTACCTCATTAAACTTGAACTACATAACTCAATAAACATTTGTATATCTGAGGCTGTATTTTTTTTAAAAAAAGCTTTTTTGTAAAAACAACAGCATCAACATCAAATCAGTCAACTATATATCTCTGCTAAAGGACAAATATTTAAATATACACCTATATATGTATATATTTCTTAGAATTTGGTCAACAAAAGAACAAAGGAAAAATGTCTTTGTCTTAAATTGCTTATTTTTTTTCTGAGGTAGCTTGAAACGCTGGGCTCCAGATTCTTTGCTCTAATGAAAGAGTGCCATCTATTGGATGACCTTGGAAGAGAATTTGTTTACAGTATGGGGTACTCTACATAATGGGGAAAAAATAGTGACCCAGAAGTTTCCAGTTTCTGTCTTAATTATTTAGAAGGCATAGAATGCAAACATGAAAATGAAAAAGGAGAGAGAGTTATTAATAGAAAGGTATTTTTGAAATAAAACAAATCATGTCTGCTTTAAAGAAATATGAATCCAGAAATTGTATGTTTGCATGGATAACGAATTTGGAAGTTGTCAGCCACTTTTAAACTATTAAAGCTAAAATCCTACAAATATTTACCTGATAATTAATCTCCCTGAATTTAATTGAATTTTCTTGATTCAAACAAGAATATGACTGGTTAAAATAAAATTTGGGGCCTCTAAAAATCATTTAAAAATATTTTATGTCTGTTAATAACTGGGAAACATAATGGGTTTACTTAAACCTATAAAATACAAATTTAGATCCAGTTTCATTTAATTAACTGCAATTAAACAAAGAAATAAACCAAAAAAAAAAAAGCCTATCATTGGCTTCTTTGGAAACTGCCTTGCTTTTTATTATCTTCCAGCCCAAGAATTTGCCAGTCTGGATGAAAAACTTCTAATGGAATCCAGCTTGAAAGCAAGTCAATGGCAGCTAAGCAAGCAGGGAGCAGAGACAGTTTCCCAGAGCAGTAGAAAATGACAGAGAGAATGCTGAAGCCTCTGAGAATATGCATTATTGATTCTCATGAAGAATTAGTGATTACAAGTGAGTTGCTGTTTGTTTTGATGTTTCAGAAAGATTTGAAGACTAGCCAGAAATCAGAATTAATCCTTTTAGTTTGGTGTTTAGAGTTTGTTTTGATCATGTGATGTGTTTTGTTAATGCAATTGACTAATATATTGATTTAATGTAAGTTACTGATTCTCATTCAAAATAGTTTCCATTTTTTCCCCACTGAACAGATATTAACTAGCAGCTGTTTGATATTTCTCCCCATCTCTAGAAAATGTGAAAATCTGGTGTGGAGGGGAAATAGTGTTTTTTATTGTCTATGTGCCAATGGCATTCTCATCATCTTCTTTCTTTTGGGGTCTGAAGGTTACATATGGCTCCTATTCTCTGTCTTTTTTCATTCAAGAAGCTGCCTCAGAGCAAGATGTTCCCAAATTAAAGCAAACTTAAGAGTTCGAGCTTCTAGTCAGAGTAACGAGTAACATATGAAGTTACTAAAATGAACTCAATTTCTATGTCATCCTTTTTTTTCTCTTAGAAAACTTTAAACTTTTAGGCTTTTAAACATTTGTTAATGTTTATGAAAAAGGCTGTTTATGATTCAGGGTACAGTTTTTATGTGACTTATGAAAGGTATGCATTTCAGCAGAATGTGTTTCTCTCTTCTACATTTTAACATTAAATGCTCTGAATAATGCATTCTTTTGGTCAAGCTTGTTACCTTGTACCTCCAGTTTAAGCAGCTCAAGGATTGTTTGTTCTCATAAAGTAAATGTGATCTGCAAAAGTTCTAAGATATCACCAATACGTTGATGACAACAAAGTTTACTAATCTAAAACTTGTGGTAAGAAGTGAAATATTTCCCTAAGATAAACACCTTTTATTACTCTGGATCAAATCACAATAGTATTAAATTTATTCTGCAGAACCTATCAGGTAAGATAATCAAATATCCTTATGGTGCCAGTTATGTGTCCCCATATTTGATTGAAACAGTTTCATTCATTGAAATTACGATATAAAATGCCAAGCAAACTGGTTCATCATTTACCTGGAACCTCAAGGAACAAGCTAATCATAACAAAATATGTTCCCAAGCAGGAAAAATTGAAAGTAATATAAATAGTACTGCCATATAAGCAAGAACCTGTCACAGGCAAAAAAAGCATAAAGTAAAACATAAACAAGTTTTAAAAAGGAAAATAAATTATATAGCCTTGCCTCCATCATTTAAAATTGTAAAAACAATCGTAAGATTGCAGTTATATAAACTAGAACCTATGAGATACAAGGTTGAGGACAGGTTGTGCTTAGGATTTTCCCAAAATGACTATGAGGAAGAACTAAGAAATATTTGTAACACAATATATAAATTGTAGAAAATAGACAAAAATTATTATCTTCTGTCTCATAGATACAAACACTCAAAATATCATCATTTTGTGTCCTTTCATTCCCTTATCATGTGCTAACAATAATTTCAGGGAATAGCAAAAAAAAAAAAAAAAAAAGTTGAGACAGCATTCATATGAACAGCACCTGTTGTTATCAGATTTCTGGGGGGGAAAATCATTTGGCAGGATATTTCAGGATATTTGGCAGGATATTTCAGGATATTTTGTGGGGGGAAACGTTTAGTAATGTTGTGAAGGAAAGAAGGAAAGTTTAGGATTCTATTCTATAAAATTACTGGAGCAAGAACTTTCTGGTTTTTTCCCTTTCCTATTACTTTTTTCTAGGAGCTAGTTACCTTTTTCTTTTCTTGTGTTAAACTACTAAACTACTAATAACTACTACATATTATTTTTATTTTCTTCATTAAACAGTTGAAAACAGCATTGCTGAATGGGATAATTGTGCTGCCAAATTTTGGTAGTGTAGTTTAATGGATGCATGGAAGAAAATATATGTGAAGTGTTATGTGAAGTCCTAGGGCTGCAATTTGTCCAGCCAGTAGGTAAAGGAATTGCTGAAAGGATAGATGGAGACATAAGGAGGACCAAATAAGAATGAATTCCCAAGCACATAAAGATGGTCGAGTTATTTTGTATCTTAAAAGTATTCCTAACAAAAGTCTTTGTCACAGTAGACCTTGAATGAGATGAGATAACATAAAATAAAATTCAGTTAAGGCATTGTATCTTCATAATGCCATAATTTGGAAAACAGTGTTCTTTTTCAAAGTAATGAAATAGATCTGTTATCCTCATTATAGAGAATAAAATGTAGGGATAGTTGCATATTACTGGAGAAGTATCGAACAGTATTTCACATCATTTTGCATAATCATTTCAATTTGATTCTGCTATACACATTGTGTCATAGTTCCTTTAGGCAACATTTTCAGTCCCTTTATAAGGATTGTGCTTTATTTATGGAACAGAAGTTAAGAGGAAAGCAAGACTTCTTAAACATGACAACTAAAGCTGCATAATCCAGGTTAGTATAATAAGCAAACAGTAAAAATGATTTTTAGATTCTTAAGAACTATGGATAATTGTGTTATGTAAGGTAGAAATATAGTCAAAACCATATGTAGTTAAGGTGCTTTTAATATTGATCAATGATAGTAAAAACTATTTTTAAATAAAATATATAAAAGATTCTTATTAAATATTTACTAGCATGTTATATGTTTATTTTATAAATTTGCAAGCATTCTGTTCAGATATAATTACAGTGGTACCTTGGTACTTATTGTTACTTGGTTCCAGGAGATGCAATGAATACCAAAAATGATGAGTATCAAACAGTTTTTTCCCATAAGGAATAATGTAGTAAGTCATAAGGAAGTACCACACAAATGAGTAGTGGGACAAATTTTTTGAATCAAAATAGGTTGAGTACCAAATTCAATGAGTATGAAAGCAGTTGAGTACCAAGGTACTAGTGTATTAATGTAACATTTTAACACTTCAAAGACTTGACAAGTGGCTGCCTTTTATTAGTAACATTAATATGGCAGATTACCAAGGACTCCACTTGCTAGAGATGCTGAAAATAGAAAATAAGAAAGTTTCCAAGGTGCCTGATAAATTAATTGATAAGTTGACCACTCAAACTATTTTCCTAAAAGCTTAAAAGAATTTTAAACTTTCCACACATTTTGGTTAGATGCTGCTCCATGTTAAATTTCGTTTGAATTGACAACCATACTTCTACCTAGATGGAAAATCTTTTCTCTATTTCACCTGGCCACAAAGCAAAAAAAAAAAAAAAAGCAGCATACTATCATATCTCCTAGCCTATGTTTATGTGCAATTGCAATGGCTGTGATAACATTGGCTTCACTACTTGATTGATTGCTACCAAATAGAAATGCATAAAGATTTTGTTTGATCTGAACTTCCAAGCAAACCAACCTGGTTTACACTTCTGAGACTAATACAAAGATTAAGACGTTGTTCTCCTTGGATTTTTACACTTTTTCAAATGTTCTGATATGCTACTGAGGTAAAACAAACAGCAAAATGTGCATAAAAAGACATATTTAAAATAAAACATTTGCCTGCACTTCAAGATAAAATTGCATATCAAGTTTAAATGCAAATATTGTGAAAATATATTTTTTTAAAAAACCAACAACAACACAGCTGAGTGTTGAAACAGGATGGAGCAGGTTTATGAATAAACAGAGGGGGAAGTGACAGAGACTGCAAATAGGCTGGTTCCTATATCTCTTAAAGAGGAGCAGCTGACCACATTAAGGCAGTGAGATTATAAAAGGATGCAGTTACCAAATGGACAGTAGTAATATTTCTAGCAAGAATGGAACCCTTAAATGGAGGGGGCGGGGGAAATCCATAGTAAAGGATTGAGAGTGGAGACAGTTTCTCATTCTTGAGGAGCAAAATTCAAAGATAGGCTATCACCATAGAGAAGCTGGGAGGCAAGGCAGAAAATAGAGGTGTTCCTTGTGTGTGTCTTTGTAACATCCCAGAAAGACTTAATACAGTAGGTTTGGGGCAATATTGAAGCAATCATTCTCCTAAGGCAGGAGAACACAAAGAGCAGTCTGTCAGCATGGTAAACATTGCTAAAACATTGAAAAAATGTATAGATGTGGGGAAGTTAATACTTCAGGAAATAAAAGAATGAAAAATGTAGGTAGATATCTATATGGCCTTTTTTTTTTCAGTTATTCAGGATTTCAAAACTGGGACATGTTTGCACATGTACAAAATAAAATGTGACGTTATCTCCTCCATGATTACCTCATTATGACTGTCTAATATAAGTTCAAATAATATTGGAAGAAAACATCAAGGAAACACAAAAGAAAGTCAGAATAATCCAGAATTTAGCTGCTGCACAAAGTCCAGAGGCTTTAAGATATTTAATTTGCTACTTTTTCTGATGAAGTACACCGAAAATTTGAAGTGTGGGGAGTGCAGAGGAAAGAAGCCAGGCTACAACAACCCCACGATGTGAGCCTGTTACACTTGAAAGATTTGTTCAGAATGTCCAGTGGGAACCTGGAAATCGTAATAATTTGTAGTATCGATTGTGTGAAGCTATGCAGCTGGGGCCTCTAGTGAATAGACAGGAATAGACATTTTATTGATTAACTTTTACAGTCATATTTTCAAGACTCTACTGCAACATAATTTTCACTACCCAGCTTTGTCCTGCTGCATCATGAAACTTGGATTATTCTCTCTTAACATTTACCCACTTGAGGAAAACTGTGTGGACTTGCCTGTTTCAGGACTGGTCAGAGAGTGATACATTCATTTTGGCGCTGAATGCCTCATGCTTGGCTGTGCTGTTCACTGCATTTTACAGGGACAGTCAGAAAAAGAAAATACCATTCAAAAATACCAGGCTTACAGAATTTAATTACATCTTCTAACTTTTGTCTTAATTTGCTTTCCCCAGAAAACATATTTTTGCAGACAAGAAATTAAAATATCAAGTATTCCATTTAAGGAAAACTCTTTAGAATATATAACAACAGGTATGGTTGGTATAAGAGTTCTTTTATATGCCATATTCCGCCTGTCTAATTTTCACTGAATTCACTGAGAAAGACATTTTTGTGTTACATAGTCAGTTCTTTGTTTGGTTTGTTTAAATATCTGAATCTACCTTCACAATTTCATTTCCCACCCTTTTAAAGAAAGGAATAGATTGTGCATTGTTTCTTGTACCATAATTAAGAACTTACCTCAGATATATGTTATAGCTATGGCAGAGTAACCAGAGTTTGGTTTAACTAAAACTAAATGCTAAACCAGGTTTAACATTGGAACTAATATGGCAAGGAAGAATTGTGTTCCGATGGTTATATTGAAATTCTTCATTTTTTTATTGAATTAGCAAGTAGCAGGGAGGGTTTTTTTTTTCTAATTACATTGAGCATCACCTCTTTCCACAGTGTCTTAAATATTTACATTAGTAAGCATTATAATAAACTTACAGAATATGACTCTTTTATATTAACTTTTTTATTTTTGTTTGTTTATTGATGGCATTTAGCCCATCCCTGGTTTTGAAAAAAAAAACCAAGCGTATGAACTGTGACAAATGTAAATCTGACAACTCCTATTCACAGGCTTGCATATCACAGAAAGGAAAAGGATATTGACAGAAAAGAAAAAAGAAAATTCAGCCATCAATTTTAGCAGTTCTTATCATGTCCAGATGGAATGAAAAGAATGGCTTTTTGCCAAACCCTGTCTTGTAATATCCCAAATTCTAACATTGTTAAGAATGTGAATATCTGCTAAAATTATGTACGGCAAGTAATAATATTTATTTTAAAACAATTTCATGATGCAAATGGACATTATCTCCAATAATGTACACTGAGGGCAATTAATAGTCTACGAATTAAAGCATACCCATAAAGAATTGAATCTCGGGCTTAGCTGAACTAGAATTCCTGCAGGGGCATCTGAAGCAGTCCCAAAGTGCAAGTTAAATTAATTTCAGGCAGCTTTTGTCATCAGTTAGGTTACAAAATATTGATATGGAGGCACTTGTCAACATAAGTCTTTCAAATGTTGCTGTCTTAATTGCAATGATGACAGAACAATGTTTTCTAAACTCATATACATAAACGTTTGCATTTCTACATTTCCATCACCAAAATTTCACTTTAGCATCTGCTCCCATTATATTTCACTTACTATGAGAATTACATCATGTGGTTACATCAATTAGATTACATCATGCACAATATACTTGGCTAAGTATGCCTCTGAATTAACTTAATATGGAAAAATGCATTTATTTTAAATTTGGATAAAACTTGAAGATTAAATGTTAGTACTATAATATCATAAGAATAAAAGAAATGCCTGGATGAGACCATAATAAATTTATTGCTATGGCTGACCAGATGAACCATGCTGATCCCAGCATATGGCTTTCTCAAGGATATTGAATCTGAACATGAAGGTTTAATTTAGCTACCATGCTAATAGCCATTAAAAGACTTATCTGCATTATTTGTCTAATCCATTAAAAGTTTGAAGCTACATAAGAGCTAAGTAAAAAAATTATTCGAAGTACTCAAAACCTTAAAGAACTAAATCAGTGTAGATGTAACTCCTAGTATTTTAAATACACAAATATAAATTAGAAAGTAGAGGATGGAATCTACCCCAATGTGCCTATACAATACAATTGTTGAACAAAATAAAGCAACCAATCCTACCAGTCGGAATAAATGAGGGGAAAAATCCAATCTAATCAACCTATCCTCCATAATATCATAAAACCTATAGTGACATGGATAACAAGAAACTAATAGATCCAACTAATGGATCAGCCACAAAATGGACTCAATTACAATGATAATGGGAGTACTTTTGGAAGACTTGAAGCAGCAGGTTGGATAAAATCTACATGTTGTCAATAATGATAATCACTGACTTGATTCATCATCATCATCATCTTCATCAATTATTCTCAGGAGTTCTCTTCAACATCAAATTTGAAAATTAGCCATACTCTTTCTATCCTGTTTCTTTAAAGTCCAACTTTAGCTTCTGTTATAGAAAAACTAATACCTGCACACTTTTGATGTCTGCAGTATAGATATATCACAACATATGAATATATTTTCCAAAGTTTGCCTTGTTTCTCTGCAAAGTGCTGTCCTGGGATGTAGTTCCTGATTACCATTTCCTCTATTGTTGATGATTGATTGTAAAAAGCAGAAACTTCCACCACCTCATTAACTTTATTGTCAGTTGTGGACCTGTGCCAAACTACTAGGTCAGTAGTTTGCCACAGGTCATCCCTATACTTAAATAAAGTTCCATTTTTCCACTGTGATCCTTGATTTTCATTACAAGAATTTGCAGTTCATTTTTATGGGATTCCTATGGTTGGCACAATTGAAGGCACTTCTATAATCATTTAAAATATATGTTGATTTGGTTCTTTTGGCATTCTTTGTCTTTTGCAGTTAATGAGCAGATATCAACAAAAATCTGTCTCGTATCTTGGCCTTTTTTAAACCCAGTTTGAACATTTGGCATCTTTTTCATGTCGGGCTCTAATCTATGGATAATCCTAATTACTATTTTGACAGGATATGAAATTAAGATACAATGGTTTGAATACTGTTAAGTCCTTTTTTGGTACTGACATGTAAATTGCTTGGTGTGTCATTCTCCAGATTTACTAGTATAGTATGATTAGACCTTTTAGAGATTTTACCTCTCCTGTCTGCCATATTTCTATTGATATTCTATCAATTCCTGTAGCCTCCCAGTTTGTAATAATCTCATTTTTATTTTTGGTAAACTATATTAACAATGAAAAAATATTTGGAGTGAAAGAAATTGATGTCATTCTTCTGCTTCATTTTGATTTACTAAACTATGCAAGTAGTCCTCAACTTACAACCATTAGTTTAGTGACTGTTTGAAGTTACAATGGACAGAAAAAAGTGACTTTTATACAGTCCTTATACTTACAACTCCTACTGCATCCCCTTACTACATCAAATTTCAGAAACTTGGTCATCAGCATGCATCTAAAACAGTTACCTTTTCCCAGGGTCATGTGATTGCCATTTGTGATCTTCCCAGTAGTTCTCAACAAGCAAAGTCAATGTGGAAGGCTGGATTTGCTTAATGATTGCATGATCTACTTGACTGCAGTGATTTGCTTAATGTCCTTGGCAAGAAGGTCATAAAATTGGGTGCAACTCATTTAACAACCTGCTTGCTTAGCAACAGGAATTCTGATCCCAATTGTGGTCATCAATTGAGGATTACCTGTATATACAAACATGTTTTCCTCAGTGTTTCCAATGTTTGAATTTCAGTGTCCAGTGACATATGTTGCTTTTGCATTCTGTTGATTTAAGATTCAGCTTGATCATAAAACCCATCATCTCCCTCTTCTTCAGTATCAGTTGCTTAGAGCATGAACATGGATAGTCATAATGATAAGGGGTTGTAAAGTTTAATTGATATTATTTAATTGCTGATTCCATTGTACTCAACTACTATTCTACTATTCTTCTACTATTTCCATTGTTCTCAACTATTTTTGACTACCAAAGCAGGTCATTCTTCCCTTGTATTTTGTGCCCCGAATAGAAAATAGTGTGATCTTTTGATCAATCCCAGTCCATTTCAATTAGATGATGTCAATATGTAGTCAATTATTCCATTCTTCGTTGTCCAAAATGTTCCCTTGTTCATGTTTCTTATATCTCATGTTTCCATTTTAATTCTGTCTTTGCAGATTTCATTTTTTTGTGTCTGCATGGCAACATCAGCAACCAGACTGTAATCTAGTCATGTTATAAACACCATTTAACATAATCTGGCACTATATTGTCAACCACTTAGCCAGTTTAGCTGTGTGTTTTTTCTGCTAAATACAGGAGTGGCTTACCATTTCCTTCACTGACACAGCATGACATGCGCCTTTGCCATTGTCATTTAAGTTAGCATACATCTCTGACATTTGCATATAGCACTGTGCCCAATATAAGTGCCTATTCTCTTTAACCGAACAGATGTGTGATCATCATGTCTTGTCTGATCCTGATGAGATTAAAACACTTCTAGTGTTCTTTTCTCACCTCTACCGGGAGCATCTTCTTCAATAGTAAGGTACAGTAGCATAGTTGATGTCACTACAGATATTCTTCAACTTATGAACATTCATTCAGTGACTGTTCAGTTATATGGTGTTGAAAAAATGAACTGATATCCTATCCTGCCATGCAGGATGGCAAGTATGATCCAGATCCACACAGCTCTGGAGTTGCTTGCCAAACCCTGACAAGCCTCGGCCACCCCAGCCTGCCCCAACAAGCATTCATTCATTCACCTGGCTGCCTTCTCTACCCAGCCTCACATGGGTTTGCCAGCCAGTCCAACAGGTGCAAGCAAGCATTTGTTCATTGTTGTGCTGTTTTTGGAATGCCTTTAAAAATACTGTATGGATTTCTGAAGGCTGCACTATCTTCATAAAGCTGTGCTATCTTTGAAACAAGACATTCTGAAGACAGTGCAACTGTCCTGACAGCAGTGTCTTCAGAAAGAAGAGGGGAAAAAATAGAAAGGAAAATGGTTCCAAAAAGGAGACAGCAAAAGGTGAAAGTTTGGTGTGGAGAACTGAGAGAGAATGCAGCTGGGTGAACAAATGTTTGATGGCACTTGCTGGGGTGGGCTGGGGGAGCTGAAGCTTCCTGAGACCAGAATGGGACAACTTGCCTCAGGCAACTCTCCATGACCAACTCACCATGGAACAACTTATCACAAGATTGAATAATAATAATAACAACAACAACAACAACAACAACAACAACAACAATAATAATAATAATAATAATAATGTAATAGTAATATTATTTAATAATATAAAAATATTGCAAATTTTGTCATTCACATTTCATTTTGTTCCTCCTTTGGCATCCTTTCTTTAATTATTCTATTGGACAATTCCTTTGATATCAGTGTAACTCTTGTCCCTCAGCAAGTTGTCGCAACGCAAATTGTCCATGGAGAGTTATCCCACAGTGAGTTGTCCAAGAGTCTCCTGAGGAATGGCAAGTAGCCCCAGAGCCATGTTGTTCTAGGGCTGCTTTCTGCTCCAAAAAGCATGGTGTAGCATGACCAAAAAGGTGTAGATGAGGAGAGATACATGATTTGGGGGGAGACAGAAGCTGTGCCACAGCTTACTTAGAGATTTGGGACTGGCCAAGCCTGTAATGGCTTGGGTTGATGTGGTACTTGCTTAATGACTTCAAATTCTTGATTCTCGATTACAATGGGGAGTACAAAGATTGCCATCGTAAGTTACTGTGGTCACATAATGTACTGTATCAACTTACAACGGCATCTCTAATGCCACATTTTATAATATATGGCTCCCTGAACAGTAGATTTGCAGCTAATTCTAGTTTTTATGTTTGGTATTTTCACTACTTTATTTCTAGAATTGGAATATTTTTGCTTTCACTTAGATTAATACAGATTAGATTAGTACAGAAACCTGGCTCAAAATACAGTAATTATGAAAGGGACCTTGGAGACCTAATGGATGATCATTTAAACATTGGTCAGTAGTGTATAGCAGTAGCCAAAACAGCTAATACAATTCTTAGTTGTATAAACAAAGAGATAGAATCAAAAGTACATGAAGTATTAGTACCACTTTATAAAGCCTTAGTAAGACCACACCTGGAATACTTCATCCAGTTTTGGTCAGTGCATTGCAAAAAAGACATTGAGACTTTGGAAAAGTGCAAAGAAGAACAACAAAAATGATTTAAAGCCTGGAGATTAAAATATATGAAGAGTGGTTGCAGGATTTGGGTTTGGCTAGTCTAGAGAAAAGAAGGACTAGTGGGGACATGAAAGCAGTATTCCAGTATCTGAGAGGCTGCCACAAAGAGTAAGAGGTCAGTTTATTTTTCCAAAGCACCAGAGGGAAGGACAAGAAACAATGGATAGAAACTAATCAGGGAGAGAAGCAATCTGGAATTAAGAGAAACTTCCTCACTGGAGGTTTTTAAGAAGAAACTAGACAGTCACTTGTCTAAAATGATATAGGATTTCCTGTTTGAGCAGGGGGTGGACTAGAAGGCCTCCAAGGTCTCTTCTAGCTCTATTCTGATTGAAACATAGTTCACCATGTTCCTTTCTTCTCTCTTCCACTTTCAACTATAGCAAAATTTATCACCATTGTTATACAGCCAGACTTAGGATTTTATAATTGGTAAGATGCATGAACACCTTTCATTTTAAAGCATGTGTCAGATTTCTGCTCATCAATTCATTTAAGGTGATGTACACTTAAAAGATAAAAAGAAACTGAACAGTAATAAGACATGCAAACAAAGCAAAATAGAAACAACTCTAAAACCAATCATTTTCCTCCCATCTGTTATTTGATAAGAAATAGTCAATATAATTTGAATATTTCCTAATGTAGAAAAGCTTAATACAATGTGATAGAATTATACAAATAGATTGTTACACCAAAATATCTTAATGACCTTAATTGTGTCATTTAGAATTAAAATTTCACTTGGAAATTAGTCTAAATTCCATCTAAGGGAAAGGTGAAATTGATTATTTGGGGATGATTGAAAGCAATCTGGTAACATGTCTGACCATACAATGTATGTCCATCACAAACTGTATAAGCTAGATGGGTTTTCATGTTTTCTAAATAGTGTTTATAAGCACAAAACATGGTTTAGCCCATAGACACTTAGTATGCTCAATGTATAAATCTTGACCAATTATATCGGGAACAGAGAGTCATCTAATGGCTTAATTGCATGTGCCTCAGCCTTCCCAATCACAAGTATTGGGAAGTACCTCCCTTGCAGGTTGATGGAAATAATATAATCATAAAAAACCCTACTTTGATTTTCATTTAAGGGTGTTTGTAATCTTGGAGTTTCTTGAACTGGGTTGGAATCATTTTTCACAGCATAGCACTTTCTAAATTCTCCCCTCTTTGTTAAATGCATGGCAAAGAGTGAATGTGCCATTTAGGGCGCATTCTATATTCTTAAAACCATTCACCCACTGAGTACTACTTTGCCTAAAGGATTTTTTTTTGCCTGGTTGCCCATATCAAAGACATAGTCTTTACAATAGCATAAAATGTGAACTTTACATTCTGTAACTATGGCAATCATTTTATATGTTAACAGACACACAACTTCAAAATAATTTTAAAGATACTTGGAACAGAGAAAAATGCTCATTGACCTTGCAAATAATGTTTTACAAATAATTGCCTATGCTTTCCCAATTATGGGATCCTCATTTCTATTGACACTGCTACTAATCCACATTCCACTGTGTAGAGTCAAAAGGAAGTGCAATGCATAAGGACACACTGTGGTTACTTGAAGGCTAATGGGTCCTATGAGGGAGTAAAGTCACCAACATCATAATTCAAGAAATAAATTATGTGTTGCATTGAAAAGATGGCTTACTAAAGACTTCATATAATACCATATAAAACTGAATATGTGTGAATAAGCACAATCAAAAAGCTTTTAGCTTTGGGGATACCTTTTGGGGGCTAACAGATATTACGGTCTTGATTACCAATTATATGATTTAATTTATATAGTGAGCATCTGTTAGTAAATAAGCTACAGTAGATAAGCTACTAGGTCAGGGGTATCAAACTCGCATTGTCATAGTGTCATTACGTGACTTATTGTGAGTTTTTCCCACTTTGTTAAACTGGGAGTGGGCGTGGCCAGCACGTGATGCATCTGGCTCATGGCCCAAGAGATTGACAGCTGTAGTAGGTCCTGAGAGAATGATATTGAAATGATATTTTCAGTCCTTTGGTACTTAATTCTACCACCAACACCATCCCTGTCATTATCTATATTAGCAATGCAATTATTAGAGCGTTGAGATATCTATTCTATTGATCAATAAGTACTCCTTTCACAATTGATACATGAGCTTGTGGTGACTGGGACTATAAGTACTTTAACTCATCAAATTAATTAATTGAAAATCAGTAAGATGAGTAAATTTTAGAATTTTTCAAGTATTATTAAATGCAGTGTAATAAGTTGACAGGAATTGTCTGAAATTTACAATCCAAACTGCTGTGGTAGCAGAACCTCAAAGTTTAGGCCACATCAACCTAAAATTCTTTAAGGAATTATTTCACAACTTTTCTGACTTAGTTCTTCCATTGAAATATAGTCCCTGTATTCCCCTGAAATCTAGGAATATTTGCTTGAAACTATATGTTCAAATTACTTACGAAAGAAAGAGAAAATATAAAATTAACATAGACAGATGGACTTGTAAGAGCAAATACAAATAGCCCAAATCAGGATTGATTTCTGCGTAATGCGGTGGAGGAATCCCCCATTATTGATCAACTTTTAAAGCCAGTACACATCGCTTAAAAAGATAAAGTAAGCAAGGTCAGATAATCAAAGCATTTAAATAGTAAAAACAGCAACTGCCACTGTAGACTGCTAAAGTAAATCCATAATACAAATTGCTTTAGCAAAAAAGTGGATGAGCAGCTGATCTTCCTATTGAACTTTTATACTGTTCAGTGACCACACAAGGAAACGGATTGGGAGACATGGTTTAAAGATCAATATTGAGTGAGATGTAATAGGGATTCATTCAGAACATGAAAGAATAGCAAGTATTAGAGAGTTGTGATATCTTTTCAGATGTCATCAAGAAAAGATTGTTTAGATCAGTTTAGTATGCCATATGTGTCACATAATGTGGCCTATAATCACATAGACATTAGTCAAATTTCTCTTTTGTTATGATTGATCCAACATGCTTCAGTAAGTTAACTGAATTTATCATAAGGAAACTTCAAAAAAAATCAGCTCCTGTTCAATAGCCTAACAGCCTTCATAGGTAAAAAAAACATTCTTCTCTATTTTAATATATTGCTTTTATAGAATATTTTTTTATGAACATACATTTGTAATAAATTCTATTTTACTTTTATTGTATATTTTAAAACATGTGTCCAATCAAATCTGACCTCTCAAAATTCATATTCTATGATTATATAATTTTGTCAGAATATTGCAAGAACTTATTAGCAACCACATGTAGGCAATGGAATTGTAAAGAGTGAGGAAGGAAGAGAATAATGGGATTTAAATTTTGTTTGTTTTATTCATCATCTATAGTATATTGAACTGCTTATCCCATAAACCAGGGATAAAATTTTCTGGTAATTTGTGATATATGTAGAAAGACAACCTTGGATCATATTTAATGGACACATCCATGTGGTTTCCTTGGTGTAATGTGGAAATGATTTGCCTTTTCCTTTTCCTGGATGTGTGTGAATATGTATTTACTTCTCAGTCCAGTCCACCACATTGAAACTTCCTGCTAGTTACCCAAGTAACCATTAAGAAAACAATGTGTATATTGCTGTTGATAATAAATCTCTAGATTGAACATAACAACATCTTCATCTATCATATTTGTTCATATCTTCCTGAGTCACTACTTTTGTTTCTAATATCAATTGATAGTTTCATATTTCCAATATAAAATAAAGTAGATCTCAAATTCAATGATGTATCTGTTGTTATGGTACAAATTTATAATGAAAATAATGAGATTCCTAGTGTTCGATTGTCCAGTCATTTCATATGAGCATTCCTGATTGAAGTTTGCAACAATTGGTAGAAGTTTACACCCTGCTTTGCCACAATGAACAATTATTTAAGATTATTGGCTCTGTATTTGCATTATGAATTGCTGATTGCAGCAATTTTAGTAGTAAATTTGTGGAACAATATTCATAGTTGTCAAGAAAAGGTCATTTTATTTGCATTTGTTAGGAACCTAGAAGACCATGTTGCTTGTTTTTCCCCTTGGGATCCTTACAGTTATTGATTTGTCTACAGCCATAGGAAAAATTAATTAGAATTATATTTCACTTACTACCAGAGGCTGTATAACATAAAACCATATATTAAAAGAAAATTAGCTACAGCCAGCAAAGGAAAGCATCTACTTTTTTTTCCAGAGAATAACTTTTTTCTAGTGGACCTTCATTACAACCATCATTTTGCTTGCAGGAACAAATCCCACTTACAAATGTTCTGA
This sequence comes from Hydrophis major, assembly GCA_033807585.1. NCBI lineage: Eukaryota > Metazoa > Chordata > Lepidosauria > Squamata > Elapidae > Hydrophis > Hydrophis major. The sequence goes on along the minus strand of CM066330.1, from coordinate 37,776,535 downwards.
GGGAACATTTATTTTCTTTTTATGTTTGCATTCAAAATTCATTTGTAGGGCACATGCAGTCTTAGTGCACAGCTTCTTTCCTATAGTGCTCATTAGTCTCTCTGTTTATGAAGATGGTTAAATTTATATAGAACAAAGAAGATGAGAGACAGTATTAGAATATCCAGAGTATCTGGACATTAATATATCCAAATATGTAGGTTAGGAAAGCTTTTACTTTTTTTTTAAGCAGTTTAAAAGATCCAGCTGAAACGGATGAAAGAGCAAAGTCTAGCATTATGTTCCCACAGCATCAAATTGATGACCATGGAAAGCTCATAAGCAGGATGTGGAAAGGTGGTAGAGCTACAATATTTCAATATTGGTTACAATATTTCAGCTATGGATTTTTATGGTTTTTATATTGGTGTTTAATCCAGCCAGAATGGGAGCCAGGCCAGCAGACAGACAAACAGGTGGATAGGCAGAGTGCAGAGGAGCTGCAGAGGCCGAGGTCTTCTCATTTTCACACCCTTTGCCACCACCTCTGCTGCTTCCACAGCAAGCTCTTGGCCATATGGAGTTCAGACTCTTCAGTAGTGGTAATGTTCTGGGATGGTGGTGCAGAAGCAGTTATAGGGAGTGTAAAAATGGGATGTTCCTGACCACTGCTGCCTCCCCACTGCCCATCCCCACTGCCCCCCCAAAGTCTAACACTGCCCCCATTGAATGGCTTGCTGTGGCAGTGATGGCAGGAGGTAAAATTGGATGTACCTGGCCATCACCATCACTCCACTTCTCCACCCTCCCACCATTGCTACCCTTGAATAGTCTGAACACCTCCTCCACTATCAAATTGCCCAAACTCCAAGTGGCCCAAACTCCAAATGACCCAGAACACAATGCATCAGTAGCAGAGGCAGAAGAGGTGTGTGAAAATGGGAAGCCCCCCCCCCCCCGGCCACTGCTGCTCAGTGCTCTACCCACCCACTTGTTTGCTTGCCTGTCCAGCTTTCTTTCTGGTGGGAACCCCCAGCCGCTGCCACCAGTCTGCACTCTACTCATCACTTGCTCATCTGATTGATTCTCTCTCTGGCTGCTTGCAGTGAGTTGACCCTGGGGCAAATTGGCTGTGTTGAGTTGTCCTGTGATGACTTGGCAGTGATGAGCTGGCAAAGGGGACTTCTTGATGGTGAGCTGGCTATACAGACCAGGCCATCCAGAGTTGTCCCAGTCTGACTACAGAGTGGGATCATCTATCATCCAAAAGTGGCTATTATCCATACTAGTGTGATGTAGCCTGTCAGTGCAGACAATATCTTTGGTTCTCTTATTTTTAACTAGCTGCAACTTTCCAAAAACATATACAGATATAGTCTATAATTTCATTATTTCCTTTTTTTATAAAGTCTTGCCAAGATCCTTGATACAAAGGATGATTTTAAGTATATTTTCGTTAGAACAAGTTTTTTATTTAAATGCTTTAACAGTACTCAAATATATATAATCTAAACTATTAGTAAGCAAAAGCTTTTGAGTTTGAATTTCAGTACTTGTAACTCTTCATTTCAATAAACTATTACAAGTTGAAAACAGCTGAACTAATCTTCTCATCAATAGGCTTTAATTTAATATTTAGCCACATATTTCCAACTCAAATCAGAACTTAAAAATTCTAGGACAGTGTTTCTCAAACTTTTGTTCACCACGGACCTCATTTAAATACCTTTTGTGCCATGTACCATGGTCATGGACCCTTAAGACTTAAATCATAAAATTTCTTCAAGCCTTTGTGGAGTTCCTGTGATGACATGGCTCCCAGGAGTCTGCGGATCACAGGTTGAGAAATACTGTTCTAGAATGTTTGGAATAGTTTCAAAACACCCAGTAATGAGGCCATAACCATCCATTGCAAATTCATTTGTTTTCATGTTGGAAACCTGTGAAATTAAAATGGCTTATACATACCCCACACTAGATTAGGCTTATTAATTTTCCAATAAGATGCTGCATTCTTTTCTTTAATTTCATAGGTACATAGGAGTTTGCCAAGAAACATGGAGCATAAACTTCAGCGTACTATATGATATATACAAAAACATTCTGATGGCCTATATGACTCTGCTTGCATTACCTTGGGAATTATGGTCTATTCTTATTGCATACTTCAGTGAATTCTTAACACTTCAAATGAATTAGTGTATTGTATTCTGATTATATCCATATTATTCTCTATGATAAGATTATGTTTTTAGTTATTTAAAAACAATGTTTGGCTTATATCCATTGGATCAGGCATTCAATAAGTGGAAAAATGTAGATGGCAGTTCCTCATATGGTGAACATATGACATAAGTTAGCAATTAATCAAACTACAGTCACCTCTAATTAATAACAAAGCAGAGACCAAAATGTAGCAGAAACAAATGATAAATGAATTGAGTCTATAGTATGTAGAGAAGAAGAAAAAGTATTCTAAGTTGTGCTATCTTAACAGCTGTCAGTATGGAAGCAGCTGTAAGTGAAACTGCTTTATGTTTACAAACATGCTAAATGTTTAGAGGTAAATTGAATATATTAAAGCAATTAGAACCATCTATTATATTTTTAAAATATTTTTTGCTCTTTGAATGCCTACCTACCACTTGGGATAGCTAATACATAAAACAAACAATAAAATATAGCAAAGTCATAATACATACAAAATAAACAATATCATAAAATGGACAGTTACAGTAGAAAAATAATTCAAAACAAATATGAAGGTATATGTTAGATATACTAGCATTTACAGTCAGTGAATTTGCCAAGGCAAAGCATCCCTAATTTAGAAGTGGACATTATGAAGTTCCTTTTGCTGAGACATATGATGCATGACTTCACCACATCTGCCTTTCCATCAGATTTTAAGACAAAAAAACTAGTTAATGTGTAGAGAATTCTTCAAGATATTGTTGACTAATCAGGTTACTGCATGTGGTATATAGCTTCTAGTACAGGGGTCTCCAACCTTGGCTCCTGGAAGCCTGGCGGACTTCAACTCCCAGAGTTCCACAGCCAGCTGGCTGTGGAATTCTGGGAGTTGAAGTCCACCAGGCTTCCAGGGGCCAAGGTTGGAGACCCCTGTTCTAGTATGTCTTCATAAAGAATTCAGATATTCTTTTCTTGCAGCCCTTCTATTTTGACTCAAGTTTCTCCTTTTTTTAACCATCTCAATTTCTCCCCAAAGATCAACTCTTGACACTAGCAAAAGATAATCTTTTCCACATTTATAACTTCTTATTATTGTTGTATTCTTTAATTTTTGGTTTCTACCATAATATTTTTTTAGATTTTTTTAAAAATTTCTTTTGTTGCATGTATGTATGAATAGATTTATGCTTAAACCATATATAAAGCCAAGTTCCATGGTTTTATATTGATTTCAGACTCACTGTCTTTGTCAAGTATATGATAACATTAGAATATTTTAGTTTTTTTATTTTTATTTTTACTCTCTTTTTTAACAATCCATCAAAGTAATTGTCTGTATTAGAACATCACTTTTTCATGGGATGGGAGGCAGGAAAAACATTCTTCTCAGCAATGAACTAGTGTAAAGCCATAATATATCTTCATGAAAGTAGATGTACAGTACATGAGCAGAATGAAAGAACAATAGATGAGATATATTACTTCAATGTAACGTTAACATCAATGTATGGTCCAGTCCCAAGTAATACATTTATTCTTAAAAGTTTAAACCACCATTATACATGTGTAAATTTGCTAACAGCATTTTAATTAATTGAATACAATTTTGAGTTTTTTACACTACATTTTAGTTCTCTCACTGAGCAAGAGAATAACAAAACCAAACAATTTTATGGAAGCTGCCTGAGGAATTTAAAGAGAAATCCCGAAAATTTCCCCTTCCTAAAAGAGAAGTAAATATTTGACTAAACTTATAATGAAACAGGGAGAAATGAGAATACCTCCTTAGTTTGAGAAAGTTAAAAAGTTTGGAACCAAATAGAGTGTGTTCTAGAGTACTGAAGCAACTATCTACAGTCTTTGAGCAATCCTGAATAATTGAAACAAATACCCAATATTCAAAAATGGAGGAAAGGCAGATCCCACAAATTAAAAACTAATCACTTTGATAGCTGGAACGATCTTAATTATAGGTAAGATTCTAAAAAAATGCAGTAATTAACTGAAATCATCATGAATTTATCAATAACAAATATTGCTATACCAAACATCTAATTTTTTGATTGAATAATTTATTTAGTAAATTATGGAAATGCTGTAAGTAGAATATACCTTGACTTCAGCAAAGCATACCTATCATAAAGTACAGTATGATACATTGATCAGCAATTCAGTTAAGGGTACAGCATGACAATCAAGTTGATAAATTATACTTAAAAACCATATTAAAAATCTCAATGATTTCTGGGTTGTCTGGCTTTCAATATTTTCATTGGATTTTGATAAAAAGGAAAAATTATTTTCAGATTGCAAATCATACAAAATTGGAGAGGATAGTTAATATTCTTGAAGGCAGAAATATTATCTCTTTCAGGTATGCAGGTTCAAGAAGCAGGAATAGCAAGGATTCCAGGATTGCTTTTCATTGTTGGAGAGTAAAAGAAGAATCTTGAAAGGCTGTAACAGGTTTGTTTGTCTATCTTAATGAAATAAATTCAACATGGCGTTATTTCGAATTTATTTCTCCTATTTTCCTCTTTCTCAGGATTAAACAATCTTTTTCTAAAGTCTCTTCTTAATTGTTCATTCAATCATTCATTCATCACCCATTCCCAAGGTCAAGCCTACATTCATTTGCATAAAATGGTTTTTGTAGCTTGGAGACACCAGTTAAAAGTAACACAATTAAATCTAATAGTTTTGCTCTTTGCACAAATTTGCACTTTGCAGATGTTTTCATTTAGGAAATTAAAAATCAAATGCACAGATCTAGAACATTGAATTGGTAGTATTGATATAGTTGAATTATGTATAGAATAGACAGTTTCAAAAAAATGAGAACCAGCAGTGAAATATTATACAACGAAAACAAACAAATCTTTACAATTTGGAAAAGTATAATTTCCAAACTCACTGAAACTAATATTCTATTCTATTCAGCTTTGGTAAATATTGTGTCCAGTTCTGGGCTGGATTCAGAAAAAAACTGGGTCATTTGGGAGCAGGGGGGAAAAAGATAGTCAGGAGAATAGAAATTAAAATAATTGAACAGAGACTGAAAGAGATACAGCATTATGCTTAGCCTTAAGAAAAGATGACTGTGAGAGAAACTGATAATCATACCAGAAAAAATGTCTTAGAGAAGAAATCCTGTTCTCTCTTGTTTCACAATGCAGGACACAGAATAATGGATTTAAATTACAAGAACACAAATTCCACTTTAATATTGATGAGAAAAAAACCTCCCTAACAGAGCGAGACTATCATCCATCTCCTTTAATGTCGATTCTTGCAGTGAACAGGGAATTGGACTCAATGGCCTAATGGCTACTTCTCCCAACTTTTATTATTTTATGATTATATGTTTCTCTGCAGTAAAACTGGTAAAAGCTTAAGAAACAACAGTGAAGATGAAGATCCTTGGATGAGAAATGCTTTACTTGCAGTGCTCGTGTCTGTTTATGTTCCTGGTTGACAACCTTCTGGTCTACGTATTCAGCAAGTGCACCCTGTAATTGCCCTTGAAGAATAAATCAAAGAATAGTAGTAAATAGTTACCTGACAAGAAAGGATGTTTTATTGGTTACCATAAAGGAGTTCCTAAGGTAGAAGCTAACATTGAAAACAACTTACCATAAGGAAGATTGTCAAATAAAGAATGAAGGTTAATTGACAACAGTAATAGCAAGACTCAAGAAACAGACAGTATTCTGCACCATTGGAACTAAGAAACAGTGTTCAGGTTTTCAAAGATGTAAACTTTGAATCTTCAAATCAAGAAAAAAGAAAGAAACAGGCAGGATGCTAAATCCCTCAGAAATACATATGGCTCTTATTCTCCAAATGTCTTAAAGTCCTTTAAGATCTGGTTGTGTTCCAGGCCTGGGATTAGAGGGCTTGTGGAAACCCTGTTATGTTTTGTTTTGCTTTTTAATTTTTTTTTTCTCCAGGAATTTTGTAACATTTTTTTTTATATTTTAAATTGTGTTTTAAATATGGTTGATATTTTATAAGCTACCCGGTCTAATCTGAATTGAATGGGCTTCACAAATCAAACAAACACAAATCAAATCAATAACTAACTAAATAATTTCCAAATCTCTGGAACTAACCATTACATTCTATTCAGTTTTGATCACACAAAGAAAAGAATTGTGGTGGTTGGTGTCTTGTTACTTTTTAAAAAAACTGTATGCTATTTGGACTCATTGGTTTATGATATGAACTATCTGCTACAAATAAATATCAAGGATATCTCAGGACTAACTTTCAAGATTTATGAATCCCACAGACAGATTACTCTTCCATCTAATTTATGTGGAAATAAATTATACTTCAAGGAATATGGATGCTGAAGGAAGCTCAAGATGATGGAAGGATGTGGTGGTATTGATCTTGGGTGATTTTCCCTGCAATCTAAAACGATTGGAGTAGGAAAGACGAATATTGCAAATGAATGTCTGGTTAGGCAATTGATGATGATGGAAGAGATTAGATTCCTGGAACAATAGTCTTAATTATCAGAGTAATGGACTGCTTGTATGAGACAGGCTGAAGTATGGCAAATTTGACCAGAAGATTTTAAAATGTAATCCTTTTGGGCTTGAAGATAAGAACTCTGAAGGAAGGACTTCATATAAATACTTGAGCACTGTGGAAGGAAAAGAGAGTGATGCTATTAACCACTCAAATAAAATGTATGACCATCATACCTACTAATAGAGTACCAGAGACAAATAAATTGAGCTTGAACTCTTAGTCGAGGGAAGAAATAAGATTCAGTAGATATAATGGAAACCTTGTGAGATGCTTTCTGTGATTGGAACTGAGCAATTGAAGATGCAATTGGTTCAAAAGAAGCACACACAATTGAAAAGGATTAGTTGCTATGTTAAAAGTATCTAAGCTTGTTCAGTAATCCAATTTAATTGGTCAATATTATAGACCAGTGTTCCTCTACCTTAGCAACTTTAAGATGCATGGATTTAAGATGTATGGTTGGGCAATTCTGCAAGTTGAAGTCCACAGACCTTAAAGTTTCTCAGGCTGAGAAACACTGCTGTGGAGTGTATCTGGGTTCAAATATGTGGAGGGATAAAGACAAAAACTGCTGTGGGCATCTAATATGAGCTGTATTAGAGATAAAATATGATTACTGCATTCCAAAAGATCTGTCAAAGAAACATGAAGTGATAAATGATGGGGGATTTTGATAACCCTGACATCAGTTGAGAGACAAATTCTGCTAAGCACGGTCCTACCAGAAAATTCATAACATGCTAACATTTTTTTTCTTCAGAGAATAGAGGACATTCTTAATAGCCTAGAACAGCAAAAAAATAGCTCTTCTAGGCTATTAATTGATACTAATCACTTGGGACATGTAGTCAAGGAAGTGAAAATAGCAAGCACATTATAACATATTATTTGTATTTCCAGGAAACCAACTTATGTGTAGTGAAATACTTTTCTTTGGGGTTTGAAATATAAAAAAAATGAATGGACTGGGTTTTAATAAACCCAGAAAAATGATAAGGAAGTTTCATTAGAAAAACAAACTAATAGAAAGGGAAGCTTAAGGTAGATGGAAATTCATTAAAAAAGCAAATTCATAATAATAAACACAATTGAAAATAATTCTAATGAAGAAAAATGATGGAGAATAGGAGATGAAACCAATGTGCATTTTTACAAAGCTTTATACCTGAAAATGAAAAAAGAGCACATATAGAAAATGAAAATAGAAACAGGTCACTAAAATGATTACAGTCTGCATATCGGGATGAGGTATTACAGCTATCCCATTGGTGCAAAAATAATAATCTTCTATTTAATATCAAGAAGACCAAGGAGGTTATAGTGGACTATAGGAAAAAAAGAGCAGACATTCAGCCACTGTATATAGAGGGAGTTCGTGTGGAACAGGTTGAATGTAAGTTTCTTGGGACCATCATTACAAATAACCTGACCTGGAGTGCAAACACCGCTGCTTTAATTAAGAAGGCACAACAACGGTTGTATTTACTAAGGATTCTTAGGAAACAACAACTGGCTGAGAGTCTATTGACTACTTTCTATTGGAGTTCAATTGAGAGTATATTATCCTACTGTCTCTGTGTATGGTTCTTGAGCTGCACAGTGGCAGAGAAAAAGGCAATTCAGAGGGTGATTAAGATGGCCCAAAACATCATTGGCTGCTCACTTCCCTCTTTGGAAGAACTGTATAGGAATAGATGTAGGAGGAAGATACTTAATATATTGAATGACTCCTCTCATCCAGGACATCAGCTCTTTGAACTATTACCATCGAGAAGGAGATTTAGGGTATTAAGAACAAGGACGACCAGATTTAAGAACAGTTTTTATCCAAGTGCAGTTTTGAGGTTGAATGCAGGGTCATAAGATTTATGTGGAAGTGAATGAGAGTAATGGGGTTTTACATTTTTAAATTGCATAGAGATCATTGTATGGTGGGCTGTGTTTAGTTTTAATTTAATTTAATTTTTTTTCTTTTAGTGGTGTTTGTCCAGTTTTTACTTGTGGAAGAGCACCTCATTTCGTTGCACCCGCTTGCGAGTGTAATGACAAATAAACTCTATCTATCTATCTACAGTCATGAAGTCTGAAACTAGAGAAAAGCTGAACTTTAGAATGAGCTGAGGTTGGACAAAGATTAAGATTGTTTAAAATAAAAGGAACAATAAAGTCACTGCTTGATGAAATAGATCAAAAGCTAGCATATAATGAAGAAAAAGCAAGACGCTTAATTCCTATTTTTGTCAAGCCACTTTAATGAATGACTATGTGTTCCACCAGATAACTGAAACGAACAGAATAAATAATAGGACTGAAATGAGATTAATAGAAACATGACAATGACATATATATTTACTTCAAATGAATGTAATGGCCAGGTGAGACACAACATTCCAGTGTGGATATGCTTTCAGCCTGATCATGGTATAACACAGTAGGTATGAAATATGAGTCAGCTTTGCAGTCACAAAAGCAAACAGCAAAAGTTATGTTACATCAACAGTGGAATATAGTTTTATAGTACGTAAGTCATACTTACCTCCAGTATTGGGCGTCATACTTTTAAGAAGATTCAGACAAACTGAAACAGGTTTAGAAAAAAGCAATGAGAATGATCAAGGAACCAGAAATAAAATCCTGCAAAAAAAGAGTGAAAAAATTGGGAATGTTTAATCTTGGAGAGAATATATTAAGGATAATATTTAATAGAATTCTTCAAATAATGTATCTGAAAGGATACAGACAAGGGTGAAAACTTGTTCTCTGTTGTTCCAAAATTCAAGACAGATATATGAATGTAATGTGAACTTAACTCACAAATTGTAGCTGAATATTAAAAACAATAAGTACAGTTTGATAGGAGAATTATTCTGAGAAATGGTGAATGTTCAAATGGAATCTACTCTTGTATTTGATCTGTTCAAGTGGAATCTAGTCCTGTACTAAGCAAGGGTTTGGCTGAAAATATTCCTTTCTATTGTTCTCGTAAGTTTATTGTGATATGTACACATTGTGTAAAATTGAATGGAAGGACTCGACTGATTGTATTTGTACATTATTAATATGCAAACTTGATAATAATCTGGTTTAAAAATATATAGATAAATATAAAACCATGGTACGGGGATGATGGAATACTTCAGGACCGAATTCTGTAAATTCTTTTGCATTATTGACTTGTTGCTACAAGGCAAAAGTGAGGAAGGCATGAAATGGCATTTATTTTCCTATTTTCCCTACATGTGTTGGTCTCTCTGTGTTTGTGTGTCTCTCTCTCTGTGTGTATTTTAAATTAAAACAATTCCCACTCACTGAAATCAAAGAGAAAGACTCCTACTGCTACGTTCAAGCTCTATGTTGATATTACCCATGGAACCACAGCAGGAAAACAGTGAGTTCACCCTATTCATATACCTAGGTTTACCCATTCTGATCAGTGGTGGAATTCAAAATTTACTACCAGTTCTTTGGGCATGACTTGGTGGGCATGGCAGGGGAAGGATACTGTAAAATCTCCATTCCCTCCCCACACCACTAACCTGCTTTCCAGCTCCGTTCTCCTTTGCAAGGCAACAAAAGAAGACCCAGCCGATCAGCTGGGACTCGGGAGGCAGAGAATAGATGGGGTTGGGGCCAGTCAGGTGGTATTTTCCAGTTTCTGAACTACTCAAATATCTTGCTATTGGTTCTCCAGAACTGGTCAGAACCTGCTGAATACCACCTCTGATTCTGATGCTCGAACTGGTGTCAATAAAAATCATTCTGTTTGCATACTGCAAGGATCTGGCATAGATTTTCCCCCTTTGAGATTGGAACTTTATTATTCTTAGGATCTTGGTATTTCCTCAGCATTCCAATCCTGAGATACAAATATTTTCCATTATAGTTAACTTTGCTAGGAACGAGATATTTATCTTTCCATTTTTATGGGCAATATCTTAGAGTGGCATATTTAAAAAATAAATAAAAAATTAATGATCTGCAAAGAATATTTGCCAGTCAAGATCCAAGAGAACAGATGTTGAGCTTAGTTTTTAAAACATGCATGCTAGCCAAGAAATGTTATTTTCATCTTCACTTAATTTAAAAAAAAAACAGTACACCAAACAGTTTGTTTGTTTGCTTATTGCAAAATATAAACCACTTTTCTGATGCCTTTAAATAATCTCATAATTCTTCAAGGAATCCCTGCAGATTTTATTGTACTAATTGTTGCCGACTATAGGGGATGGTACTCATCTCCATTTCAAGGCTACTGAGCCAGTGCTGTCTGAAGATGTTTCCATGGAAATGTGGCCAGCATGACATCATTAAGTGTTGTTACCTTCCCAATGAAGTGGTACCTATATATCTACTTGCTTTCAAACTGCTACCAGTAGGTTGGCAGGAGCTTGGCTGAGGATGGGAACTCATCCTGCCGCACAGTGGTCAGATCTCAAACCTTGGCTGTCCAGCCAACAAACCTTGTGTCTTAACCACTGAGCTATCCCATCACCTTTAAGGCAATAGTCCCAATTGCTTGCTACTATAGCATTTCCCCCCATGTTCAAATGCAAGATTTTATGCTCAGAAAACTTACAATCTAAGAAAATACAAATATTAAATATTACATTTCAGTTCACATATTAATTTGGAAAGTGCAAATTGAACAAATTTCTCCCATCTTTGTTTCAGCTATATAAATTCCAGTTGGTTGCTCCGAGATGCGAGTAATTAGAGAAGCCCATCTTTATCTCTTTGTCTTACCTAACAGTATGAATAACTCCTAATTCAGGCAGCTTCATGATTCACCGCAAAAGGCTTTGAAAGAAAGTTCTTGCTCAGAAAACCTCACAATAACATCATTAATCCATGAGGAATTTCCTCATCTGGGACATCTGTTCAAGGAATGTCACAAACAAATGTACAGTCAATTCATAACCTGCTCTCAATTCACAACTTTATAGAAAGCAGAAGCCACATTATTAAAACTTTATGATCTGAAAAAAATATAACCAAATGCATTGTGCTTCTCTTGTTAATGCAGCTCTACATAAATAACTCTCTCTTTGTAAACTTATTAATGTTTGAATATTGTTTGGGCTGTGGATCTGAATATACTTTGACATACGATCAGCCTTTTCCAGTACACATTATATTTTTCTTATGAAAAATACATAAATATAATGATATTTTTCTCGTACAATCTTTTGCTATCATCCTGCCTTCATATAAGTTATGCAAAAGAGCAAGCAGATGCAAGCAGAGATTATATATTGCAACATATTTCTCTGCTGCTGAATTCTCATCTCCCAAAGCTCAGTTCCCATTATTTGGAACAAGGAAAGTTGGAGAGCCAATCATTAACATTTCACTTTGTCCCAACTAAAATAAATGGTAACATATTTAGGAGAATAGAAGCTATGTGAATATCTGTGTTCCAGAAGTCTTGCAGTTAGTATTTTCACTTTCAACCATACTTTACAGAATTTTGAGGGAAACAAGTGTGTGTGTGTGTCTATATATCTTTTTGTATCTGTATCTGTATTTTTTTTTTAGGGACTGATAATGACTTTTGCATTTGGATGTAAATTAATGATTCCCCCCCCCCCAGAGACTGAACTTTATGAAGAAACATGATCAAATATTGCCCCAAAAGGCCCAGAACAATCAAATGAAAAGTTCAAATAATGCAGTAAAAGCCTGGTGTCAGCAGAAAAAATATTGTGTCTTTCGAGCAAACATAACCCCAGTTTATTTGAAAAAAAAAAAGACTGTGATTTTGAAAAGGGAAGGGTGAGACCAATGATTACAATGAACTTCAGCCATTTACTAAATAGTTCACTTTAATAAGATAATAGATATTAATAACATTGGGATCCTGCTAGAGATTAAAAAAAAGTTCCGGGGAAATTATTCAAAATACTGTATTTAGAGATAGACTTCTGAGGCATGCAAGAATACAGTATTCTTTAGGAATACAGAACAAACTAAGGCTTATGTGTTCAAAAATTGTGTCAGGAGACAAAGAAATAATGAGAAATGGTTGGTTAAATGGAACAGTTTCACCATATTCATTATATTGAGTTCTAAGATCCTACAGGATAAAGAGCAAGGAAAATTATTTACCAGTAGCATGTTGTGTAGGATCCTCTCAATACTGTTCTGCTGTCACTACCTTCTATTCTACCTAGCATGGCCAATTATGAGGAATGATAAGATCTTCAATCAATTAGAATCTGGATGTCTGCTCTAGGCCAGTTCTTGTGGTAGTTAAAATAAGCAATATTCCAGGGATGTTGGAATCTGTTGTGAAAATGTTGGTAGAAAGATTTTATGCCAATCAAAATATTGGATATGACACATCAGCATCATCTGTAGAGCACATTGAACAGCAAGAGTTTTCCAGAAGTTTCGATCACTCACAGCATCTTCAAAATTCATATGTATTGTTAAGGACATTGGTATTTTATTATGCACTGTCCACACAGACTTCTTTAAACCTTTCCTGATTTTTTAAACCTTTCCTGATTTTTTTTCTGTAGAATAAATTTCTTTCAAATCTAGATTCCAATTCATGAAAAGAGAGAGAGGAAGTTATGTTGCCATCCTGTTGCCATAGGTTATTTCCTTACTCAAGGAAAAAGAGAAGAACAGTTTGTGGGTGTAGGTGTCTTGGGGAAAAAAAACACTCTGATATCCTTCCACCCAGGGATAATGGGAGGACCCATCAAAATATCCTAACAAAGAACATGTTGACTGCAAGAATCTCCTGCAATTTATTTGATAGCTGAGAGAAGAAAAGGGAAAATGCCTACATTTAATTTTCTATATCAAGGCCTAAAAAATGACTGTATCAATACCTGGCCAGTGATTTTACTTTTTTTCCCTCTGTCATCTTAGAGTCAATAGGGGGTGTTCTGCTCCAGAATGATTGACATTTGCAGTCAAGAAACAGCAGAGCACACACGGAAGTCATAAACAACCAGAGATCAAAGACAGGAGGTCATATGCAAGGACCTATGGAAAATTTGGAGCCAAGACATAAATCAAGATCATAAACAGATCATCAGGAACAAGAATTTATTACTGTCAAGTTTCAGCAATGTGACATAGTCCCTGAGACATATTTATAACCAGCACTTCTCTAGCCCATCCAATGTATTGTAATGCATATAATTCTGGAAAGTTCCCCTCCTCCCCCGCTTAAATTGGATCCTATGGTTTCTCTTCTGCCATCAGCATGTACACATATCACTCTAGAAAAAGGAACTTTCTAGGATTCTATTTTTGGATGATTCAAAGACAGCCTAGTATTTTTCTTAGTAACTCTTAGACTGCATACCATCTTGAGTGCCCTCTTCTTAAGCACTTATCGTACAAATAGACTTGGAAGACCTTTGAAAGAAAATTGCTTCTAAAATTTCCTTCTCCAAGATCGGAGTGTAAAGTTGTGCAGGCCTTCAGTGTTTGCTTATTATGTACTAACATTTATTTATAGCACACCAATCTTTGTGGACTCTGTTCAACCGACATGAAAATATATGCATATACAAGTTCAACCGACATGAAAATATATACATAATACAACAATCAATAAAAAGTTCAGTTGCTGCATACAATCACCGTTAAGAGCTAAAGCCCATTGAAACTCGGCCTTCCAAAGTAAGAGAGATGTCACGGGCAAATGCACCTCCAGAAGAAAAGAATTCTGGAGATTAAGGACTAAAACCAAGAAGCTTAAGATCCCGTGTATCCCATATTGGTACTGGACCTTCAACAAGCTCTGTCTAGTTCAGGGGTGTCCAACCTTGGCAACAATATGACTTGTAGACAAACTCACAAGGTTCTGGGGTATGCTAGCTGGGGAATATTGGAGTTGTCCACAAATCTTAAAGTTGCCAAGACTGGTCTAATGTTCAGATTAGATGGACAGAAATATGATCCAGATGAAAATATGGCATAATATACTTTTCTCCTGTGTTTCTCCCTTTCTATCAACTGTTTTATCTATCGCAACTTTTCTACCAGCATTTTTTTCACCACCACTATAACAGTTGTACTGCTTAAAGGTCCTGCCTTTATATTTGAGACATAGAAATAGCATTATCTATTGGGCTGACAGTATGCCTGGATTTTCTCTGGTATAATTGAGCTCCCAGCTTGTCACCTAGATTCGTTTTGGAATGTTACAGAGTTGGATTTTTCCATAAAACTTTTCAGAAAAATGTACAATATGCTGTTCAGAGGAACCATATAAAAACAAACAAAAATCATTGCCTTCCTGGGATTTTCTTAACAAAGGCTTTGATAGTACTGGTTAAAACAGCAATTGTGAAAAATCCTTCTGAATGCACATGCATATTTTTCCATTGAACTGTATAGGAAAAAAATATCCATATAATAATAATAATGACTGTTTTAAATTATATGCCCTTCAGTGTAACTGTATCCAGGTTTAATGGATTCTCTCTCTCTCTCTCTCTCTCTCTCTCTCTCTCTCTCTCTCTCTCTCTCTCTCTCTCTGTGTGTGTGTGTTTCTCTCTGTGTTTCTCTCTCTTTCTCTCTCTCCCTCTCCCCCTCCCTCCCTCCTTTTAATTTGGTAAATCCAGAGCAAGACTTATAGTCCTGTGACATTTTAAAAATACAGATAACTGCTTTAACAATTGTGGTCAGCTGATAGGTCTGCAGCTGCAGTATTGCTTCAAAGGTCTACAGTATGTCAGAAAAGACAGGCAGGAGATTCTAGCCATGGCCAAATCAGAGAAGCTGTTAGATTGAGCAGTATTTTGTCCTATAGCAAAGGGAGCTTGCATAGTATAGGTGAGTGGTGAATATGCACAGAGAGTGGGGATGACAAATATGACAAATAGAGACAGGAAGTCAGCTGCAGAAATCCTTAGGCAGATCCACCAATGGGCAATGAGTGCTTTCTGATCCAGAAGTAAAACATACCTGCACGAAATAGGAAAACTTGCACAGTATGAAACTCATACAGTCCTCATTTTTTATTGTGGCCTACCCAACCTTCATATATGTTGAAGCCATGTTTCCCAGAATTTCCAGCCTGCTTAGCCAAGGGCACAGCATGGAGAGCTAGAGTCCCCAAATGTAAGCGTAAAGAGTACGAGCTTGGAGGAGGATACCCGTCACCATGGCACACACATTTGGCATTCGAAACATGCTCTTTTGTGCCATCTACATTCACCATCTACTTCTGCCAGTTTCTTGTTTAAAATGAATTTGTGTGTGCATGCAAATTAATGTTGCAGTTTTCTTGGCAAAGTTAGCCAGAAGCGGCTTGCCATTGTCTCCTTCCTAGGGCTAAGACAGAGCGACTGGCCCAAGGTCACACACCGATTTGTACTCAAGGCAGTATTAGAATATATAGTCTTTCAGTTTCTAGTGTGATGTCTTAATCACTGCACCAAACTCTCTTCAAGTCATAATGGAAACATTTTTTTTCAATGTCCTTCCTGGTCCACCCCCACCCCCAAATATCATACTTTTAAGTCAACGAATAGGGGAAAGGATGAAAGAGGACAACTATGGAATGCACACATCATCCCAAGAGAAACACCCTGTGAGATCACAATTATCTAAGGACACTACTGTCTAGAAATCATTTTGCTGTAATATTATTGATAGGGAAAATACACTCACAATTAGGCCTTCTTTTTTCTTGGATGTGTGTGTGTGTGTGTGTGTGTGTGTCATAGGGTCTATTCGAAATTAAGTTCTATATCTGAATAGTTAACCAAGACTGTGGATCCCAGATTATTTTAAATATATTGGTATACTTAAGATAGCAAAGGATGGCAACAGCTAAGTATGAGGTGACTGAAGTAGGAATGTCTATGAGCAGGGCTTCCCAATCAAGGAATGATGTGCATCTAATGCACAATGCATAATTGTGCAACTGTCTTCTTGGCCACAGCTGCCCCCTATTCTTTCAACAGTAGCTGCAAGTCCAGAATGACCCCCAGATTGTACATGGATCCTCTTTGGAGTGACACTATCCAACCCAGAATAAGAGAAAGAACCAATAGTGCCTGACACCCACTTTTTATGAGTGAGTTGCCTGGAGGAAGAAGTTACCTCAGGCAAGGTTGAAAATTATTTAGTTGGTATCACAATTGCATTAGTTTTTTGTGTGTCGTCTGTGTATAACCCTGTCTTCTTTTGATTCTTTTAATAAAGTTGATTTTTGTTTAAATTCTGAAGTTGCCTTCTGTTACCTCAACTTGATTGAACTATCGTTTCTCAAAGTTTTAGTTTACCTTTTTGTATTTAGGGTGGGGCAAGATTTCTCTTTAATTCTCTCCTAATTACTCAGAAGGCTGCTTTAGAAGGAAGAAAATGGTTTATAGAGAGGGTAGAGAAAGTAGGAGCAAGGATACTTAATTTGTTAACCACTGTTCACCCATGGCACAGGTTACCACTGAGCTGAAGAACTTCAGAAGAAGGGCTGGTTCAACCCTGAGGGCATCTTTTCACCTTATTATGTTAATTATTATACATTATATAATTAGATATAGTGATGTGATTGTTATATAATATAATAAATTATACATTATGTATATAACATTTTATTAATATATTCATTATATGCTACATGTAAATAATTATATATAATGTAATAATAAGGAATTAATAATTATTAAAAACTATATCAGCAAAGCATGCAGCTACATAATCTAACAGCATACTTTTGATTTGCTGCAGTATTTTCTACCCTGTTAATATTTTCCATTTCCCTTTTTTAAGTTAACAAAAGAAACATTCCAGAAAAACATAGTGGCAATGCACTTCCATGTTGTTCCCAATAACTTATTGATAATTTCCAGGGGTGGGATCCAAATTGTTTAACAACTGGTTCTGTGGGTGTGGCTTAGTTGGTGGTCATGGCCAATTCAATATCACTCACATCGAGGCACGCATCTCCTCGTCTGGCCTCTCAAGACTGTGGGGATGCTGCAACAATCGTAAGTGTAAAAAATGGTCATAAGTCACTTTTTTCAGTGCCATTGTAACTTTGAATGGTCACTCCACACAAGCAAAGTACCAGCAAAGGAGGGGGGAAAAACTCCAGAGAAGTTCCTGAAAACAGGAAGTCTAGTCCTGCCAAGAATGTAATAAGGGTTAATTGAGAGGCAGTTTCTGTAAGCAACACCAGAATGTTTCCTTCCTGCCTTTCTTACAGGATTAGGCCAGTAATTTCTTCTAACAACCGGTTCTCTGAACTGCTTAGAATGTTAACAACTGGTTCTAGCAAATAGGTGCGAACTGGTAGAATCTCACCTCTGATAATTTCATTAGGAAATTATTTTCAACATGGTCATTAGGAGCTAAGTGCAACTTGAAGGAATTCTCATATTTCCAATAATACCTTTATTATATTGAAAAATCATTACAACCCCCCCCCCCCATGCAGAGTCATCTGTGATGTCAGTTGGTTGGATGGTCTTGCCTCCCTGAACATATTATGCCTGAGGTATCCTGCTTGAGACCAAAAGAAGAGATCACAGAAAAGAAGGGCAGCCTAAGGATTTAGACAGTAAAGATAGCTACAAAGGAGACTGAAGAATTTTATTGCTTGGTAGGCAGAATTCCTGCTCAGACTTCTTCTTAAAGTAATAAACCTCTAGCAGGGACACCGGTGTCCCATTTTGCCAACATCTCATGTCCAGAGGGCTACCTGGCTTCATAAACTCTGAAATTCTGGATGTAGGCATGGTGAATTTACAGAGAAAAATTGGTCTAAGCTTAAACCTTAGGAGTCTGTTATATCTGTTTTTTTTTTTTTTTTTTTAAATTCCACAGTAGTGATCTGACACAATGGCTTCTTGACATGGGTGGAAAAGTTGTATCCACCCCAAAAGGACTATTCTACAAATGAGCATCAAGGATGTTTATCTTGCATCAGCGGACCAAAAATGTTGTGATTTATTGGGGTATGTCCTGTATGCTATTTTAAAACTATTGAGAAGAATTTTTAAAATCTATGCTGGAGAAAGAAAAAGACACATAATTCTATCTCTTGCCCTGATTGAACTAAGTCATCAGTGTGATAAAACTGATAAGCCTGCTATTTTATACTTTGGACACTTAGGATTTTAATATAAATCATATAATTACATATATTGTGATCTTATATAACAGTCTTTTTTTCTATTAGAAAATGGGAAACACTTTGTTTTATAAATTTGCATGTATGTATCACTCTAGACATACCAAGTAAGTTGCATTTAGTCTAATAGTTTTAAAGTTTGCAAATTTGTTTTAAAATGTTAAATGTTCCTTTCTTCAGCATTCTTTTATCAAGCCTCTGTTTTGAAGGTTGTTTATCTTGCTGTAATTCTATTTTACATTATTAGAAACTTTTTCAGCTACTATCTGTCTCAGTGCAGAATATAGTAATATTTCATAAGTATACCAGATTTACAAGTGCTGTTTTTCAACTAGACACATGATACTGAAAAACCGCAGCATTATCCTGCTTCAGAAATCTGCCTGTAGAGAATGACACAAATATAGTTCTCAAAGCTGCAGAAAGCCTATGGCACAAATTGTGAACAGTTACAGCTAAGGGAATACATATGCTTTATTGATTGATTGATATTGCATTACTTTGTAATCTATTATGTGGTAGCATAGAGATAAAATCCTTCAGATGAGGCATTGTTTTCCCAATTATAAAGAAAAAAGCTTAATTCAACATAACAAAATTATTGATGGATGTATTTTCACACTACGCTGTAAGACTGATCTTTTGATGATAGCATAACATTTTAGTCAAAAATATTATCAATAAACTTTTTTAAAAATGAAAGAAAAAAAAGCAGGCAGAAAGCCAATTTAATATTGAACCAAAAATGTACTATTGGCAAAATGATTTGTAGCATCCATCTTATGGAATAGAATTTATTTTATCATCAAATGTGTTTTGCAAAACAAGAATTTTATTAATATTTAAATGCAACAGATAATTAGTTGTAACAAAAGTGATAACTTTGGTATATAAGTGACTATCAGGTACCTTTTAGTAACTCTTTAGTAATTTTACTTATCAGAGGACTATAATTGGGCAGATATTATGTTCCGTTCTTGGATTGCTTCTTTCCTAGCCTCTTTGAGTATTGGGTCTGGCCATAGTATCTTAGAGAGTTGTTCAACACTATTTTTTCTATAGTGCTATTAATCTTGTAGAGACAGGAAATCTCCCACATATCTTTTCATATGCAGTTTCTGTTAATCAATCAGAGTCTTGAACAGGGGCACAGAAAATCAGTAATAGGATTTGATTAGATTGCTCCCAGATAGTTAGCTTGTCAGCTACATATTGACTTATTTTCACCATCATTTATTATGGGATAACAACTCCTTAACTCACTTCAACCTTGAATTTGTTTACATACTCAGGGTTATGCCCCCTCTGAGTATGTACACCAATGAAGTAAACTAAGACAGGGATGATACAAATTGCCCACTATCATTTTTTTGTTTTCACCTTGAAATATTTAAAATGTGTTCTATTATCAGACTTCATCTGCTTGCTACCCTGACCAGATTCTTCACCAGAGAGCCACTGAATTGACAATACTATTGACAATAGTATTACTAAAAAGCATGATCAAGGCAAGGTTCTCTGGAAGCTGTAGATGGGGAGGAATAGGCTTAGGATCAAACCTAGTAGGACTAAGAGGCTATGGGTTTATGTCCCCTAATTCTAGGGACTTTCTCCCCCAGTCAAAATCTTAGCACAGTTAGGGGATCTTCATCATGTCCTGCTTGAAAAGCAGGTGGTAGCCATGGCCAGGAAGCCAATATGCTGTATATGGGATTGCCAACTGACCCAAAACACAGGAGCACAGATATTTACAGGTATCCCTTAATTTAACAATTAAATATCAAAGAAAGAACTTTATACAAACTTGGAAGTATTCCACACTTCTAACTAAAGATTTTTTCCCCAGCGGCTTTTGGTTGTCAAGAGAAGAAGATATCTTTGGTTCTTTTAAGATTGCCTAAGATTAAGAATGAGAAAAAGTGTTCCATTCATTTGCTGATGGCATGAAGATAAAACTCCCCAATAAAACCCAAGCAGATTGTTCTTTGGCCCAGGGGTCAATAAATGCCTCAAGCCATTTGATCCTTCTCTCCTGGACTCTGCCAGACAAGCCTCTTTCTCTCACAATAGAATCTCCTTTTGCAGGAAATGTCCAAAGAAGAAATGGTTCTCTCCTTGGTGGATTGGAACAATGCTTGGAGGCAGGCAAATGGTCAGCGTGGCATCCATCTTCAAGTTTCTTCTGAATGTGCATGTTGAGCATAGCTTCAGCCATCACTAGAATGCAACGTGAACCATTCCATCCACAGCATTCCTATCAGCCTAAAGAGAAGACTCTGCAGAAGATGAGATCCCAGGAGATATTTCTCTGCAGAACTGGAAGAAAAAAATCTCCTTGATCATCTTTGGTGGATCTGCTATTACAACATGGAAACCATGGAGAATTTTCAGAAGTTTTTACTCCCCTCTCTTTTCCAAAAGAGCCAGATTGTGCTTAGTTTTAAAAGAGGACATATAGGTAATCCTTGACTTTTGACCACTTGTTTAATAATGACTGCTGAGTCAGCATCAGAAAAAAGTGCTTTGCAATCTGAGCTTGCACTTATGACCATTGCAACACTTTAGTTACATAATGCATTTTGAGTGCTTGGGCAAATGGTTCGCATCCAGCAAAATAACACAAAAATACCACAATTGGGGAGACTGATCTCCTTCACATGGTCCCCTTAACACCTGTGGTGATTTGCTTTAAGAACATAGTAAAAATGGTGGTAAAATTGGGTTTAATCATGCAGTTATTCAACTTACAACTACACTGACTTACAACCAGGTTTCTGGTCCTTATTGTGATCATAGGCTGAGGATTCTTTGGATAGAAAAAAGGGCCATAATGTATCATAAGGCCAGGATCATGAATATTAATAGTCAGTTGGGGTGTTATGCCTATTATAGTAAATATGGAAATAATTATAATAATGATAATTATGGAAAAGTAAATAAACAAGTACCTAAATGGAGAAGCTCCTTCTCTTTTTGAGTAAACCTATAAAGTGCTCCATTATACAGAGAGACTTTCATATGGAGAGCCTTAATGAGCAGATATTCTCATAACCAGAAGTCAGTGCATTGCACACAATTTTCAATTTTTTTTCTGATCAACCATTTTGAAAGGAAAAATGAGATAATTAGCATAGTTGAAGACTGAAACTTAAAAAAATTTTTTTAAAATTTTTTGGAGTAACAATTGTTGCTTAGAAAAGCAAGATGCTTTTGAGTTTGAGAACTTGAGTATCTCAAACTTCTCCCATAAAATTGCACGAATGTAGGTTTCTTTACAGCCTCTATATTCTATTTAATTTGCTTTGGCAGATTAAACTTGTTCTCATGTTATGCATAGCCTGCCGACAAGTTTAAATAAACCAGTTAAGCTGGCTACAAATCAACCTTATCCAAGCAAGGATTATTATACTGACTACACAAGAACCAAATAGTAAGTACACAGAAGAAATATTGAATTACAAATTGAAACTATCTCATGGTGAGCCGGAGATTCAAAGAAGGATTGATTTGCAAACTTTCAATTCAAAGGTCACAAACTAATGAGTTATTTGCATTTGCAGATGTTCATATTTTGGAGTTTGCCCAATTCAATTTTTGATGTGAATCGTTGGTTATAGCAAAATGCCATAAAATCTTTGATAATTTCTATAATTATCCCAAACTCAAAGAAAAAACTAATACAATTAGATACTGGAACTGCGTTCATTAGAATTAGAATTCACTAGAATTTGCAGGACTTTCTCATCACCCAATTAATTTCTAAATGATATTCCTGCTGTGATGTGTGTGAGAGGAATTAAATGATAATCATACTAAAATCAGCAAGCAAGTTTCTATTATATTTCTGATCATGAATACATCCTTTCTTTTCACTCTCTTTTTTTTAAATAGTTGCTGAAAAAAATATATAGTCATTTTTACTGTTTCTCATTGTACATTACTTAGTGCACCATCCAACTCATTCATGAAGGTCACTTATCACTTCCCTAACAAAAGAAAATAGGATTTTAACATCAAATTCTGCAGCATAAAAGCATGTCTTTACTATATACTTCTATGACTTTGTGTGCACATGAGTGCTGGATGTTACTTAATTTTCCAGTGTTTTGTAACAGGTAGTCTGGTTGATCTGTTCTATAAGGAAAACATTGCAATCTTAGTACAAAATAAGATGCAGGCTTTTGTTAATATAATAAAATAAAATAAAAATGATCAAAGCAATCTATTTCTCTTAACCAGATATTGCCATGAAAGGTAAGTCAGCATCTGGTCCCAAGAGAATTTCAGAGCATAATTTAAAAAGGGAAATTTGAAATGTGTTCTCTGTTTGAATTAGAATATGGCTGCATCCAGTGTAAACACAATAGGAATTTTCTCTTGTGTTTTCTTAGGTTTGCAAGATGAGCTTTTTCAAGTGATATGTGGAGCTCTCTGCATGATGTTATAATTGAAACATTGTTGTATGTTACAAGATTCAGTTTTTGATCTCCTCTTCATAATAGTCTCTCTTTAATCTTTTTTCTCTCTGTTGCCTCATTTTGCCTTCTGAGTGCATTACGCATGTTGAATACCATTATTGCTTTTGGTTATTAACTAGGGATGAATTTGGAAAAAGTAATTTTGTGCTGCTTGATGTAGCAGAATAAGCTGTCAAACATCATACCAGGTGACAGTGTGATGGCCTTCTATAGAGCTCGAACTCAGTATGTGTTATAGCTGGAAGGCTATAGGTAATCAGACAGGATTACCCATGGCAGCTTTATTAAATATCTGTGGAGGTCCACTGTGGCTGCCACCAGATAATATGAGTTTCCTGTATGAAACAGGAAATTATTAATAAACTGGATTGACTGTTCGGAATGCCTTTGCAAAAGTTTATCTAATTTTATTTTCTAGGGAGATGAATGTCAAGTATTAGATTTATTATTACTTAAGGTGTAGGCCTTTTACGCTATGAAGTGATTACCTTTTAATTTGTTATATTTCCCTGGATGCTTGATGATATTAGCATTGGTTTAAACCAGACTGTTTCCATCCTCATTTCCAAATAAATAAATTTTGACACATCAGAATATTCCTTCCTTCCTTCCTCCCTCCCTTCCTTCCTTCCTTCCTTCCTTCCTTCCTTCCTTCCTTCCTTCCTTCCTTCCTTCCTTCCTTCCTTCCTTCCTTCCTTCCTTCCCTCGCTCCTTCCCTCTCCTTTGCCAAAATATTTTGCCTACCCCTTTTATTCTGAATGTATTACTGTGTGTATAGGAAGTACAACAAGTAAATATGTATGTATATTATCTAATAAGTTATTGGTGGGTGTTTAGTAGTTTTAGGGAGTAGAAAATATAGATGGGAGAATGTCTAGGCTTGCTTTTTCAAGTACATAAAGGTAGTTATATTGTATTTTTATTGACTACTCATCCATTTCAGGACACAGATATGGATTTTTGCTCCTAATGGTCTAAAATGAATCAAATCACAGTGTTTGAAGGAACATGTTGTTTCATATGAGGTTGCAAGCTGACTCAGTTCTTTATTAAAGGTCTTGCTTCTGTATTCCACTGCCATGTGAAAAAACCTTTCTTTTCTATCTTCTTTAGAACAAATATTGTGCCAGAAGTCTGCAAAAGTTTGTCTAGGTTCCTTAAAAATTCCTTCAAATTCCTTTGGTATTATTTTTCAAAATCTGGATTTGAAGAAAAAAATCCTTATAATATCTTTCATTGGGATTTAATTGAAATGTAAGAAGTCAGGGAAGATGCAGATAGAAAGATAATTGTAAGTGGAAAACTGGACTGAAAGGGCATCTTTTAGCTCAAATTAATGTTATATTATATTCCATCTATGCAACTTTCATCTAATTGTTAAATAAAAATGGATTTATATACATTTCATCCCAGACTTAAAGAAGATAAGGATGGTGATGATTACAAAGCTATTATTCTATTTTTTCCTCTGCTACTATCAGTTTAACAATGGCTTATATCTTAATTTTTAAAATGATTATATCTTAATTTTAAAATGATATGGCAGGATTAAACAATCTTCTTATGTCAAGGGCTGCAGGGAAAATGCATCATTAGGACCAAAAAGAATATGGCATAGGAAACAGTAAGCAAGGCCATAGATAAAAATGGCTTAGGATGTCTCTTTCTGATACTCTTTTCTATTTCTCCCAAGCATAAGGTAATATCTGGACATAAACTGTTTCAACTTCTACTGTTTCAACAATGCTATAGAGCACTGCACACCAGGACAACTAGTCACAAGAAGTTTTTTCCCAAATGCCATCACTCTGCTAAACAAATAAGTCCCTCAACACTGTTCAACTATTTACAAAGTCTGCATTACTATTACTATTAATCTTCTCATCACTCCTTATCACCCATCCCTTCCCACTTGTGACTGCATAACTGTAACTTTGTCGTTTGTATCCTAACAATTTATACTGACTGTTTCCTAGTATGATTCGATTGTTTATTGTACCCTATGACTATTATTAAGTGTTGTACCTTATGATTCTTGACTCTTGACAAATGTATCTTTTCTTTTATGTACACTGAGAGTATATGCACCAAGACAAATTCCTTGTATGTCCAATCACACTTGGCCAATAAAGAATTCTATTCTATTCTGTTCTGTTCTGTTCTGTACTGTTCTGTTCTGTTCTATGCTATGCTATTCCATAAGATTGCAGTGAAGGTTTCTTCACAAGTTTGAAGTTCTGAAGTAATGTCTTGAAAATAAACCAAGGATAGTTGATTGCTCTAGAACCATAATATGACGATTCCTGTTATATTGTTTTAAAGTTATGATTGAGAAACAGTTTGGGAAACATTTGTGTGGGATCAAGCAACACCATCCCATAGTATATTTAATAATTAAATTAATAATTGGTGTCAATATTGGGCCAAGCTATCTCATCTTTTATTCAAATGTTCATTTAGTTTGGAAACTGCTGGATGATTTATAGATTCTAGTTTTCTAGGATACACTCCAAATTGGACATCAATTGTAGCAGACAAAGAAATCATATAGTCATTTCAGGCACACCTTTATCTTCTCAGAAAGATTAAAAATGTAGCACCTAAGGTTTAGCTCTGTAAAGTTTGACAAGCACTGAAACAAAAAAGGAAGTGTAAATTTTACTAATCAAAACATCTGTACTATGCAGCCATTTACATTTTCCTATCAAGACATGAGAGAAATGTTAATTTTAGATGACTTCTTTATGACCTATAATTACTATCATTAAGAAAGCTCTGGAGACTAACAGGGAGCTTTGACTGAAATACAGTTTGACATGTTCTATAATTAATGCTGAATTAACATGCTATAGTATGTGCCTCAGAAGAAAAAGGGTTTTTTCTCCTCCATCTCTTCTCCTCCCTCCCAAACAGAAAGTCAAAGAAATTGTATTCTGGTAATGATTTCTAGAACAAGTTGACTGCATTATGCCACCATTTTTCTTTTACATCAAGTCCTCCTTTTAAGACTTTTTAAATTATAAAAGTATACAGCCTGTTTGTTTGAAGCAGAATGCATAAGGCCATTAACTGATGGCCTTTGCAATTTCTATCCTGCCTTTCTGGATCTAATATTATAGGCTTAGTTTAGGTTAATTGAACATAATGTATATTTCCAGCCTTGGTTTTTATATATTTATATATTGTATATTCAATAAAATAAACATTTTCCCTAAACCCCTAAGCAAGTTTTAAAATCTGTTATATTTGAAATAATTTTGAAATTATAATGGGAATATGCTGTCAAATTATTTCTTTCAATACACAGAAAACCTTTAGCCTTTTTGAGAATGACTATTCCATAATTACAGATTTATTAATAAATTTATAAGGTTCTGAAGAACTAATACAATAAAAAAGTCATAGCCAATATGTAAGAGTATAAATAAAATAAGCTGCTTGTTAGGTCAGTTTTGATTTCTTGGTTTAAGAAGCTTTTTACAATAGGAGGAAACTGCATCCTACATAAGTAACAGATAGATAACAGATAATCAAGGTTGGAAGGGACCTTGTAGGTAATCTAGTCCAAACCCCAAGCAGGAGACCCTACACCATTTCTGACAAATGGTAGTCCAATCTCTTCTTGAAAGTCTCAATGGCGGTCCCACAACTTCCGAGGGCAAGGTGTTCCATTAGTTGATTGTTCTCACTATCAACCAATGGAACATCTTGCCCTTGGAAGTTGTTTGAGGTGTACAATCATGATTTCATATGTTATTATTTTTGATAATAGTTCATCATTCTGGAATCACTGGGCCCATTCAGTTGGCAGAGTCATAGGTGGTTTGTTCTTGATTCCACAAATGGGGTGAACCAAATATAATAATTTAAAAATGAGTAGTGAAATGGACAGGTATGCCAGCAGTTAAGAACTAAAAACAATGAAAGCATTTATAAGCTATTTAACAGCTTTTTCATTCATATATTTAATCCAACCTGGAATTGTTTCATTCCTTCTGACTTCAAACAACACTATGTTTTGCATAACTTCTGAAGTGGGCACTCTCGTGTCCTTAAGCAGGGTCAGAACTATTGTTTTAAATCATCTTGTTGCCATCTGCTTTCTCAGTGGGGAATTTCATGCTATCTTCTACACAATCCAGATTTTCATTCAGATGAGTCCGTTTATTGTACAAGTGCTTATTCTATCTGCCTTATGCCCAGAATATGATTATTGTGGTTCTTTGAATAGTCAGCCAGATATTCAGACTAGGTTTGGTATTTTTATCTTGTTATCTTGTTTTATCTTGTTCTTCCCAAGGACCTGGAATAGGCAAATGCTTGGTTGTGTTAAAAGTATGATTGCAGGATGTAAGCTGCTCCAAGTAAAACTGCCTTTTGTAATTGACTGATGGCGAATTTGTTGATGCCAATTGTGCTCAAGTGGTTTTCCAGTTGTTTTGGGATTTTCTTTGGGTGGGATTATTATTTAAGATGGAGTTGGGTGTTGTAACTATGTATCATTCATGTGTTTGCAACTATGTATCATTGCAACTATGTATCATTCATGCATTTGCAACATTGTATCATTCACATGTAATCATTAACTTCTGTCTCTTCAGTGACCTTTGCAAGGCATGTACAAGGGACAAGGAGCTAGACGATTGTTAATAAGCTTATCCACATTGTAAATAATCTGTCCGGTATGCAGCTTTGTAAACATGCACATCCTGATGAGATTACCATGTTTGACTTGAGCTTTGATTAAATCATTTTCTTGTAAAAAAGCACAATAAAAGAGCGTGTGCCAAGACATTCGGGGCACGCTCATCAAGAGGAAACCTCGCTTCCTGTCGTTTCTCTTCCCTTCGCTCCCTATCATGAGCCGCCCATCAGATGCGGGATGGCAGATACCGCATTCTGGTGACCCCGACGTGATTCTCTAAGGGGGATACGTAGCGACGCGCCCATATCTTATCAGCTCGATGGGAGCTGTGCATTGCCAGGCCTGAAGCGAATTGCACATCATCGGATCTGAAACATGGTCTCGACTTTCGTAAGTATGGGTGGAAACTTTTCTCAACAACAGATGCAGCATCTGAAGGAATTGAGGGAGTTAGTCGCTTCTTCTAAATATTCTGCTAATTTAAAGGGCTCGCCTGTAAAAATGAAACCTATTGCTACATTATTGGCTTATGTGTGGCAACATTGTCCTAATTATTTAGAGGAAGGGTCCTTAAAAATTTCCACTTGGCAAAAAATTGGCGAACATCTCCATAGTCCTCCTCGTGCACCTATTGGCATTTTGGTCACTTGGAGGAAAATTATGGAGGCTTTAAAAGTCCATTATAAAATAGAAGCAGGGAGTATGTTTGAATCTCCCCCGCCATGTTATGATAACTTTTCAATTTTCCCTAACTCAGGCAGAAGCTGCTGCCATTATTCAACAATGCCCCACATGTAGTAAGCAAGGACATTCCATTCCCATAGGAGTAAATCCTAGAGGATTAAAAGCTTGTGAAATTTGGCAAATGGATGTAACTCAGTATCCACCTTTTGCCCCTTGGAAATATTTGCACGTTTCCATAGATACATATTCAGGGTTTATTCTGGCTACTCCTCAAAGGGGAGAAACTGTAAAACATGTCATCAATATTCAATTCGTACCTTTGCCTCGCTGGGACGTCCAAAAGAAATCAAAACTGACAATGGACCTGCCTATACAAGTTCTGCTTTCCAGGACTTCTGTAACAGATGGGATGTAACCCACAAGTTTGGGATTCCCTACAACAGCCAGGGGCAGGCTATTGTGGAACGAGCGAACTTATCTCTGAAACGTGCTCTTGATCGATATTCGTTGCGGGAAAAACCCCCGAACCTCCCAGCATTGCAAAATTCTCTTAACATTTGTCTTTACACTTTAAACTTTCTTAATCTGACTGGCATTCCTCCCACTTCTGCTGCTTCGCGTCATTTTTCCTCCCCCTCCCCCCCGCCTAACAGACCTCTGGTATATTATCGCAGATTGCCAGATCCTGCCTGGCAGGGTCCCGCTGAGCTTCTCACTTGGGGACGAGGCTACGCTGCGATCTTACTGCCAGACAAAACCACTTGCTGGATCCCTGGTAGGGCGGTTAGACCCTATCATGGGAATTCCTCCGCTACATCTGTATCTTAAAACTCTTCCTGATATTCTTGCCTTTTTTCTTCTTTGCAATTTCTGCCTTACTTCAACAAAACCTATGCTTCCTGTCAAAAGACTATTTGTGTTAAAACCATTTCATTAACAGAAGGCTATTATACTTGTTCCATGTGGGTACGTCATGAAAATGCTACCCGTAGTTTTCATTCTGTCACTTCTGTTTTATTTAAAGAACACTCTACCACTCGCTCTTTTGTTCTTTCTTTACTCTTCCTATGGAAAGGAACCTTAAAATCTTTTCCTCTATTCAATCTAAAACATAGGGGGACCTAAATGTCCTTCTATTGTATTATGGGTTTCCCCACCCCAACTAACATCCTTGATGAATTACCAAATTAATCTTTATTGTCATTATTGTAATTATTATCCTTTTTCTACTAATTGCATTCCCTCCTCATTTCGCAAATGTTCTACAACTAACTTGTCCATAGCCCTCTCTCCTGCTTGTCATGTTTTTATATACCCAAACTCTGATCCTGTCAACAAACAACGCTTCAAAAGAACTGTCCATGACGATCCACAGAAGCCTCATAGAAGATATAATATTGCTTGGACTATAACTGACTTTCAAGGAGTTCGTTTAAGTTCTACAACCAATTTTTCTTGCATAGAAAACTTCTACCCACCACTTCAATTCGATTTGGCAGACGCACCCACATAACCAGGGGACATTCTGCAATCTACACCACTTCAGGAGGAACTTTAACATCACGCCTGAAAGGAATGTATTTTATCCCTGGCAATAATTTTGTTTGGACTTGTTCCACCGGTCTCATGGCATGTGTCCATGGGGATGAAATTGTTAAATCCAAATCATTTTGCATTCAAGTATGGCTTGTGTGTATAACTCTGATGATTTTATATCCCTACAGGTACCCATGGAATACCCCCTCTTGCAAAATCGTAAAGATTTAGATCTGTTATTTTTTTTTAAAAAAAAACAAGAGGGATTGTGTGCTATGCTTAAAGAAGAATGTTGTCTTTATGCTGATGGCAGGGGGGGGGGGTTCGTTTTCTATTTCGCCATGGTTTACAACCTTTTTAACTGCATTGGCAGGATCATTAATAATCACTATATTGACATGTATTATAGGACCTTGTTGTTTTAATAGAATATTGCAATTTTTAAAAATCAATTATCCTCCATAACTGCTGATGTTAATGTGCTATTGCAAGCTCATGTTATATCCTCAACACCGGACGAAAAAATGTCATTGCTGAGTTACCGCTCCTTGGACAACCCTGACGCTGACGGGTCGCACTCTTGCCTAAATGACGGGGACGGCGAACATTTCAGAAAAATGGTTCCTGTCTTCTCGGACGAGGAAGAAGACTCGTCATAAATAATAAAAACAGAGGAGATGTTGTAACTATGTATCATTCATGTGTTTGCAACTATGTATCATTGCAACTATGTATCATTCATGCATTTGCAACATTGTATCATTCACGTGTAATCATTAACTTCTTTCTCTTCAGTGACCTTTGCAAGGCACGTACAAGGGACAAGGAGCTAGACGATTGTTAATAAGCTTATCCACATTGTAAATAATCTGTCCGGTATGCAGCTTTGTAAACATGCACATCCTGATGAGATTACCATGTTTGACTTGAGCTTTGATTAAATCATTTTCTTGTAAAAAAGCACAATAAAAGAGCGTGTGCCAAGACATTCGGGGCGCGCTCATCAAGAGGAAACTCGCTTCCTGTCGTTTCTCTTCCCTTCGCTCCCTATCATGAGCCGCCCATCAGATGCGGGATGGCAGATACCGCAGTTGGGTAGGCAAGAATAGGACCTATGGGCTCTTTTCCTGCTGTTTTTCTCTTACATTTGAAAGAGACCAGAAGAATGCCTTGTGAGGCCTACTTTATTCCATAAACAGATGGAATGGACCTTATCTCCTCCTGTCTCTTTCAAACTGCCTGTTTCTTTTCTGCTCCAGGATCCATCCCTGTAATCTTCTATCATTCAAATACCAAACTTAGCTGCCTGATTTCATCACTGTCTCAGCTACAACTGCAGGTGCTTCTCAGTGTTAGCTGCTTCTAAGAATTATGAGAGTTGGGCTTTTCTGTCAGTTCAAAGACTGTCCACTGTCTTGGACTATGGTAGAGAAGGAAGTAGCAAGCTTCTGCTGCTATCTACACATCTAATAACAACTCTTGCTGCAATAGGTTTATTAAATTCATTTTTGTATTGTCCAGCATACATTGCATTGTCCAGCAAACTTATCTGGGCAGTTAAAACAGATATAAAATCATAAATATAATATATAACTAGAAACATGTAAATCTAAGCCTAATATACTATATATCTAAAACAAATTAGAAGATGTACAGAATAAAACCAATGCAAAATCAACATCAATTATCTAAAATATACAACTTTTTCTTCAGCAGCACTAAAATCTAAAATTACTAGCATATTTTTTAAGATGAAGTATTAATAAGTATGACAAGATTTAAAAATATGCCAGAAGCCCAAGACATGTCAGTAGGAGAGGATCAATAAATCTATCAAGGTTGGGGTTTTTTTTCTCATCTAAACCTAAATTAATTTCAGACTGTAAATATTCATAGTATTCTTAATAGATACATTTTATTAGCACCTTTCTTACAATTGAGTTTCCCCAATATGTTGCTTTATGTATGTGCAGAGGTTTTTTTTGAATATGTATATATTTATCCCCAGTTTTGCCTTTGCAAATGGCATCAGAAAATGCTAAAGTGATGTCAGATTCACAGATAGCTTAAGATAACGAAAAAGATAAGACTGAATAAAATTTTTGACTGAAGTTATCTCTACTTATTACTCCCTAACTATGTGGTAGTTGAATCTCTTTCAAGAGAACCTTCCACAACTGAAAAAGATTTCTCCTATTATGTAAACCTATCAAGTTGGGAAGACTTGCATGATTATTTTAGGTATATCTGCAGTTGTCAAGAAAATATAATCTTCAGGTAATTTAGCTTGGAAACTAGTTCTTTCACTTGGAATCAGATCCTGGTTTTCAAAATCAGACTGGCAACTTGTGGGAATGTATAGATTTCCATTTGAGCTTGCATTCCTAGTGCTATGTAAATTAAAGTTTGCAATCATTTTTCAAAAGCACTGCTGTATTACAAAATGGAAAGTTTGTCAGAAAGTATATCTAAATAGGGTTGTTGCTAATGTATCAATAATTGATAGTAAGCTAAAAAAAAAAAAAACCAACCCTCAGATTCACTTTTGTCTTTACTAAGAGCACTAAGTTGTCCTCCAAAAGCAACAAGCCACGAAACAGATCGTTTGCTCCTTTCTAATTCAGGGTAAAATCTCATCCAGCCAGATGAGTAGCCCATTAACAGCAGTTCTGCTTTTAACTGGTTTGATTGAGCATTGGCCTTCATCCAGTTCATTATGAGACTCTGGCCACACTAACTTTTAATAACTTATTTATTAATTTTGTACGACTAAATGAATACTATCCATCGCAAAAAGAATATGTTTGCTGAATGCTCCTAAATTCCATTCTTAACACAGCTTAACATCTTAACATATTTTCTTAATTTTTTAAAAACCCTTTCAGCTGCAGATGTTTTCATTGCATTCTCCATAGAGATATCCAGTTATTTTCACTCAAGCTTGTAGTTTCTATAGAATCCAACAATGTAAATGATTTGTTAAAACTAATCCTTCCAGTATGCTTTGTCTGGAATTTGTCCACATCAGCTTTTATTAACCAACCTGCTGTCTGCTGTCCTGTTTCCTCTGGTTTTTCTTTACAGTGTTTTCCAGTCTTAGGTTTCATAAATAATATTGTGTCATTTGACACTTTATTGTTCAGTCTTTCTAAAGACCATTAATAAATATATTAAATAATGCATGCAATAGTAGGGCTCTTTGGGGCACCCTGCTATTAACCTCCTTCCATGTTGAAAATTGACCGTTCTTTCCTAATCTTTGTTACCTCTTAACTGATTTCTAATCCTTGACAAAACTTCACCTCTCACCCCATGACTACTCAGTTTCCTTAATAGCCTCTTGTGAGAGACTTTATCAAAGGCTTTTTGAAAGTCCAAATAAATTATATCCACCAGCTCCCTTTCATCTACTCTTTTCTTCACTCTCCCAAGAATACTAATAGGTTGAACAGAAACCATTCTCTTTTCCAGACTCTGAACTGTCTTGTCCTTATCATGTCACATATGTCTTTGCTGTTCTTATAGGTCTAACATTAATTTTATTTTTCTCATCATTTCTCTATAGGGGATGCAGGTATGTAACCTCACAAGTATGCAATTTCCAGAATTATCCAGAGCTGCCCATTATGATTGCTTTCAGGTCAGCTATTCTACTAGATCAGGGGTGTCAAACTAACATTGTCATGGTGGCATCACATGACGTGTCAGGACTTTGTCCCCTTTTGCTAAACCAGGTCTGGACATGACCATTGCCTGATACATCCAGCCCACGGACTGAGGTTTGACAGCCCTGTACTAGAAGATTGCTATAAATGTTTTTGGTTAATATGGATAGAAATGTAAGCTTAAGATATAGGAAAACAATCAAATAGGTAAGGCTAGACTATTTACCTGAATGCCAGCCATTGGAATCCCTCTAAGGCAATGGACTGAAACAGACTAAACAAAGAATGACTACAGCTTTGACTCTTTAGTAAAGAAAAGTTCATGGAGTTTGTAAGTTTCTATGTTAACTTCTGTAAATAAACTTCCAAGGAAACATGGATCAAATGAGGATGTTTATTTGTAACCAAATATCATTCACTTGATGAACATTCCTTATACTATAATTAGTTTGATTTTAAATCATATCTGACACCAATTGCTAGGTGTAATGCTAGGTCATCGTAAGGCAGGTATTGGGAAAATACCAATACAAATTGTGTGTGTATATGTGCACTTTTCATATTGATATTAATAACTATTATGGCTAGTTAATGATATAAAGTAGAAAGAATATTGAAAGCAGTCTACCTCACCCCAACTTCCAAAAGTAACATGATGTATCTGAGAGTTGCCTTTTGTAAAATCACTATATTCTCTCCTTGATTAACCTTATTCCCTTTCTAACATGCATTGTTCAGTGTTTAGAATGCAGCATTGCAAGATAACGCTGCTCACAGTCTGGAGTTTGATTCTAACCAGGCTCAAGGTTGACTCAGACTTCCATCCTTCCAAGGTCAGCACCCAGATTGTTAGGGGCAATGTGCTCTCTCTGTAACCACCCAGAGAGTTTTGTAAAGTAGTATGGGGAGGTATATGAATCTAAGTGCTATTGCTATTTGCTTAACTAGATTCGCCTCCAAGCAATGTTTTGTGTTCCTTGTGTTTAAATTTATTTAGTAATTAATTTCAGAGTAGTGTGATTACTAGGAACTCAGTACATTCAAAATAAGATTATAAAATAATGTTCATTGATCTCTATGTGACTGAAGATATTAAAACTTTAGTTAAAGCTGGTTTTACTACAAAAATGCTCAAAATAAAATATACAGAAAAAAGAGACAAAGGGAAAGATAATAGCTACTCAGTATACACAATTTTCTGTAGCTTGTCTGAAAAACGTCTTTACTTTTTATTCCAGATCCAGTCATCCAATAGAGAAATGGCAATACTAAAAGTGAAACATTGCACAACTGGGAATGCTTTGGTAAAGTAATTAAAAACACTGTTCTTTGTTATCATCTCATATTTCTTCACAAAATTTTGTTTTATAAAGAGCAAAACTATTACTGTGTAACGCTTACTGTTACTAATTACAGATGAACAAAGATGTGTCCAGCTATGTTAGTAGCAGAAGGAGGAATATCCCAAAGCTCAGATAATGTATTTTAGTCCTGTCTAGAGGGAAAGTTTTCTTGCCTACATTCTGGCAATTTTCCAAGGTTGGATGGAAGAGAAGTATATCCATATGTGTATTGAAAAACAAGCCAGCAAGAATTTAAATCAACCAAAGAAGGAAGACTGTTCTCTTTCCTTTCTGGTGGAATAATGAAGGATATGCATTATTGGAGTTCTCTAAAACTTTGTATTGTAAAATAAAAGAATCTTCAACTATTTCTTCATTCATAACTATGCAATTCTGTATTTTCCTTGCTTTCAGGGTGTGTAGGGGAGAAGTAATTCATTCAGAGAAAGTTCATTAAAGGATGAAGTCATGTGATATCATCATAGAAATATTTGGGCATTATTGATAAAACCTGAATGAGAATAGGAAGTGCATAAGGAAAGGTTCTTTAGCAACAAATTAAATTTATCATATTAGGCCATTTTTTCCAAAGTGCTCACTCCTTCATCTTAACTATATAAGCCAGGGCTGTCAAAGTCACAGCCTACAGACTGGATGTGCCATGTGCTGATCCTGCCCATGCCCAGTTTAGTGAAGGGGAAAAAAGTCATGAACTTGTGATGACACGAGTTTGACACCCCTGATATAAGCCATTTTAACCTAGGAAATTTCTTAAATTGGCACTACCAGATCTCACCACCAGATCTGTTGCCACTAAAAACTAAATTTTCAAAGCTAAACCTGCCAAACATTCTCATTAAAATTGACAGATAACTGTTAATACCAGTTCTCTATATTGTCAATTACAAGTAGTCCTTGACTTACAACCATTTGTTCAGTGTCTATTCAATGTTACAAAAGTGGTGAAAAAAGGGACTTATGATCACTATTCACACTTATGACTGTTGCAGCATTCCCATAGTCACATGATCAAAATGTAGACATTTGGCAATTGGCATGTATTTATAACAACTGCACTGGCCTGGGGTCATGTGATCTCCATATGTAGACCAGCTGAGTTTAATAAGCAAAGTCAATGGGGAAAGCCAGATTAGCTTAGCAACTGCATGATTCACTTAAATGCAGTGATTTGCTCAACAAATGTGGCACAAAAATTAAAAAATGGGGCACAGCACAGCTATCTTGCTTAGCAAGGGAAATTGTAGGCTCAATTGTGGTCATATGTCGAGGGTTATCTATATTAAGTGACAGGATGATGACTTGATTGTATTTGCAAGTGAATAAACTTTACCACATCTAGAAATTCATTGCATTTCTTCAACCTGATGTCATCCAGATGTGATAATTTGCATTTTCTAGTTTTTCCTTTGCTAGCAAATTCATTGGGAAGAAATCATTGCAGGGGGCAGAATACCACTTTTATTGAGTTTTTAAATGTGTGTGTGTGTGTGTGTGTGTGTGTAAATATGGAGATACCAGCGCAGTGCTAGATGTGGCCTTTTACCCCATAGCACAAAGTGTGAAAAAGTATTATGGAATGCTGCATATTGCTATTTACCTCATAGTCTATAACAGATGTGGATGACACTTACGATATGCTTCATATAATCAATCTGTTCAACTATGGCTCGAAGGAGAAAATCATTTATATTCAGTGTCATTATATTATTGAATATCAGTTCTTTGAAAAACCGTTTGCTGTGCTTGCTGATTTTTCTTGAAACAATCTGTCTTGTGAAAACAAGATGGTATTCTAGATGGCCCTATAATCTAAGTAGGTCTGACGTCCGGAGATCAGGCTGAAACCAATATTTCCAGAAACAAATGAAAAGCACGTTCTAAAGTATTTGTATTTGCTTATGAGTATGGTTTCTCTTTAAACACAGGTGTTTCTAATACTCAAAGTACCCCATCTCCTCCAATGATTTGATATGTAATCTGCTCTGCTCATAAATAGTTGTAGCATTGCCAAATTCATATTGCAGTAACAAGAAAAAGACACATTATTTTTCTTTTGTAAATGGCTTGTCCAGATCTTAGAAACCTTGCCAGAAGCTTAGAGAGAAAAACTTAAGAGGAAACCAGTAGCTTTCTCTCCAACTTATTAACTTATAAAGTGCCTTAGTTGAGGGTCTGTTTGTTCACTTCATAGAAAGGTTGACCAAAGTTACTCTTAAAGGCAGATTCGGGTATAATAAGATGAAATGTCAATGTGAGGAATGCTGTCCTCCTGCCCCCCCCCCCCAGCCTTTGGTTTAGTATTACTAATACTAGTTTGGTTCAGACATCTGGTTTTGCATTGGTCTTAAACATTACATGCAACAATTTGTTTTTTTGACCTCCAGTATCCTTATCAAAACACACCAGGCCCTTTCATTTGAACTTTGCCTAGGAACCACCATGGAGTGTATCTGTGTGTTTCTGCACTAAAAAAGTCAATCTGGCAACTACAAAGCCCCACTCCTTTTTTATGTTCCACATATGTATGAGAGATGTAAAAACTGGCAGGGCTTTGGTTGCACGCTTATGACTGCTGTCTTGACATTTTTGATTGCCTATGGATACCTATGTGTGTACATAGAATATATGCATATTGTATGTAAGTGAGCAGGATTATGTTTAATATTTTTTTCTTAAAAGCTGGTTTTGAAAGCTCATGAGAAGAGAATTTATCTACAGACAGATTTTATGTGTGACTGAGAATTATAGAAGCATGGAAGGATGGAGCTGGAAGGATGATCTAGTCCAACTACCATGACATGCTGTAGGTCAGTAGTTAACAACAAGCTAAGTAGAGAAAAAAAATTAAAAAATTCTATCCTTAAGATAAAGGTAAAGGTTCCCTTCGCACATACGTGCTAGTTGTTTCCTGCTCTAGGGGGTGGTGCTCATCTTAGTTACAAAGCCAAAGAGCCAGCGCTATCTGAAGATGTGTCATACCTCTGTCGGAATCTGATTTAGAGGGGGAGGCTGAACATGTGACAGGGAGTGGGAGTATAGCTCCATTGGCTGTGGAAAAAACTGGGGAAGGGCAAAGTCTGACTGGACAGAGCAGGGGAGAGATAGAGCAAGGGAGAAGGAATTCAGAGGAAGACCCAGGCCCACCCCCTCTTCATCCTAGGACAGGGAGGAATGGAGAAAGGAGCAACATGAGTTGTATGGCTTACGTGGAGGAAAGGGCCCTGATTCCCTTCATTACTGCAGCTAGGAACACAGTGTTTAAAAAGGAAAGCATGCAGCAAGCTGTTGGGAGCAAATTGTGAATTTATTTGGTATTGTTGTGGCTTATCTGTGTTCCTGGCCTCTTCCCAACTGTGTGAGTTTTGCCATGCTGAAAGTCCTTCAACTTGCACTATCAAGTTAATTACTGCAGCTTGGTTTGTTTGGATTTTTAGTTATAGTCTGTATGTACCTTGTTTTGGACTGAATTTTCTGAAGTTAAAGGCTATTCCGGGGAGAGTTTTTCTCCAGCTGAAGGTAACCTAGACATTGGATATAATAAAGGCACTCTTCTTGCTTATTTGACTGTGTTGCCTTTGTGCCACGCCCCAGGTCATCACAAGATGTCTCCGTGGTCATGTGGCCAACATGACTAAATACTGAAGGTGCACAGAATGCTATTACCTTCCCACCAAAGTGAGCCCTATTTTTCTACTTGCATTTTTACATGCTTTCAAACTGCTAGGTTGGCAGAAGCTGGGACAAGTAACAGGAGCTCACTTTGTTATCTGGTGCTAGAGATTCGAACTGCTGAACTGCTGACCTTTCTGATCTACAAGTTCAGCATCTTAGCCATTGAGCCACTGCATGCCTTTCTATCCTTAGAATCCCAAATTAAATACTTTGATCAAATGTGTCCAACTCATGGCCCGCAGATCAAATGCAAGCCTGGACAGCTAGTTATGTGGCCCATAAGACCATAAACTTTTACTATTATTATGTTGTTTATATTTAACTATATTATATATTTTATATTCAGCCTAAGACAATTCCACTTCATTCAATATGGCCCAAGCAAGTGAAAAGTTTGGACACCCATGACTTAGGAGAGATTTCCACTGAGGTCTCTTGAGAGGGGGCATGCATAAGTGCACCAATGTGCCTACCATTCCTGTCCTATTGTTTCTTTTTATTTTTCTTATATGTATCTATTCCATGTATTCATAGCTATGTTTATACTTATACCTGTTACCTTATAATTGCTTGACAAAATGAATAAATAAATAAAAATAAATAAAGGTACCCAGGGTCTAAACTTAGAAAATCAAGGTTTTGATGATCATATGAAACAATTTTTCAAAGTTTGGGGAATCTTTGATTCTGCATACATCTTATCTATAGCATACCTGGAGCAATGAAAGGAAAAGAATTACTGACTGACTGACAGACAAGGGAATGCTTCCTAAATTACTTAAAATTGAAATGGATCTCAGCAGCTAAGAGAGGTGTTTCATCAGAGATCACTTCTGCATTTCATGTCAGCCCAGTCTTGGTGAAGCTGTATGTTTATGAGTTTTATTTAAATAGATAAAATGGTATACTTTTTGCTCTTCAATATTTTATTAAACTTGGCATTGATATTTTAGAATCCTATTTTTGTGTCTTCTACAATATTAGATTTTCAAGAACTTTTATTTGTTTTTCAGATGCAAGCAAATTACACCTTTAAATCTCAGTAGTGAGAGAAGGAAATTAAGAAAGGAGTTTGTCTTACATCTGATACTGCTTCCTCATGTCCAAAGCAGTGAAGCTGCTGTTGAGCACTGAGTGCTCAAGACTGAGAACTAATGAGAAGAAAGAAAGAAAGAAAGAAATAAACCTTTTCTTTCGATTCCTATTTTATGCAAGCAATCCAAAAATACTGTGGATATTTACTGATTATTTAGTTAATTGACTGCATGGAAAAATGTTCAGGAAAATAAAGTCTTTGCTGGGGTTTATGTTTCTGTATTTTTTTCTTTGCAAAGTCAAGGGGCATCTTCCTCTCCCTCTCTCTCCCCCTCTCTCCCTTTCTCTGTATGTGTCTATGTGTGGTATGTGCAATGTGTAGGAAAGCCAAGGAGATTGGTTGGTAGAGCTAAAGCTGGTGATAGATGGGATATTTTTCCTCTTTTTTTCTAGACATCACCATTTTCTCTATTGTTCCTTCCTTTAATATCCTTCCAGCCCCCAAAACAACAGGATTCCAATATGTCTACCTTCTAGATTTGATGGAGAGCTTGAGTTTTATCAAGAGCCTGCAGGAAAATTGGGAGTTTATTTTCATCTTTATTTTGTTTTATCACTGCATAGAAAACATTCTGGCTTAACATATATTCAAAATCTGGATATACATAGGCAAAATAAAAACAATTGTTGGTTTCTCATTTCTGATCTCCAATTTTTGTTTCTGCTGCATTTTGAAAATAATCATTCTGTTTTTTTTTCCCTATTCAAACTATTGCTAACATAAGAGCCAAAATGATTATATATTAAACAAAGTATTTAAATAGTGTTGGGAGAGTGGAGGTTTAAATTATTAAATATTACTAAAAGTACTCTCTACGTTATGCCTACATTAGGACTATACTTGTCCTGTTTTTTCTCTACACAATTTCTTTTAGATTTAATGTGATCATTTATATTTTCTACATCTAAAAATAAAGAAATGTTTTCTGTAACTCTTAATATATGTTTCCCAACAATTTTCATAAAGCAAGTCATCTTGCTTTCATCCTTTGACATATACATTTGCCTGGTTAATGCTTTTAAAATAAAGCTTCCCTAGAACTCAGGTCTTTTTAAAAAAATGTAACTATGTCAGTATGCACCTAAATTTTATTATTGTACCTCCCTCTCTCCCTTCTTCCCAAAAACAAAAGTAATTTGCGCCAAATATCTGAAAATACATTTCATTTTGATTGTTGCATTCTGTACAACTCCCCCAACACACACACACTGATAATAATCTTAGGAGTAAACATTCAATTTTGTTTCCAAATGGATTTATGAACAGATTCTTTTACACAGATATTTCAGGCAATTGTAATGAATGAAATGTGAAACACACACACACAGTTGATTTTTAAACTTTATTCTTCTAATGTGTGAAGGAGTGGAACAAGGAAAGATGTGCAGGTGCTTAGGTTTTATGATTTCTAAGAAAAACAAATATTTTTCATCTTTCATAAAATAATAAATGCATTCTGAAGTAAAATAATTAACAATGTTGCCATTTTCTATCATTTGTGACAAGTAGAAGTGGAAGAAAGAGTTTGAGTCTCTAATTGTGGCTTCTAGAAAAGGAATGAGCAAATATAACAGCTTCCATTAATTTAAATCAGGGTTGCCCATGACTTAATACATAGGATGGTTGAATGGCTTGCTTGAAAAGAACTTTTCTTAGAATGCCAGCTATTCCAACATTATATCATTCTCCAAACCGATCAAGTCAAGCTATTTGTTTTTACAAATGTTGCTTCTGTAAGTAATGAATTACTAATTCCACAATTACTTTACATGGCACTGATGATACATTGCTTGTGATTTAAAGTAAGTAATTACTAGAGTGAAAAGTTTCATTATTAAATTGTATAATTCTTTACAAGTCATATTTTAAACTTCAATAATTTTCATAAGTGTCTCATAATAAAATATTTCTAAAAATGGTTGTACATTTATTATTTGGGAAAAGAGAATATTTTTTGTTTTGTTTGGACTTGGAAATTCAAAAAGAAAACAAGATAAATTTGTATTTATTTATTTATTGACTTTTCTTTATTGTTGTGTGCCACCAAAACTCCCCCTTGGGGGAAAGATGATGGCTATATACATTTAATTAGTAAACTGCTCCATTACATAGAAAATAGTGAAGGATGAAGCAAAGAATGGCGAAAACTTCAGACACTGAATCCAAATAAAACATCTGAAACAACACAATCCCCTTCACCTATAAGTATTTTTTTTTGAGTGCTACATTACTTGAGAGGGCTCTGTTTATATTTTTGAGGTCTACATGCTTTTCATCCTTGGTAAGATCCATTTTGTGTATCAAGGATTTCATCATTTTTTCCCATTGTATTAACATGATCTGAAGAGATTTCTATTCCCACCCTTTGTTTTTAACCAAATAGCAGAGGCAAAGGCAAGGAGAAATCAAAACAAAAGATATCAAGATGAAAGCTATCGTACACCTTGGCATAGACTTTGACTGTATGGCCCTGATCTGCACCTTGATGCTACCATTAACTGGTTTAATTAAGATTTTTAAAATTATAAAAATCTTGATACGATTATATTGAATTTTAGTCAATCTAATAATGTAATTAGCTTCATGGATTCTAATTACTTTTCTCTTATTGGAATATATTGTGTTATATTGTGTTATGATAATTTTAATAGCACCTCTCATCAACTATAATGGGGTGTTTTGTGTGTGTGTGTGTGTGTGTTGTATTGTATTGTATTCTAAGTACAAATTTGAACAAAGCCCTCAACCTTTTTTCCATTATACTGTAGTTTTATATAAAATTCTCCATTTTATGTACAGCTCACTGAAGCGAACTGAAGAGACCAAAACATGCATTTGTTATCTATTTTAATTGATTTGTATGTTGCTTATTTGCCACAGTATGAAAAGGTAAGAAAAGCAAAGGAGTCCCTGCTAGTTGTTGCCAACTAATAGGGGTGGTAATCATCTCTGTCTCAAGGCCTTTGAGGCAGTGCTATTTGAAGACACTTCTGTGCTCATGTGGCCAGCATGACAATGGTACTTTTTTATCTACTTGGATTTGAATGCTCCCCGGTGGGTGACAATGGTCTGCGCTTCTGCCGTTTGCTCATCGACCGGCAACTGTTGGTATGCCTGGGCGAGATCGAGCTTGGCGAAAACCTTGCCCCCTCCCAGTGAGTGCAGTAGGTGTTGCACTACTGGGACGGGGTAGGCGCTTTGTTGCAGCGCGCCATTTAGGGTGGCCTTATAGTCCCCACAGATTCTCACCGACCCATCGGGCTTGATCGGGGTGACTATGGGGGTCTCCCACTGGGCGTGGTCTATGGGCTGCAGTACCCCTTGTTTGACGAGCTTATCAATTTGCTCGTCTATTTTGGGTTTCAGTGCGAATGGCACCCGCCTTGGTTTCAGGCGTTTGGGGGGGACGTTAGGGTCTAGGTCGAACGAGATAAGGGGCCCTCGGTACTTGCCTAGGTTTCCGTCGAAGACCTCTTGGAACTCCCGGGCTAGTTGCTGCTCCCAGCCGTCGTTGGTGACGTGGTTGACTCCCGTGAGGGTGATGTCGAGCGGGGCGAACCATTGCAGTCCCAGTAGGCTTGGGCGGTTGTGGTCAACGATCGTTAGGGGGAGTCATTCGGTGTGCCCCTTATACGTTATGTTAAAGCTTTTGGTGCCGACTACCGGGATACGGTTTCCCTGGTAGTCCTTTACAATGAGTCTCTGGCTGTCTACGTTCCTCCTTTGGAGGGTAGGCACCAACCGCTTTATCTCGTGCCATGCAATCATGGAGAGATAGGACCCGGAGTCCACCTCCATCTTGCACGGGTGGCCCTCGATGCGTACCTCGACGTGGACCTTCCGGGCGTCGCTGGTGATGGCGTGGCCGATGGTGACTGTCTGGTGGGTCTCCTCTCTCCGCCGGTTGTCGCCGCCTTGCGAGGATCATCCGTTTCGGTCCCATCGGCTGTCCGAGGGGCGATCTCTGGTCCGGGGTGGTGTGCTCTCCCTCCTCCGGTCGCTCTGGTCCCATCGAGCCGGACTGCGGTTTTTCTTCAGGCGGCAAACCCGGGCGATGTGCCCCTTTTTGTCACAATGCCGGCAGATTGAGTCGAAAAACCGGCATTCCGACCTGGGGTGGTCGCCGCCGCAACCGGCACAGTTGGTCCTCGACTTACGACCTCTCCGGTTCCGTTGGTCGCGGCCTGTCTGGAGTCGATGGATGTCCTCCTCGTCATCGGACGTGCTGTATGCCGAGTGGAAATCGCCCTGGTGTGTTGTCGTCTCGGTTTTTGGTTCGGCCGACCTCGCCGGTTTGTTGTTTCCGCCGCGGACCCTCGTGTCCGCTCTGCGCATGTTATCGGCGGAAGTTCGGGTTGCTTCTGCGGCTGCGGCTGCGATGAGGGTGTCTGCTAGGCTGATGTCGCCCTTAGCCATCAGCCGGCTCTGGAGGGCGGGGTCTCACAGACCAAGCACGATTCGGTCTCTCAGAGCGTTGTTTAGGTTATCAAATTCGCAGAGCCACCCTAGGTGCCGCAGCTCGGCGACGAAGTCGCTGAAACTCTCACCCGATCTCTGGTCCCGCCGGTAGAACTCGTTGCGCCGGATCAGGATGGGTACCTCTGGGGCGTAGTGTCGCCGAAGGATGGGTTCGAGGACGTCCCAGTCCATGGCGGTCGCATCAGCGGGCTTGGCCAACGCTTTGGCCATCTGGAAGACCTCGGTCCCGCAGTGGGTGAGGAAGACGGCGCGTTTCAGT
This sequence comes from Hydrophis major, assembly GCA_033807585.1. Classification (NCBI taxonomy): domain Eukaryota; kingdom Metazoa; phylum Chordata; class Lepidosauria; order Squamata; family Elapidae; genus Hydrophis; species Hydrophis major. The sequence goes on along the minus strand of CM066330.1, from coordinate 37,731,840 downwards.
GGGCCCGAGGCGTCCTTCATGCCAGTGCACTCGAGGTACATGCGGAATCGGTCGGAGAACGATTCCCAGTCCTCGGTGGCGGGGTTGAAGGGGGCGGGCGGTGCGATTTTCGCCATCTCGGTGCTTCGTCTGGCTTCCGTCGGACACGTGGTTCAGTTCAGGGTCTGGATCCCATCCTCGTCGCCAGTGTTGTGTCCGCGAAATGATGCCAGGAGTCGGTGACTTAGTGCAAAGCTCTTTTATTGATTTGCTGGAACCGAACTGGCGAAAGGAAAAAAGCCCGCAGCTTTTATTCCTTTCGCCGCCGCGGCCGCGGCCAATGGCATCGCTTTGAATCTCCCGCGGTTTGAACGGACCAATCGCGGGAGATTCCTAGCGAGCCAATCGACGCGGCTCGCCTGACCAATTAGAGAGCCCCGCGCTTTGGCCAATCAAAGCGCGGGGATCTCGAGTATGTTAATGAGGGACAGAACACTTTTGACCTGTTAAATTGGCAGGAGCTAGGGAGAGAATTTGGAACTCATTCCATCACATAGAGCTTGGGTTTTGAACCTGGGCTCTGATTTTCTAGCTGACAAGCACAGTGTCTTAATTGCTGAGCCACTGCAATGCCCACTTGCTATAGTAGAGACAACTTAAAATATTAAACAGTAAAACTTAAATTTTGCAATGTGAAATTAGTGTTAATGTCCCAAAGGGGACAGTTGGAACCTCTCAAAAGTAAATAGTTATTAATCCAGGATTTTAAAAAATCTACCTCATTTATGTAACTTTTTCCTTAATCATTTCCTTAATCATTGATTTATGTCATCAGCAAAGTGGTAGGTTACTATCTTCTTTGGCACTATACCACATGGTCTTAACTTATCAGACAATAAACCCACTTTTAAATTTTGTATTAATTATGAAAATAAGAAATAAATTGAATCTGGTTTAATAACATATAGAATTATTTTACAGATACTTGAGAAAAAGTAAATTAGTTTCACAGTGTAGCATAATCTATTATATAACATTAATAAGCATAATATGATTCTTAAAAAGTAAAGATATTGTTTTGATTTAATTTTAATTAGATATATATTGTCTCTTTATTATATACTGAATTACCTGTACTAGTGATGGAAGACAGTTCTATGCATAATATTAAGAAACTTATTGCAATCACAACTTTTAAATGTGAATACTGACACCCATTCTAAACAATGTTGACAACAATATTAATTTTCTGAAGTTTTCAGTCATTTCCTATTTGATGAAATTCTGTTTTTGTTTTCAGGGAATTATTATTTTAAATTTTGTTGTCATTTAGAGGATAACCTAAATAATACTAACACTATACATAGCAACACTATACATAGCATACAACTAGGATTTAAAGTTTGGACCCAAACTTTCTCTTAAGATATAATAGAGAAAGCCAGAGGTTCATTTTATCCCCAAACTAAACCTATGATGTGGCTTTGGCATTTAATCATGCCTCATTAGAACTTTTGTACCAATTTGTCCTAGGACAACTGAGTGATGTTGTCAAGATTCTGTTCTAGTGCCTAGAAAATGTGGGACAAAGATATGAAATAACGGACTTTAGCTGAAGCCTAGCAAGACTATGTAATTGTGGATCTTAATATGGGTAACAAATAAAAGTGGTTGACATGAAATTTGGTGGTTGACTTGGAGTCTTGTTGTTCGGGATAACATTGGTTACCTAACTTAGTTTGGGTAAAAAATAATATATAAACTATGTTAGTGAGTTTAAGTGTGTGTATCATTTTAACTGCAAAACATGTATTTTGGGTGCGGTTGTAAAATCACCATAAGAGGGAGCAAGAGAGCTCACTGTTAGCTGGCTTTTACTGTAGTAACTAACAATGTTGGATTGATGGTGATTACTGCGTGTTTTCCCTGCTGTTGCTGAAACAAAGAAAAGGGGTTTGATTTTCTTCATATCTCTGACTGCAAAAGAGATATATTGCTGGACTGATTATTTGTAAGTTTACTGACCTCTATTTTCAACACTGGACTTTGCAACTGATTAACCCCTGGATGGACTGAACTAGTTTATGACATATGGACTGTTTTGACTATGCTATAACTCTTGCTGGAATAAAAAACTATTTAACTGGCACAGTGTATCTGTCTTACTGAATGTAAACTACAACATTTATCTCACATAATTTGCCTGCCTGCTAGACTGCCGTTGCACGTTCTGCTAGGGTGTGTATCCCTAACACTTGTGCTGGATGAAAAGATGGCATACATGGCCAGGAGAGCCTTCAAACAAAATCCATTGGGTGTACCAACTAGCAATTGAAGAGTTAATTGAATAGTTATTCAAGATTTGGTCACTTCCCATTTGGACTGCTGCAATGCACTCTTTATGGGATTATCCTTGAAAATCATCCAGAAACAGAAAGCTATCAAAAAAAAACCAGTGATCTGAGTAGTTATGGATGCAGTTTGGTGGTTCAATGTTATGTTATCTCCTTGTAGACTTCTGGGAACAATTAAAAGTTCCCCTTGTCACCTATAAAGTTTTTAAAGACACAGACCTGGTTTATTTGTGAGATTGTCTTTCTCCAATCATATCTGCTTAGTCATTAAAAGCCATGAGATTAGGGATTGCTTCAGGCACCTTATGTGAAACAATGTCAGCTGAGGCTCAATTGTGATGAGCTATCTTAGTTGCAGCAACTGCCCTATGGAACTGTTGTGTCCGCGAAATGATGCCAGGAGTCGGTGACTTTAGTGCAAAGCTCTTTATTGGCAAGTTGGAACCGAACTGGCGAAAGGAAAAAAGCCCGCGGCTTTTATTCCTTTCGCCGCCGCGGCTGCGGCCAATGGCACCGCTTTGAATCTCCCGTGATTCGAATGGACCAATCGCGGGAGATTCCTAGCAAGCCAATCGGCGCGGCTCGCCTGACCAATCGGAGAGCTCCGCGCTTTGGCCAATCAAAGCGCGGGGATCTCAAGTATGTTAATTAAGGACAGAACACCCCTCCCCTCTTGGTTCAGTCCTTACGTTGCGTAGTCACGTAGGTAGGCGGGGCTCCGTCTGGTCCTACTTGACCTGCGCAACTCAGTTGCAGGCTGGATCCCGGCCAGTTCGGTCGGGATCTCTGCTGCTCCTGCTGCCATCGTGGGAACCGGCTGGTTGATCGGGCCGGTCCTTTCTCCGTAGCTCCCTCCTGGGCCTTCCGGGTTGGTTGAGCTGCGGGTTTCGCTGCTCCCGCTCGGTCTTTCCGGGTTGGTCGAGCTGGCCTGGCTGTTCCTTCCTGGCGAGGGGTTGTGATGGCTGCTTTCCGGTGAGTATTGCTGGTTTATTCTTCTTTGGTTTTGGTCCCCTGGGTATTCCCTCCTCCCTTGGTTTGTGTTGTGGGGGTTGGTTTTGCCTGTTTGTGCACCGTTGGTTTGTTGGTTGGTAGTCCTCGACCTTAGTTGGTCGATGTGGCGTTTCCACGCTCGTCCGTCTGCTGTTTGTAGCCGGTACGAGTGTGGGCCTGTTGCTTGTGTGATGACGGCTGGAATCCATAGTGGATCTCCCGTCAGGTTCTTTGCGTATACGGGGTCGCCGGGTGCGAAGGTTCGGTGTTTGGTGTTTGAGTCTGGGGGCCTCTCCGGGTTATACGTGGGGTGTAACCTGTCGAGTGGGGACCTTAGCTTTCTTCCCATTAATAGTTCGGCTGGGCTTTTATTGGTTGTGGTATTTGGGGTTATGTGTTGGGTGAAGAGTAGTTTGTTTATTTTCTCCTGGATCTCCCCGTGGTCTATTTTCCGGATGGTCTTTTTAGTGAATTGGACCATCCGTTCCGCCCTACCGTTCGCCGCCGGGTGCGCCAGTGCTGTCAGCATGTGGCGGATGCCCCTTTCCGCTAGGAATTTTTCGAATTCCAGTGAGGTGAACTGGGGCCCGTTGTCGGAGACGACGACGTCTGGGAAGCTGTGTGTTGCAAAGAGTTTGCAGAGTTCCTTGATCACGGCCTCCGTGGTTGTCGTCTTCATGTTGCTTACCTCCAGCCAGTTGGAGTAAGCGTCAACTGTTATGAGGAAGGTGTGTCCTTTTGTGGGCCCGGCGAAGTCTGTATGGATCCTAGACCAAGGTCCCCTTGGGGTTTCCCACTCTAGGACGGGTGCTGTGGGTGGGCTTGGTCTAGTTTCCTGGCATCGTTGGCACCTAGCTACCCAGGCCTCTATTTGTTTGTCCATCCCTGGCCACCAAGCGTAACTTCTGGCCAGGGCTTTAGTCCTAACGATGCCAGGGTGCCCCTCGTGTAGCAGTTCCAAAACCTTCCCCTGTAGCTTTTCCGGAATGACCACCCTATCCCCCCATAGTATGCACCCTTTTAATAAGGAGAGTTCCGTTTGGCGGTTTCGGAACGTTTTGACGGACTCGTCGTTGTCCCTTTCCAGCCACCCTTTCTCCACCCAATGCAACACCCGCGCCAGACGTTTGTCTTTATTAGTCTCTCGGGCAATGTCTGACGCGGTTATGGGCAGGTTGGGTAGAGTCTCTATGCTGAGGGTGGTCGTCGTGGGTGCTGGGTCGGTGTCGGGTTCCGGTAGCAGCAAGTGGCTTAAGGCATCTGCATAGGAGATCGTCTTACCCGGTCTGTGTATGAGTTCGTAGTTGTAGGCTGCCAGGAACTCGGACCACCTTGTCATTCGGGGAGACAGAATGTTCGGGGTGGCCCAGTTTCCTGCAAGGATTCCCAGCAGCGGCTTGTGATCCGTTATGATGGTGAAAGTCCAGCCGTAGAGGTATTCGTGGAATCTTTTTACGGCGGCAACTATAGCCAGGGCCTCTTTGTCCAGTTGGCTATAGTTCCGCTCCGGTTTGGTGAGGGTCCTTGAAAAGAATGCGATGGGCGCTTCTTTTCTGTCGGGAAGGGTATGGCTGAGGACAGCGCCGATGCTGAAGGGTGATGCGTCGCATGTGACGGCCAGAGGTAGGGTCTCGTTGAATTGTATAAGGACGGCGTCGGAGGTGAGGAGGTCCTTTGTTCTTTGGAAGGCGGCTTGCTCGCGTTTCCACCAAGTCCAGGTCGCCGCTTTGTCCAGGAGCCTATGCAAGGGCTCCGCCGCCGTCGCCTTTTGGGGTAGGAAAACATTGTAAAAGTTCAGTAACCCCAAGAGCGCCTGTAGTTCAGTCTTTGACTTGTGTGTGGGGGCTTCTTTAATGGCCTTGATTTTTTTGTTTGTGGGGTGAATGCCATGGCGGTCTAGGAGGTAGCCCAGGAATTCTACTCGTTCCGTGCATAGTTGGCATTTCTCCCTCTTGACTTTTAGTCCAGTCTCTTTAAATTTGGTTAGGACCTCCCTTAGTCGACCCTCTAGTTCGGCTTGGTTGGATGCCGACACTAGGACGTCGTCGAAGTAAGGTACCACCCCCTTGATACCTTGCAATAGTCTCTCCATTAGGCTTTGGAATATGCCCGGTGCCACGCTGACTCCGAATTGGAGTCGGTTGCATTTGAATGCCCCCCGGTGGGTGACTATGGTCTGCGCTTCTGCCATTTGCTCGTCGACCGGCAACTGTTGGTATGCCTGGGTGAGGTCGAGCTTGGCGAAAACCTTGCCCCCTCCCAGTGAGTGCAGTAGGTGTTGCACTACTGGGACGGGGTAGGCGCTTTGTTGCAGCGCGCCATTTAGGGTGGCCTTATAGTCCCCACAGATCCTCACCGACTCATTGGGCTTGATCGGGGTGACTATGGGGGTCTCCCACCAGGTGTGGTCTATGGGCTGTAGAACCCCTTGTTTGACGAGCTTGTCAATTTGCTGGGTTTCAGTGCGAATGGCACCCGCCTTGGTTTCAGGCGTTTTGGGGGGACGTTAGGGTCTAGGTCGAAAGATATAAGGGGCCCTCGGTACTTGCCTAGGTTTCCGTCGAAGACCTCTTGGAACTCCCGGGCCAGTTGCTGCTCCCAGCTGTCGTCGGTGACGTGGTCGACTCCCGTGAGTGCGATGTCGAGCGGGGCGAACCATTGCAGTCCCAGTAGGCTTGGGCGGTCGCGGTCGACGATTGTTAGGGGAAGTCGTTTGTGCGCTCCTTATACGTGATGTTGAAGTGTTTGGTTCCGACTACCGGGATGCGGTTTCCCTGGTAGTCCTTTACAATGAGTCTCTGGCTGTCTACGTTCCTCCATTGGAGGGTAGGCACCAAGCGCTTTATTTCGTGCCATGCAATCATGGAGAGGTAGGACCCGGAGTCCACCTCCATTTTGCATGGCTGGCCCTCAATGCCTACCTCCACGTGGACCTTCCGGGCGTCGTTGGTGATGGCGTGGCCGATGGTGACCGTCTGGTGGGTCTCCTCTCTCCGCCGGTTGTCGCCGCCTCGCGAGGATCGCCCGTTCCGGTCCCATCGGCTGTCCGAGGGGCGATCTCTGTTCCGGAGTGGTGTGCTTTCTCTCCTCCGGTCGTTCTGGTCCCATCGTGCCGGGCTGCGATTTTTCTTCAGGCGGCAGACACGGGCGATGTGTCCCTTCTTGTCACAATGCCGGCAGATCGATTCGAAAAACCAGCATTCCGACCTGGGGTGGTCGCCGCCGCAACCGGCACAGTTGGTCCTCGACTTACGACCTCGCCGGCTTCGTGGGTCGCGGCCTGTCTGGAGTCGATGGATGTCCTCTTCGTCATCGGAAGTGCCCTATGATGAGTGGAAATCGCCCTGGTGGGTGGTCGTCTCGGGTTTGGGCTCGGTCGACCTCGCCGGGTTGTTGTTTCCGCTGCGGTCCCCAGTGTTCGGTCTGCGCATGCGGTCGGCGGACATTCGGGTTGCTTCGGCGGCTGCAGCTGCGGTGAGGGTGTCTTCTAGGCTGATGTTGCCCTTGGCCATCAGCCGGCTCTGGAGGACGGGATCCCACAAACCGAGCACGATTCGGTCTCGCAGGGTGTCATTTAGGTTGTCGAACTCGCAGAGCCCCCCTAAACCCCGCAGCTCGGCGACGAAGTCGCTGAAGCTCTCGCCCGACCTCTGGTCCCACCGGTAGAACTCGTTGCGCCGGATCAGGATGGTTACCTCTGGAGCGTAGTGTCGCCGATGTATAGGTTCGAGGACGTCCCAGTCCATCGCGGTCGCATTGGCGGGTTTGGCAAGCGCCTTGGCCATCTGGAAGACCTTGGTCCCGCAGTGGGTCAGGAAGACGGCGCGTTTCATTGGGCCGGTGGCGTCCTTCAGGCCGCTGCACTCGAGGTACATGCGGAATCGGTCGGAGAACGATTCCCAGTCCTCGGTGGCGGGGTTGAAGGGTGCGGGTGGTGCGATTTTCGCCATCGCGGTGGTTCATCTGGCTTCCGTCGGACACGTGGTTCGGTTCAGGGTCTGGATCCCACCTTCGTCGCCAGTGTTGTGTCCGCGAAATGATGCCAGGAGTCGGTGACTTTAGTGCAAAGCTCTTTATTGGCAAGTTGGAACCGAACTGGCGAAAGGAAAAAAGCCTGCGGCTTTTATTCCTTTCGCCGCGGCGGCCGCAGCCAATGGCACCACTTTGAATCTCCCGCGATTCGAATGGACCAATCGCGGGAGATTCCTAGCGAGCCAATCGGCGCGGCTCGCTTGACCAATCGGAGAGCCCCGCGCTTTGGCCAATCAAAGCACGGGGATCTCGAGTATGTTAATTAAGGACAGAACAGGAACAATGTTTTCTGTGAGATTCAAATGACCCCAACTATCTTAATGTTTGCCATAGTGGCAAATATCTGTAGCTTGGATGTAGGATGAGGATGAAGATTCATTCTTTGAGCTTGTGGGTTGGTTTCCAAATCAACCAACCCAAAAGCTTGGAGAATAAACCTTCGCCCTTAGCATTTTCTAAGCCCACAGAAATCTAAGGCATTCTAGAAATGAAATATTTTGAAATGAACATGCAATGGTTAGTTTTGGTTATTCTATTTTTCTGTTCTTGGTATTTCTTCTCTTTGGTTCTAGTTCTTTTGGCTTTATGCTTATAACACATTGCAAGCCACCCAGAGTTGCTTTTGCAAGTTGGGAGGCCATATAAATCAAATAAATAAGTACATTTTCCCATAGAAGGGTACAAAATGGTGTTAACCCCCAAAAAATATATGGTGATGACATTTATGAGTTTAGGATCCAAGTTCTGTAAATACATTTTTCAAAACCAATTCAGCAGCCACATGAGCCTAGATCTCTATGAACTAAGGCTAGCTTCTTATCTTAATATATTTTTGGCAATAGGCCTGATAATCAAGCTAATACAGCTTTTCAGGACAGTGGTGCTACAGGCACCTGGGCTTGCAAGTAGAAGATATTCCTCAACATTTCACAGATCTTTAAATAAAAGAAGTGCAAAGTTTCTGGCCTCTCCACAGCTGTTTTTTTTCTAGGAGAAACAGGTGAATACTAGTCAGACTTCATGTGTAGTTAGTGTTCATCTTGTCCGCATTCCTCTGTCAGTCAAACTTCCAAACCCACTATCTTTTCAGAAGGAGTAAAAATACCATTAAGCAAAGTATGCAGATTTGACAAGCAGAAATTAGCGCGATGTACCTTGAAAATGTTCTGCTAATCATCTTTGGGATAGGACAAGATAAGGATTATTTTAGCAGGCTACAAAATTGGATTTGTTATTGGAACTTTTGGGATTTCAGTAGAAGTTCTCAAATGGCTTGCAAGATAAAAAAAAAAGGTCGCTGAGCAGATGCTTAAATAAGAACTGCAGAAGATTGTTGGAAGATGGTACTACATTCTTCTGACATCAGCTCCCAGCTCCCATTGCTGTGCATTTCTTCTTGTACTTTCCTGTGTTAAATGCACTGAATCCTGAACATAAAACTGACCTTCAAATACAATAATCCCTCCATATATTTGAAATCAAAAGGAATACGGCACTGAAACAGAAATAAATTGTGATGGGCCCATTTTTTCTTAAAAAAATATAAAGCTGATTTCAATTAAAACAACCTCTGGAGGTAGAGTTATAATATAATAAATGAGTAAATGTAAGGCGTGGGAAAAGTTCAGACATTCCTTCCAGCATATTGAATCAATTAATAGCATGTACAAGGAAACCCTGATTATTTGAAAGCAAAGAGAAAAATGACTTGATTCTTACAAGTAGTTCAGACTATTATTAGTATTCCAGATAGACTGTGTTCTAGTGAGTCCATCATAAGCTTTGATCTTTCTGCATCCACAGCTGGAAACTTTGCACCAGGCTCTGGAAGCAGCACGAAGTGACAATAGTCACCTCAGTCAAAAAAAGTGAGGTAATGCTTGCAAATGTTAATCAGTGGATCAAAGAATCAAAGTGAGAGAGTTTCTGTCAGAGTTGAGAGAACTCCGTCTTACTTTATTTCCTCCCCTGTACCTAACAATTAAAACATTCATAAGAACTCTTTTCCCAGCTTACTCCTGTAACTTCTGTGTCAAGCTGTGTAGTGGATATTTTATATATAGGCTCCTGCCTTTTCATCCTGGCTCCTGCATATGATATAATTCATACATTATTTAAAAAAGCCAAAAAACAGAATGTTGACAGCTTACATCATAAATCATGGTTAATATAAAGCAACCTAAACTAAAACTGAATAATCTAATGAAAAAATACCACCCTGAGTACGTAAGAGCTTCCTAGATGCATGTATCCTAGGACCAATATTCATTTATTTTTTAAATTTTTCCAGAAGCTGCATCTTATGAGTTATTTTTAATATTACTTAATCTATATTTTAATTTTTTTGCAAAGCCCACAAGTATAGTAATATAACACAAAGGAGAAGGAGAGGGAAGAAAAACAAACAAACAAATGCAGATACCAACTATTAATATAATTATTCTACAATCAGAAAATGGAATTTATTTATCTATCTTGCACAACACAGTACTTCCTCTTCCTTTTTTCCACAACAAGCCTGATAGAGTGAACAACTGGCCCAAAATTAGCTAGTAGTAAAGGAATTGATAGACAAATCCATGGCTCTTGATTATTAATCTCATCAATGGAATATGTCCTACTTCTACAGTTTCTGGTGGATTCATGCCTTGTTTCAAACCAGCATTTCAGAATGTTTAGGATTAAGTTGAGTATATAATTCAGCCTAGATTATATGTTACACTAGCATAGGAAAAGTTACTTTCCAGAATGAAGAAGAGTATAGATTTGTTATAGATAGTATATGGTAATATTTCACTCAGGAAGATTTCTTAATGGAGATATCCAGAAGCTATTGCCAAAGTAAAAAGGAATAAAATATTTTTAAAGTTCAGAATGTTCAGATAATATTTGGAAATGACTTAGTCATAGACTTCCCTAATTCACTGAAAAATAAGAAAGCAGATAGGGTACAGCACAGTTAGGCTCACAAAATTCTTATTGTTATAGCCAACCTCAGTAAAAGTAGTTTTACCCTTCCTGTGGAGTTGATTTCATAATCTGGTCTAGCCACTGGAGCTGACAGTAGAAGTCTTTATCCAAGCAAGAGACCCTTCTGCTGTTCTTTAAATGAGGAAATAGGAAGCAAATACCATTTGTTAGTCAATAGTACTGTATTTCTAGGTGACCAATAGGAATTTGGAAAAAATGTAAATAAAATGTTCCAGCTTCTAGCTGCCACAAGTGCCACAGTAGATGACTCTATTACACTTTACAACTACTAGTGCCACAATTCACTCTAGTTGGTTGGAACAGTAGCCAAAGAAAAGCCACAGCAAACTTGGTACAGTGTCCAAGACTAAAAGTTGCTTACTGAAGACATACTTTAGAGTTCATAAAAACAGATTAGGAACTCCCAAGGTACAGTGGGAGAATTGTAGCTAAAGGGGTACTTGAATAGAATAGAATAGAATTCTTTATTGGCCAAGTGTGATTGGACACACAAGGAATTTGTCTTGGTGCAAATACTCTCAGTATACATAAAAGAAAAGATAAATTCGTCAAGAGTCAATAAAATGCAACACTTAATGATAATCATAGGGTATAATAAGCAATCAAATCATACTAGGAAACAGTCAATATAAATCGAAAGGATACAAGCGACAAAGTTACAGTCATACAGTCACAAGTGGGAGAGGAAGGGGGGGTAAGGAGTGATGAGAAGATTAACAGTAATAGTAGTGCAGACTTTGTAAATAGTTGAACAGTATTTAATTGAGATAATTATTTGTTTAGAAGAGTGACTTTCAGAAAAAACTGTCACTGTGTCTAGTTGTTCTGATGTGCAGTGTTCTATAGCAGCATTTTTAGGGAAGGAGTTGAAACAGTTTAAGTCCGGGATGTTAGGGGTCTGTAAATATTTTCACATCCCTCTTTTTGACTCGTGCAGTATACAGGTCCTCAGTTGAAGGCAGGTTGGTAGTAATTGTTTTTTCTGCATCCTAATTATCCTCTGAAGTCTGTGTCTGTCCTGTTGGGTTGCCCAACCAAACCAGACAGTTATAGAGGTACAGATGATAAACTCAATAAGAGATATTATTATAAGGCTGTATAAGAGTCCTATACTATATGCAATTCAATTTCAAAACAGAGATTTAAATTGAAATGTACAATTACCTAAGATATTACAAAAATACTCTGTCAGAAAAGTTTGGATCCCACCAGCAGTAAACATTAAATACTGAATTTTTGTTCTAATGGGCTCAATTGCACCACCTCTCTCTGACCTGGAAGAGTAGCAGTTTTCATCATTTCATCATTTCCAGCTATTTCCCAGGTCTTCCTCAATAGTTCATTAGGATTCCCTTGTTTCTGTCAAGTTTTGATCTCGAAGAGATATTGTATTCTCTTCCTCCAATGATGGACATGATGCCTTTTTTATTCTTAAAAAAAAAAAAGAAACAAAGTGCTTTCCCATCCATTGTTTATGTTTCCACACTATATTATCAACCTACACAGGAAGCAATAACAGAGAGGTAAGACAGAGCATCAGAAAATCAGCAAGAAAAATAATTTACTAAAACAAAGCATCAATTTCATGTAAAACAACACCCACTTGGAGGATTGTCCCAATAATCTTCCCCCTTACTTGTGCATTGGCAATATTACTTAATACAATAATGAAATAATCTGCAACAAAATCACTATTAGGGTTATTTTCACTAGTTTGATGGCAACTCTGCAGACATTTAACCAGATAAAGCTATTTTTAGAGGCTCTGGAGAAGGCATCTATTAAATTAAATATAGATGTGAAAATACCGGTAGTTATTATTCTGAAAATCTGGGTAGCAATATGCAGATATCACTGGTTTCTTAGTCGACCATTAAACCCTCGATTTTTAGTATTGAAAATGCTAGATATTAGCAGTCAACTGACTTTGTTAAATTGCCAGATATTCTTGACAATGGACTACAATTGCTACAATATCAAGAAAGAAATGCAATTTTAAACTCAAAACAGACATTAGATGTCAAAATAGTAGTTTAGCAAGAATGCTAGATAAGTATCACAGGAAACAAACAAAGGCTAGGTCAAAACTGGGATCAGCGTGTATAGAGAATAATAGGTTTATGTCAAGATTGGATCAAAAGTGGGCAGATAGACAGGGATTCTGCAATAATTATACATTTGACAAAGGGCAAACAGATAAGACAAAATGATCATGCTATGACTATGAACTTTATATTCAGTGGTGGGATTCAGTCAGTTCGCATCACTTCAGGAAAACCGGTTGTTCACTTTCTAAGCAGTTTGGTGAACTGGTTATATGGAAGAAATCATTAGGGCAGAGAACCGGTTGTTAAATTATTTGAATCTTACCATTGAGTTTATTGGATGGCTGGTGGCCAATATACATTATTCCAACAGACTTGATGGGCAAATTCAATGGCTTTCTGGGTATATTTATTGTCAAGGTCTTTGCTTTTAATTACACATCCACAGGAAAAAAAATCTGATGGGAAATTCATGCAGCATAATCAATCCTTAATTAAATTAACTTAATTAAATTATGCATAAGGAGGTCAATGACTTCAATAGAATTTCCTTGCTAAGGAAAATGAACCCAATGCACAGGTACAGGATATCTGACCTAGGAATAGTCTGTATAAAAAAAAAATCTTGGAACTGCAGTTACACATAAACTGCATATAGTGTGACATAGCTGGTACAAATGCTAAATCACAGGTAATTGTCCTATATTCTATATTTGTATACGAAGTTCAGATTTTAGCACTTTATGGATGATTAAGAGAAACTAAAATAGGTGATGAGGAACTGCAATCAAAGCAATAGAAACTGGGTCTAACAACGAGTGACTGAAGGAGCTAGAAATGTTTAATCTTGAAGGTTGATCAGCAGAAAATAACACACCTTAAATATCTGAAAGGTATTCCACAGAAGAAGGCTAAGATCTGTTTTCTGTCATGTGAGAATGCAGGGTAGAGAATAATGGATCTATAAAGCAGATTTTCATTGCATTTAAGAAAAACTTCTTAATGGGAAGGACAGCTGAATGAGGCACCAATTATTGAGGACCTGGGGAGCCCCTCTTTATTGGATGTCTTCTGGAAGAAGTTGAACAGCCATCTGTCCACATGCTTTAACCTGGATTCTTTCACTGAGCAGAGGATTAAATTTTATGAACAGAACAGTTGTCCTCAATGCTTCCTCTAAAGACTATACAAGATGGCTTTTATACTGCCATGTCTTCTTTTTAGCATAATCAATTTCTGCATAAGCATAAAACTTATATTTAGCTAGATATAGGACCCAAATTGTTGGAGGCAATATGCTGACTCTGTTAACTGCCTCGAGAGGGCTGTAAAGCACTATATAAGTCTAAGTGCTATTGCTATATCCCTAGTCCATAGATGGCACATTCCCCATTTGTTACCGTTAGAACTATAAATGGTGGATAAACAATAATATCGGTCTTTGCATATTATTTTATAGTAAGAGGATTTTTTTAAGTTTGAACCAAAATATAACTCCTCCCAAATCATTCTTACTATTAAATTGAAAACTAACTTTGCAGGAATGACAAAAAAATTATTGACTATGCAAAGATAAATCTTTGTTGGTTTGCTAATAGCTTTTATCACAAAATCAATGTTGTCTATGTACAGGAATAATAATTCTTCTGTATTAAATATTGTGGAACATCTTCATGTAAATGCAACCTAATGATAAACATTTTTTTTTCTTGAAAAGTAATTGTTGATTTTACTACCTTGCTTCCTATCTTTGATAAGGACATATATACAATCTAAAATCCTTTGACTCCAATCTTGAAAAATCCGGTCACAGGATCAGATAATTTAGAGAATGATTTAAAGCCTTTGAATGTTACAAGCATTATTATTAATTAAGGCTTGTGATGCTTAATCTAAAATATTAAAATGATGAAATGTGTATTCTATTTTCTAGATAACTGCAATTTTTCACTCAGAGCAATAATAGAAACCCAAATTGCCAGTTAAAGGTTAATGGGAATTAAAAATGGAATGTAAAAATGGAATGGGAATGGGCATATCAAAATGGAAATTAATATAAAAACCCATAGGTAAGAAAAGCGTTATGTTTATGACCTTCTTAGCATAGAGAGCTAAATTGTATGAAAAGTCTAAAGCATATCCTCAATTGGTCTTCCACCCCATAAAATGTAAACTTCACATACAAATCAAGACTTAATAAGCAACAGTCAGCTTTGTCTGCCATTCATAGCTGGCCACCATTATTCCTGATATTAATAGCCATTTTGCTCAGTGGCCCCATAATAGTTGTAGAGATCATTTTATCTCATATCTGAGCCATAGTTTTTACAGTAAAATTAAAAATAAGATAGCATATCTCTCCTCATAAAGTCAAAATACTTGCCGATACTATATCTTTCATCCTAATTAAGAATAGAATAACAGAGTTGGAAGGGACCTTGAAGATCCTACATTATGTATCTGATATTAACACAGTTGAGAAAGTCCAGAAATATTTCACAAGAAGAGTTCTCCACTCCTCTACTCGTTGCAGAATACCTTATGCCACCAGACTCGAAATTCTAGATCTAGAAAACCTAGAACTACGCTGCCTTCGGTCCGATCTAAGTATAGTATATAAAATCATACATTGCAATGTCCTACCTGTCAATGAATACTTCAGTTTCAACCATAACAGCACAAGAGCAAACAATAGATACAAACTCAAGGTTAATCACACCAAACTTGATTGCAGGAAATACAACTTCAGCACAGAAAGAAGTGGTCAATGTCTGGAATGCTCTACCTGGTTTCTTCCCCAAACCCCAAAAACCTTAACCTTAGACTGTCTACTATTGACTTCACCCCTTTCTTAAGAGGTCTGTAGAGGACGTGAATAAGCGCACCAACGTGCCTACCATCCCTGTCCTATTATTCCTTTTATTTTTCTTATATGTATCCATTTCATGTATTCATAACTATGTTTATATTTATACCTATTATCTCGTAAGCAATTGACAAATCAAATAAATAAAAAAACATCTCTGCTTAGGCAGGAAACCCTATACCATTTCAGACAAATGGTTATTTAATCTCTTCTTAAAAACATCCAGTATCGGAGCAGTTACAACTTCTGGAGGCAATTGTTGTCATGAAATTTCTCCTTAGTTCTAGGTTGTTTCTTTCCTTGATTAGTTTCCACCCATTGCTTCTTGTCCTGCCCTCTGGTGCTTTGGAGAATAGCTTGGCTCCCTCTTCTTTGTCGCAACCCCTGAGATTTTGGAACACTGCTATCATATCACCCCACTGTCTTTCTTTTTATCAAACTAGACATTCCCAATTCCAGCAACTGTTCTTTGTATGCTTTAGCCTCCATTGTTGTTGCTCTTCTCTGTACTCTTTCTAGATTCTCAACATCTTTTTTACATTGTGGTGACCAAAGCTGGATGCAGTATTCCAAGTGTGGCCTTACCAAGGCCTTATAAAGTGGTATTAACTCTTCATGTGATCTTGATTCTATCCCTTTGTTTATGCAGCCTAGAACTGTGTTGGCTTTTTTGGCAGTTGCAGCACACTGCTGGCTAATATTCAAATGTCCACTAGGAGTCTAAGATCCCTTTCACAGTTACTAAGAAATGCCAGGCCAGATGACTGAAGCTGTTTCTCTTCCAGCCGGATGCTTTGCAACTGGCAGCTTAGCCCTGGAATTGCCCCATACCTGACTCAAAGGAAGTCCCAGCCAGATCCCAAATGGGTTTCATGAGAAATGAGTTAATTTGGAGAAGTTTGGAGCTTCTAAATAATGGCATTCATGAGTCTAAAAAAACTGCTATGAGAAGACCTGCAAACAGGTGTAGTTTCTTCCTCGGAAATATATTGTGTGTGAGGAGCTTTTCTGCAAAGACCATATTGCCAAAGCCTAACCAACACAATTGCCTGCTCTGCAACAGTCCATCCTTGTAAGAAAGAGACAGATGGCAGATACAAATGTAGGAGACCATATGGACATGAGCTGTAAACAGAATTCTATCCAGCAGAAACAGAAAATCTCCACCAACAAATGCTTCAAACCAACTTAAAAAAGAAAGAGAAGTTGCAGGGTTTTTTTTTTTTACCAGTGTCACCAGAACTTTTGTTTTCATCATTGGTCTCCTTTGGACTACCAGGATTATACTCAGGCTGTCTCAAAAGCCAGGCTCCGATGAGGTCCTGAAAATCCAAGATTTTCCCAACTTCCAATTCCCATAAAACAGGTGAAGATTATAGCATCATGCAGATTTTCAGGAAATTCATGTTTGTTTATTCAGATGACAATTACAATCAAGATCATGTAATTCACAATATGAAACTCTTTCCAAAGTTAGGCATTAGGGGGCTATATTATTTAACATTTATGTTAAGAGAACTCTTCTTGCATTTAGGCATCCTACTTAAGATAAGCATTCTGAGACTTTTGGAAGTTGAACTGCATTGTGGTATAAATAAAAGACCATAATGTTGCCAAGGTGGCATCCTTCTTTTATATGATATCAACATGCAAGCGCGCATGTGCACACACGCACACACACACACACACAACATCACTGAACAGTACTTCTAAATTGCTTCATTTTGTTGCTTCTTGTTTAGCACTGTATGAAGCAAGCAACATTGAATTGTTTATATTTTTATTTTGGATTCTCTCTTATGCAATAGATCCGTTCAAGAGAAGAATTGCTCTGTGTGTCTGATCTTATCTCATATATATGGATATTTCAATCATTTCACTCTGCTATCAATACCTGAAGCAGAAGATAAGATATAGGGAGGAAGTAGTGTTTGTTAATTGTGTTATTAACTGTACTTGATGCTATTGTTTTATTCAAGTCAATAGAGTAATATCCACTATTGTAATTGGATGAGAAAGTTCAATTATGTTTTGAAATTGTTTCAGAGGACTCATTGGCTTTCTTCGATGCTCATGTTGTTTTGAATTATATATCAGAACTGAAGAAACTAACAGGAAGACAATAGAAATGGATATTATACACAAAAGAAATCAAACAGAATAACATTTTCTAATAATTATACAATGATCTGAAGAACTCATCTCTCTTCATATATTCAAATATTAATTTTACTTCAGGAGTTTTGACGAGAGCAGGAGTTGCCAACCTTTTGGATCTCAAGGACCACCAAACTTTTAATTTTAAATCCCGCAGATCAGAGACCCTAATCCCCAAAAAAGTCTGCAGAAAAATCCCCCACCCCATTTTCTTACCGATCAATAATGCTTTATTTGGAATCTCAGGATACTGTCTCCAGGTCTGTTCTCAGGGGGAGAGAGAGAGAGACTTTTGGTTTCATGAAAGGAAAGCAGCAGAAGCAGCAGAAGTCTTTCTTTCTCTCCTCCAAACTCCGCCAGAATTGAGTCTTTGCCAGCGCAGCCTCTTGGAGCTGGATGCCTTGCAGGGATCCAAAGACTCATTTCTGGCAGAGTTTTCTGGGAGAGAAAAAAATACTTTTGCTGCTTTCCTTGTGTGCAGCCAAAACCAGAAGAAGAAAGAAGCAGAAAGAAGCAGCTGGCAGCCAGACAAGGCATGTGGGGCACGTGGGGTAAGTTCTCCCCTCCACCCTTTCCCCCTCCCCTCACTATCTCATGTTGTTTGCAATACAAGCGAACAACAAAGGTGTTCCTGTCGGCTATGTGAACAGCACAGCCTTGTGTTCCCACGCAGCCTGGATTAATTGTTTTTTGGGGGGTGCTTTGGAGGTGACATTTCTCTGTGGACCACCAAAATTTTCTCACAGACCACCAGTTGTGCCGGCCCACTGGTTGGCAACCACTGGACTAGAGGACTGTTTAGAAATTTGTACTAGTTAATATGCTTACTTATTGTGGTGGCGCAGGGGTTAGAATGCAGTACTGCAGGCTACTTCTGCTGATTGCTAACTGCAATTTGGCAGGCTACTTCTGCTGATTGCTAACTGCAATTTGGCAGTTGAATCTTACCAGGCTCAAGCTTGACTCAGCCTTCCATCCTTCTGAGGTTGGTAAAATGAGAACTCAGATTGCTGTTGGGGGCAATATGCTGACTCTGTAAACTGCTTAGAGAGGGATGCAAAGCAATATGAAGTGTACGTATGTAACTCTAAGTGCTACTGCTGTTGCTATTACCAGTTTGCTTTTTATAGTTAAGTGAACTGATTTAACATCTGTTCATTGTATTGTATATTGTATATGAGTACCTATCATGAAAATATCAGTATATTCTGGCATAATCAGAATAAATCAGGGTGATAAAATGTAATGGAACTGTTAGGTGTCTGCATCAGTGGTGGGATTCAATTTTTTCTACTACTGGTTCTGTGGCTTGGTGGGCATAGCCATGTGACTGGGTGAGTGTGGCTTTTTTTTTTTTGCTTTTTTTGCAGCTCCCACCTGTTTTTGGGAGCTTTCTATCTCAAAAGACCCTTGGCAGGGGGGCATTTTTTCTCCCCTAAGGTTCCTCTGGGGCTCTGGAAGGCAAAAAATGGAGAAAGGGGCTGAGCTCTTCCCTTCATTTTTTGCCTTCCTGGGCCTCAGCAAGGGGAATCCCTGCAAAACTGATCTATATACAGCTAATGGGTCGGGAGGGGAAAAAAATACGTTAAGCGAATGTCAGGTGCGGGTAAGTGAGCATCAGTGGGAGGGTGACTGGGTTGGGGGCGTGGCCACCCAGAACTTACTACCAGTTTGGTGACCCATGCCAAAATTTTGCTACCGGTTCATGTGATCTGGTTCAAACCAGCTGAATACCACCACTGGTCTGCATTTGATTAATTCTTTTCAACTTCTTTTTAAAAGAAGGTGATATTATCACCTGTACCTATTTCACTTTGAAAATAAATGCAAGATTTCCATGAGGTTTAATAAAACTGGATTAGATCAGATTTCAACTGCAGTACAAGGTATATTGTTATGTATGTAAATAGTTGAATAAAGGCAAGCTTGGGGTAAAGTGCAGGGTTCTGGCCCTGCACTTCTGATTGGGTGTTAAGCGGCTGGATCGGATTGGTTGGATTCTGAGAATCTGATTGGCCCTTAATGAAGGACTCTTATTGGTTCTGGAGCTAGCATTTCACAGTTCCTATTGGTTATTTCACATTAGCATTGCCTATATAAAGCAGAGTTGTTGTTATACAAGTTAGAAGTCACTATGCAATAAAGAGTTGAAAGTTCACCAACTAAGACTGTCTCCATTCATTCTACCCATGCCTGAATCCATAACACTGGCGATGAGGGTGGGATTTGGAGACATCTGATCTTAAGGAACTTGGAAGAAAAACAGAGCACGTGTAAAAAACGGCGCCACCAACGGAAGCCATGTCCGGCGGCATCGTACCACCCGCTCCGTACAATCCAACCCAAGAGGATTGGGAATCCTACATGGATCACTTTCAGATGTTCCTCAAAATGAACAACCTGAAAGACGCCACACCAGCCAAAAAGCGGGCGCTGTTCCTGACATACTGCGGCCCGGCTGTCTTTAAAATGGCTAAAGCACTCGAGAAGCCTCGAGAAGTGAAAGCAATAAGCTGGGATGACCTCGAACCTCTCCTAAGAGACCATTACGCGCCAACCGTACCCACACTCGTGAGACGCCACGAGTTCTATCAACGAAGCCAATGAAAAGGAGAGAGTGTGGCTGACTTCGTGGCAGACCTCCGGCACTTGGGAGGCCTCTGCGGGTTTGCAGACTTAGATGAAGCATTGAGAGACCGCCTAATTCTGGGATTAGATGCACTAAACGTGCAGAGCAAGCTGATGGCGAAGGGCGACATCGGCCTTGTTGACGCCATCGCCGAAGCCACTGCCACTGAGGCGACCAAAAAGTCCGCGGTGCAACTACGGCGAAGCCAAAACCCCACAAACCCACCAACAGGCGACATCTCACCCAGCTCAGAAGGGCAGTTGGCAACAATGCACTACGAGGACCTCTCTTCGTCATCACTCAGCAACGAAGAAGGGGTCCATCGACTGCGTTCCGACCGGAACCCTCGTCCTAAAACCTCACGCCCTTGCGCTGGCTGCGGGGCAAACCATCCCAGGGCAGACTGCAAATTCCGCGACGCACTCTGCCACGAGTGCGGAAAACGAGGCCACATCGGTCGAGTCTGTTGCAGTTTACCGGGACCAAGCCCGGCCTCAAAGGGAACCAACTTTCGCCAATCGGCAGGAAACCGTCCTGTAAGGCGAGACCCAGCAAACCACTCCTACAGATATCGAGCATTGCAGAAAGAAGAGGCTCACCATACTATCACTATAGGTCACGCCTTGGCCCTGGACGCTAAGAAGATTCGAGTTACAATAGCCATAGAGAACCAACCCTGCCACATGGAGGTCGATTCGGGATCGTCCCTCTCGATGGTGTCGTGGAAGACATTAAAGCAGCTCATTCCTACCATCCAACGCCAAGACCTTTGAATGCAACACCTTATCCTTAAAGATTACCAAGGGAATCGGATCCCTGTGGTCGGGTCTTGTCGAGTCCGCGTCTCATTTAAAAAGCATACGGCATACTTACCTCTAATGATCATCGATAGGGACAGGCCTAGTTTGTTGGGCCTCCAATGGTTTGCGCCACTCAGCATCGAACTAGCCGGCATGAACCGAGTCGGTGATTGCGAGTGGGAGGAGGATCTTATGTCTGAATTCAGCGATGTCTTCGCAGATCATCTGGGCGAGTATAAGGGGACCCCAATTTCGTTCAGCCTTGACCCTAAGGTCGCCCCGATCCATTTAAAGCCCCATCGAGTTCCGTTCGCCCTTAAGGCCAAGATAGATGAACAACTTGACAAACTAATTAAACAAGGGGTACTGCAACCCATTGATCATTCCCCATGGGAAACTCCTACTGTAACCCCCATTAAACCAGATGGGTCAATCCGAATCTGTGGGGACTACCGGGCCACTCTAAACCACGCCCTCCAACAGAACGCGTATCCAGTGCCGGTGGTGCAGCACCTCCTTCATTCTCTGGGAGGTGGAAAGGTTTTCGCTAAGCTAGATTTAGCTCAAGCCTATCAACAATTGCCCATGGACGATAAAACAGCCCAAGCTCAAACGATAGTAACGCACAGAGGTGCTTTTAAATGTACCCGATTGCAGTTCGGGGTGAGTGTGGCCCCGGGAATATTCCAAAGTTTAATGGAATGATTGTTACAGGAAATCAAGGGCGTGGTTCCGTATTTTGATGACGTATTGATTGCAGCTCCTAGTAAAAAAATTCTGCAGAATCGTTTAAAATGTGTTCTTAAAAAATTCCAAGAAGCGGGATTGAAAGTAAAAAGGGATAAATGTCATCTGTATACCGACAGTGTTGAATTTCTAGGTTATCGCATTGATAGTCAGGGTATTCACCCAACTGAGAGTAAATTAAGAGCGATTAGAAATGCTCCCAGATCTCGTAACAAAACTGATCTTCAAGCATTTTTAGGCCTTATCAATTTCTACAATGTGTTTTTACCGCATAAGGCGACTGTGGCTGAACCGTTACACCGGTTATTAGATAAGAAAGCATTATGGGTTTGGGGTTACCGAGAAGAAAAAGCGTTTAGAAATGTAAAAGATTTACTTACATCTGATTCTGTACTTATGCAATATAATGAAACATTACCCTTGGTTATAACTTGTGATGCCTCACCATTTGGGGTGGGTGCTATTTTGAGCCATGTGCTGCCTAATGGAAATGAGGCTCCCGTTGCATACTTTTCGAAGACTCTATCCCAGGCAGAACGTAACTATGGACAAATAGACAAGGAGGCTCTTGCAATTGTGTCAGCCGTAAAAAAATTCCATGAGTATGTATATGGAAGGACATTTACAATTGTAACCGACCACAAACCTTTATTTGGGATAATCGCTGGGGACAAACCAACCCCCTATATATTGTCCCCAAGAATGACTCGATGGTCAGAGTTTCTAGCTGCTTATAATTATCGATTGTTACATCAACCGGGGAAAGCCATTCTACCCATGCCTGAATCCATGACATATATGAAAGGTAAATTCTGTATTAAGTAGATGGAAATGTGGGATTACAGTCTTTAACTTGAATAAAAAGACTATTTTCTTTGCCTTCTTTCCAGTACATTGCTATATGTAGTCCAGGGTTTACAAACATTTGTTCGGCAACCATTTGAAGCTACAATGGCACTGAACCATTCCTCTCCCAACTAGCATGCAAATTGCCTAATATTAATATTTTATTTGCTATTTGTAAGAACAAATTAGGAGAGCACTTGTTGCCTTATTTTTGGCAATTTCTTTGTTACAAATATTTGTGACCCTTACTGACATCCTAAAGAAAATAAATGGATTTATGAATAACAAGGCATCTTTACCAGAGTCGAATTGCTGATTTTATTCTTAAATAGATATGGTTATTATCAGTCATTAAAATAAAAAAAAAATTGATGGGAAAACTCATGAATCTATATTAAATTAAAAGGATTCCAGAAGAAATATGATAGAAGAAAACAATATGTTTTTGGCTACTGTAAAATTCTGCTTCCTGGAATTGGCTGAAATTTTAGAATACATGCAGATGCATAAAATGACCAGTTAAGAATTGCCCATCTCTTAGTCTTCATCATTACCAGTTCAAGTGTGATTCAGAGTGGATCAGAGTGGATCTTTGATTCAATAAGACAGTTGTGTATGTACTCTGTGTGTGTGTGTGTGTGATAATCCTTAAAGCCTGTCTTTATAGCTGACCCTTTCTGTAATCCTTATGACAGTCCTATATGATACCATGATTATCACAACATGTGGAAGTGAGCAGGGGCTGAAGCTATTGCCAAGTTTAGAGCTGAGAAGAGATTTTGAGAATTCTCACCCCCAGCACACTTCTAGCCTTTGTGCTATAAAAGGATGACTGAAACATCCACTTTTCAACTTCACATGGTCTGTGTGATAGCCACGGTGAGCTACTTTAAAGATAAATAAGAACATGCTCTTTCCTATCCTGAACATTAGGGACTGTACTGGCAATTGAGATCGAAAGCATAATGAACCTTGAGGCCAAAAAATAAACAGTAACCATCTAAAGTGAACCATCAGAGAGCCAACAGCTCTTCTATTTGCCCAATTGATGCTTTTGTGGACTGAAGAAAAATACACTGTGACTGAATGACTCAGGGAACTGATAATAGGAAACAGACCCATTCACCCTTAGGTCAGTGGTTCAATTAAGTTTCAGGTTGCTGGTGGCTGAAATCTGCTGGAGCTGATGGCTGTTTCATAGTCTTTTGTGAGCTGAACCATGAACACTCAAGACAAGTAAAGCTTATAGTGCGAACATTTTTTTGAGAGCATTTCAGAAGTTGCTGAAATGAAGGCAAAACAGCAGAGATCATTATGCAGATTGGGCCTTTTTAGCCAAAATCCTCGGCACTCTGAAGCATATCTGAGAAGCCAGTTTAATTCTCTTGCCGTTATACAGACTGAGTCTTTTAAATGCAACCCCCATTGTTATGTTTTGAGCATGGGCGAGAAAGAATGGAGACAAGCCTCTGAACGGTGAACTTCAGCTCTTTATTTACATTGTGACTTCCCCCCCTTAACAGCAGTTAAACCCGCCTTATATAGGCAAACCCTGTAACTTTTAACCAATAACGAGCTAGGAACACTAGCTCTTAGAACCAATAGGAACTCTCTGTTAAGGGCCAATCGGATTCTCCGGAACGGGCCAATCCGGTCCGGCCGCTTAACAGCCAATCAGAAGTGCAGGGCCAGAACCCTGCACTTACTCCAAGCTCGCACTTTATTAATCTTTATGCATACACAACACCCATTATATTAGAAATAACAAAAATTAATTTTGGTCTTCTATAGTGGATGCTTCTCAGCCACTTTGATGCCATACTTCAGCTTTTACCAGCTTTGAAACACTATGCTACTAATTTCTAAATGACCAGCTATCAAGCACATTTTGAGCTATCCTTTATTGAAGTACATTGGTCATCTCTTTTTTATAATCACATGCAAAAGGCCAAAGGCCTGGAATCTTTAAACTTGTAGTACGTCTACTGTTACTACTCAAACTGATTAAATATATGATTCCTAGCAACTGTTATCAACTCTATACAACTATGGGGTTTTGCTTCTGCTGAAGCAATGAAAAGTTGAAGTAGCTTTGTTATTAACAAAGATTAGAAGAAAAAAGCTTGATTCTCAGCTTGGCGGTATTGATTTAATGCAATCAAGATAAATGCAATATGAAACCTTGTTAAAATTCTGCACCTTGAATGAATAAATAATTTAATACCGCAGTGGTTCTAGTAATTTTGACAAGGCAGTTACAGTTCCCATATGTTCTTGAGATCTCTTGAATATTTTAAATAAACATTTAATTACCACCTGGTTACTCTGAGATTGGTTATTAGAAGGCATGACAAAAGTAGAGATAAATCACAGGAACACTGAATAGCCATTAGATGGAATCAAGAGTAGCAACAATCACTGTTCTTTTTCAACCTCGAGCTTCTCTGTCTAGTAGAGGACATAAAATGAAAGAAAAACTCAGTTTTACTGTCCATAGTGAGCAGGAAAAAGTGTCATTGTTGATCACACACAGATTGTTGGATGGTCTGCTCATAATTTTCTTTAAAAAGCAAAATTACAGACTATACATTCTTTTTTAAGTAAATTTTTTTTGGGGTTTTCACACATATAAAATACAAGTAAAACATCTTTTTTGAAAATAGCATGGTCCCGGGTTGAACTTCTTTATACAGACACAAAACTCAATTTCATGCCCCTTTTTGTGTTCTATTCCATATCTTATACTATTCTACATTTTCTATATAATTTTTCCCTTCTTTTAATTTTCTCAATTTTATTTTGATTATCTCATCTCAATTCAAATCATTATATTTATACTTTTGTCTGTTCTGTTGCAATTCATATTGCCTTTTCTCATTAAACAAATTTTCTCCTGTTGTTACTAATTGGAGTATGGCACCTTTATATCTTTTAATTATATCAATTCAACTTATTTAAACTTCAATATATACCTTAAGGTTATAATCTTCAATATAATACATAATACATAACTTCCAATTGAATTCTGCTTGGTACATTCTTATAATATACACTATATTCTTTAAAAAAAAGGATTATAAATATATGTAATTATAAACCCTCATTCCATTCCAATTCAGTTCTATCATTAATAATCATTAAAATCTTAACATCTTTAACATTTAATTTAAAAGAAATGTTTCATACTTTCTTAAAGACACATATAATCTCCATAATGAATTTTTCCTTATTTCTCTCACATATATTTTGTAAATCATTAAATATTCATTTTGTTACGTTAATTTATTGATAAGCATTCCACTGAGTTATGATAGCTATTTTATCAAACATTTTAATCATACATTGTTTAATATTTTCTAAAATTATTTCTGCTTCTAATATAACCATACTATCTTATGTACCTTTACAGAATTCCCCTTTCCATTAGATTTTCACCATTATCTCTAAATAGGCCCTGTTTCTCTATATTTTGTTTCTGTCCTTTATAACTTCTTTTCCTTTCGTTCTTCCCTCTCTTCTTCTCTCTCCCCTTTTTACCCCTTGTCTCTCTACCTCTTTTCTGTATTTCCCTCTTCTGTTGCTTTCTGATTTTATACTTATTTTTCATTCTATTCTTTTTTTGGGTTGTTTTTCCCCAATCTTAAACTTTCCATTCTCTTTCCCCCCTTTCCTTTTTTCCCCCCACCTAAGATTACTTGTTCATTAAAGATGGCTTCTTCTTTGTCGCAATCTTCTTGTTCTGCAGGCATTTCTTGTTGTTTCTCATAATTCCAAATCTCCATTTCTAAGAACTGAAATACGAAACCAAAAGAACCTCTCCCTTTTTGTGCATCTTCTTCATACTTTTCAAGTTCCATTTTCAGTTCTTCTAAAAATGGAGCCATTTTAAACAGTTTTAAACAACCACCCGATTGATTTTAGTTATTCAAATATAATAACCAAGAATCCAGAGATCACCAAATAATCCAAATAGTCCCAAGCTGTTTCTTCTTATTTTTTTTTTCCACTTTCTCTTCCTGGGGTTTTACTATTTTGTTGCGATGTTTCAGAAGAGACTGACTGGAATTAAAAAGAACTTACAGAAAAATCTCAACAAGACTTCCAAAAGATATATCTTAATATATCTTTTGGAAGTCTTGTTGAGATTTTTCTGTAAGTTCTTTTTAATTCCAGTCAGTCTCTTCCCTTCCAGATTAAACATAGTTTTGAAACAATCCCTAAAATGCTGAAGCTCTGTGGACGAATGGCAAGTTATAAATGCAAATTATCATCTACAATCTTATTTGATCTGTGTATTGCTCTTCCATCCTGAGGACAAAGCAGTACCTTTCATAGGAAATACTGGTAGCTATAAGTCCCTTTTTAGTATCAAGTATTCCATAGCAAACCAAGAATGGGGTTTTAAATGTACTTTCAGGAGGTTGACTAAATGAGATTTTGAAGTCAAAAAGTAATGACCTGAGGCAAAGTTACCTAAATTGTCTAATTTTAGATAATTGGTTATTGTTTTGCAGAATTATAGTGATAATAGATAGTTTTGCAAGGGTCTTCTTTGTGTCTTATAATGTATCCATGAAATGATAGAAATTCTGTTCTGAAAAATAGCTTGGTGGCATAACTAAGGGCTAAGGTAGCAACCAGAAGACTACAAATTCTAATACATGAAAGCTGCTTTGCTCAGCCCAATCCGATCTTATTGGATTGTTTACTGTGGGAAAAATTTGAAGTAGGAGCATTAGATATATATGTTGCCTTAAGCCGACCAAAAAGAAAACTGGGATAATAATCTAAGAAAAAGCTGCAATTTTAGTATTTATACTTTCAAGCATCACTTTGCATTTGGAAAGATTCTTTTTCCACTTATCTTATCTAGTTCCAGAATTTGGAGGATCAAATTAGCTTTACATCCTCGAATGAGAAAACAGCAACAGGCAATGGGAAAGAAAATGTATCCATGCAGAGCAAATTATTCCCATAGTAGTAAAGAAACTGGAAGTGAGTTGCGTAAGATTCAAGTACAACACTTGAAACTGCAAAGTGAATTTGCCCTTCCTCTGAGTGAATCATAGACCTTGTATTTCTGCTGATAAAAAGTGTCTGTTCTGTGATATGCTCTCTGCCTTCTGTCCTTATCCTTCAGAAGTCTGCCTCCTTCAACAGCAAAGTAATTGCTTTGGTTATAGCCTCTAGTTAAAAATATTCTTTAGATGCAGGCTTGCATCTTTAAAGGCTTTATAATTAGTTGTATAATTGCTATTTTATTGCTTCTATGTATTCAGCTTAGGGACCTGTTATTAAGAGAATCTGTCTGTTTTGGAAAAAGTATGGCCTAGTAGCAGAAAACAGCTCCACGTACATTGAAAGCTACTTACAGTGAACTTAGATATAGTGAAAAATCAATTACTCTTCATTTCTCTTCAACAAGAGTGACATTTATTCAATTTATATGAGCAGAGTAAAGAAACAGAGCTCCATTCCTTCTCTGGAAGACTAGAAGAACTCCCTGATCTTACCTATGGGTTTTGTGATCTATATGTTAACATGATGTAGTTCAGTGGTTGTGGTTTTTTTTAGCATCTTCTAAAAACACAGTTCTAAGCATTTGTGGAATTACAATGAGATTTCATTAGCTACTGTAGACACAAAGAAGTAAATGTCACAAAACTATTTCTTTGCTGACTCTGAGCATTGAACGTTTCCAAAATGCCACAGAGGTGTTAGAGCAACTCGTTCTTCTCCAACCCCTTTTTTCTTTTGGGGGCTGAATATGATATAAATAATCTTCTCCAACCTGGTTAGGTTATGAGAAAAATGTCACCCAACCCATTGTAAAGGCATTCTGTTGGAACAAAAAGCCATAAAAGATTCAGAATGCTGACATTGCACTAAATTTGATCAACCCTTATGTTACATGGTGTTTTATTGTTAAGTTTAGAAAAGAGAGAAGACTGATCAATCATAGCAGTACAGACCTATCACTACAGGCCCAGAACCAAAATTAAAACTGGATTATGCAAGAATGAAATATGACCTGACTTTTTTGCTGTAAAGCCTGAATGACACAGCTCCAGGCTACTTGCAGGGCTACTAAAACAAACCCAATTCTACTTTTATTGGAACGGAATGGTTCTAGTAGCCGAATCTTCAAGTTTGATTGGGTTTCCCACACCCTCACTTTATTTTAGTGTGAAGCAGGTAAGGCGCTTGCCGAAAATATTTTCTGAAGTTATTTTCTTAACCTGTGCACAAACCCCTCTTATCTGACCATTACCTTGATAGTGGCTCTTTCATTTATTGGTCAAGCTTCTTCCCTATGTGCAATCCAGGTCTCTTGCCACATGGCAGGACCTGGGTAGTGCACTTACATGGCTATCGCCTGCCCAGTGGAATGTCTTTCCACCTGAGATCTGGCAGTTACTGATCCTCCTGCTTTCTGGAAAGATTTTAGAAGCTGGCTTTTTCTTTTCTTTCTTTTCTTTTTTTAGAAAAAGACTTTATTAGTTTTACCTTTAAAAGAACAACACAACTACAAGTTATGTACAACAAAAAGACAAACAGGCCTTAGCATAGGCCAAGAGGGAAAGAGAGGAAAGCTTAAGAAAGGAAAAAGGGAAGAGTAAGGGAGGGGGAGGGTAGAGTAGGGAAAACAGTTAAAATAAAACCATATTTTTGTGACTGTCTGTAAGATCCTTTCTTCTTCAAAAATATCGTCGGCGATGCTTTTCTTTATCTCTGCTTCGGAGGCCCTCGGCCTTAATTTTCTTAGAGGTGATCTATCTTTGGTTTAGCCAATTATACCAAGGATTCCAATTGTTGTAATGGGTTGAGGATTCTTTATTTTTTAATGCTTGGGTTAGTTTGTCCATTTCGGCACATTGTAAATGTTGTGAATGAATAATACCAATAAAGTTATTTTGAGCTTGCAGTCAAGTGCAGGGTTCTGGCCCTGCACTTCTGATTGGCTGTTAATGGCAGGATTGGATTGGTCCGTTCAGGAGCATCTGATTGGCCATTAACAGGCCATTCCCATTGGTTAACGGAGCTAGCGCTCCAGGTTTGCTATTGGTTGAATAGTTAATAAGTTGCCTATATAAGGAAGGCAATAGCAGCCCTCCAGTTTGAGCTGTCACAATATGTAAATAAAGAGTTTGAAGTTCACTGTTTCTACCGGCTCGTCTCCATCATTCGCACCCATGCTCCAGACTTGACACTGGCGACGAGGATGGGATTGGATGACATCAGAGCCAACTAAGACAACTAAGCACGTGGCTGAAGCGCACAATGGCGGAATCATGTCCGGCGGCGTAGTACCACCCGCTCCGTTCGATCCAGCTCAAGAGGACTGGGAGTCCTACATGGATTGTTTTCAAATGTTTTTGGAAACGAATAATCTGAAGGATGCCACAACCGGGAAGAAACGGGCGGTATTCCTAACGCACTGAGGCCCGACAGTATTCAAAATGGCTAAGGCATTAGCGAAACCGGCGGAAGCGAAGGCCATGGACTGGGATGTCCTCAAACCGCTGCTGAGGGCCCACTATGCACCAACCATTCCAGCGCTCGTAAGATGACACGAGTTCTATCAAAGAAACCAGCAGAAAGGAGAAAGCGTCGCTGATTTCGTTGCAGACCTCCGGAACTTGGGAGGCCTTTGCGATTTCACCGACCTAGAAGAGGCATTGAGAGACCGAGTAGTCCTCGGGCTAGACGCACTAAGAGTACAGAGCAAAATAATGGCAAAGGGCGACATCACCCTTAAAGACGCCTGTTGTAACTATCAGTGCAATTCTGTACCATCCTAGCATTGTATCTTTATGTAAACATCAGACTCTTGTCTGCATTGTATCTTTTTGTAAACATAAAACTCTTATCTCTTCAGTGATCTTTGCCAGGCATGCAAAAGAGAAGAGGAGTTTAAACAGCTGTCAATACAGAATGATGTTTTAATTGACCTGAATTCCTATAAATTACGCTTTCTGATACCCTGTTGTCTTTACTAACCTGAGCTATTATAAATCTTATGTATTTCCTGCTGACCTAAGCTATTATAATTCATGAATGTCTTGTTTACCCTGGGCTTTGAAGAATTTCACCCCCCTGTGAAAAAGCATAATAAAAGAGTCTGTGTCAAGGTATTTGGCGCGCTCATCCAGAGGAAACCTCGTCTCGTGTCGTTTCTCTCTCCCTTGCTCCCTTTCATGAGACGCCCATCTAATGCGGGATGGCAGATACCGCATTTTGGTGACCCCGACGTGATTCCCTAAGGGGGATACGCAGCGGCGCGCCCATACTTATCAGCTCGGTTGGAGCTGTGCATCGCCAGGCGCCTGAGCGAATTGCACCTCATCGGATCTGAAAGATGGTCTCGACTTTAGTAAGTATGGGTGGAGGCTTTTCTCAACAGCAGAAGGAATTGAGAGAGCTAGTCGCTTCTTCTAAATACTCTGCTAATTTAAAGGGCTTTCCCATAAAAAAGAAATCTATTGCTGCATTATTGGCTTATGTGTGGCAACATTGTCCCAATTATTCAGAGGAAGGGTCCTTAAAATTTTTCCAATTGGCAAAAAATTGGTGAATATCTCCATTGTCCTCCTCGTGCACCTATTGGCTTTTTGGTCACTTGGAGGAAAATTATGGAGGCTTTAAAAGTCCATCAAAAAATAGAAGCAGGGAGTGTGTTTGAATCTCCTCTGCCAAGTTATGATAACTTTTTAATTTTCTCTAACTCAGGCAGAAGCTGCTACATTCCATTCCCATAGGAGTAAAATCCTAGAGGATTAAAAGCTTGTGAAATTTGGCAAATGAATGTAACTTAGTATCCACCTTTTGCCCCATGGAAATATTTGCACGTTTCAATAGATACATATTCAGGATTTATTTTGGCTACTCCTCAAAGGGGAGAAGCTGTAAAACAATTATTCAATTCGTACCTTTGCCTCGCTGGGACGTCCAAAAGAAATCAAAGAAGACAATGGATCTGCCTACACAAGTTCTGCTTTTCAGGACTTCTGTAACAGATGGGATGTAATCCACAAGTTTGGAATTCCCTGCAACAGCCCGGAGGGCAGGCTATTAGGCTATTGTGTAATGAGCTCACTTGTCTCTGAAACGTGCTCTTAATTGGTATTCATTGCGGGGAAAAAACCCCGAACCTCCCAGCATTGCAAAACTCTCTTAACATTTGTCTTTTTACTCTAAACTTTCTTAAATCTAAATTCCTCCTACTTCGACTGCTTTTTGTCATTTTTCCTCCCTCCTAACAGACTGTCATTATTCTGCTTGGCAGAGTCCTGCTGAGCTTGGGGGAGAGGAAACTCTGCGATCTTACTGCCAGAAAAAACCACTCTCTGAATCCCTGGTCAGGCAGTAAGACCCTATCATGGGAATTTATCTGCTGCATCTGTATCTTAAAAATCTTTCCTGATATTCTTGCCTATATCTTCTTTGCAATTTCTACCGTACTTCAACAAAACCTATGCTTCCTGTCAAAAGACTATTCGTGTTAAAATCATTTCATTAACAGAAGGCTATTATACTTGTTCCACGTGGGTATGTCATGAAAATACTATCCATAAGTTTTCACTCTGTCATTTCTGTTTTATTTTAAAGAACATTCTACCCCTCGCTCTTTTGTTTCTTCTTTACTCTTCCTATGGAAAGGAACCTTAAAATCTTTTCCTCTTTTCAATCTAAACATAGGGGGATCTAAATGTCCTTATATTGTATCAAGGGTTTCCCCACCCCATTTAACGTTCTTAATGAATGATCAAGTTAATCTTCATTGTCATTATTGTAATTATTATCCTTTTTCTATTAATTGTATTCCTTCCTCATCTGGTAAATGTTCTACAACTAATTTGTCCACAAGCCTCTCTCCTGCTTGTCATGTTTTTATATACCCGAGCTCTGATCCTGTCAATAAGCAACACTTCCAAAGAACTGCCCATGACGATCTGCAGAAGCCTCATAGAAGAGATAATATTGTCTGGACTATAACTGACTCTCAAAAAGTTCGTTTAAGTTCTACAACCAATTTTTCTTGCATAGAAAACTTCTACCCACCATTTCAATTCAATTTGGCAGACGCACCCACACAACCGGGGGATATCCTGCAATCCACAACACTGCAGGAGGAACTTTAACATCACGCCTGAAAGGAATGTATTTTATCCCTGGCAAAAATTCTGTCTGGGCTTGTAACACCGGTCTCACGGCATGTGTCTATGGGGATGAACTTGTTAAATCCAAATCATTTTGTATTCAAGTATGGCTTGTACCAAAAATTAATGTGTATAACTCTGATGATTTTATATCCTTACAGGCACCCATGGAATACCCCCTCAGAGCAAAACGGGAAATTATTAGTACTCTCACTTTAGGTCTACTGCTTGCTCTGGGCGCCACGGGCGCAGCCACGGGCATTGCAGGACTAGCTGTTTCTGACAAAAGAATTACAGCTCTGGGTTCAGCCATTGATGATGATTTATTACGTATTGAAGAATCAATTGTAGCTTTGCAAAACTCCTTGACATCCCTCTCAGAAGTAGTCTTGCAAAATCGTAGAGGTATAGATTTGTAATTTTTAAAACAAGGGGGATTGTGTGCTGCCCTTAAAGAAGAATGTTGTCTTTATGCTGATAGCAGGGGTGGTGATTTAAAGGAGAATGTTGTCTTTATGCTGATAGCAGGGGGGTTGGTTTAAAGGAGAATGTTGTTTCTATGCTGATAGCAGTGAGGTCATGCTGGATTCTATGAATGAATTAGAAAAATGCTTAATTGGTATCAAGGTTCGTCTTCTATTTCACCATGGCTTACAACCCTTTTAACTGCATTGGCAGGACCATTAATAATCATTATATTGATATGTATTATAGGACCTTGTTGTTTTAATAGAATATTGCAATTTTTTAAAGATCAATTATCTTCCATGACTACTGATGCTGATGTGTTATTGCAAGCTCATGTTATGTCTTTAACATCGGATGAAGAAATATCATTGCTGAGTTACTGCTCCTTGGACAACCCTGATGCTGACGGGTCGCACGCCTGCCTAGATGACGGGGACGGAGAACATTTCAGAAAAGTAGTTCCTGTTTTCTTGGACAAGGAAGAAGACTCGTCATAAAAAAATAAAAACAGAGGAGATGTTGTAACTATCAGTGCAATTCTGTACCATCCTAGCATTGTATCTTTATGTAAACATCAGACTCTTGTCTGCATTGTATCTTTTTGTAAACATAAAACTCTTATCTCTTCAGTGATCTTTGCCAGGCATGCAAAAGAGAAGAGGAGTTTAAACAGCTGTCAATACAGAATGATGTTTTAATTGACCTGAATTCCTATAAATTACGCTTTCTGATACCCTGTTGTCTTTACTAACCTGAGCTATTATAAATCTTATGTATTTCCTGCTGACCTAAGCTATTATAATTCATGAATGTCTTGTTTACCCTGGGCTTTGAAGAATTTCACCCCCCTGTGAAAAAGCATAATAAAAGAGCCTGTGTCAAGGTATTTGGCGCGCTCATCCAGAGGAAACCTCGTCTCGTGTCGTTTCTCTCTCCCTTGCTCCCTTTCATGAGACGCCCATCTAATGCGGGATGGCAGATACCGCAGACGCCATAGCTGAAGCTACAGCAGCGGAGGTGACCAAGAAGTCGGCTGCCCAACTACGCTGAAATCGTGCTCCAGCACACCCACCGGCCAGCGAAGTTTCACCCAACGCAGAAGGGCATCTACATCGGCCCACCATGAGGACCTCTCTTCGTCGTCAGACAGCGACGAAGAAGAGGTCCATCGCCTGTGGTCTGATCGGGACTGTTACCCGAAGTCCCAGCAACCGTGCGCTGGCTGCGGGGCCAACCATTACCGCTCCGACTGCAAATTCCGCGACGCACTCTGCCACGAGTGCGGGAAACAAGGCCACATCGGATGGGTCTGCAGAAGCCTCCTCGGACCCAGCCAGACCTTGAAAGGAACCAACCTCCACCAATCAACAGGGAATCACCCTGTAAGGCGAGAACCAGTAAACTACTCCTACAGAAACCAACCTGTGAATCGTCTAGCGAGACGGGAAGAGGACCACCAAACACTCACTATTGGCCATGCCTCTTCACTAGACGCTAAGAAAATTCGGGTCAACATGAACATTGAAAATCGGCCTTGCCAAATGGAAGTTGACTCGGGATCGTCTCTTTCAATGGTCTCATGGAAGAACCTCAAGCAACTCATCCCCACTATCCGGGGCCAAGACCTTCAATTCCAATGGATTGTGTTAAAGCACTACCAGGGGAACCAAATTCCGGTCGCAGGATCCAGTCAAGTCCAGATTGCATTCAAGAACCGCACGGCGTACTTACCCCTGATGGTGATCGATAAGGACCGGCCTAGTCTGTTAGGCCTGCAATGGTTCACAGCACTCGGCATTGAAGTGGCTGGCATTAACCGAATCGGCGGCAGTGACTGGGAGGAAGACCTTGCCCACAAATTCAAGGATGTCTTTGAGGAAAAGCTAGGCGAGTAGAAGGGGACCCCGATATCCTTTAGCCTTAATCCAAAGATAGCTCCCATCCGCCTTAAGCCTCGTCGAGTTCCATTCGCTCTAAAGCCAAAAATAGATGAGCAGCTTGATAAGTTGATTGCCCAGGGAGTGTTAAAGCCAACTGACCACTCCCCATGGGAAACGCCGATTGTGACACCAATTAAGCTGGACGGCTCCATTAGAATTTGTGGGGACGACCGAGCGACCCTAAACCACGCCCTGCAACAGAACCCATATCCGGTACCGGTGGTACAACACCTCCTCCATTCCCTGGGGGGTGGAAAAGTCTTCGCTAAACTAGACTTAGATCAGGCTTATCAGCAACTGCCGGTTGACGAAAAAATGGCACAGGCACAGACTATCGTAACACACCGAGGTACCTTTAAGTGTACGCGACTTCAATTCGGAGTCAGTGTGGCCCCGGGGAGCTTTCAGAGCCTAATGGAGAGACTATTGCAGGGGATCAAGGGCGTTGTCCCCTATTTTGACGATGTGCTCATTGCCGCCCCCACTCCAAAAATCTTACGGGAGCGTTTAAGACTGGTATTACAAAAATTCTAGGAAGCAGGCTTGAAAGTCAAAAAAAATAAGTGCAAACTGTGTACCGATCGTGTTGAATTTTTAGGGTACTTAATTGACAGTCAGGGTATTCACCCTACCAATAGCAAATTGAGAGCAATAAAAAACGCTCCCAGACCCCAGAACAAGACCGACCTCCAAGCGTTCTTAGGCCTCATCAATTTTTTATAATGTATTCTTGCCGCACAAGGCAACTGTCGCTGAACCTTTACATCGTTTATTAGATAAAAAATCAATTTGGTTATGGGGTCACAAAGAAGAGCAGGCGTTCTGTAATGTGAAAAAACTACTGACTTCGGCCGCCGTACTAATGCAATACAATGAGACTTTGCCAATAAACATTACATGTGATGCATCGCCTTTTGGAGTGGGTGCCATTTTGAGCCATGTGTTACCTAACGGTAATGAAGCCCCTCTTGCTTACTTCTCAAAGATGCTCTCAAAAACTGAGCGAAATTACAGCCAGATCGATAAAGAAGCCCTGGTGATTGTATCAGCTGTTAAAAGATTTCATGAGTACGTGTACAGCTGGGTTTTCACCATTGTAACTGACCACAAACCATTGCTGGGGATCATCGCTGGGGACAAGCCAACTCCCTACATACTTTCTCCCAGAATGACCCGCTGGTCAGAATTCTTGGCTGCCTACAATTATCAGCTGCAATATCGTCCTGGTAAAGCCATTCCCCACGCCGACGCGCTGAGCTGTACACTGCCCCCTGAAACTATCAACGATCCTGCACCAACGATGACAGCGTTGCAGATCGAGACACTCCACACGCTGCCATTAACTACCCGTGACATCGCGAGAGAAACAAAATGCGACCCCATCTTAGCACAAGTCCTCACATGGGTGGAACGCAGATGGTCATTGGACCAAGTACCAGACAACTTTGCACCATTCAAAAGTGTCAAACAGAGTTGTTCTCACAGAAGGGCTGTGTCATCTGGGGCGATAGAGTCGTTATCCCAGAACAACTCCAACAGACATTGCTAAGAACCTTGCACAATGGCCACCCTGGCATCGTGCGCATGAAGGGCCTCGCACGAAGCTACGCATGGTGGCCAGGCATCGACAGACAAATCGAATCGTGGGTTAAAACTTGCAGGAGATGCCAAGAAGTAAGCAACGCTCCACCAAAGGCAACCCCAACCGAATGGGAGACGCTGCGGGGACCCTGGTCCTGCATCTATCTGGACTTTGCTGGGCCGACCAAAGGCCACACGTTTTTACTAACCGTCGACGCCTACTCGAATTGGCTCGAGATTCACCAAATGAGCAACATGACCACTGACGCAGTCATCAAAAGACTGGAAAGACTATTTGCAACCCATGGATTACCAGACGTTCTGGTATCCAACAACGGACCCCAGTTTACCATGCTGTCTTTTGAGCAGTACCTGGCTGACCGCGGTATCCGACATGCGCTCACTTCACCTGCACATCCTGCGGCCAACGGTAGGGCTGAGCGCATGGTACAATTCATCAAAAAGACTCTCCAAAAGATTGACTATGACAACATCGACGAGAAAATCAACCGGATCCTTTTCCTACAGCACATCACACCTCACAGCGTCACCAACAAAACTTCCGCCGAGCTGCTAATGGGACAAAAGCTCCGTTCCCACCTCGATCAGTTACACCCAGCCTATGAACCGGAAAAACCACTCGGATCCAGCGGCCGATGCCGTACTTTTCAGGTAGGCGATTTAGTATTCGCTAAAAACTTATTGGGCGATCCGCTGTGGGTAGAAGTGACCGTAATCCGCGTAACCGGCCCAAGATCATACCTCGTTCAGTGCCCTGACGACAGACTTTGGAAGCGCCACATAGATCAACTACAATCGCGGCTACCGTTGCACACTTCTGAACTCCCTTATGACCAAACTGAGGGGGGGGGAGATACAGAGGAAAGCGAATTGCAATTAGAGGGAAACCATTTTGAAGAAACCGATATTGGGACTGAAACGCAGGAGCAGGAACCAGGGAGTGAGTTCACCTCAGGAAGTGGCCAGTGATATTGGTGACGACGGGAATGTGAACTCGGAACCAGAGGCACCCCTACCGATAAACAATGATCTACCTCAGCAGAAGTGCAGCCAACCGCCAGGCACTTTGCGAAAATCGAAAAGACTAACAAAATAGCTGTCCTACCTTAAGGACTATGTAACTGCACCCCATGGGCAGAACACCATGGGGTGTTGTAAATGAATAATACCAATAAAGTTATTTTGAGCTTGAAGTCAAATGCAGGATTCTGGCCTTGCACTTCTGATTGGCTGTTAATGGCAGGATCGGATTGGTCCGTTCAGGAGCATCTGATTGGCCATTAACAGGCCATTCCCATTGTTTAACGGAGCTAGCGCTCCAGGTTTGCTATTGGTTGAATAGTTAATAAGTTGCCTATATAAGGAAGGCTATAGCAGCCCTCTAGTTTGAGCTGTCACAATATGTAAATAAAGAGTTTGAAGTTCACTGTTTCTACCGGCTCGTCTCCATCATTCTCACCCATGCTCCAGACTTGACAGTAAAATTTTCTGAATAACCATATGTTCAGTGGGGATAGAAGGTAATTTTCAGCACTGGGCGAATGCCAGTGGCTGCGGTTAAGAAATGAATTATAATATACTTTGATTTTTTGGGTATTTGTTTATCGAAAATTCCTAGAAGGAAGGACTCTGGTTTGTACTCAATTTGTTCCTTGGTTATTTCCTCTAGCTGCGCGTAATTTTTTGCCTATAAGTTGCCTATATAAGGAAGGCTATAGCAGCCGTTGTTTGAGCTGTTACACCATGTAAATAAAGAGTTGAAGTTCACCGTTCACCTGGCTCATTTCCATTTCTTCGCATCCATGCTCCAAACTTAACACTGGCGATGAGGGTAGGATTTGGAGACGTCAGAGCTAATTGAACAAAGAAGAAGAAAACCGAGCACGTGGCTGAACGCACAACGGTGGAACCATGTCCAGTGGCATAGTACCACCCGCTCCATTCGACCCAGCATAAGAAGACTGGGAAGCCTACATGGATCGTTTCCAAATGTTCTTGGAAACCAATAACTTGAAGAATGCCACAACCGGAAAGAAACGAGCAGTATTCCTAACGCATTGCGGGCCAACCGTATTCAAGATGGCCAAGGCACTAGTGAAACTGGCTGAAGTATAGACTATGGACTGGGACATCCTTGAACCCATCCTGAGGGCCCACTATGCACTAACCATGCCAACGCTTGTAAGGCGGCACGAGTTCTACCAAAGGAACCAGCAGAAAGGAGAAAGCGTTGCCGATTTCATCGCTGACCTCCGAAACCTGGGTGGCCTCTGCGGGTTCGCCGACCTGGAAGAGGCTTTGAGAGATCGAATAGTTCTGGCACTAGATGCACTAGGCCTGCAGAGCAAGCTGATGGTGAAAGGCGACATCAGCCTTGCCGATGCCATCGCCGATGCTACTGCAGCAGAAGCAACCAGGAAGTCGGCTGCCCAACTACACTGCAACCACGCTCCGATACACCAACCGACCCGCGACATTTCACCCAAGTCAGAAGGACAGTCCTTGAAGGCTCACCACAAGGACCTCTCTTCATCGTCAGACAGCGATGAAGAAGAGGTCCATCGACTGCAGTCCGATCGGGACCCTTATCCGAAGTCCCAACCCCAATGCACTGGCTGTGGGGCCAACCATTCCAGGTCCTAATGCAAATTCCGCGATGTGCTCTGCCATGAATGTGGGAAACAAGGCCACATCGGACGGGTCTGTAGAAGCCACCTAGGACCCAGCCAGACCTTGAAGGGGGCCAACTATCGCCATTCGACAGGAACCCGTCCTGTAAGGCGAGAACCAGTAAACCACTCCTACAGAAACCGAACCTTAAATCGCCTCATGAAGCGAGAGGAGGCTCACCAAACTATCACTATCGGTCACGCCTCTTCCTTGGATGCCAAGAAAATTCGAATTAAAGTGGCCATTGAAAATCAACCCTGTCAAATGGAAGTTGACTCAGGATCATCTCTCTCGATGGTTTCCTGGAAGACCCTCAAGCAACTCATCCCTACCATCCGGCGCCAAGACCTCCGTTCCCAAAGACTTATACTTAAGGACTATCAGGGAAATAGGATTCCAGTAATAGGAACGAGTCGAGTTCGCGTCACGTTCAAAAACCGCACAGCATACTTACCCCTGACGGTGATCCACAAAAACCGGCCTAGCCTGTTAGGCCTCCAATGGTTTGCGCCACTTGGCATTGAGGTGGCAGGCATTAACCAAATTTGCAGCAGTGACTGGGAGGAGGACCTCGTCCACGAATTCAGGGACATCTTCACAGAGAAGCTAGGCGAGTACAAGGGGACCCCAATCTCGTTTAACTTGAACCCAAAAATAGCTCCCATCCGCCTTAAGCCTCGTCGAGTTCCCTTTGCCCTAAAACCAAAAATCGACGAACAGCTTGATAAGTTAATAGCCCAGGGAGTGTTAGAGCCAACCGATCACTCTCCCTGGGAAACCCCAATCGTGACACCCATCAAGCCGGATGGTTTGATTCGAATTTGTGGGGACTACCGAGTCACCCTGAACCACGCCTTGCAGCAAAACGCATATCCGGTGCCGGTGGTGCAGCACCTCCTCCATTCCCTGGGGGACGGAAAAGTCTTCGCTAAACTAGGCTTAGCTCAGGCATATCAGCAACTACCGGTTGATGAAAAAACGGCACAGGCACAGACGATCGTGACGCACCGAGGTGCCTTTAAATGTACCCGGATCCAATTCGGAGTGAGTGTAGCCCCGGGGATATTCCAGAGCCTGATGGAAAGGCTATTACAAGGGATTAAAGGCATTGTCCCTTATTTTGACGATGTGTTAATTGCTGCCCCTACTACAAAAATATTACGGGATCGTTTAAAATTAGTTCTCCAAAATTCAAAGACGCAGGTCTTAAGGTGAAGAAAAGTAAGTGTAAGCTTTGTACAGATCGTGTCGAATTTTTAGGGTATTTAATTGACAGTCAGGGCATTCATCCCACCGATAGTAAATTGCGAGCAATAAAAAACGCTCCCAGACCCCGGAATAAGGTCGACCTCCAGGTGTTTCTAGGCCTTATCAACTTCTATAATGTTTTCCTGCTGCACAAAGCGACTGTCGCTGAACCTTTACATTGTTTACTGGACAAAAATGCAATCTGGGTGTGGGGTCATAAAGAGGAGCAGGCATTCCGTAATGTGAAAAAACTACTAACTTCTAATGCAGTACTGATGCAGTACAATGAAACATTGCTGTTAACCATCACGTGTGATGCATCGCCTTTTGGAGTGGGCGACATTTTGAGCCATGTATTGCCTAATGGTACAGAAGCCCCTGTTGCCTATTTTTCAAAAACACTTTCAAAAACTAGCGAAACTATAGCCAAATTGATAAGGAAGCCCTTGCAATTGTGTCGGCTGTCAAGAGGTTCCACGAGTATGTGTACAGCTGGGCTTTTACTATAGTGACTGACCACAAACCTTTGCTGGGGATAATAGCGGGAGATAAACCAACCTCCTATATATTATCTCCCAGAATGACTCGCTGGTCAGAATTCTTGGCAGCGTATCATTATCAGTTGCAATACTGCCCGGGGAAAACCATTCCCCACGCCGACGCATTGAGCCGAGCACCGCTTCCAGAGACTATCGACGATCCCGTGCTGACAGTGACCACATTGCAGATCGAGGCACTTCATTCACCGCCATTAACCACCTGTGATATCGCGAGAGAAACAAAACGTGACCCCGCCTTAGCACGAGTCCTCAGTTGGGTGGAATGTGGATGACCATTGGACCCGATACCAGATGACTTCGCACCATTCAAAACTCGACAAACCGAGTTGTTTTCTCAAAAGGGCTGCATCATCTGGGGCGATAGAGTCGTTATCCCAGAGTGACTCCGACAAGCACTACTGAGAACCTTGCATGATGGCCACCCCGGCATCGTGTGCATGAAAGCCCTAGCATGAAGCTACACGTGGTGGCCAGGCATCGACAAGCAAATCAAGACTTGGGTCAAAGCTTGTCATAGATGCCAAGAAGTAAGCAACGCCCCACCAAAGGTAATCCCAACCGAGTGGGAAACACCGCGGGGACCCTAGTCCCGTATCCATCTGGACTTTGCCGGGCCGACCAAAGGCCACACCTTTCTGTTAACTGTGGACGCCTCCTTGAACTGGCTTGAAATCCACCGAATGAAGAAAATGACAACCGAAGCTGTCATTAAAAAACTGGAAAGACTGTTTGCAACCCACGGATTACCAGACATTCTGGTATCCGACAACGGGCCCCAATTTACCGCATTGTCCTTTGAACAGTACCTGGCGGACCACGGTATTCGACATGCGCTGACCTCGCCTGCGCATCCAGCGGCCAATGGAAGGGCCGAGTGCATGGTACAATTCGTCAAGAAAACGCTACAAAAAGTGGACTACGACAACATTGAAGAAAAGATAAATTGAATCCTCTTTTTTATAGCACATCACTCCGCACAGCATAACCAACAAAACTCCCGTCGAGCTGCTAATGGGACGAAAGCTCCGCTCCCACCTCGACCGGTTACACCCAGCATACGAACCAGAGAAACCACACGATCCAGCGGCCGCTGCCGTACCTTCCAGGTAGGCGACCTGGTGTTTGCTAAAAACTTATCGGGCAATCCGTTGTGGGTAGAAGCGACTGTAGTCCGCGTAACCGGCCCCAGATCATACCTTGTACAATGCCGTGACGATAGACTATGGAAGCGCCATATCGATCAACTACGATCGAGGTTGCGGTCAGGGATTTCTGAGCCCCCGATAACCAAACTGAGGGGGGGGATATAGAGGAAGATGAACTTCAATTAACAGAAGCCCTTTTTGAAGGGAACAATGAAGGAACGGAAACACGAGAAGAGGAATTGGAAACGGGAGCGAACTCACCGCAGGGTGATACTGAAGATGTTGGGGACAATGAAAACTTGAACTCAGAGTCAGAACTACCCCCTTTGCTAAACAACGCCCTACCTCAACTAGAGCAGCTAAATACCGGGTGCACTACGAAAATTGAATAGACTAACAAAACAACCGTCCTACCTCAAGGACTACATGATTGTGAATGAATAAATGTGTATGAATAAAGTTATCTTGAGCTTGGAGTCAAGTGCAGGGTTCTAACCCTGCACTTCTGATTGGCTGTTAAATGGCGAGATCGGATTGGTCCGTTTTGGAGAATCAGATTGGCCATTAACGAGCCATTCTCATTGGTCAATGGAGCTAGCGCTCCAAGGTTTTCACTGGTTGAATAGTTAATAGTTGCCTATATAAGGAAGGCTATAGCAGCCGTTGTTTGAGCTGTCACACCATGTAAATAAAGAGTTGAAGTTCACCGTTCACCTGGCTCGTCTCCATTTCTTCGCACCCATGCTCCAAACTTAACATAAACAATGCACAACTCTGAGGGAAAAATGCATCCCAGAGTCTAGGCACTACCACAAAGAAGATCTTGGAAAATTTCTAGATGCATGAACAGGATCTTCCCTTACTATTTTATTCACATGACATGGGCAGCTATTTGAATCAAATAAATGAATAAAATTTCAGTGGTTGTCTGTCTATAACAGTGAAACCATATAGAGATATCCCCTAATTTATAACAGTTCATTTAATGACTATTTGAAGTTATAACAACTGAAAAAGTGACATATGACCCAGAGTGGGTATTAAGTTCTGAGCGTGGGCGTTAAGAATGGAGACGAGCTGGTGAAACGGTGAACTTCAAAACTCTTTATTAACATGGTGTAACAGCTCAGCTCAATGGCTGAAATGGCCCCCTTTAAAAAGGCAAGCTCTTAAGTATTTAACCAATGAAACACAGGGAGCGCTAGCTCCGTTAACCAATAGGAAAGGCTCGTTAATAGCCAATCAGATTCTCCTGAATGGACCAATCCGATGTCGCTATTATCGGCCAATCAGAAGTGCAGGGCCAGAACCCTGCACTTTACTTCAAGCTCTCAATAATCTTTATTAAACACATTTATTGATTCACAACAGTGGGTATTCAGCAGGTTCTGACCAGTTCTGGAGAACTGGTAGTGGAAATTTTGAATAGTTCAGAGAACTGGCAAATACCACCTCTGACTGGCCCCACCCCCCCCTCTCAAATTCCAGCTGATCGGCTGGATCTTTTTTTGTTGCCCTGCACAGGAGAACAGAGCTGGAAAGCAGGTTAATGGGGTGGGGAGGGAATGAGATTTTGCAGCAACCTTCCACGAAAAGGGGGGAGGGAATAGAATTTTTGCAGTAACCTTTCCCTGGAGTAGGGTGGGAATGGAGATTTTACAGTATATCCTTCCCCTGCCATGCCTACCAAGCCATGCCCACAGAACTGGTAGTAAAAAATTTTGAACTCCACCACTAATATGACCATTTTCCAAACTTATGATGGTTGCAGCATGCCCATGATCACATGGTCAAAATTCAGATACTTGGGAACTGACCCATATTTATGACAATTGCAATGTCCTAGGGTCATGTGATCACCTTTTGCAACCTTCTGACATCAAAGTTGATGGGGAAGCCTGATTCACTTAACAACCATGTTACTAACTTAACAACTGCAGTGATTCACTTAACAGCTGTGGGAAGAAATGTCATAAAATTGGCAAAACTCAATTACTTACCAGGAGAAA
This sequence comes from Hydrophis major, assembly GCA_033807585.1. Taxonomy (NCBI): domain Eukaryota; kingdom Metazoa; phylum Chordata; class Lepidosauria; order Squamata; family Elapidae; genus Hydrophis; species Hydrophis major. Next base: position 37,687,602 of record CM066330.1, on the reverse strand, counting down.
TTTTGGGTTCAGTTGTGGTCATAAATCAAAGACTACCTGTATATTATAAGAAAAATATTAACCTTGAATCAATGGCTATTTAGTATCAACATCACTATATTCTATACTTCCCAAATATATCAGCCTAAAAAATGTTTCAAACCACAATATATTCAATACATTTTAAAGAGCAGATATATTTATAAACATCAGCATAAATATTGCATAAAAATCAGATTCAGAGGAAATTTCAATTATATGTGAATTTCAATTATATTTAATGCAAATATTTGTGGAATTTTTGTTTAAAATTAATTGAAAAATCTGAAAAAAAGCATACAGATATACAAAGTGACTAATTGGAAACATTTATTTATTTATTTATTTGACTTGTAAGCTGTCTCTCTTACCTAGAAGTAAAATAGATTAATTACACCTTTCAATTTTTTAAAAAACATTTATATTGCTGTATAAATTCCAATTAAATACATTTATGATATGTTAAATGAGAATTCCAGAAACATATAATTTCTAGTTTATACACATTAAGAGTCACACCTGTGATAATTGAGCAGGTAAGGTGTCATTCTATGTGTCCTATTTACTCCCTGTAATGACTTTGGTGCAATTCAGTTATGCACAACTTGATTTATCCCCTATTAATCCATTAATCCAGACAATCCATTTTTTTCCTGTAGCAAACTCAGTTGGAAAAACTACATTTAACTTCATATACCTATTGCATATACCTATTATAAAACACTTCCTCGATGAGGAGATAGCATGAACTGAATGAGGACACATTTATTTATTTGAAGAGCTGGACAATTTCTTCATGGTTAAGACCCACACTACTCATCTTTTATTTAAGACACATGAACATGGATTCTGGGCAGTGTACTGCTTTCTTCTGCATCAGAGTTGGAGATTAAAAGGGATAGATATCAGCCTCCAGTTTGCCTGTGAATTTTCCAATGGCATCTGATTGGCTACTGACTGTACACAGTACATTAAATAATGCAGATCATTATTTAACTGAATATGACAAATATGTTGTTGAGCTTTTCTCCAAAAGCATACAGATAACCTCTAACAAAACATCTATGGAGATTCTCAGTTATCCAAATCATGCTTATCCCAAAGATCCTTTTTTCTTTCAAAAGATTTTTTTTTGTTTTTCCTTGAAGATATTTTACTTCTTATCCAAGAAGCTTATTGAGTCTTCAAGAAAAAAAAGAAAGAAAATCCAGTTGCCTTTTGGAAAAAAAACCACCTTTGGGACTCCAAGTAAAACTCTTTCAGAAGTTCTTCCTATATTTAATATTTCTGCAACAGTTCTGCAACCCAACAGGACAGACACAGACTTCAGAAGATAATTAGGACTGCAGAAAAAACAATTACTACCAACCTGCCTTCAATCGAGGACCTATATATATATACTGCACAAGTCAAAAAAAGGGCTGTGAAAATATTTACAGACCCCTCACATCCCGGACATAAACTGTTTCAACTCCTTCCCTCAAAACGGACTATAGAGCACTGCACACCAGAACAACTAGGCACAAGAACAGTTTTTCCCAAAAAGCCATCACTCTGCTAAACAAATAATTCCCTTAACACTGTTCAACTATTTACAAAGTGTGCACTACTATTACTGTTAATCTTCTCATCACTCCTTATCACCCATCCCCTCTCACTTGTGACTGTATGACTGTAACTTTGTCTCTTGTATCTTTATGATTTATATTGACTGTTTCCTAGTATGATTTGTTTGTTGATTGTACCCTATGACTATCATTAAGTGTTGTATGTTATGATTCTTGATTCTTAATAAATGTATCTTTTCTTTATATATACTGAGAGTATTTACACCAAGACAAATTCCTTGTATGTCCAATCATACTTGGCCAATAAAGAATTCTATTCTATTCTATTCTATTCTATTCTATTCTATTCTATTCTATTCTATTCTATTCTATTCTATTCTATTCTATTCTATTCTATTCTATTCCCTGAGAAGAACGTATCTTGCACTTGTTGGTTAGGTGTTCTTCTGCAGGGCAAATGAGCATGAGATTCTAAGTAGCATGAGAAAGGGACTTTTCCACTAAAATCCCATTTGATTTGAAGCAAAAAAACTGTAAACAACAAAATCCAAAATAGGATTTAAGCTAAAAGTAATCTCTCTAAGGATGGTTTCACCAGTAAGTCTTCACTGACATCTGTGTATTTTTCTGAGTAGTTGGAAGTATATATATATAAAAATTCCCAGCATGTCAAGTCTATTAACTACAGGATCTGCAATTCCTTGCCTAAGAATGGGTCCCTCCACACAAATATCCTAAAAGAAACATCAATCACAAAGAAAGAAATAACTTCACAAACAAGAAGAGATACAATTTTAAACCTCCAATAGCTTGAGCAATACTCAGCCCTGGAGACTGTTTAAAATAGTATCTCCCAGATCATGAATAGTATTTGTTTTGACTAAGATCTCCCATTTCTGTGATTTATACAGTTGAAAGTTAGCTAGAATACAGATTTATTTTGTTCTGATGTCTTATTATTAGAAAACTGCAGTTCTCATTTAGGATCACACAACAGAGCATCCTAGTCAGATATTGTAACTTCATTTCCTTCTACCATCTGAATAGCTTTACTTTGTTTGTTATGTTTTGATAACATAAGTCATGGAAATAAATCAATCTCAACAAACTCATTGAAATCTGTTGACAAGTTATTATTGGAACAGTTGAAAATGTCTGCAGCTGGAGCCCAAAACTTTAAGGACAAACTGTATTAAAGTATTTGCATATTTTTAAAAGTGAATTGTTCCTTGAATAAGACAAGTGGTAACATTCTGAGGAAAATAACAGCTAATCAGATCCTCCCCTCCCTTTTAAAATTCTGTTGAAAAGACAAAGTTAAAAATAGAACATGTCCCAATTGATGCAGATTCTGTACATCACAATGCAGGACTTAGTTATCTTAGAAGGTTAGGTGGTTAGAATTGACAGGAAATTTGAGCACATCCTGGAAGTGGAAAGTCTATTAAATACAACAGGATGGAGGAGGAGGAGGAGAGGGTTCAATATACAGATGTTTTCTTTGATGTCTGAAAAGCTCTTGGGCACATCTCAGCTGTATTTGGTTAGCACAAGGAGCTGGAAATTTATGGCAACATGCAATTGAGAGGACAACCGCATTATGTTTGTAATTGTTCTGCAAAAAACTGAACAATAATTTCAAGCCAAGAAAAAGTTTAAAATGGAAATTATTCAGTAGTAAATGTATCTTCATTTCCATTGGTAGTGGAATCATCTGATTCCCACTCCTTTTTCTTCCCAAAACAGGTTCCAAGTTTGCTTAGGTTACAGATCACTCAACAATGTTACTGAGTTTTGAATCATGAATGGCACAATACCAGTGATAGGATTCAAAAATTTTTATTACCGGTTCTGTAGGCGTGCCTTAGTGGGTGTGATGTGGCTTGGTGGGCGTAGCAGGGTGGGCATGGCAGGGGCAAAATCCTATTCCCTCCCCACCCCACTAACCTGTTTTTCAACTCCATTCTCCTGTGTAAGGCAACCAAAGAAGACCCAGCCAATCTGCTGGGACTCAGGAGGCAGAGAATAGATGGGGGCGGGGCCAGTCAGAGGTGGTATTTGCTGGTTCTCCGAACTACTCAAAATTTCCACTACCGGTTCTTCAGAACTGGTCAGAACCTGCTGGATACTACCTCTTCACAATACCTTTGGGCTTTTAAAACACATCCTGACTAAAATGTTGTCAAGTTCATAAATTACAATTTTCCCTATGATTGCAAATGTATTCCTTTGTTTAACTCAAGGTGGGAGACTTTATACCATCCTGATCAAATAGTTGTCCAGTCTATTTCTGAAAACCTCCAGTGACAGAGAATCCTCAACTCTGTTCCATTGATTAATTTTTATCACTGTCAGAAAATTTGTCCTTACATATAGGGGATCTCTCTTTAACAAGCTTCCAATTCTACCCCATATTTCTAGTTCTTCCTTCTGGTATTCAGGAGAATAAGTCAATCCCCTCTTCTCTGCCACAGCTCCTCAAGTATTGGAAGACAGTTATCATCTCCTGCCCTAATCCTTTTTTCTATAGGCTAGACGTACCTAGTTTCCTCAGTTGTTCATTATATGATATAGTTTCCAGACCTCTTATCATCTTTGTTGCTTTTCTCTGCCTTCATTCTAAATCTCAACATCTTTCTTGTATCATGGGTTTTTCAACCGTGATGAAGTGTATGTTATATTTTTAAAAATGCTTTGCATGTTTTCAAAAAGTGACAACATTAATATTAATAAATCTAAGCAAATGATTAACACCCATATTCCAACATTATATAATATAACATATGCTAATCAGTGTTATAGGCAGCACTATAGGAAACTATACCTACAATGCTTTCTGGTCCAGAATAATGATTGATTCCCCAATTTCCCCCGAATTTTACTCCATAATCTGTCTAGCTCTGCTTGAAGCTGATAGGGACAGATCCTAAGATTTTATACCAGAAAGACTGTATTCTGTTAACTAAAGTGTGACTGTCTTATAAGAAGCCCAGATATAAAATTTTCAAGCATCCCTGGAAATGATTCACAGCTCTATAAACAATGCATATATTATGACAATTATGTAGCATCTGCCAAAAATGACTTATCGCTGCCTTGTTTACAGCTATCTATGCTGTGTATCAGGGAATGCATTGAAAGAACAAGGGAAATGTTTTGATACATAGCCAACATCTTTAATAGTCCTTCGCCAATTATTGTGCAGATTGTTGAACTGGCACACCCACCTTGCCTAGACAGGCAATGCATGAAGAGGAATAGCTTCTTTTACTTCCATTTTTTCTGAAAGAAAGCAAATCAGACGTGCAATGTATATGGTCCTTTAGCTGACATATGGTTAGCTAGTCAAAAATCAATCTTTGTTTGAAATGCCTTTCTTCCACTTTTCATAACTTCATCATATGTTTATGTTGAAATACTTATGTTTCTTCCTTCTTTCTGCATTTTTGGGGGATATTGGGGGAAGTACACAAATTTTACAAGTCATAAATAAAAGCCCAATATGTTCCATAGAAACAAATACATTATATTATATGTTTACATGCATATATACATTTCAAAGGCAGATTCCTCGTAAGCAGGAATAACTTGTTTCACAATATATAAGGATAAATAATTTGGAATAAAAGGACAGAACATTGGACTGGGCTGATTCTGGTAGTACAATGTACTTCACAGATTGTGCCAGAATAATTTCATATGTTCAGCAATTAAAGTGTGACTCAGGTTTTCAACTTATTATACAGTTCAATTTTTTTTTTCAGTGAATGGAGTTTAAGATGCAAAATAACACTCAGGCAACATGATGTCCATCTGTGAATCCTTCTGTAAATTTTCATTTGGTTTCAAACAATAACCAGAATAATGATTTTTAGGATATAAAATTCAGAGTTCTCTAAATAGGAAAACCATGGGCGGAGGGAGAGATTTTGTCAATTCATAAAGAATGAAATTAAAATGTCCCAAAGAAAGTAGATTTCTCTACTAATCATTAGTTGTAAAGAATAAAAAAACACCACTGTCTGAAAGTATGAACAGGAAAATATATTTTCTTCTTTATCTTAGGACCTACTAGCTTTAAAATCAAAAAGATCCTTTAAAAAAGGTGATTTCAGATTCGAAGAAACCAGTCAGACTTCCTATAGTTTGGAGGCTTAACTATTGAGACTTGAGGTATAAAATAGCTTTCTTTTTTTTTTTGGTAAAAGTTTTATTGATTTTAACAACAAACAAAAACTTATAAAACATAAAACATAATATTAAAAAATATCATTCTTCATAAATTTACAGTGTATCGGTTGGTTTACCACTCCCTTTTGTGCATCCATTTCATAGTTATCGAAATAATTATATTACATAATAACTCACATTATCAATCATCAATTAAATATCCTAATATCATTATTGAACAATCATTTGACTATAATTTTACTAATTCATACATAAGCGAGATAACTATAATTGAATTAAATTATTTTATAACAAATCATAGAATCATACCAAATCTATCTTAATAAAGTATTCTAAAAAATTATCAAAACCAAGAAAAATTATATATTCGTTATTTCCTAAATTTCTAAATATTCTATTATTATATTGTATTATCTAACCATTGATAAAAGAGATCCCAAACTTCATAGAATTGTTTATCTTCTTGTTCTCTAATTTCAAATGTCAATCTACTCATTTCAGCACATTCCAATATTTTCTTAATAATTTCTTCCTCTAATGGTATTTTCTCACTCTTCCAATGTTTAGCAAATACAATCCTAGCTGCTGTTAATACATTTACAATCAAATACTTTAAGTTTTTATTATATATATCAGATAAGATTCCCAATAAAAAAATCTCTGGTTTCAAATCTATGTGTTTCTTTGTCATTTTTTCCAGCCTTATGCGAATTCTAGTCCAGTATTTCCTGGCCTCCTCACAAGTCCACCACATATGGTAATATGAGTCAGGTATCTGATGACATTCCCAGCACTTTTCAGATTTATTCTTGAACATTCTTGCTATTCTTGTTGGGAGAAAGTGCCACCTGTAAAACATCTTATACAAATTTTCTTTATATGCTATTGACATTGTCATTTTATAATTTTGTGACCACAATTTTTGCCATTTCTCTAAATCAATCCCATGTCCCAAATTCTTCCCCCAAGCAATCATTGTTTCTTTAACTTGTTCTTCCTCTAATTTAATTTCCAACAAATAACTATATAGTTTTTTAATCACTTTTTCATCAGTACCTGTCAAAATCCTATCTAAATCAGTCAATTTATCATAAAATCCTTCTATTTTAGAATCTTTAAGATACCTGTTGTGAATCAATAAATACTTAATAAAGATTATTAAGAGCTTGAAGCAAAGTGCAGGGTTCTGGCCCTGCACTTCTGATTGGCCGATAATAGTGACATCGGATTGGCCCGTTCAGGAGAATCTGATTGGCTATTAACGAGCCTCTCCCATTGGTTAATGGAGCTAGCGCTCCCTGTGTTTTTATTGGTTAAATACGTTAAGAGTTGCCTATATAAAGGGGCCCATCGTGGCCATTGAGCTGAGCTTTTTCACATGTAAATAAAGAGTTTGAAGTTCACTGTTTCACTGGCTCATCTCCATCCTTGCACCCATGCACAGAACTTAACAATACCTTGCATGTATTTGCACATATGAAAACCAATTCATCTTTATACCTTGTTCTTCTAAATTTTGCATAGTTTTAAGTTCACCCTTTTCATCCAATATTTCCCCATATCTAACTGTTTGTTCCTTCTTATAAGTTATAGGATACGAAAAAGCTTCAATAGTTGATAACCAAACTGGAATTTTCAAATAACATTGTTTCTTAATTTTCTCCCAATTCAACCATAACGATTCCTGTATGTAATGCCTTCTAAAATAACTCTGTGATTTAGTTCCCTTATACCATAAAAAAGCATGCCAACCCAATAATAAATCATGACCTTCTAATGCCAACAATCTAGTCTTTCTTAACGTTATCCATTCTTTAACCCACATTAAGTTTGCAGCTTGATAATACAACTCCCAATTAGGAAGGCCAAATCCTCCTCTAATTCTAGCATCCTGTAAAAGTTTTAATTTTATTCTTGCTTTCTTGCCTTGCCATATATACTTCAACACAATTTTATTTAATTCTTCAAAGTAATCCTTACTTAACCTAATTGGTATTGTTTGGAATAAATATAAAATTCTGGGTAAAATATTCATCTTAATTGTTGAAATTCTACCTATCAATGACAATTGTAGGTTTTCCCATTTTTTCAGGTCGGATGCTATCTGCTGTTTAAGTTTAATATAGTTATTCTCTTTCAGTGTAGTACATCTTGACGTCAGATATATCCCCAAATATTTAACTTTGTTCGCAACTTGAATTTTCAATAAATCTGCCAGCTCTTCTCTTTGTCTTAATAACATGTTCTTTGTCAGAATCTTTGTTTTGTCTTTATTTATTTTCAAACCAGCCATCTCACCATACATCTCTATCTTTTCCAATAGTTTTAAAGCTGTCTCTAAAGGGTCTTCCAAAATAAAGACCAAGTCATCCGCAAAGGCTTGCAATTTAAATTCCTCCTTTTTGACTTTCATTCCTTTTATGTTTATATCCTCTCTAATATTTCTATTTAATGGAGGTATAAAATAGCTTTCTATGTGCTGGTACATAGACTAACATATCAATAAGCTTCTTGCTATTTAGTCATATTAGATATGACATTGCTTCAAAAGAGGTGGGATTCAGTCATCCAATCCTCCCCTTGGTATCTAAATTAATCCAAATTTTATTATAGTGTTGTTTGACTTTAGAGCTTGAGAGTAAATTTTGCTGAAATCAGCATTTGTTGCAGAGTAAATATAATTAGGATTTAGTTATAGCTGCCTTATTGGAGCAAGGACTTTTATATTCAGTGACTTCTATATGTAGATAAGATTCTATTTCCAATGCTTGCATAAAAGTGAATTGAAAAATTGATGGAGGATGAAGTAACCAAGACAACAAGCACCATTTCTATGCTTGATATTTTGATCTCTTATGTTTAAATGTTGCTAATAAGGTAGAGAAAATGGTGAAGCATTTCATACCTGATTGCACCTCTCATTAAGGTAAGCTTTATCTTCATGTTGCAATACAAATTCAAGTACAGCAATAATTCTTTGAGGCACTTTGTTACAAATATTAACATAGTCATTGCTGAATGGAGGCTCTTGATCAGGCATTCTTGATCTAATGATTTGGCATTATTAATGGAAACTCTCATAAGATGGCATCTGCATTCATTCCACAATACAATGTAGGTACCTGACTCTTGAATAGGTTGTATCACGCAATGAAACAGCTTTAATTGTAAGCCAGGGTTGCTACCCCAGAGTTGCACAGCTTGTGCTTTCAAGTTGAGTGCAGCTTCTAGAGGCCTTTAAAATATATTGCCAAAATGTAATTTTTAATGTCCAAATAAATTGTTAAAGGCTGGAAGTATATCAATTATATTTTATTTTTATTTTTCTCTTGATCCTTCATCTCTTTTGCAGGCAGGGAATATAGTTCTCTACATGTCACCCAAGGACTCTTAGTCTAGAATGAGTTGGGTAGCCCTATTTACTTATTAAAGAATCTTGGTGCAAAAGAACAGATTCTTGCCTGAGCTTCCATCTTGCAGTATCCTCAAGGAAGGGCCTTATTTCCATTAGCTGACAGCTAAGTTTTTATCTCAAGTAAAATCAAATATTCTGAATAAGTGCATTTTATTTATGATAAAGAGTAAGATTCCATGATCTGAAATTATTAGAACCAGCATTTTCACATTGGAATAATACAGGCACCTGAACTTTTCAACATTTTTATAAATGAAAATTGTTGATTATTGTAACCAGTGGTAAACACCATTTAGTTTATTTGCTTTCAAGTCAGTGTTGTCTCCTGGCAATTCTCTCTGGATGATCCCTGCAGTTTTCTTGTATGGCTTTTCAGCAATAGTTTGCCATTATCTACTTCCTAGAGGAGAGAGAGAGTAACTTGCACAGACTTTGTGCTGAAGGCAGGACTAGAACTCCTAGTTTCCTGATTTCTAGCCTGATGCCCTAACTATTTTACTATTGTCTCTTGATTCAACACACCAGAGAACAGTATTCAGCTTGAGTTACTTACCTATTTGATTGATTGACTGCTTGGATGTTCAGGCTGCTCTGGGTGGTTTACAATATTTGAATAGATAGGTAGGTAGATAGATTTAGATATAGATATAGATATAGATATAGATATAGATATAGATATAGATATAGATATAGATATAGATATAGATATAGATATAGATAGATGATAGCTAGCTAGCTAGCTATGATATGTGTGTGTGTGTGTGTGTGTGTATATAGAGTCAAGAGCAGCAGAAGTCACCATTATTTATTTTGCATTGGTCAGACCACTCTAGGAGCCAATTTTGTGTATCACATCTTAGGAAAAACATTGACAAACTGAAATGGGTGCAAGGGAGAAAACGATGTGGGGGGGGGGAACATGGGAGGAAAACACTAATGACAAATGTCTGGAAGAGCTTGGTATGTTGAGGAGAATTTATAAAAAGGTATACTAGCTGTCTTCAAGTATCTGATGCTGTCATGCAGAAAACAGGATAGACTTCAGAGTTGTTTCCTTATACAAGAAACAATGGATTAAAATTACGAAGAAAATATTTTAATTGGATATTAGGAAGAATTTTCTAAAGTAAGAGCTGCCCACAGTGAAATAGATTGATTTCAGGCGGTAGTGAGCATTTCTTTGTTGATGTATTTAAACAGAGGCTGAATGGCCACCTGTCAATTATGCTTTAGTACTAGATTTCTAGACTTGCAGAGGGTTGTTCTGGATGATCCCAACCCTACACCCCATTTTATTTTTTAAAAATGTGTGGACGTGTAACCATCCTTCTCTGTAATCAGGCTTAACAGAAAAGGAAAGGTATCCACTTGATTGCCTTTCCTATTGGCTTTTCCATTGTGGAAAATACTCTTCTTGTCATTAAAATATGTTTCATACAAATGTCATTTTCATCAATACAAGATAACAGTTGAAGTATTTGAAGAATCCTCTTGAAATTGGCCTTGAGCAAATTATTTGAAATAAATAATATTCAAGTGACTTTCAGTAAGAGTGCTTGATTTGAATTGCCTATCTTTAGACAAACATTTTAGGTCCTGAAGATTGCATGATTTTTTTTTCATGGTTACTCTAGCTTAAGTAGTTTGGTGGGCCATTGGCCTGGGTAGAAGAATGTGTAGGAGGGGGAGAATGTGTAGGAGGGTATTATTTGTAACAATAGAATTCTTTGATGTGAATGCCTTGTACTAGTGATATGAAACAATGCCTTCCTTGTATATATTTGTGTGTGTATCCATGAAAAGATAAAATTAATGTTATTAATATAGCAACAACCTCAGCTACTACTGTATCTTAAAATTTTCACTTCGAGGGGAATGAAAGTCTAATTTAACACTGCTTGCCGTTCCTTTAAATAACAGCCATGGGATACAAAGTACAGCTGGTGTCCATAAGTGTAAATTTAAAATGTCCCATGACAATCTAATGAATCTGCTCCTCTATGAATATATGTCACAATCAGAGGTGCTTTTCCAGCATGTTTGTGCATAGATCATCAGTGCAGTATATTGATCCATAAATATTTCCAAACACTCTGATGGTTCATTAGAGATGGAAAAAGGTTTTGTGAAGCTTTCTTTGTGAAGCTTCTTCTTAACTTCTTAATGTTTTGGATAGTAGTCTAAATGAAGAAAATAGCTTACAGATTTAACTGTATATATAGTTTGAAAGTAACAACTGAAAAATGATGTTCATAATCTGAATTGCAATGAAACCAATTATCTGTGCAGTGGCATTTCACTAGGGAATTCTCCTAAAGGTTTAGTATTTCTTAAAAGAAATTAAAAACAGCTGTAACAATACTATAAAACAAAAATAGCAGCTGCAAAAGAGATTAACATTCCTAAATTTCATTTGAACTTGATATGCTGTTTTTCCAAAAGCAACCTATATACAGCCATGTGTACATACACACACACATAGTAGCACACTCATATAGATTGATTTGTAACATTTATTCCCTATTAAACTATAGCTTCCTTGTCTTCTCTTTTCTGAACCCTGCTTTTACTTTTGAATATATTTTAAAAACTACTATTCATGTTTTAATATTACACATCAATTTTATGATATTTCCTTCTGCTGGGTTGAGAGGTAGAGTAAGAATTTTTCCTTTAGTTATTGTAAAGAATAAACTACGAATATCAAACATTCAGTAATTATTTGAATGAAACATAATAAGCAATTTATAGGAGCCCCTGAACCTTTACTTTCAGCTTATCAAGTGGATTTCCAAATGATCCACAGTAACTAAAGACTTTTCTTAGAATTTTATAAAATGCCTCTTTTTTAATTAGGCAACAATCATTGATAAATGAAGTGTCCCAAAATCTTTCTTATACTCATATTAAAATGGGATGTAATTTACAAAACAAAACTGGAGAGTGTCACAGTATAAAGTCCTTTGTTTTACTATTCTGGCCAAAATATATGGCATAAACTTTACAATCAGATTATAATTTCCTAATTGATTTTGCCTGTTAAGCAAATTATTTTCTGTTAAGCAAAGTAATAACATGGGCAGAAGTGCAGTCCAATTTAAGTAGCTTCTCTTCAATTAATTGCTTTAAATGTTAAGGCATATGCTTAATTCCCGCTATTGGAATCAATAAAATTGAAAGTATTTTTTTTGCTTTGACTGAATTATATTGCTCCATTAATCTTATTTTATAAAATTTACACCAACCTAAAATTAATATGTTTATTTCTTCTGTTGCAATAATATTTTTAATTATGCAGAGGGTAAGATTTCTATCTGTGTCTGAATCCATTTATACACACAGAGCAAGATAATAACATGAACCTATATATCAGAAAATATATTTTTAAACATATTTATAAATAAATATATTCATATAAAGTTTTATTAAAATGTAAAAAGTAAAGATTATTCTGTGTTTATTGTCATTTCAGCTATTGATCAAAAGTCAGGCTTACAATACTTATCCATAAGAAATTTTATTATGGATAATGCATATATTCCAAATATTAGCATATTCTTTAAAAACACAATCCTATACAATTTTACACAAAAGTAAGCCCCAGGGAATTCATAGGACCACCATTGATTCTTCCTTTAATTTATCTAAAATATTGCTTTTCCTTCTTCTCAAATCTATGTTTAACAATAGACATGATAGTTCTTATGACTATGCCAATTACTGAGAAGACTTTTGATAAAAGCATTTAATATCTAATCATACACAATGGAAACCAATTTGTGAACAGAAACTATGCAAGTGATGAATTGTTTTGGAAAAGAATCTATGACATGCTTTCAAATTCTAGATATGCACACTTGTCCAAAAATATTGCCTGTTCCATTTCCCAGTTACTTTTCAGTGATCTTTAATGGTTTATCTAGTCTAGATAAAATAATTCAAACCATTTTCAGTGGGAGGGGAAATTTCAGAAGAAAATGGACATCATTTCATCCAAGTGTTGTACCTTGTCTTCTATTCTGGAAATCTTTAAAATATATATCCTTTAAAATCAATATTCAGATTGATTGTGCGGCTTAATTTTTTTCAAACATTTCAGACCTAGTATAACTAGGATGTAAAAGATGAATTATTAGAAAATAATAATTTCAGAAAACTCAATCTCAAAGAAATTATCATGGGTAAAGTAAGATGTTCTGGATTTATTTAGCTATAATTTCTTTTTTCTTTTTTTTTGTAAATTTTATTTGAGTTTTCACAAAAACAACAACAACAAATAAAACATCTTTTTTGAAAGTAGCATAATCCCGGGTTACATTTCTTCATACAGACACAAATTCGACTTCATGCTCATTTTTATATTCTATTCCATATCTTATTACTGTTTTACATTTTCAGCATAGCTTCTCCCCTCTTTTAATTCTCTCAATTTTATTTTAATTATCTCATCTCAATTCAAATCATTATATTTATATTTTTTGTCTGTCCTATTTCAATTATCTATTATCTTTTCTCATTAAACAAAATTTCTCCTGTAGTTGGAATATGACGCTTTTATATCTTTTAAGTTTATCCATTTAACTCTTATTTAGGCTTCAATATATACCCTAAAATTATAACATTCAATATAATACATAACTTCCATTTGGATTCTGCTTCGTACATTCTTAAAATACACACTATACTCTAAAAAAAAGAAAATATTGTACATGTATGTAATTAAAACAACACATTCCATTCCAATTCAATTCTATCATTGTTAATATTCATTAAAATCTTAACTTCTTTACCATTACTTTTCAATTAAATATCATACTTCTATGGGAACAATTATAAGCTTTCCATAATTAATTCCCCCCCCTCTTCACTTATATTTTATAAAACATTAACTAATTAAGATGTTCCCGTTCCTTCCTAATTCAATTTTCTCATTTATTTTATTTCACTTATTTTATTCACAAACATTTCACTAAATTACACTAACTATTTTATCCCTCATTTTAATCATACATTGTTTCCAATTTTCTAAAGTTATTTCTATTACTAATATAACAATACAATCTTATGTACCTTTACAGAATCCCTTTTTCAGTTAAATTTTCACCTATTATCTCTAAATAAGTCCTGTTTCTTTATGTCTTGTTCTGGTCCTTTGTAACTTCTTTTCCTTTCCTTCTTCCCTCTCTTCTTCTCTCTCCCCTTTTTACCCCTTGTCTCTCTACCTCTTTTTCTCTCTTCTGTATTCCCCTTTTCTGTTGCTTTCCAGTATTATACTTATTTTTTGAATTATTTTTCTTTTCTTTGGTTTTTTTTATAAGTCTTAAATTCCCCATTCTCTTTCCCCCCTTTCCTTTTTCTTCCCCACATAGAATTACTTGTTCATTAAAGATGGCTTCTTCTTTGTCCCAGTCTTCTTGTTTTTCAGACGTTTCTTGTTGTTTCTCATAGTTCCAAATCTCCATTTCTAAGAATTGAAAAATGAAGCCAAAAGAACCCTTCCCTTCTTGTGCATTTTCTTTGTACTTTTTAAGCTCCATTTTCAATTCATCTAGGAGTGATGCCATTGTATAAATTTTTAAATTTTATTATCCCTTTGACATTTTGTTTTATTTTCAGCTTAATTGCCTGTTGATGTCAAAGCGGATTTTTCCGATTTCTTATTTAAGTCTCTTAGTTGTCAGTATAGGGAACGGAAGAGAAGAAAAAAAATCAAACCTTTCCCTTTTCACTTTCCTTCGCTGCTTCCGACTCTTCTTTGGGAGCGATGTTATTTTTTTGTAAGTTTAAATTCCAGGGTACCTTAGTTGCTGCTTTTACAATTTAACCCAGTCAGCCAAAACTTTCACTTCTTATCTTCCTCCTGCACATTCTTTTCTGGTTGAGTTCTTCTTTGTGGTGGCCATTTCTGACCACCGCTGCAACTGCCTTCAGGAAAGGGAGTAATGGCCAGCTGAGGAGGAGAGATGTGGCTCTCTTCAACCCTGCTGGCAGTCTCCCTCCTCTTCACCACCTCTATGGGGTGGCTTAACCCCTAAACCAGCTGGCTTGGGTGCTCCAGCAGTGAGCCCAGACTGAAACCATGCACGATTGCAGATTTCTGTCTGTCACCGAAGAGACTTCAAACCGGACTGGTAACATCTTATTTTTCATTGTTCAGTTAAATTCCAAGGAAAAATTTCATGAGAAAACTTCTACTGGGCTTTTTCAGATCCCAAATTATGAGCAGCCAATGACGATTCCGAATATAGGAAAGATATGTAGTAGAAAACAATGTTAATGTCAGTACAAAGAATTAGACCATTTGGGAGGTTGTAGCAGAGAAGATTTATTCAAGCCTATACACAAGAATCTGGTTAACTAAAGTTCAACACTAAATTGGCACCAAATAAGGGTCAATTAAATTCAGGACGGATTGGACTTGAAGTACCTGTGGTAATGCAAGGATACTAAATTGATGATGTGTTTGACTCCATTCCCCCCCCCCCCCCAGCTCTGACTGCTCTTCTCCTATAATTAATAACTTTCACAACTCCTACAAACTAAATTCATAAACATATGAAGAAAAAATGGGAAAAAGGTAAGAAGACAAAAATATTGGACAGAAGAGATTATATATTTATAACTATGGGTTACATATGGGATATTATAACTATGGGTTACATATGGGATATGTAACTCAGGGTTGAACTATGAAATACTGGGTGCTCTCTGAGCTTCATTGTTTGCTTTCAGATTTTTTCACTATCCAACTAGGTAACATCATCAGTGCTACTGAATGTGATATTTACTCCCTGTTTATATATTGCAGTTTGCCTTGCCAGTATTGGTGGGGGTATGGTTTTCTCCTTGATAGTTTCTTGATTAAGGTATTGCTTTTTTGCTTTATGATTTTTCTGATGTTAATCCTGTGTTTATCTGGATGTTGATTGCTGAAGACAATGTATTCTGGGCTTTTAGTTTCTTTCTTATCTTTTATTGTATTTTTGGAATGGGATATAAATATAATTTATCTCTTATGTGTCTATTGAAGTTGATTTTTCTGAATGTCAGGCTTCCAGGAATTTCCTGGAAGTTTGTATCAGAAGTCTGTTTTCCAGAAAAAGGAAGTGTTCAAAAAAGCAGAAGGCAGATTTTGGCACTACATGAATTATATTGTTTTATTGGTTCCTATGGGTTGACTGGAGACAAAAATCCCTCTATGCTTATATATAAAGTTTCACTACTCGTAGAATAATTTGGGCTCGTGAAAATTATATCACCCAAATATACATACTTGAATGGTGACACTGAATTCATGAGTGATCTCAGCATAATATCACAATCTGACAATTGAAATGGATTGCAATCTTAGCTTCATGATTAAACAGTCCTGTATAAACAGCAAGTATTGTTATTATAAATTAATCATTCAATCTTCAGTTAGATATGCATACATCTTTTTATTAGTATTATATCATATTTTTAATGTGGCTACCTTCTCATATAGCTTGAGCACCCTGCCTTTCTTGGCATGGGGTATAGAATGTGCTATCTGGTGTGTAAGAGTTTTTATTATAGAGTTGTCAGGTTTAGCTTGAAACATAAACATATTTTTACTTATACACTAGAACTTATAGTGATCAATGGTAGTGTATATAGTATATTATAATTTGTTTTTGATCAGCAGAAAGCAATTATTCATAAAATTCAAAACAGAAAGAAAGTTGTGTGGAAAAGGAAAAGAATTATGGGCTTCTTACAGTGAAGGTAATTTTAATATAGACGAGATTGGTCTAGGCTCTGCAGTTTGGATTGATAGATTATCTTGCAGAACTATCATTTCAATAATCTCAATGACAGTATAGAAGTGAATACTTGATACTGCATTATAAATTAAGCTTACTGCAAATGTCATTGCAGAGAATATAGAAAAACATCCCATAGTTATGTTTGCAAAAGTTAGGAGCTATATAAAATATTCTTTGGTACAAAGACTAAGGTAATCCTTTATTTGACATACAGTGCCCAAATATTTCTAATTATCTAAAAGCTGCCCGGTTCTCTTATTCTTCATTAATATGGGACAATGGCATAAGGATTTGGGAAGGGTTTGAATTGTATGCTCATGACCATATCAGGGGGCTCTAAAGTAATGTGAAGTGGTGACTTAAAAGAACAGCAGCCATTTCTTACTGTTTTGTTTCTTTATTATAATTCTCCATCAGGAATTAGCTGGTATTTAATTTGTATCACATGGAAGAGTTTTTAATGGGCTAACAGTTTGGTAGTAGAACAAGAAAGGAAGCATATAAAAACCCATTGTTCAGAAGTAGGTTCCTAACTAAGAGAACCAAATGATTAGTGGTAATGTGCTTTGAGCACACCTTTTTGTGTGTGTGTGGGTGAGTTTGTGCGTGTGCGTGAGAGAGAGAGAGAGAAAGAGAAAGAAAGAAAGAAAGAAAGACAGAAAGAAAGAAAGAAAGAAAGAAAGAAAGAAAGAAAGAAAGAAAGAAAGAAAGTCAAAGAAAGAAAGAAAGAAAGACTGTTTATTTTTTCTTTCCTTTTCAACTTGCTTTGAAATGTTAGGAAAGACTTTCAGGAAACTGGGTTTTTGCAAGAATGTTGCTAGACAACTACCTATTTATTCACAAATCCTATGGTATTATTTGTTTGATGATCTCTGAATAAGGCCTACATTCTGTTTGAAGGTGAAGCTGATGAGGTATGGACAAAGATACATATCTCCATCCAAGGGCCAAAATACACATTAGCTTAATCAATAGCACACAGCTTTACCTTCTTGTTTTCTTTAAGAATTGGAGCTATGTTTACATCATTTGGAAAAGGAAGATTTATCTCTTTCCACCCAGAATCCTTCTGAATTCTGCAATATCCAGCCATCTAAGAACATCAGTACATTCTTCTATATGTAACAAAGATAATTTCTTTCATAATTTCTTTTTAATTTTTTTTTAAAATTGAGATGATAAAGCTGCATACTATGCAATATGGCATATTTAGCATCAGAAGAATGGGGAGAAGGTGTGTGTGTGTGGGGGGAGAGAGTAAGAATCGATAGGCTTCCAATACTTTCCAGCAGAAAAGATGTCAGAGAGAATTTGTATTGAACAACCCTACTCCATTCTCCATGTAATTTTTTAAATTTCACATTAGCTTGATGATTATCAATTTATAGATGCTAGAGCCACAATCTCAAAGAATTTTTTTTTCCTTTTGAGATGGATTTTGGAATATGCTTATTTCTTTTTTTGTTCAAAAATAAATGATAGCTCAATAAGGATTGTAATATTGGGAACCTATGCAAGTTCCCAATGCAATGCAAGTTGCACAGATATGCACTGTGCAAGTTGCACAGATATGCACTGTGCAAGTTGCACAGTAAACAACAAAGTTTAGGTGGATGCATTCTTCCAGCTAGGATCCACCTATGTATGTAAAACAAGTAACTACCAGGACTTCAGAGATGGACTATGTGGGGACTCTCATGAACACCTGCCAGCATTTCCTTAAAATGACTGGACCAATGTTTGGGATTCAAAAATTTTTATTACTGGTTTAGTGGGTGTGGCTTGGTGGGCTTGGCAGGATACCGTAAAATCTCTAGTCAAAGGGGATATTTGCTGGTTCTCCAAACTACTCAAAATTTCCGCTACCATTTCTCCAGAACTGTCCAGAACCTGCTGAATACCACCTCTGGACTGTGCCTTTTCAGAATCTCTGCTTACTCTTCATAGCTGTCTTACAACTATTTTTTGCAAAAGACACTTTTGGTTCTTGGTGTTGCTGATAGGTGCTATGGATAGGGACATGTGCATTCATAACTATCTATTTCCCTTTGAATTCAAACTACTGTCCAGTCTTAGTCACCCCACAGTACTACATTAATTCAAGTTGAGTGTATCATGAATACAGAGCCTCTTACATTCATCTAATCAAGCCATGGTTCTGTCTCATGAACAGAGAATTATATTTGCTAGACAGATCATGGTTAGGTGCTCTGTAAACAATTATTGTGCCCTCACACTTTACTGGGAAATCTCCAGGAACATGTTCAGATAGAGCTTGTGGGCCTCTCGTGATTGGGAGATATGACTAGAGATTACAACTAGCAAAAGGCTGTTAAAACCCCACAGTACTTTAATATCCCTAACAATGCCCTGCATTTTATCTATTCAGTCTGTTTATAGATTTGTTTCCAAAACCTTAAGAACAGATACATAATATTCCATTTCCCAAAATGATCCCAAACAACTCTTTGGGTTTGTGAGCTAAAAGCAGTAAATGGATCAATGCCACTAAAAAAATCTAGCAATGTACCTCAATATACACAGTATTAATTCAACGTTTTAGGTCTTTTATCAGTTGGCTGCCTGGGAAAACTGGACAATTTTGATTTTATCAGAAGAGTCCACTATATGATTTTTTTAAAAAAAATTATATACCATCTTGAAAATGTTGTGCTAATTAGGAAATCATTGAGAAGCAGCCATCTCTAGATTAGTATTTTTTTCCTTATAGTCTTTTAGTGAAGGCTCATTTGGAGACATCATAGTCATATTTCCAGAAGACTTCTAGTCTATCAACACCAGCATTTAGAACCAGAGAGCATATTCTCTTCTCTTCCCATGCTCCTGATCTTCTTTTTTTTCCTATTTCCATTTCTCTGCATGGTTAACACCATTTTTTGTTCTGTTCTGTTCCCTTAGACTGAAGTTCTACAAAAGTTTCATTCTTGAACAATGCTGAGACCTTGAGAAGAGTCTGTTCCAGTTCTTTTTAGTAAATACTTGAGTTTGAAGTGTGTTTTATGCTCTGGGAACTGAACCAGTGTTTTAATATTCCTTTTTTGTATACTGACCCTTCCATTTTTATTAACAATGGCTCCTGAAAAGAGAATAAGTAGGTATTATCCCATGTTTATCTGCAGACTGCAGCACAGATTTCATTTCTTGCTTCTGCATGAATTTATATATTTTCCTTCTGCTCCTGTGTTGGTAGATTTGAATTAGCCTTCTCCTAAATATCTTGTTGCTGCATTAACAGAAAATCCTACAGAATTTCTTTATGGTGGCTGTGTGCTTCCTTTCTTTGCATGTGGTGATGTGATGGTCATACAATCGGTTGTTCTGCTGGAATTAGTTTTCTTTCTGTAGAAAATGGGAAGAAGCCATTCAGACCATTTAGTCCAACCACCTGTTCAGTGCAAGAATCCAAATTAAAGCATTTATAGAAAACACTTGTCAGTGGCTGCTTGGACAAGGAAGGGAAGCCCACCAATTTCCTGGATAATTGATTCCACTGTATATACACACACACTCTCTCCCTCTCTCTCTCTCTGTTTCTGTCACTCTCTCTGTCTCTGTCTCTCTCTCTCTCTCACACACACAGACATCACATCACATACCCTTTTCTCAAGGCTAAACATAGGCAATTCCTTCCATCTTTACAGCAGAATTCAATTTTACTTAACAGTCTGTTTTCCAAATAGTAAACTATAGTGAAATTTCTAAAAATTCGATAGTTGTATCATATTTTATTTTAAAAAATCAAAACAAAAATATTCTGGTCCCTGTACTATTCTTCCTTAAGATGATTTTGAATGAATGCTTATGAGTTCAATTATAAAATTTCCATCCTTTCCTTGCCATGGTGAACATATTATTTGTTATTCATCTTCTGAAAGGTATTTAGAACAGAGCACACAGGGAGGTAAATCTGCCTGTCCCATTAACAATACTAGCATCAAGTATATTCTTGTGATTTTGTTTGTATGCATTCTGATTTTTGTAAGGTGTTAACTGACAAAGTTTGTTCTTTTTTCATTTTCCCATTTGTTTTAAGCTAAACAATTTGTCCCTTAGAAAAAAATATCCCTGCTGATCATTTTGAAAATCTGCATAAATAAGGAAAAAGGAAACGATACAAACAGAATATTTTATGGAAGCTGAAGAATCTTCAAACCTGGAATGTCTGCTATCTTCAGAACAATTCATTTTAAGTGGTTTGAGAATTGCAAGTGGGAAAAATACATTATGGGACAAATGTGAACCAAAGTCTAAAGACAAGGGAAGAATTTTAAAAGCTCATGGTGATTGTTTTTTAAAATTTGAACTCTAATAAAAAATTCCCCTTCTCTTAACTCTTCCCTGTCTCTTTCTCTCTCTCTCCATCCATCCTGTAGCTAGTTAGCTAGCTGCTTTGCTACCTATCTGATATTGATATTAATACAGAGATCAATATGTATGTGTAAACATAATTATTGATGTAGAAACTTGTTAAGCCTGGGTTCCCCAACCAGTGTTAAGGAGACAAGCTAAACAGAATGTGCAGCGTTAGTCAGATAGGCATACAGATAAATGTGTGAGATAAGTTTGTATGTTAGTTAACATACAGTAAAAATAACAGATACGCTTGTGTTATCAAAAATATAGTTTATTCATTTAGAGTTATAGCATAGTCAAAATAACAATCCATGAGTCATGTATCGTTTTAGTCAGTCCATTCAAGGATATTCAATTAGCAAAGTCCGTGTAGAATATCCAATGTCAGTTCACTTACAATAAATCAGTCCTCTCACAGTTGATAAATCAACAGTCCTTTCTCTCTCACGTTCCAATGGGGGGAAAAAACGCAGTCTTCAGTCCATCCAGTAATTAGGGATCATCAAGCCAGAGAGAGCAAGCTGCCGTGCCTTGCTTCTTTTATGGTGCTTTTACAACCATTCCCTTAATTACATTCTTATAGTTAAAGTTACAGACACTTTAACTAACAAACCATGATAACATATTTATTATTTTACCTAAACCAGTTAGGGTAAACAATGTTATCCCTAACATTCTCCCCTTTTAGGTAATAATAATACTATAAATATTTACATCTTTAAATCATATTTGTTACAACTCTCTTTAAACTTAATTACTCCTTGAGCTTTTGTAAATTGGTCTGCAATGTTATCTTCCGTCATGCAGTATTCCAATTTAATTAGCCCATTTTTTTTACAGATTCTCTAACATTTAAGTATCTTAAATCAGTATGCTTTGATCTAGTTTTTACAGCAATATTAGTAGCTAACTTTATGGCTGCCTGGTTGTCCTCATACACAATAATGGAATCTTTAACAGTTATACCCATGTCTAATAATAACTGTTTGTACAAAATTAAGTCAGTGCATAGTAATGACAGACATGAAAATTCCGCTTCCATCGTGGACAAGCTGATATGCTGTTGTCTTATTGACCTTCGCCCTATTAGTGTCTTACCAAATAATATAGCCATCCCAGATGTTGATTTTCTAGTGTTTATGTCAGTTGCAAAACTTGCATCTGCATAGGCACGAAGACTCAAATCACCCTTTGGCTCTAAATACAATGCATGGTTCATGGTTCCTTTAAGATATCTTAAAATTCTCTTTAATGATTGCCAATGACATTGATGTGGATCTGAATTAAAACGTGCCAGCTGATTAACACTATAAGCTATATCTGGCCTTGACCAATTGCTTATATATTATAAGCTATCAATCAAAGATTGATATGTAGACTTATCAAATTTGGGACTTTGATCATCAGTTTGGCAAACTTCCTGACTCATTGGAGTCTTTGCCAGTTTACAAAGTTCCATTTTATACATTTTAATTAATTGGCAAATTTTATCTTCTTGAGATATCTTAAATCCATTTTTTGTTTTGTTAATTGTCAATTCTAGATACTTTTTAATTTCACCTAAATGCTTTAATTTTATCTTTTAAGCTAATAATGATATAATCTCATTAGCTTCATTATTAGTCTTAGTTATCAAAGCAATATCATCTGTAAATAATAACAATAATGACACCGTTCCATTATTTTCTCTTTTAAACACACATGGATCTGCTAAACCAGATTTAAATCCTATATTGTTTAATTCTTTCACAATATATTGGTTCCACTCAAACCCAGATTGTTTCAACCCGTAAAGACCCTTTTTGAGTTTCCAACAATCATTACTATTTACTTTATTGTCTTTTATAATAACTGGCTTTTCAAATATATAGTGTGCTGCAATGGTGCATGCAAATAAGTAGTTTCTACATCTAAATGGTTAATTTCTTAGCTGCCCACACTAAAGCTGCTCTCAAAGATGTTGCTTTAAGACTTGGTGCGAAAACTTCATCGTAATCAGATGCAGTTTGATTAAATCCTTGAGCTACCAACCTAGCTTTATGGGAAACAGTCCCATCATTTCCAGTTTTTACTTTAAATATCCATTTGCACCCAATGGATTTTTCTCCTGGAGGTAATTTAGCATCTTCATATACTTTCATTACCTTTAATGAATTTAGTTCTTTTTCCATTGCCTTTTGCCAATTCTCCTGATCCTTAGCAGGATACATCCTAAGTTCATCTACACTAGTTGGAACTTTAGTTACTTGGCAAACTATACTTGCTTGATACCTATCAGGTGGTCTATTACATGTGTAGTACGTCTAGGTATTACAGGACTTACAGGTGGACTTTCATTTATTAATTGTTCTTGATTATCTAACTCTTTCTGATTAACTGTTTCCTCTTGTTCTGGTCCTATTTGCTCTTCGTGGACTTCTTCTTTTATTGGACTCTTCTTATAACTAGTCTGATCTTTTTGCCTTTTGTAGGGTTCAATAATTACTTTGTTATTTAAATATTGCTCTAATCTATTCCATCCTACATGTTCTAGGAATTTAGCACTAGCACTGGTGTAAACTCTAGATGTACCTGGTTCCCAGAATCTATAAGATCTGTGATTAGATTCATATCCTACAAAAAATAATCTTTTAGCTCTATGCTGTCCTTTGTGTCTGAGTTGTGTAGGGATATGCACCCATGCTGGTGCTCCAAATGTGTGCATGTAACTTAAATCAGGTTTTGTCCAATGCCACAGTGTGAATGGTAATTCACCTGTTGTTGAATTAACAACGTTATTTAATATATGATTACCACACATTATTGCTTCTCCCCATAAATTGTCAGGTAATTCTGAATCAGACAACATAGTACGTGCCATTGATTGTAGTGTTTGGCCTCGTCTCTCTATAAAGGCATTATGTTGTGGCCTATATGGTGCAGACATTTTATGTTGAATACCTAACATTCTAAGTCTATTCTGGAATTTATTATTTGTAAATTCCATACCATTATCTGTTATAAGAGTTACTAATTTCTTTTTAGTTTTTCTTTCTGCAAATTTAATCCAATTAAATAGATTTAGATACGTTTCAGTTTTGTTCTTCATTAAATAGCAAAACCCATATCTAGAATAGTTATTCTTATATAGCAAAACCCATATATAGAATAGTTATACCATTATACTTTATATGTATCGAGCTCCTCCTACACTTGGTTTTTTTTGGACCTATTAAATCGGCAAATACTACCTCTAAAGGCTCTTTGGTAGTAAATTCATCAACTCTATTTGCCGGTATGACCTTGCTTTTGCTTTGATTACAAGCAAAACATTGCAAATACTTATTACAAGGTTTCAAACTTATTCCTTTAGATAGTTGAACAGTTCTCTTAAGCATTTTAAAATTTAAATGCCCTAGCCGTCGGTGTAACAAGTGAATACATTCATCATTAGGTTTCTTATTATCATAAACCGTGTTAGCCACCTCTAAACCATTATCATTTAAAACATATAATTCACCTCTTAAAGATGCAGTAATTTTCTTATCTTCTTTTTCAATTATGTAGTTATCTCCCCTAAAGGTAACTACATATCCTAGTTTAACCAAAATTCTAACTGAAATTAAATTAAACTTAAGTTGTGGTACATATAACATTTTTACATTCTCTTTTATGAAAGAACAATATGCTATACCTTGAACTTTAGCTTTCAGTTTCCAGCCATTGGCTAACGATATCTGATGTGCACTCTGGGACATTTTAATAAAATTTTTGTTATCATTTGTTATACAGTGGGATGCTCCACTGTCAACCACCCATAAATTATTTTTTACAGCTCTGTTAATATACATGGCTAACTCTAAATTTTTCTTTTTCTTTTGGTTACTTTTAGTATTCTGGCCAGCGTTCTGGCGCTTTGCTTTTTTTACAAAACCTTGCCAAATGTCCTCTTCCTCCACAATTAAAGCACTTTTTAATTGCGTATGCAGTAGGAGATTCAATATCTTCTTTTTGAGGTTGCTCCCTCCTTAACTGATCTCTTCCAAGTCTTCTTCTGGCTTCTTCAATCAATCTGCCAGTTATATCAGTTAAAGTTAAACTTTCCTTAGAAAAAATTTCACGGGAAGTGACGTAGTTATCATAACTTTCTTCTCGTGAAGATAGAATTATGTAGACTTGGTGTAGTTCAGAGAAAATAAGTTCTTTCTCGTGCAGTTCTTTAAAAATGCTTTTTATAGTTTTCAAATGACTAAGCATATCACCATTTGTTTGGAGATGCGTCCTGAAAAATTTCCGTGTTAGATTTATGTGAGCACCAATGTTATCTTGGACATAAATTCTCTTCAGCTTCTGCCAACACCCAACAGCCGTTTGCTCTCCGCGGATATGAACAAGTTGCTGGTCAGATAGTGTTAGTCCTATTATGCAAAGAGCTTGTTCATTCTTATGTTTAAAGTCTTCTATCTTTTGTCTATCTTCCTCAATCTCTGGATCCCATTCCTCTACGTTTGGTGGATTTTCAATTATGTTCCACAGACCTTCTCTTCGTAGAAGTAGACTACATTTCATAGACCATGATACATAGTTTGTTCCATCCAACTTGGATATAAGGGACAAACTTTGTAGATTGACTTGTGCCATGTTTTCTTATATGGATATAAAACTATAATTAATAAAACACAGCTGTCTGTTTGCTGTAACGTATAACAACACAAACCCTCACTTTTTACATAAATCTGTTTTATCCTAGTTAAACTGACTTTGCAGCCTCTGGGCCCATAACCAGTGTTAAGCCTGGGATCCCCAACTAGTGTTAAGGAGACAAGCTAAACAGAATGTGCAGCGTTAGTCAGATAGGCATACAGATAAATGTGTGAGATAAGTTTGTATGTCAGTTTACATACAGTAAAAATAACAGATACGCTTGTGTTATCAAAAATATAGTTTATTCCATTTAGAGTTATAGCATAGTCAAAATAATAATCCATTAGTCATGTATCATTTTAGTCAGTCCATTCAAGGATATTCAATTAGCAAAGTCCGTGTAGAATATCCAATGTCAGTTCACTTACAATAAATCAGTCCTCTCACAGTTGATAAATCAACAGTCCTTTCTCTCTCCTGTTCCAGTAGGGGAAAAAAACGCAGTCTTCAGTCTATCCAGTAATTAGGGATCATCAAGCCAGAGAGAGCAAGCTGCCGTGCCTTGCTTCTTTTATGGTACTTTTACAACCACTCCCTTAATTACATTCTTACAGTTAAAGTTACAGACACTTTAACTAACAAACCATGATAACATATTTATTATTTTACCTAAACCAGTTAGGGTAAACAATGTTATCCCTAACAAAACTGATACATCAATATAGTATAATATGAAACCTATGAAACTATATAGGTTTCATCATATGTATGTATGTATGTATGTATGTATGTATGTATGTATGTATGTTATTCAGCTTTGTTCGGAGATTTTCCCACGTAATTATAGTTGTGCTTTTAAAGTTGTAGCAACGTTTCGACAGAAATTCATCTGCCATCATCAGACTTCTGTATACAGAAGGTTGTATACAGAAGCCTGGTGATGGCACGTTGCTACACCTTTAAAAGCACAAATATAATGATGTGGGAAAATACCCGAACAAAGCTGAATACCATACTTATAAATACCCGCGAAAACTTAAGAAAAATATTTATATATATGGTATTCAACTTTGTTCAGGCATTTTCCCACGTCATTTCAGTTGTGCTTTTAAAGTTGTAGTGACATTTTGGCAGAATCTCATCTGCCATCATCAGGCTTGTGTATTGTGTTCGTCTGTGAGTCAGGCTTTCACAGCCATTTCTGTTTTAAATTTGGTGCTAGTCTACTGCTGTGCCAGAATGGTACAGAATGGAATGCGGTGCCACTGAAGTTGATGCTATGACCTGTGCTTTCATGTGTTGGACTAATGAGGAAAGGCTAGCACCAAATTTAAAACAGAAACAGCTGTGAAGCCTGATTCACAGATGAACACAATACACAAGCCTGATGATAGCAGATTCTGCCGAAACATCGCTACAACTTTAAAAGCACAACTATAATGACATGGGAAAATACCTGAACAAAGCTCAAAACCATACATTTAGATACCCGCAAAAACTTAGCGACATTTTGGCAGAATCTCATCTGCCATCATCAGGCTTCTGTATAGTGTTCATCTGTGAGTCAGACTTTTACAGTCGTTTCTGTTTTACATTTGGTGCCAGCCATTCTGTGCCAGAATGGTTTTTTCTTCATCCTGATTGGTTGGGAGTCTTGGTCTGTGTTTATTGGTCTTGGAGTTTGCTGTGTTCTGCTTGATTGGTGTTTCTAATATCTTCTGTCTGTTTTGTAGCTTTTTTTGTCTTGATTGGCTGGCAACATTGTCTTTCCTTTTATTGGAGGCTTTTAGTGCAGCTTGGCTTTGAGTAAATGGACAGCTATCATTTATTAGGAAGCTAGGTTTCATCTGGGTGCCTGGTTGGGGTGTGTTTGAGCTGGAGGTATCAGGGGGAGTCTGTTTGTACCCAGGTGTTTGCCTGGATTGTGGTGTGGAGATTTTTTTGTTTGAGAGTGCAGGCTTCCAGATAATTGACAGTCTGGTGGAGTCACCTCTTCTATTTATGCTTCCAGGTCTTTTTTCAATTGCTATGGCTTCTCTGATAATTCTGTAGCTGGGGTTTTCTAAAGTGGCTAGGGTTTTGGTGCCATTGAAGTCAAAGCTATAACCCGTGGCTTTCATGTGTTGGACTAGTCTTTCCACATAAAAGCAGACTCAGACACACACAGAAGATGAGACACGACCATAGACCAGAAGCTGCACTGCAGCTGTATCACTACCCACTTCAAACCCGTCCGAGCCATACATGAAGCAAACTGACACCCACCATGAAGATGTAGCATGACCACGAACTCGAAGCCAGACAGCAGGATCACAGCTCACCAGCTCAAATCCCCCAGCAACTAAGACTAACCTGAGCACAACCAAGCCCCCACCTGAACAGAACATGCCTCCAGCCAATCAGAACATGGCCAATCCCGCAACCAATCAGAACACAGCCAAACCCCCAACCAATGAGAACACACCCCCACCCAATCAGAACACAGCCAAGCCCCCACCCAATCAAGTCACACCCCCACTAGCAGTTAAAAGGAAGAAGCAGCTGCAAGCTCACATCACTCTGAGAAGCACAGAGCCGAAGACACAAGCCTGAAGATGATGAATGAGACTTCATCGAAACGTTACCTAGATACTTCCAATCTTATGCGGGAGAAAACCCGAATAACTTAAGTTTTCGCGGGTACTTACATGTCTGGCATTCAGCTTTGTTCGGGTATTTTCCCACGTGGTGCTTTTAAAGTTGTAGCAACGTTTCAGCAGAATCTCATCTGCCATCATCAGGCTTCTGTGTGGTGTTTGTCTTGAGTCAGACTTTTACAGTGGTTTCAGATTTAAATTTGGGGCAGCCTATTGCTGTGTCAGAATGGTTTTTTTCTTCCTCCTGATTGGTTGAGAGTCTTGGTCTGTGTTTATTGGTCTTGGAGTGTGCTGTGTTCTGCTACTAATATCTTCTGTCTGTTTTTTTTTGGGGGGGGCTCTTTTTGTATCTTGATTGGCTGGCAACATTGTGTTACTTTATTGGAGGCCTTTAGTGCAGCTTGGCTTCGGGTAAATGGACGGCTATCATTAGTTAGGAAGCTGGGTTTCATCTGGGTGCCTGGTTGGGGTGTGTTTGAGCTGGAGGTATCAGGGGGGATCTGTTTGTGCCCAGGTGTTTGCCTGGCTTGTGGTGTGGAGATTTTTTTGTTTGTGAGTGCAGGCTTCCAAATGATTGACAGCCTGGTGGAATCATCTCTTCTGTTCATGCTTTCTGGTCTTTTTTCAATCTCTATGGCTTCTCTGATGATTCTGTGGCTGGGATTTTCTATGATGGCTAGGGTTTTGGTGCCATTGAAGTTGATGTTATGACCTGTGGCTTCCATGTGTTGGACAAGTGAGGAAGTGTGTTCCAGCTTTTTGACTGCATTTTTGTCTTCATCCAGGCGGGTGCTTATTCTTCTATTGGTCTGTCCAATGTATGTGGCTGGGCATGATGCACAGGGGACTTCATATATGCCTTGGTTTTCCAGGTCAATTTTGTCTTTGGGGTTCCTGAGGATGGCTGCTATTTTTCTGTCTGTTTTGAAGGCAGTCTTGATGTGGTGTCTGTATAGAATCTTACTAATTTTGTCTGTAGTGCCTCTTATGTAGGGCAGGACAGCTGTTCCATGGGTCTGTTCATCTTCTGGGTCTCTATTATGTCTCAGTGTGCTTTTGTGGATCAAGTTGGTGATTTTGCTTTTGTGGAAGCCGTTGGCTGTCAATATTTTAGTCAGGGTGCATAGTTCAGTCTTAATGTGTGTCTTGTCTGCCAGGCGTTTGGTTCTAGTAATTAGTGTTTTAGCCACGGAGTTTATCTGTGCTGGGTAGTGGTGGGATTGGGCGTTGAGGTAGCGGTTAGTGTGTGTTTTCTTCTGGTATATGGTGTGTCCTAGTGTGCCATCTGTTTTCTTGTAGATTAGTACATCTAGGAATGGTAGTTGTTTGTTTGTTTCTGTTTCCATGGTGAACTTGATTTTGGGGTGTGCGCTGTTTAGGTGTGTTAGGAAGTTGTTTAGGTTTTCTTGTCCATGGGGCCAAATCACGAATGTGTCATCAATATATCTTAACCATAGTTTGGGTTTGAGTATGGCATTAGCCAGGGCTCTGGATTCGAATTCTTCCATGAACAGGTTTGCAATGACAGGTGACAGTGGTGATCCCATGGGGGCTCCTTCAATTTGTTTGTATCTTTGTCCTTTGTATATGAAATATGTGTTGGTTAAGCAGTGTTCTGTTAGTTCCATGAGGTGTTTAGCTGGTTGGTATTTATTTTTGATGATTTTGAGGGTCTCTTTTATCGGGACTTGAGTGAATAGTGAAACCACGTCAAAATTTACAAGCAGATCTTCTTGCTCCACGTGTAGATCTTTGATCATTTCCAAGAAGTGGTATGCGTTTTGTACATGAGAAGCTGCTGTTTCAGCATGGGGCTGTAGCTCTTTTGCTAGGTGTTTAGCCAGGTTTTGTAGTGGTGCTCCTCTGGAGCTGACTATGGGTCTGAGAGGTATGCCTTCTTTGTGTATTTTTGGGAGGCCGTATAGTTTGGGGCATCTGGAAGATTTCTCTCTGGGTATGATCGTGTGTTGGATCTCTTTGCTTATGTGGCTGGTTATAATTTTCTTCTTGGTTAATTTTTCCAGATATGTGGTTGGGTCTGTGTTTATGGGTTTGTATGTGGAGTCTTGGAGTAGGTCTGTCAATTTAGTTTCATAGTCTTTTCTGTCCATTACTACAGTGGTATTCCCTTTATCTGCTGGGAGGATGATTATGCTGCTGTCTCTTTTCAGGGTTTGTAGCGCTTTAATTTCATTTTGCTGTAAGTTGCTTTTGGGTGGTTTGCTTGTGCATAGAATGTTGGTAACTTGGTGTCTTATTTTATCAGCTTCATCTGTATTTAATTTAGTTAGGCTGGATTCTACTGCACATATGATGGATTCTGTGGGGATTTTTTTGGGTGCTATAGCATAATTGAATCCTTTGGTAAGGACTTCTGTTTCTGTTTTGGTGAGTTCTCTGTTGGAAACATTGTACACTAATTGTTTCAGGTGTTGTTGTGAGTTGTTGGGGGTTTTCTTGTCATGTTCTAATTTCTTTAATTTGTTCAAGAGCTTTTCCTGTTTGTATATGTTTGCAGATTCAGCTCTCCAAGTTGTAAGTTGTTTTATCTTGTCCCAAAGTAGAGGGTGGATTTTGCTGCTCAATTCCAGGTGTAGTGCTAGCAAATCTTTGTTTAACTGATCTAATTGGAATCTCTTACTGTGGAGCTCGTTCCTTAGTAGAGCCATTTCAGTTCTTTTCAGGATACGTTTAGTGGCTGCTGTGCTTTGATGAAATGTTAATTTGAAGCAGGTTGGTGTAGTATTGTTGTCTCTGCAGCTGCGTAGGAATTGGAGGTCACATAGTATTACTGCTCTTTTAATTTCCAGTTTCTCGTAGGTTTTGATCTGGTTGTTTATTCCCTCCCCGTAGAGGTTTGATATTTGTTTTCTTAAGTTTTCGCGGGTACTTACATGTCTGGCATTCAGCTTTGTTCGGGTATTTTCCCACGTGGTGCTTTTAAAGTTGTAGCAACGTTTCAGCAGAATCTCATCTGCCATCATCAGGCTTCTGTGTGGTGTTTGTCTTGAGTCAGACTTTTACAGTGGTTTCAGATTTAAATTTGGGGCAGCCTATTGCTGTGTCAGAATGGTTTTTTTCTTCCTCCTGATTGGTTGAGAGTCTTGGTCTGTGTTTATTGGTCTTGGAGTGTGCTGTGTTCTGCTACTAATATCTTCTGTCTGTTTTTTTTTGGGGGGGGGCTCTTTTTGTATCTTGATTGGCTGGCAACATTGTGTTACTTTATTGGAGGCCTTTAGTGCAGCTTGGCTTCGGGTAAATGGACGGCTATCATTAGTTAGGAAGCTGGGTTTCATCTGGGTGCCTGGTTGGGGTGTGTTTGAGCTGGAGGTATCAGGGGGGATCTGTTTGTGCCCAGGTGTTTGCCTGGCTTGTGGTGTGGAGATTTTTTTGTTTGTGAGTGCAGGCTTCCAAATGATTGACAGCCTGGTGGAATCATCTCTTCTGTTCATGCTTTCTGGTCTTTTTTCAATCTCTATGGCTTCTCTGATGATTCTGTGGCTGGGATTTTCTATGATGGCTAGGGTTTTGGTGCCATTGAAGTTGATGTTATGACCTGTGGCTTCCATGTGTTGGACAAGTGAGGAAGTGTGTTCCAGCTTTTTGACTGCATTTTTGTCTTCATCCAGGCGGGTGCTTATTCTTCTATTGGTCTGTCCAATGTATGTGGCTGGGCATGATGCACAGGGGACTTCATATATGCCTTGGTTTTCCAGGTCAATTTTGTCTTTGGGGTTCCTGAGGATGGCTGCTATTTTTCTGTCTGTTTTGAAGGCAGTCTTGATGTGGTGTCTGTATAGAATCTTACTAATTTTGTCTGTAGTGCCTCTTATGTAGGGCAGGACAGCTGTTCCATGGGTCTGTTCATCTTCTGGGTCTCTATTATGTCTCAGTGTGCTTTTGTGGATCAAGTTGGTGATTTTGCTTTTGTGGAAGCCGTTGGCTGTCAATATTTTAGTCAGGGTGCATAGTTCAGTCTTAATGTGTGTCTTGTCTGCCAGGCGTTTGGTTCTAGTAATTAGTGTTTTAGCCACGGAGTTTATCTGTGCTGGGTGGTGGTGGGATTGGGCGTTGAGGTAGCGGTTAGTGTGTGTTTTCTTCTGGTATATGGTGTGTCCTAGTGTGCCATCTGTTTTCTTGTAGATTAGTACATCTAGGAATGGTAGTTGTTTGTTTGTTTCTGTTTCCATGGTGAACTTGATTTTGGGGTGTGCGCTGTTTAGGTGTGTTAGGAAGTTGTTTAGATTTTCTTGTCCATGGGGCCAAATCACGAATGTGTCATCGATATATCTTAACCATAGTTTGGGTTTGAGTATGGCATTAGCCAGGGCTCTGGATTCGAATTCTTCCATGAACAGGTTTGCAATGACAGGTGACAGTGGTGATCCCATGGGGGCTCCTTCAATTTGTTTGTATCTTTGTCCTTTGTATATGAAATATGTGTTGGTTAAGCAGTGTTCTGTTAGTTCCATGAGGCGTTTAGCTGGTTGGTATTTATTTTTGATGATTTCGAGGGTCTCTTTTATCGGGACTTGAGTGAATAGTGAAACCACGTCAAAACTTACAAGCAGATCTTCTTGCTCCACGTGTAGATCTTTGATCATTTCCAAGAAGTGGTATGAGTTTTGTACAAGAGAAGCTGCTGTTTCAACATGGGGCTGTAGCTCTTTTGCTAGGTGTTTAGCCAGGTTTTGTAGTGGTGCTTCTCTGGAGCTGACTATGGGTCTGAGAGGTATGCCTTCTTTGTGTATTTTTGGGAGGCCGTATAGTTTGGGGCATCTGGAAGATTTCTCTCTGGGTATGATCGTGTGTTGGATCTCTTTGCTTATGTGGCTGGTTATAATTTTCTTCTTGGTTAATTTTTCCAGATATGTGGTTGGGTCTGTTTTTATGGGTTTGTATGTGGAGTCTTGGAGTAGGTCTGTCAATTTAGTTTCATAGCCTTTTCTGTCCATTACTATAGTGGCATTCCCTTTATCTGCTGGGAGGATGATTATGCTGCTGTCTCTTTTAAAGGTTTGTAGCACTTTAATTTCATTTTGCTGTAAGTTGCTTTTTATATATATATATATGTCTGGCATTCAGCTTTGTTCGAGTATTTTCCCACGTCATAATAGTGGTGCTTTTAAAGTTGTAGCAACGTTTCAGCAGAATCTCATGTGCCATCATCAGACTTCTGTATAGTGTTCATCTGTGAGTCAGACTTTTATGGTGGTTTCAGATCTAAATTTGGGGCAGCCTATTGCTTTGCTAGAATGGTTGTGTTTTTTTTTCTTCCTCTTGATTGGTTGGGAGTCTTGGTCTGTTTTTTTTGGTCTTGGAGTTTGCTGTGTTCTGCTTGATTGGTGTTTCTGATATCTTCTGTCTGTTTTTTGGCTCTTTTTGTATCTTGATTGGCTGGCAGCATTGTGTTACTTTATTGGAGGCCCTTAGTGCAGCTTGGCTTCGGGTAAATGGATGGCTATCATTAGTTAGGAAGCTTAGGTTTTCTTTGGCCCCATGGAAAAGAAAACCTAAACAATTTCCTAACACACCTAAACAGCACACACCCCAAAATCAAGTTCACCATGGAAACGGAAACAAACAAACAACTACCATTCCTAGATGTACTAATCTACAAAAAAACAGATGGCACACTAGGACACACCGTATACCAGAAGAAAACACAAACTAACCGCTACCTCAACGCTCAATCCCACCACCACCCAGCACAGATAAACTCCATGGCTAAAACACTAATTACTAGAACCAAACGCCTGGCAGACAAGACACACATTAAGACTGAACTATGCACCCTGACTAAAGTACTGACAGCCAACGGCTTCCACAGAAGCAAAATCACCAGCTTGATGCACAAAAACACACTGAAACATAATAGAGACTCAGAAGATAAACAGACCTATAGAACAGCTGTCCTGCCCTTCATAAGAGGTACTACAGACAAAATTAGTAAGCTACTACACAGACATCACATCAAGACTGCCTTCAAAACAGACAGAAAAATAGCAGCCATCCTTAAAAACCCCAAAGATAAAATTGACCTGGAAAACCAAGGCATATACGAAGTCCCCTGTGCATCATGTCTGGCCACATACATTGGACAGACCAAGAGAAGAATAAGTACCCACCTGGATGAACACAAAAATGCAGTCAAAAAGCTGGAACACACTTCCTCACTAGTCCAACACATGGAAGCCACAGGTTATAACATCAACTTCAATGGCACCAAAACCCTAGCCACTATAGCAAACCCTAGCCACAGAATCATCAGAGAAGCCATAGAGATTGAAAAAAGACAGAAAGCATGAACAGAAGAGATGATTCCACCAGGCTGTCAATCATTTGGAAGCCTGCACTCACAAACAAAAAAATCTCCACACCACAAGCCAGGCAAACACCTGGGCACAAACAGATCCCCCCGAATACCTCCAGCTCAAACACACCCCATCCAGGTACCCTGATGAAACCCAGCTTCCTAACTAATGATAGCCGTCCATTTACCCGAAGCCAAGCTGCACTGAAGGCCTTCAATAAAGTAACACAATGTTGCCAGCCAATCAAGATACAAAAAGAGCCAAAAAACAGACAGAAGATATCAGAAACACCAATCAAGCAGAACACAGCAAACTCCAAGACCAATAAACACAGACCAAGACTCCCAACCAATCAGGAGGAAGAAAAAACCATTCTGGCACAGCAATAGGCTGCCCCAAATTTAAATCTGAAACCACTGTAAAAGTCTGACTCACAGATGAACACTATACAGAAGCCTGATGATGGCAGATGAGATTCTGCTGAAACGTTGCTACAACTTTAAAAGTACAACTATTATGACGTGGGAAAATACCCGAACTATGCCATATATATATTATATTATATTATATTATATTATATTATATTATATTATATTATATTATATTATATTATATTATATTATATTATATTATATTATATATATATATATATATATATATATATATATATATATATATATATATATATATATATGTATATATTATGATGACATTCTTTGATTCAGTTAAAAAAATCTCTATTGAATACTACAAAGAAGAAGAAGTTAATGTAATTTAAAATGTAATACCCAAAAGAGTGAAAGAGATTCCAACTACAGAATTGTGGCATTTTAAATCTTTTGCTATAATTGTTTCATTGATTTTCTTAATGTAAAATCATAGAATCATGATATCATAGCATATTGATTTTTTATAAAATCCTTCTGATTTTACTGGCTTTAAAATGCAGAGTTCTTCTAGCTGCAATGTTTTGCATTTCATCAAAGGACATCAACTAGATATATGCATGACATAGTTTTAGGCAATTTGCATTCTTTTGGTCCATAAAATTCATCACAAATGCACACAGAACACAAATATAACATTTTGTCAAACATCTTTTCCCTCCAGCTTATGCAACAAAAAAGCAGGAAGCAAAAGTAGAATGGCATTTTTGAGAGCAGCTTTTACTCTGATGGACTATGAATGTACTGTATATGGCTCAAACTTAAACGATGTGCCATTGACTTAGAGCTATAATCAGATTTGTTAATTTTCCCCAGAACCTTTTTTCTAGCCATTCCACATTAACTTTTCCACTTAGCCTAATATCTCAGTTGCAACACCTCCTACATTTAAAAAAGCTTTCACTTTGGCTGCATTCAATGCCACTGAAAAAGCAGCCATATAAGGGACATACCAGAACATCCCTTTCAAGCTGAGGTTATATCCAAGAGATTGTGGTGAACAACAGAAACACTGGAATGTATTATATTGTATTGTGCCTCTATCCTGAAAGCTGCTAGGAGTTACTATTTCCACTCATCAAGTTCTTTGGTTGCACTGATTTTTTTTTAATCTCAAATAAAAAGAATTTAAAAAAATATTTTCACATCATTCTACTTGAATGACTACTATGACTACCATATTATTCCGTAGTTCTGTAAAATACACATAACCCCTCTTCAAACATCAGTCTTCATTTGGAGCTGTTTTGGAGCCATTTAGTTATTACTCTATAACATATCCATACTGTCAATGAATACATGCTTCTGTCTGATTTTCATTAATAGTTGCTAAGAGTTATTTTAGCATTACAATGGGTCTATACAGACCTACTGCAATTTATTATTCCATTATTTCAAATAATCATTTAATTGCTTTATTCAAATTGCATAATCTCTTACATATTAATTTGATGCCTAACATTTTTAAGCTTATTATTTTAGTTATATGGCTATGTGATTTTATAACTTGTTCTATTCTTGTCAATTTCGGAGGTGTTTTAAGCTGCATTGATAGTCAGTGTGTTAAATGTGACTCTTTTTCAAATATCTGTTTTGATGGTTAATTGAAATGAAATGACTGAATGACTGCCTGCCTGACATTTCTGAATAGTTGTATATTTAAACCTTATAGTGTTTATAGTGCTGCTGTGTTAGGTATCTATTAATATCATAACTCATGAAATGTACATTAGAGAAAACATAAATAAGCAGGATCTCTTTCTCTCTTGTCTCTGTAAAACACTTGAGGGTCCAGCTAGTTAAATTTTCTTTAGCTAAAAGTAGCTACAGTATTTCTTTAGCTAAAAGTATTTAAGTTCACAATATAACCAAGGCTTAGCTTTCTACAGAGGAGTAACTAGAGTTCCTTTAAGTGCTAGACTACACTTGAATGAATGTGTTATGAAGGTAACCAATGGAGAAACAGATCATATATATCAGCAAAAGAATATTTCACAGAATACAAAATTATTTTTGGCAAAAAAATATTTTTATAGAGAAAGAAAGACTAATCATATTCCGTGTTTATGGAGATTATCAGTCATCCACGTCATGATTGTTGAAAAGGCAACTGGACTTTGTTTATCCTTTAAGACATTTAATTTCTC
Source organism: Hydrophis major (assembly GCA_033807585.1). Classification (NCBI taxonomy): domain Eukaryota; kingdom Metazoa; phylum Chordata; class Lepidosauria; order Squamata; family Elapidae; genus Hydrophis; species Hydrophis major. The sequence goes on along the minus strand of CM066330.1, from coordinate 37,650,083 downwards.
ATTCAAAAGGCTTCTTCAGTTCTGAAGAAGTTCTGAAGAAGTCCATCTATAGATGTTTTAGACAATATTGCATTTCTCAAAAATATTTTTTTCCTTCCAATATTTAGATTAGAGCAGGGACTCTCCAGACATGGCAATTTTAGTATTGGTGGATTTCAATTCCCAGAATTCTTCAACTAGGTGGCTTAGGAATTCTGGGACTTGAAATGCACAAGTCTTAAAGTCAACAAGTTGGAGACTCCTTGAACAGAGAATAAACTTTGTGATCATATTAAGAGCAACGGCGTTCTCTTCACTGATGATGTAAAGCTATTCAATACCACAGACAATATTCCTCAAAAAGACCTCGACTATGTATATCAGAATGGTCAAACAAATGGCAACTTCAAATCTCAACAAATAAATGTTCTGTCTTACATATTGGCAAAAAAAATAATAACCAGAAAATAAAATACAGGCTGAATAGTCAAGACCTTGTTGATGATCCAAACTCTGTCAAGGACTTTGGAGTTCTCATCTCTAATGATCTAAGTGCTAGAGCCCATTGTAACTACATAGCCAAAAAGCATTAAGAGTTATTAACCTAATCTATGTAGCTATTCTCTGGTAATACCACACTACTAATGAGAGCATACAAAACATTTGCTAGACCAATACTTGAATACAGATCATCAGTCTGGAACTCTCATTAAGTATCTGATATTAACACAGTTGAGAAAGTCCAGAAATATTTCACAAGAAGAGTTCTCCACTCCTCTACTCGTTGCAGAATACCTTATGCCACCAGACTCGAAATTCTAGACCTAGAAAACCTAGAACTACGCCATCTTCGGTCCGATCTAAGTATGGTATATAAAATTATACATTGCATTATCCTACCTGTCAATGAATACTTCAGCTTCAGCCATAACAACACAAGAGCACACAATAGATACAAACTCAAAGTTAATCGCACCAAACTTGATTGCAGGGAATATGACTTCAGCAACAGAGTGATAAACGTCTGGAATATTCCACATAAATAAATAAACAAACAAACAAACAAACAAACAAACAAACAAACAAACAAACAAACAAACAAACTTTGGGACTTGTGGACTTCAGCTCCCAGCATTCTGGGAGTTGAGGTCCACAGGTTTTAAAGTTGCCAAGTTTGAAGGCCTTTGAAAAAAAAACCTGCAAAATCTCTCTCTCTCCATTCATGAATATACAAGCAGCCACGGTCTTATAACTCCATGTTGAAATTGTGACAAATTGTACATTAAACTATATCACAAGGGATGTCAAAGGATATTTCACATAAGAAGTTCAATCTGGAATGCAGAATGAACTTGAAATAATGGGTATAGAAATGTACCCATAACAGTAACAGAAATGTAAGAAATGAATAAAAGTTTGAAAAAAACCCACATTCTTAATAGCAAGAGCAATTTACTGTAGAACCAATTATCTAGAGAAGTGCTCAGTCCTCCTATTGAATGTGTACTAATGGACGCCACAAAGTAATCTGAGTTGGATGTTTTAATTTAGATTTCTGTACTGAGCAGGTAAGACTTGATGGTCCAAATGAGCATGTTTCTGGCCAACCAGACTACATGCAGTGATTCTCAACATGTGTTCAAATTCAATTCAAAGTATTGTTAAATTCAAGTTGGCTTTAAGTCAGGTGTTTTAAATTTTATTTTCTCCACATAAATATGTCCATGTATTAATTGTTAACAAAAAAGTAAAATGAAAAGTTGGACAAGTATATATTTTTTCACAGCTTTATCTTAATTTTTGGACTTTGTCTAGTATTGGCTTTCTTCCCACTGGGAGCTGAAATGTGGAAATGTCCTTGCATAGATATGGAGAAAAATTAATATAAATTTATCCACAAATTTGCCTTAATTTTATAAATGTTTATGGTGAAAGATAAACTGACAGATGGTCATCTTTAGCGTATCATTCTCTATACAAACTATAGGTGATATAATTCTGCATAGCTGTATTGATTCATATACATAATATGGTGACAAAGATGGAATTGAATCACTTTAATTCAATTGAAGCAGTGTTCATCAGATCTAGTACCTTTTACCAACTACTTACTGAATATACACTTGAGAAATTTACAAGTTGGAGAAGAATGCAACAAGTTAGTATTAACTGTATCCAGTATCTACAACTCAAATAATATAACAACTCTGAATGCAAAGAATATGTTTAATATAAGAGCTTTATACCTTGTGTCCAATGCCTTCTATGCGCAAATAAGAGTGACTAGAATTCAGTATTAAAATATATGCTCAAGATTTAGGCATAATTACATTTATATTCATAGATGTTGAGACTGAAAAGAATGCAGAAAAAAGCTACAACGAGGATTACTAAAGGCTAAAACGTATGAACAGTTGCAGGAATTGGGAATGTAGTCTAGTGAAAAGAAGGCATAAGTCAGGGGTGGACTTCAAAATTTTTAGCAAAGGGTTGGCCATGCCTGGTTGCTGGGTGGGCATGGCCATGATGGGCATGGCCTAGTTGGCCTCCTGCACCACAGTGGGGGGAGCGGTATTGCCTTCCTCGGACTCTGAAGGCTTTCTTCGAGTCTCTGGGAGTGTGAAAATAGCCTCCCGGCCTCCAGGGGCTCTCTGAAGGCTTCTGGGAGGCATATTTTTCAGTCTCCCCAAGCTTCCAGGCATGCCCTGCACTTACCTGCATCCAAAGTGGGCTTCTTCTTACCTGCATCCAAAGTGGGGACTCCTGGGAGGGGCGGGGTGGGCGGGGTCAGCCAGGAGTGGGATTTGGCGGTTCTCCAAACTGCGCAGAATCTTAGCTAGGGGCTTTCCTGAACCCCTGTGAACCCCCAGCAGCCCACCCCGGAATAGGGGTCACATGATAGCTATGTTCCACTGTTTGAGGGCTGCCATAAAGAAGAGAGGGTCAACCTATTTTTCAAAGCATCAGAAGGCAAGAGAAGAAACAATATGTGGAAACTAATCAAGGAAACAAGCACATTAAGGAAAAACTTCATAACAGGGAGAAAAAATTAACCAGTAGAACAGTTTGCCTTCAGAAGTTATGATTGTTTAATCACTGGAAGTTTTTAAGAAGAGCCTCGACCAATAGGGCAACACAACCACTTTTCTGGAATGCTTGAGCAGGGGTTGGATTAGAAGACCTCCAAGGTCCCTTCCAACTCTGTTATTCTGTTCTGTTAAGTTTCTGACTAAGACTATGTACAAATAGTATTTGGCTATATAAATTCACAAGACAGCTATTCACATTTCAATGTCTTAAGTCACAAAATAAACAATGTACTAGGAAAAAGGCTTAAAGGACTGTTCTGAATTTCACATGCATTTAGCATAATGAATTTAAGCATATTTATTTTAAAGTATGGCAGCCAGAGCATATATGTTTTTGTTTCCTGTTTGTAATAGGATCTTATATAAGGTTTGCACATGCTCAGTGACTGTTCCCTCATGTCATGTCACTGTATGAAGATGGGTATGATTGGAAATGAACCAAATAAAGCTTTTTTTTTTTTTGTGGGTCAAACAATTTTAGTCAATTCGTCTTTCCCAAGTTTTCTGCTCTTAGCAAACCAAACCATTTGAATCTGAATATAAGCATTGTTTTGCAATCCATTAAGATAGTTGAGCCAGAAAAATACCATGTTTATTCTTGTGTATCTTGTTGCCTCTAAGAAAATAAATTGATTGTCAGATGGATATAACTTAGGAAAATTTATTGTACTCACAGAATACTAAAACAGGATTGTGGTCAGATAAAAAAAATATTTTTAATATTTAATATTTAAATTACAATCATCTGCAATATTTTTGCTTTCCTGAAGATCCTATAAAAAGAATGGATTCATCCAATATGAAAAAAAATATATAAATTACTCTGAATATACAAAGAAGTTAGTTGGAAGTAAAAGCACTCAGCATAAGTCAAGCATTGCTTAATACAGTGTATTGGCAACAAACTGAAAGTATCATGAATTCCAGCTACTGTACTGGGACTTGTCAGAAGCTGTCATATGGGAAGGTCATAGTCACCACTCTTCATTCTTCCAATTTCCCCAAAGGCTTGTCATAGGAGTCATACTTCACTGGGGTTCATTCACAGATGAAGTGACTCATGTGCTTGCAGATCTATTCATTTCTCTTTAGTGATAAAGAAACTGAAGATATTTTTCTACTCCTGCCTTACCTGCTTATCAAACAATCATACAGTCACGCAAGCTATTTTACATGACATAGTTTATGAGATGTTGGGTTTCGGAAAATAATTGCAGATGTCGTTGCTTCCATGATATTATTTTTGCAGCAATTAATCAGATTTATCATATGGAAAAGGACAAAGCTTTCTTCAGCTAAATCAACAGGCTAAACAAATTTGAACAACTGATAATTAAATTAGTATAAATTGAAATTATGTATCACTAAGCAGTTTTTTCGGTCTAGTCACAAAGAAAGAACTCATTCAAATTGTTGTCAATTCTAGTTTGAGAAGGAAATCAAGTTTATACTTTACTATTTATACTTTACTGTTACTCCACCTTCTCTGGCGGGTATAGGGGGAGAGTGTTTATTTGTTTGTTTGTTTGTTTGTGAAGGAATGGCAGAGCCAGGTGGAGCAGTACAAAGAGGAATCAACTTACAATTGTTACATAGCCACAAACAAGTCCAACCCCCACTTCATTGCTGTTATCCTTATCTAACTACAAACAGGTGATGACCATTGGTTGAGAAGATTCATATACATAGGCTTTTAGCAATAAATCAATTAAATTGAAACTTCACATGTGGACCTGGTCTTTTGCTACTGTTTGCATCTCTTTCTCTCTCTGTATCTTACAGTTGCACACATACATAAACATATATACATATCATATGGGGAATGCTCTATTTTTATGTTAACAGGTTGAATTTGCATTTCTATTGAGCTAGAACTTTGCGTCCATGTGCTAAACACAGAGAATCAATCTATAGCATCTGCTATTTTCAGTCATTAGTGTTTTCCACCCCGTTTCTATATTTGTCTGAAACTTAAAACATACTACATTTTATTTATCATTCATGTGTCACCTGGGAATTTTTAGATTTCTTCTTTAGAGGCATTTTGAACTAGAAAAAGTATATCACAATTCAGAGAATCATACTATGTTCCAATTTTTGGTGAAGTTGTGAGCTGCATTATGTTAGTTTATTTAAATATGTGAATTGAATAAAAGTTTCTTATATCTCCACTAAGTATACAGATATCTAGTCTTCTTTAGCAGTTTTTCTTAGACTGGGGGCATTTATAATTATAGCACATTATTTCACAGCTTGTTTTAGATGATCCCGGTTGCTACTTTTAAAATCTCTTTCAAATATTGTGAAGTCAACATGTGAGGAAAAAACAAGTGTGATCCTATCCCTTCTGTTCCTCCAGAACTTCAGCCAAGTTGAACTTCTTTCCTAAATAAAATGTCCACTTTCCCCTGTTTGCTTGCAGGCTATATGGAGGTGTTTTGACATTACATTTTTGGGAGGATATATGCAGTATCTGATTTTAAATTATTATTATGTCTCAATGGTTAAGTTTATATCTGCATTTTCCTGGCAGACCAGTTTTCTGTAAGATTTTTCACTTAAACGGGCTTATAATGTTGCCAAGAACTTAACTTCTGCATAAATCAGTTTAATTTTTTCTTTGGTGCAAAGTACTGGGGTTTTTTTTGTCTTGTAAAATCATATGATGAAGATCATTATCATGCTAAGGATATGATGACTTAGGTATGTTGTGACAAAAAATTCTTAGATTTTTCAGAATTAAATTGTTTTCAATCTAGAGCTTAGAACTAAATATTGGAGTTAAAGTAAGGAAAAAAAACCATTGGCATATGAGTTTGCCAGAAACATACATGATGCATCAATATGGAAAGTACTTCAAAATCACCTTGCCTCTCTTAAATGCTCCCTCTTCCCCAACACAGGAATATAGGCATATTTGTCAGCTATCCAATTCAGGTGGAAAGTTTCTTCTGCAGAATGATTCTGGCAATCATTTGATACCTGATCATAAAAGTGAATCACGTTTACTGAGACCTCCCATGAGAAAATGTTCACAGTCTATCCATCCAAATAAGTAATCCCTGAGATTTCTTTAGTGAACTTATCCAAAACTGGGAGGGCTTCCATATGAAAATGTATCTGCTCTTACTTCATTTGTATTTAGCAGCTGCTCCTAATTCTACAGCATGAAACAGAACTTTTGAACTTGTGTTCAAAACTTAGTATATAGTATATTATGTACGTAGAATGTCTAAATGATCATGTGACAATTAAAAGCTGCTTTGCAGACAGTGATTATAGCTAATTTGTGACTCTAACCATGAGGCAAAAAAAGATAATAGCACAAAAAATAGTACGTACTTACAATATTGCACATTAACTCTTAGGGAGAAACATTATTAATGATACATTCCTGAACTTCTGGGTCACCTCAAAATCAATCAATCTTAAGAGAAATGAACTCATTACTGCTAATAATTAGTGAGATCAGTAATGATGAGTACAGGAAATTCTGTACTGTATTCAGAACTGAATTTTTTTTTTTTCAAGGGTAAACCAAAATGTCTAGAGTGCATATTATGAGCATGCTATAAAAGAGAAATTGATTACTTGAAGATGGTTCCCTCTTGATATTCACCCTCTTACAAATTATGATGACATTGGATTCTTATGATGGCAAAATGATATACTGTTTTTTTTCCTATCATAAAATTATGACATTTGGAGAAAAGGAAAACTAAATAATGCATCCACTGGTTTCCAGGCTGCTTTCCACAGTAGACTGAAATAGTGAGTTGAAAGAGGAAACAATCTTTACTTTTTTATATTTTAAAAAAAATCTGATTTTTTTTTTGCTTCTTGACCTTATTTGAGAACAACAGGAAATAGCTATTTAGAAAGGGAAGCACAGTTTGCTTCATATTCATGCATAGGGAAGATCATCTATTTTGAAAGGTGTGTGGGTGTGTATGTTCAATAGGTATGTGTGTTTATGTTTCTTCAGTACTGTATTTATCTGAAATGAAGATAAGACTGAATTTGACATCTTCAGAATAAACCCAGAAAGAATTCTTGGCAAGTAACCAACTTTTTCAACTTATTAACCTAGAATTGGCAATTCCAGCTGAAACTGATCTTGAATATTCTCTGTCTAATTAGTGGATACATGTCAATTCCTTAGCTATAGGGACATACCTAAGCCACATTTCAAAAGTGGCTGCACCCAGACTAAATAATTAATTAATAAAGAACTCTATGTTTTGAACCCAGGCCTGCTGTAAGACAGCCTAATTCAAAAAAAACATAACCCATGCAATTAGCACATCCTATGTGAAGATGCTGATGACTCCAATGGTGGGTTTCAAATTTTTTGCTTTACATGCATGCAGAGGGCTTGCTAATCTTCTCCTGCAATCCTGCACTCTCCCTGTGTCTTCAACAGCTGACCCGTGGCAATTTGCTGTGTCGTGTGAAGCAGCTGAGATTGAAAAGTAGGAAATAAAGATCAGTATAAAGCTGGAGCAGGTGGGAGGGCCCAGTAGCTGATCATTGGAGTGAATCAGTTTACTCACAGATGATTGCCAGAGCTACCGGTTTGATCGAACCAGGCTGAACCGGTAGAATACCACCACTGGATGGTTCCCCCCCCCCATGAGTGATTTGGACAAAGAAATCCAAAGTCAATGGTTTTCTTTGGTGGTCTCTACCCCTTAGAGTAGCTTGCTTCAGAACACCAGTATATCCTACCAAAAATTATCTACCAAGTAGAAAGGGAGCTATTGAGAAGTACTTTTAATAGTGATATCTTATCGTTGGGAAAACACTAGATCAGTATATTTTTGTTAGTTTAAGTTATACCTGTGCTTATACTTAGTAAAATAATGTATTTCATTGTGTGCTTAAGCTACACTTTGCCATAATTATGTTGGTAGAGTGGTAATGTAAAAATAAAATGAAGAAATATTATATTAATTGAATTCAATATTACTGACTTGAAATAATTGCAAAATAAAGCTATTTGTGAAATTACTTCATACTCTACCTTCTCTCTCATGCACACACACTACATGGATATGCCCAGCACTTTCTCCTTCCCTTTTCCAGTAGAAATGATAGAAAGGTAGAGGAAAAAACATGTAGAGATGAGATTAAGAAATGAAGTTAATGTTTATTCATATACTACTTTATAAGATCATTTATATTAGATCATTTTATAATTTTATTATCATGTTTGACCATTTTAGCCTAAAAAATAAAGGGAAGTGGGAACCTGGGTTTCCCAATTAATTTCTTATAATTAATGGTACTTCTGTATCCAATATTCCAATCCCATACAAAAAACTCAAACATCTTTAAAAGGACTGGCACAATTCCAAAAACACAAAGCAAAAAATATCTCTTTGTCTTGCGTTGCCATTGGTTCTGCAGGAAAAAAAATAAAAAAAAATAAATCCACTCAAATGTATACTCCATATAAACCGTATAAAAGAGAAACAAAATACATTGTATATGTAGCCTCACCCTGAGGCTACCCTATTTCACACTGAGGATTTTTCTGGCTGCAGTTGAAATAATTTTTTTTTGGGGGGGGGTTACAGGGAGGGATAAAAAAAAAAACATAAATCCACATTTCCATACACAGTTCTGAAACCCAGGAGGCTGGAGGCACAGTAAAGCAGAATTCCTGCAAATAGGAAAGTGAATCAATTACAGGCTCCATAGATCTACATTTCTAAAAAGCTTGTTTTACTGTGGTTTTGCATATACCACAAACAGAGCCAGAATTAATTGGTTCAACACTCAAGCACAGACAATTTTGTGGAATCACAGAAGATGGGTTATTTTCATGGATGTATATAAAAGAGAAAAAATACTTTGGAGTTAGAACATATCAGGAACCTTTCATTCTTCATTCTGATCACTTCTAGCATGATTGACTTTTCAAGTGAACCAGCTCTCATGACATGACCAAAGTATGACAGCCTCTGGCAATCTCAGCTTCAAGTTATATTTTTTGAGAAGTTTGGTGAAGGTTTCATCCCTTTTTAAAGGTGTAAAAAAATTATAATGACTGTATCTTATGGTTAAGGGACAATTAACTAACTATGTGTTTCTACTCCTCCTAGCTACCTATTGACTGAGATGATACACACACACACACACACACACACACACAGGGTCATTATCAATGTTTACACCTTTAAAAAGGGCTAAACTGTAGTATTCTCTCACACAAGGTTCTGTCCATCCACTCTCAGTGTGTGTACTTGTTACTCTCAAAAGTTTACTTTTGAATTACAAAACTGGACATTGCACAGATTTAAACAAGCTGCTTTATTGACAACCAGCAATGACTAGTGAGCAAACTGTGACCTTTTTCGACCAGCCTGACTTAGGAATTTATCAGCATTTGAAAAGTAGTAATTGTACCCTTGGAACTTATAACCCAGTTAAATTGCTTCATATTTTATATCAATTAATTAATCAATCAGTTGTTTTTGTATAGTGCTGAATCCAAACAGACTCATGATAGCAATGATATATTCCAATGTAATAGAAAATTTATATTACTGAGTTTTTTTTACGTGTGCTTTTAATTTTGTAACTGCCCAGGTACATTGCATAGCAAGATAAATTAAAAATTATAAGTACCTTTAAATAAAGCAAAAAATTGCCGCCTGTATATTAAACACCATCTGTCTGTCTTGTTGGATGATCACAACCAGGATGTGAATGGAGTAGTACCCTCTTGTTATTGCTAATACAGGTTTATGGCCACAACTGAGCTCAAAATTTCTGTTTGTAAATGAAACATTTCTTAAGTGAATTTTGCCCATTTTATGAGCTTTCCTGACACAATTGTTAAGTGAATCACTGCAGTTGTTAAGTTAGTAACATGGTTGTTAAGTGAATCTTTTCTTACCTGGACATCAAAGGGGATTATATCAGAGGTGGTATTCAGCAGGTTCTGACCAGTTCTGGAGAACTGGTAGCAGAAATTTTGAGTAGTTCAGAGAACTGGCAAATATTACCTCTGACTGGCTCCGCCCTCATCTCTTCTCTGCCTCCTGAGTCCCAACTGACAGGCTGGGTCTTCTTTTGTTGCCCTGCACAGGAGAATGGAGCTGGAAAGCAGGTTAGTGGAGTGGGAAGGGAATGGGGATTTTACAGTATCCTTCCCCTGCCACGCCCACCAAGCCATACCCACAGAATCGATAGTAAAAAAAAATGAATCTCACCACTGGATCACATGACCCTGGGGCACTTCAACCATCATAAATATGAGTCAATTGCCAAGTATCTGAATTTTGATCACATGACCATGGGGAGTCTGCAAAGGTTGTAAGTTTGAAAAACAGTCATAAGTAACTTTTTTTCAGAGCTGCTGTAACTTACAATGGTCACTAAATGAACTATTGTAAGTCACGGACTACCTGTAACAGGAGGGGCTGTTATTCCATTCACATCCTGCTTATGATCATCCAACAATTCTAATTAATCTGGATTAGAGAGATTTTTGATACCATCTACGTTCCTTTTATGATAGGGAACCTACTGATCAGTAGATCACTTTTTTCAATCCTTCCAAGGCAAATTTTTTAAAGTAAAAAAGGTAAATGTATTAGAAGAGATGCTGCTTGTACTGCTATTGCCATGACTCTTAGTATTTCCACAACTACTAATAGTAGTAATAACACAATATTTTCAGATAACACTTCTGTTTAACCAAGTCCTGATGAAAGCACTCGCAATGTAGGAACACAATTTCCAGTGAGCCATTTTATTAATTAATTTATTAATTATCACCATTAACACTAACACCACCACCACCACCATCAATATCAGTCATGGAAACATAAAGTGGAAAAAGTTGTTGAAAATAAAAAGGTGAAGATCTTATGGTACTTTTGAATACAGATGGAGCATCATTTGGAACACAACACGACAGATATCACAGTTGTTGAAAACCAAAACATACAATGTATTGATATAATTGTACCAGGAGACACCAGAGTCAAAGGAAAAAACTGGAAAAAAATCATGAAATATTGTGGCCTGGCTATCGCAACTATGTGATTATGGATGAAATATGTAAAGTGATACCCATTGTCATCAGGGCACTTGGTACCATGTCCAAGAATTTTGCAAAATATATCAAGATGTTGCAGCTTCCTGCTGTAGCATCAGCGGAACTGCAAAAGACTGTGCTACTCAGAACAACATACATTTTAAGAAGATGCTTAGTTGATACCTAGGATGCTGGCAGCAACCCATATCAACCACCAGAGCCAGTCAATGATATTTGTGATATTTTTTTAAATATTCAGTTGACCGAGTTTCATGAATAATAATAATAATAATAATAATAATAATAATAATAATAATAATAATAATAATAATAATAATACAGTGTTGGACAAGCTTTGATGGAGGTCAACTATAGGAAACTGCTCAAAGTGCAGCAAACCACTGCTGCAGCTTGCCTTTGGGAGGGATTTTCCTGTCAGGGAGGGGAGTTGCAATTCCCCTCGACCTTCCAGGAGATTTCCCCCTTCTTCACCATCCTACCAGGGTGGTTCTGGTCACGATCAGGACCCTCCAGCAAGTGAGCTCAGGCAAAACCATGCACGATCACGGATTCCGCTCAGGCTCTGTTGAGGAACAAACCAGAAGTCCCAGCAATGCAAATGTGGGCTGACAGCTGGTGTAACAAAGCACTTCATGGACAGTTCCTTTAAAAGATCTAAGGAAAAGTAGATAAGGAAAGGACCTGGTTTTCTGAACACTGAAGAAAGAGACAGAAGGCCTGATTCTTGCAGCCCAAGAACAAGCCATAAGAACAAATGCAATCAAAGCCAGAATAGAAAAATCTGCTGATGACCCCAAATACAGACTCTGCAAAGAAGCGGACAAAACCATCGATCACATGCTGATCTGTTGTAAGACAATCACTCAGACTGGCTACAAACAACATCACAACACAGTCACTCAGATGATCTGCCTGTAGCAAAGAACTGGTAGGATCATAAGCCTGAAAAAGTGGTCGAAAATGAACATGCAAAATGACTTTGGGACTTCCGAATACAGAGCGATAAAGTTTTGGAACACAACACCCCAGATATCACAATTCTGGAAAAGAAAAAAGTGTGGATCGTCAACATTGCCATACCAGATGATAGCAGAATCATTGAGAAACAACTTGAAAAAAATCACCAGATATCAGGACTTGAAAATCAAACTGCATAGACTCTGGCATAAACCAATGCAGATGGTTCCAGTGATGCTCAGCACGCTAGGTGCTGTGCCTAAAGACCAATTGGCACTGACAAAAATCACTATTGGTCAATTGCAGAAGGCCACTCTACTGGGATCTGCTCACGTAATCCACCGATACATCACACTTGCTTGGGAAGTGTTCGACTAGTGATTTGTGAAACCCAGCATAGTCATCTCATTTGCTGTATACACCATTGTTTTTGTGAATAATAATAATAATAATAATAATAATAATAATAATAATAATAATAATAATAATAATAATAATAATAATAATAATAATGATAATAAATCATCTGTGTGCCCATTGTTCTCCAGTTCCACAGAAAAGTCAAGGAATGTGATTTACCAACTTACTTTTATTTATTTTATTTATTTATTAAATTTTTATATCATGAATCTCCCATGTGAAATTACAGGCTAGGCAAATAATGTATTACACTAATTGGCACTGTCTGTTTATGTCACACACTATCCTGACTTATTTGTCATGGAGTCATTGGAGATATTGAACCTTCAAAACCAATTGTTTTAATAACTCTTCAAGGGAGAATAGACTTCAGAAAAAACAATTTTCTATTTTTTGTTGCTTCCATTGAGTAAATACATGTCAGAAAGATTTGAGTCATTTTATTGTCACCCTTCAGCCCCTTTTTCTGTTGTCTTCAAAGAAACTAACTCACTTGTATAAAATTATTAGACAGAGGCTGTTTCCACAGGTCTGGATTCTGTCCAATTCAGGCCTTTTAGCTTGTATGGAGTTCATTTTGGTATTCATTCAATTATTCTGGTCTCATTTAAGCATGTATATTTAATGTAAAATCCAAAATTGAAACATACATTATGAGGCTATAATTATCCTTTTTTAATATTAATAAAGAAGAATTCTCTTAATACAATAAATGTATTTCTCTTAATACAATAAAGGTATTTTGTATTTGAATTGTAGTTGAATGCTTTGGCCCATTGTATTCAAAATCTATTATTGTTAAGCAAAAATGCTATGCTTTCTCTAAGAAGGGAAATGATAAAAATAAGCCTGTCATTTTGCTCTTCATTATTTCCAACTGTTTGAACAATAATAAGAATGTAAATCATAGGGAATGAATGCTAAGATGCTAATTAATGAGCAAACTTATTTCCCTAAAAATGCAACAAGTCTCCTAAGGAAAAAATAGACATGTTTGTCAATGGTTATCAAGCATTTTCTGGAAAAGCTGGATTTTACCACAAGCAAACAAGGATCTGGTTATTTTATTGTAGTTATTTATTTGTTGACATTGTATAGAAGCAGGAAGATTTCTTGACAATTATAGTGGCTATCATATAAAGCAGAATAAATGCTATTCAGAATGAGAAAGACAGTTGGGGATGGAAAGGGAGGTCGGAAATCAAACTATAGACAATCAAAAAAACTAATAAAATGACCATGAATGAAAATATCTTAATATTCTCAGTAACTATCTGCAAAACTAAACTGAAATATGTGTCAATGTGGAGATTATATGATCTGTATACTTGCTCTGTTCCATGAGCATAGAAATGAGAAAAGAAACTGCAACTTACATGAAAAACAAAACAAAAAGTTTTCTGTATAACTCTTTGGCTTTCCAAATTAAGTATTCATTCACATTAATAAAAATTTAAATGCTATATGTATTTCTCATAAATTTGGCTCAAAAGAATATCTGGTGTAATCTATGTATGGAAATCATTTATTGGAATCCTGATGTAATAGCCTTTTAATAGAATTTAGAAGTCTGTGCCAAGAAGAAAATGCATTAAAATATCATCATAGGTCATGAAACTGTTTTGTTGTTGTTATTGTATGGAATCACTGTGTTTCTTTGTCTAAAGAAATGATAGAAGAAATCTTTGATAGGGAATGATCATGAAAAGAAACCCCAGGAGTTTAACACACTATAAAAAGATCTAGAAGGAAGTCATTATGTTGTTGAGGGAACACGATATTTAAGTTGGAGAGTTGTGAAATGTTCTCATTATAGGTCATCTCAGTAATTATCTGACATCTACAGATGGAATCGCTTCTTAATCAAAAGAATGAATCATTACTGATATTGAATCAGTCCAAGATGTTTGAAATAATGAGTCCAGTAACTCAAGTATAAATTTAGAGATAATTTCATTAACTTCTCTGCTAAAGTTTCAGATTAATAATGAAATATCTTATTACATTTCAGGATAATTATAAGAAAATGGTCATGTGAGTGTGAACTAAATTTGTCCCAACATGATCAGCATGTTAAGACCTAATTTTAAAGAAATGTTTACTGTGCTAGCATTGGTGGTTTAATTACTATTTCTGCTGCAACACAATATCTTTTTTTCCAGAGGATACTAAAAGAGGGGCATGTCACTGCATTTAAGGATTGGCAAATATTTATTTTATGTTCTTCCATTCATTTGTTTGTAATTCTACCACATAAGTATTTAGACTTTGGGGAAGTTTGCATCCTATAATTACTTGGAGAAAAAATATCAAGAGATAAATATTTCATTTTAGTTATTATAGTGATCCAATTTTTTTTTATTAAAAAAGTTACCTTGGGTAATGCTATTTTGAAACCTGTATAAGAATATTTGATTTTTCTACTTCATTTAAGGAACCTTTAGAATATTTTTCAAAATGGTTATTATGCATTTATTTATTAGTATGACAAAATGAACAAAGCTGGTATTTTTTATTACATCTATTACTCTTTAGCTTCCCTTATTAATCATGATTTCTAATATGGGGGAAATTCTCTTTCCTTGGAATTTGATTGATGCATGAAAAGACGAGATACTTTGCTGCCCACCTTACTTTAAGAAAGGAACAAGCCTCATGAATATTCTGTATCTATTCTGTAACTACAGATTTTGCAAGAAATGCAGAATTTCATCATTTTTTATCTTTGTCTCTGGAGAGAAAATAATAAGATCCAGAACCCTAGAACAATAATTCCTAGGATTCTGGATCATCAGCCATAGGTTAATAATTATTAGAACTTGGCCTCAAACATTTAAAACAGCAGGTTGGGAAAGTCTAATTTAAGTTAATACAAATTTAAATAAATTACTAGATCCATTATTTGCAGGATGTAAGTTCCTGATTTGGAAAAAGCATTTACCCGAGAAACCAGAAAAGCTTTGAGATTAAATAGGCTAATGATCTGATCTAGTGCTCATCAAAATTATGCTGATAATTTCTTCAAAGACAATTATACATGCAAATCCAGATTTTTTTTATTTTTATTTTTGTTTAATAGCTATAGTTGTTTTCATCAAGTCAAGGCTTAATTACTCAGAAAGAGAATAATTTGGGAAAGGATTCTGAATATATCAGAATTTCTGAGGCTAGATAGAAGCTGTTTCATTTCATGACACTAGTTTGTTACCCATTAAAAATATAGCAAAGCAACATAGAGACAAAAATAAAGAAAAAGTTATGAATATTGAGTAAGCAAGGAATTCTGTGGAAAAATTAGCAAGACAACTCTTAAGGAATTTAATCTGTACTCATTCTTCTATAAAAAAAATGAAAGGCTTTTGCTCAAAATACATTTGCTATTATTATAAATTCTAGCATATGTATATAACTTTATATAATGTGTTAATAACCTTTAATGGATCTAGCCAAAATTAACTTTAAAAAATGTTTATGGTCAGAGTAATTCTTTTATTGTAGAAATGTAAACTTACATTATGTCTATGTTCTCTCTTAAGTACATCATCCTTCCAGGGGGAAGATGAGAGAGAGATTCAAAACCAAAAGTAAGTACTTTTTATACCTGGTGGGAGGGGAATGTGCAGTGATGCATCATGGAACCTGTATCCTTAACATGAGGGACGGCAATATCAAAGTTTTCTTATATAATAAAGCAGTCTGACATTTTACCTAAACAATTCCCCTTCTAAGGTCGAACTGATTTATCATCGAGGGAACATTAACATAGATATTATCATACACTATTTATATAATTATATACAGTTTCTTTGTCAGGTATGAATGTTGTTTTGAGGGAAGAGGTTTGGTCAAAATATCTGCAGTTTGTTCCTTAGTCTCACAATGTACAGCTTTTATGAATCCAATTTCTGACAACTGTCTCACGTGCTTGTACTTAATGTCAGTGTGCCTTGATCTATGGCCTATAGCATCGGCCTTGAATATATCTATTGCTGCTTTATTATCCTCCTGAATGATTATGGGGTATAAAGGTTCTTTCCAAATGTCCATCAATAAATTGTCGAACCAAATTAAGTTATTTGCGGCATTTGATAAACAAACAAATTCAGCTTCTGTAGTTGAAGTTGATACAAGTTTTTGTATTCCAGTATACCAGTGGATAGGACTATCATTCAGAAAAATAACATACCCTGATATACTTTTTCGTGTTTTGACATCTCCAGCCCAATCAGCATCTGCGTAACATGAAAGTCTAGATGTGCTCGATGTATTTGGATTAAGCAACAAAACTGCATCAGCGGTGTGTTTCAAATATCTCAATAATCTTTTGATCTCATTTCAGTGGTACATTTTTGGATTATTTATGTGTCTTGACAGTAAGTTGACTGATAGTGCTATGTCCGGTCTAGTCCAATTGGCTATATAAAGTAACGAACCAATTGTATTCAATAAACTATATTTTTCTTAGATACCTCATCATCATTAAACATGTTCTTTAAGAAGTCAGTCTGCATGGGTGTATATGATGGTTTGGCATCAGACATATTGCATTTCTCCAGTAATTCTAATATCTATTCCTTTTGTGATAGTATGAAATCACTATGTGATTCAGTAATCTGAACTCCTAAATATTTATCAATTTTTCCCAAAGATTTGAACGAAAAATGTTTTTGAAGTTTTTTGGTGAATTGATCACATTTAAATTTACTTTTACATATGTATAATATATCATCAACATAGACAAGTACTTTTTCACATATACCTTGTTCCCTTTTAATAAATACACATTTGTCAGCTGATGTAGTGGTGAAACCTATTAGTCTTAAAGTTTTGGAAAAACAATCGTACGATCTCTTACTCGATTGTTGCAGACCATAGAGATTTTTGTTGAGTAGCCAGGTTTTTCCTTCATTACAGTCAATTCCTGGTGGTGCTCTGACATATAATTCCTTATCTAATGGTGCGTGTAGGTATGCTGTTTGTACATCGAATTGATACACGTGTTCATTTAGAATTGAGACAATGGCTAAGGCTGTCTTAACACTCTCTGCCCTCATTGTAGGTGAATAAATGTCTATGTAATTATCTGGAAACTTTTGTGAAAAACGTTGTGCCACCAGTCTTGCTTTGTATAGATTTTTGTTATCCTCTAAGGATTTTATTTTGCATACCCACCTGGTACTGATAATTTTTTTGTTCTCTGGAACCTTTGAGGGGGTATAAACTTCTAGGTTTTTTTAATACTTTCCATCTCCCTCTGCATGGGCTCTTTCCATTTTAGCTGTTCATTTGGTGGGAGTGTGTGTATGTCATTATAATTTTTGGGTAATAGACATCACATAGTCCCTTAAGTTATTTGGAATTTTGCCCTTATTAGATCTTAGTGAGATCCTGCGTATGTTTTCGGTTGGGATATTTTTTTTCGATGAGTCATCTGAACTGTACTCATTTATACCTTTGGTTTTGAGTATGTGGTGACCTTCCTTCCACTCCCTAACCTTAATGCTATTTCTGTTGGGTTTTGTTTTTGTAGTGTGTGTGTGTGAAGTTGTGTTTGTTTCTGATCAGTTTTGAATGTGTCTTTGCCAATTATTATTTCATTTGAATGGATCTTACTCCAGTTTGAGTTTTCATGGAAATTTGCTGATCTCGATATGATTATCTTGTGATTACTATCCATGAATCTGTAAACTGAGGTTTTTGGTTCATAACCAACAAATTTGAGGTTTTTTGATACTTCATCTCCTTTTCGTCTGAGTTGCTTGAGTATGTGTACGTCAGCAGTTACCCCAAAAACTTGGAGATGTGCTAGTTTTGGCTTCTGATTATACATTATTTCGTATGGGCTTTTCTGTATCACACTTGACCATATTCTATTAAGTTTGAATCTAAGACGTCCTCTCCCCAATATGAAAAGTTTAATCTGGCATCTTCTAATATGCATCTAACCACGTCTGTAATATGCCATTCCTGCATTCTGCCACACCATTTTGAAAAGCAGAAAATGGTGAAGTTGTAAAATGTATTAAATCATGTTTATTAATCCAGTCACTGAATTCTTTGGAAAGAAATTCAGAACCGCGGTCTGTCATGATCTGTTTGATTTTAATGTTATGTTGGATTTCTACCCTGTTATAGAATTCTTTAAACATGGTGAATGTTTCCCCCTTGTGTTTGAGGGTATATACAAAACCGTATCTACTATGATCGTCAACAATTGTGAGAAAATATTTTTTGTGGCCAATAGAGGGCTTCAAGGGGCCTACTAGATCCATGTGTACCAACTGAAAAATGTGCGTGGTTTTCCTTTTTGAATTTTTTGGTCGGGGTTTTTCTTTTGACTTTGAATTCTTACAAATGGAACACTCTACATAATTTTCACAATTGTTTACTTTGAGTCCCTCAGAACAATTCAACATCTTTTTGACAACAGGAAAACCAACATGCCCCAACTTTCTATGCAAAATATGGGCACAATTATTATGTAAAGGTTTACCAATTAAAATATGCTTTGAGTCATTTGTTTTGATTACAACATTTTCAACACATTGTTAATATCATTATTACTTTCCCTTTCTATTTCCCCATCACTTCAGTCACTGTTGACATTATCATCTTTTTCCCTCTCTTCCTTCCCATTCTTAACACCATCATATGATAAATTGGCTATGATTTGTGTGGTGGTATTTATTATGGGTATAAAATAAGATAACCCACTGGTCACTATAACATCCCCTACCTCCTTGCCATCATTGGTAAGTTGGACGGTGCTGACCTTAAATAACACCTTGATTTTAGTACCTTTGCTTAGTTTAATTACAGATAGGACGTTATATGGTATTTCAGGTATAAACAGAACTTCCTTGATTCTTCCAAGACCTGGGATGTGGATATCCCCCTTCCCAACCACCTGCATGAATTTTTGGTTGGCAACTTTAATGTTAAATGACACCTCGTCTAAAGAGGTGAACATCTCTCTATTGCAAGATGTATGTGCTGTTGCCCCGGAGTCAATTAACCAACAGTGTTCCCTTATGTTTACACCAAGATTTGGTTCTACATCTCTGATCCCATTCACGGAATCAGTGTCAGTCCTATTGTTCTCCCGATTGGATCTCCTGCTCCTTCTTGGGCTTGGTGATTTTCTACATCTTGGGTTTACATCGTGTCTTTGGCTACTGGGGTGTCTACCTTGATATTTTTGTCCAGAGTTGGACCTTTCCCTCTGATAACTTGTATAGTATGGCAGGGGATGCTTAATGGGTTCTCTGCCTTTTAAGGCCTTAGGACAATTCTTCTCAAAGTGATCTCTTGAACCACGTGTATAACACCCTAGTAACGCATTTACCTGTTCCACAAAGTTAACTCTTTTTACAATCCTGATTTCCTTATGAAGCAAAGCTCAATCCTTTCTGAGATTACCCACAGCCACCAGCCTTCCTGATAATGTTTCGAGTGAAATGTTGTCATAATTTAGATTATCCAATTGATTAAGAAAATAGTCCCAGCTAGAGTCAAGGTAGTTAATTATAATACTAATAAAACTTCCCTCTGTGATTGTCTCACCCCTTTATAACAGATCAGATCTCATGGCGTTTAAGTTGAGCAGATGTTTGCTCATGCTTACTCCTGGTCTCAATCTAGCAGAATGAAACTCTCTAGATATTCTGCTAGTGGTACTTCTATTTTTGCAATAAAACAGGTTACATATCTTCTCCCAAATCTCAGAGATGGTGGACCCATTAGGTATGATGTGGTATATGGCTGGTTCGAGGGAACTCATTAAGCAAAACACCCAATGGTGAATACAATCCACCTTTATAGATCATGGTTTTTGGGGTGGGTTCAGTATGAGAAAAAGGGCGTTCTCCTTCATTAATGCAATCTGAAATTGCTGTGCCCAGTCCGTTAGATTATTACCTGTTGCACATAGCTTCGGGAAACTATTAGGTAAGATATTGTGTTGGACTGGATTGGTGTCCAAAAATGGTTGTTGTTGATGTTCTGGAATGTGTGCATATTATACATGCTGTTATACAAGGGCATTGGTATACATGCTGTTAAGTTCGAAAAACTTACTGTCCCTTTTTTTTGCAAGGTGACTGGAGCTGACTGTACATGCATGATGTTCTGATTTTGTGCCACGTTCATTTATGTTGGTTTCCTGTGGAGGATGTTCCGTGAAGAGCTGCTGCAGAAAATGAAAGGTTAAAAAATTGCATTGTAATTCCTGACTGGGGAGCTGTAGCATCCTGAAGCTGTGCTGGATTCAGGAGGGGGTTTCCTAGCATTGGGAATCCCCCTTGGGAGGTTTGAGCTATTGGTTGTGCTAGTAAGTACCCTGGAGACACCAGGACTGCTGCAGAAGCCAGTGAGGCCGTCGGGAGTGAAGATGGAGCTGTGAAATCTTTCTGGGTTGCTTGGAGATCAGAGATAACTGCTGGAGATACATTGAGGGGGAACATGAGTTCTGTGATTGCTGCAGCCACTTATGGAGCTTTTGGAATGTTGATTGAAGGTGCTGGGAGACTGCCTGTGGTTGCTGGGTCATGTGGAGATGACGTGGCTGCCGGGAGTTCAGTGTTCGTTGTCTGTGATTGTCTTGGAGTTGAGGGTGTGAATGCAGCCCCGAATGCTGCTGTGAGTGTTTCAATTGCTCTTGAGATTTCCTGTTCTGAGGGAGAGTTCTTGTTGACACTTTTATTTTGAGTGTTAGTCTTGGGTTCTCTGTTATCTGGTGTTGTTGGTCTTGTCAAGTGAAGAACTGACCAGCCATCTTCACAAACTATTTTGTTAGACTCGCATTCAATCTGCCTGCTTCTCCCTTCATTGTTCTTTTCAGGGTTATCTTTTTCCTTTTTTCTCGCCTTCCATTTCAAAACTCCTGCAGTGATTGGTCATTGGTCAGCCATTTTTATTAGCTGTGGCTTTGAGCTGTGTAGGTCTGAAAATGGGGTGTCAACATATTTTCCCGCCTCCTGTAAGTTCAAACAAGATTGTAAAGAACTTACCGGTTCAGCGCTTGCAGTTTTATTTTCTTTCTCTGTTTGGCTTTCTTCAATTCGAGGTTTGTCTGTATTTTGAAAGAGTACTCTTAATTCTGCGATCAGGTCTTTGCTGCTTGTTGATATTTTGATGATTCTGAGTAGGGTTGATTTTAAATCTTCATTTTTGTCAGTTATTTTGTCTTTCTCCTGGGTTTCATTCCTGGGTGGCGTGAATGGTGTAGATGTGTTTAGTTGTGGGTCTTCATCCAAAGCAGTTCCTATTATTTCTCCCATTGTGTCAATTGATCTGCCATTTGTCTGGTGAAGGCTCTCATATTAATTCTGGATTTTTCTGATGATTTTCTTTTTGATCTTGACATGTTTTGTTCAAGTTAATTTGGTAACCATCCTCTGTTACCAATTTGTTAATAACCTTTAATGGATCTAGCCAAAATTAACTTTAAAAAATGTTTATGGTCAGAGTAATTCTTTTATTGTAGAAATGTAAACTTACATTATGTCTATGTTCTCTCTTAAGTACATCCTTCTTCCAGGGGAAAGACAAGAGAGAGATTCAAAACCAAAAGTAAGTACTTTTTATGCCTGGTGGGAGGGGAATGTGCAGTGATGTATCATGGAACTTGTATGCTTAATATGAGGGATGACAATATCAATGTTTTCTTATGTAATAAAGCAGTTTGACATTTTACCTCAGCATAATGTATATAATTTTAGAGCCAGTTTGTCTCGTGGTTAAGGCACCAGGCATGAAAATAAGAGACTATGAGTACTAGTCCCACCTTAGACATGAAAGCCACCTGGGTGACCTTGGGCCAGTCACTGTCTCTTATCCCAACCCACTTCACAGGGATGTTTGGGGAAAAGAGAAGAAGGAAGATGGTAGTGTATGTTCGCAACCTTTAATTACTTAGAAAGTAATAAAGGTGGGATAAAAATCTAATGAATAAATAAATACTGTCTGAGTTCACACATAGCACCAATCCATTAAAATTCCCTTTTTACACCCTATAATACTTTAATTCAAGGTAAAGTTGGGAGAACTGGATGGAGCTGAGCATTTGCTGACTGGATGCCCTTCCTGATGCCATGCAGGGTTTGCAGCAGATTTTTTTCTTCGTACCCTAGGAGAACATTAGGATGACATTAGGATTGAATTCTCTACCTTATGAGTGGAAGGCCAGCAACTTTACCACTAGTCCACCACGCCATTGTTGTTTAATAATTTATATAATAAACTAGGATTGGCTACATTCACATATTAATCCATTAAATCATGATTATTATTCAATTATAACCATGATTATAGAACATGTTTACAAAAAAATTCATATTTTTATTATTTTTCACTAATATCACACAAACTTGAATGCTATTTAGTAACTCAAAATAGTCAAACTCTCCGTTCCCTTCAAGTCAATTAATTTCCCACATCAGATCGAGACATAACAATTTTCTTCTTTTTTTACTTTATAATTAAAGACCATAAGAAAGTTCATAATTGGGTGGAATGAGAAGTCACTTTCATTGTCACTTGGCAGAGAAATTAGCTCGTTAATAATAAAGCACAAACCACTGACTCTTTATGGCTCTTAGACTTTGCATATAGCCAAGTAATATTTTAGCAATACTACCTAAAATTTCATATGTAAGACATTATTCACAGTATGTTTCCTGTTATTTTGCATAGCATTATTCTTTGTGAAAATACTGTTTTGGCCTCAAGAGAAACACTGCAATTGAACGCAAAGCAATATAGTTTTGGAATTAGGTCATGGTATTAAAAATGAATTTATATATTTTAAATTAGTTTATCCATCAAGACAAGAGACATGATTTAAAAAATAATCATTAGGAAAATTGAGTGAGAATACTTAGATGAAAGAATTATGGCTGAAGTCTTATAACCCATCACCTGGGAAAAAGACACATTCAACTTCCTTTATTTCTAATTAGATGTGTTCAAGATTTCACTACACTTAATATAAATTAATATAAAGAAAGCAGTGCTATTTTTGGCCAAAAGCATTAGAAAATGTTTCTTAATGTGGTATTATGTTATTCAAAAGTAGAAAAAGAAGAAAAACCAGTATTTTTATGTTTAAAGGAATTCATATATTGTAGTTTAGTGTAGCAAAGAAGAAAAGATATATAATACAGCTCTCCGGTAGTTCCCCAAGGACTATAAGTTAGGCCTACGGAAAGAGATTTAACATAAACATCTGTCTCCTAGCTGCTTTAAGACCACTTTGATGTTAGATTACCATGGTTCAACTCTGAGTTGGGACTATTTTATCAGAAGGAGTCCCTTTAGGAAAGCTCAGGGACTATAGAGTGTTTATATCTTTTAGAGATTTTGGGGGGAAGCTCTAGAGGTAGTAGAGATTAATTCATTCTCATTTAAATGAATAAGATTGGCTAGAGAAAAGGCTAGCAAAACTACTGTTGTTTCTCTTGGGGTGCGGTGGCCAATATAAGAATCACTAGCTCAAAATTCTCATCTGAAGATTGATGTACCAGAATCAGCTGCATATATGCCAAAGACATATTCATTTCCTATTACATTATAAGGAATACACTTTCTTGCATAGTGTAAGACATCACAATTATAATTAATAATAATGTTAAATGCAATAATGACTATTATCAAAAGGGTTCAACCCTTAGAGAATTATACTACTGTCTTCTGAAATAATGTACACCAAAAATGGAAATAATTATCATGTGACCAAACCAATGAGTTTCATCTGAAACTAACAAATATAAATAATGATATTGGTGCATATCAAAATATATATAATGAAAAGTTAGTTAGTGACTCATAAATTAGATAAGGAATATATTACGTTTTGGTTTCTATCAATATTACCTGTATTCCTTTGATTAAACTCAAAATGGAAGGAAATAGTTCAAACACGTGGTCACTGATTGCTGATATTGACTTTTGTTTGCTGTGTTGGTTTTTTTTTTTTTTAAAGAGAATACTACTTTGTCTCAAGATGCTTTTCAATATGAGCTACTTGCTCATGGATATTTATGTAGATATGTATGTATGTACAAATGAAAATCTGCATTTTCATTTGTATGTATGTACAAATGAAAATCTATGAGTGCAATCCTTTGAGATAGGCAGAGCTGCCAACCTTGAGTGATAGTTCGGAGTGAGACACTGCGAGGGAGCGGAGCGACCGAGGGGGGGATGGTGTGGAAGGGGGGTGTCCCCCCTTCCACGGTAGGGAGCTTTGACAATTTTACATTTTAAATGGTGCAATCTGATGCATACTTTAGTCATGATTTGGACATATACATACATACATACATGCAAGCAGCACCAATGTACTTGAACCGGATTTGTAAGATATTAATAATGCAGTTCACTGACCATGAATAATTGAAGTTCCTGACTTGTAACTGCAGTATTCTACCTCAACTGACTTTATTAGCTTAGTGATGTACTATAGACCACTATAGGATGAATTCAATGTGCAACAAAAAGACAAAAAACCCGAAACAACTACAGAGATAATGCAAATACACCAATGGGTATTCTTCTTTCTGAATCAAATACCATACTACATGCCAATATCAAATGCTATAGTCTCAGTCTTTAATTATATACTAACTTGTTGACTGAAATAGGGGTTCATAATTTCAGACATGTATAAACTAAACATTTAATCGAATAATGAGTGCTTCATATAAATATACATATTGTTAACTGTAAAACTCATCTACTGTATTCTGAAGCTTGGCCCTAGCTTTCATCATAGAAGCTATAGAACCAAAACAAAGCCCTGGTAGAGACTAAAAAAATACAGCAAGTGCAGCTCTTGATTCACAAGGAAACTCTGGAATAGTAGTTGAATGCCACAGGTTAAATACTACACTTCATCACAGATGAACTGTCAACTCTAATAATTTAGCGGGTTTCTGGTGTGGCGGCCTGCTGTGCGGCCGTACAATATTTATTGGGTAAGTTTAGATTCTGAACTTAATGGTCTTACTGCTCTTTGGATGGTAAATTGTGTTAAGATTAGAATATGTTCTAGTTGAGTCAGGGCTATCCCAATTTGGGCCTGAGAAGCCTACTGGCATCAAAAAAAGTCCTTATTGAGTCCTTATCTAAGGGTTTGAAAATATGATAATAATGTAGTACAGTCCTGTCGATCTGGTGCATGGAGACCTAGGATTTAAACTCAAAGGAGAAAGAGGAAAAAGTGATTCCTTCTTCTGAAACAAAGCCATTACGGAGTGGCTTCCATTTAACCACCAAAGATGTTTCTTTATTTTCTCTGGCTGGATTTCTGACCCAGGGGAGAAAGACCATTTAAAAAAGCAAAAAGGACAGAAAGAACACCAAGAAAGAATGGGACAAACCCCCCCCCCCCAAAAAAGAGATCCAACACAACTCTGAATAAAATTATTATTATTTTAAATTTTATTATTATTATAATTATTATTACCACCCCTTTACACGCCTTATGCTCTCTTTTAGCTGATCCAAAAGAGTCTTCCCAAACCAGCAAGGCGAGAAGCGCGCCAGGCTGATCTATAAAGGGGCTGGGCAGTTTTTTTGCAAAATACTTAATAGAAAGGTTGGAGGACTGACAGGATTACATCTCTGGCAGTGGACAATTCAGCTTTGCTTACCAGGGTTATTACTGGCCGAGGCTGTTGCCCGCAAAAGAGGCTTTGCCAGCCCCCTCGTGTCCTTCTTTGGAAAGGGCAGCTGGCTTGTCCCAGAGGACATTGCAGAGAGGGAGAGGGCGGGGCAAAGTGGCTGCGAGCACCCCGGGCGGGAAGAAGCCTCCTGCTCTTCGCTTTCCTGAAGCGATTTGCTAATGATCGGCATCATGCACAGTTACGGGACGCCGGCAGAAGGATTAAGGCGGGAAAAGAGGCGCGGTGGGGTGGCTGGGCAGGGCGGGGTGGCTGGGCAGGGCGGGGCGGCGCTGGGAGCTCATCCTTCTCCTAAGCTAAGGGGAATATTCGGAATATAATCAGAGAATGTAGGGATATTTTTATACATTCCATGATTTTGGGGGTTTAGCGTGAGATTTTGTTTATCAGAGTGAGACAGTCAAAATTGATTGAATTGCATGAGTCTCACGCTGATTGCGTGAGAGTTGGCAGCCCTGGAGATAGGCCAGATCAGGAAACAGATACCACAACAACCATTGGAATTCTACCACTAGGGGTTATATAATAGCATACTCTTAAATGACTGAAATAAATTTACTTTCCTCCTCCTTATGTCTTTTGAATGTTATGTAGATATTGTTTATCTCTAGGTTCTTGCTGGTGTCTGTTTAGTCTGAATGCCAGGCTTCAAGGGATTCTATAGCACATTTGGACTTTGCTTGGTATAGAATGGTCAGCTTCCCAGTTAAAACTCTGGTTAGGTGTCCATATGCGGTGAAATTAAGTTTTCATCATGTGTCCTGACTGTTAGTTGGTGTTTAAAGATGCACTCTGCTTAAGGGATTATTCTGAGTTGTAGAATATCTTTTCCTGTGTGCTTAAGTACATGCTTGCCTGGGATCTTGTTTAAGAAACCACATAGAGTCCCAGTCAAGTTTATGTTCCAAGTAATGTGCAACCAATCAGTCTTCATTCTGTTACTCTTTAGCTTCTATAGAATTAGTAATATTACTTAGAATTAATAATAGAACTTAAGTTGGGCACCTGAAATCACATCCTGCCTGGAGACTCTGTCTGTTTCTCTGGAATAACTTAGTCTGGCTGGCTGCCTTCCTCTTGATAAGTATTCAGATAGTTCATTATTGGACAAGTTCTCATAAGATGAACTATGGGATTTTCTAATGATAGAGTTATTGCCATTGTATTTCTCTATCAGGCATTCACTTCAGAATACTCCTTTTCATCACAAATTTCTTAGAAATTTAGGACTTCTCAGGAATATTTGACTGCATACTGTAATCTGCCTGTCATTGCCTGATCCTCACAGAAAAGGTTGGCCTAGACTACGAACCTCTGAATAGGCATCCATATGAGGGACATCATGAAGCTACCTTAGATTATCACCACCTTTGTTTTTTAAAGGAAAGAAAGGAAAGACAATGGCAACTTTCTTGAGCTGGTTTTCGCAATCTATAGACATCCATCACTAATAAGACTTGTACTGTTCCTCCTTAATTGTTACAGTTTCTATTCTATAATTTATTCTAGCAACTTCCACATCTGGATTTAGATAACTACATTAAAAAACAGTGTTTTTTTCTTCTTTATCCGTTATCTTGTAGGTTTGTATGCATGTTTAGGAATCTTGTTTTGTAGTATTGTCCACTTGTGTTTTAGTTACAGTTAAGATAATGTAATATTCTTCTGTAGAATTATCTGATACAAACAATTCATGCTTCCTTCAATTATGTCAAGTTCCACAGGTCCTTAGGCAGCAATGCATTCCCAAATCATGACACTATCATTGGCATGAGGTTCTTATTAGGGAATGCAGGGCTTGGTTTCTACTACAAAAAACACACATATAGTCAAAAATTTTCTACTTCTGATTTAACTGCTTCTCAGAAGTCTGAATGGTAGTTGAGTTCATTTTTGCCAAACATCAGATGAGCATCAGTCTTTTCACTAAGCTACGACTTTTGTCTTGCCACTTTGTCATGAATCCCATTTTTATCCACTGCTCCCTAGCTTTTGCATTAGAGACCAAGAAAAAGACAAGTTTTTTCTGCTATCTTCCTTGTTGTGTCACATATTCCACTGTTAACAATTTTCTTCCATGTCTCATATTGTGACCAAATCACTGATGAAGAGGTACTACAAAGATCAAATTTAGAACACATATCGAAAACTGTGAATGAACATTAAATGCAACTTGTTGGACTTATCTTGCATATGCCTAAAGATTGGCATCCAAACACTGTACTATGTTGGATACCATCTGGAAGAAAGAGAAAATGAAGTTGGCCTAGGAAAACTTAGCACCAAAACTTAAGCAAGATCTTAAGATTACTAATGTCCCTTGCGATGATGCCAGAGATGCTGCGAATGATCAAAACCACTAGAAAACACTTGCTGCCCAACCTGTAACAGATAACAGAGAATTCATTCAACTGTAATATAGGGATGAATAAAGACAGGCTATAATCAACACAACTGTTCTAGAGATTCAGTCTCCAAATGATGCAGAATAACAGAAAAACAGAGTTGGAAGGGATCTTGTAGGTCATCTAGTCCAACCCCTGCCCAAGTGGGAGACTCTACAACATGTTCTGCACCGAGCCTAATGATGATCATAATATTCTTAAACTGAAACTCCAAGAACATTGTTGGAGTTTCTTGTCCATTACAGGTTCCCAAGGACTGTTCAAAAGCATGTGTGGTCTAAAGAAGCATAAAACAAAACATAAAATAAACATTTAATAAAGATTTTTCCCCAGGGTGTTCTACCAAAGTATACATAGGCTTGGATCCACCTGCAACACAAAATGAGACAAAAAGAAAAAAAATTCTCATCATTCCTTAATTCTCAACTTTCATTATATTAATTGCAACTCTTATCATCCCCTCTTGTCATACTGGGAAATGTAATCCAAACACATTTAGGCTTTAGGGCAGGTTCTTTTCCATCATATTGTATATTACAAATTCACTGTTCTTGGTTATTTACTGTATAGCTGCCAAAAAAGCCAACACAATTCTAGACTTCATTAACAGGAATAAAATCAAGATCATGTGAAGTGTTAATACCACTTTATAATGTCTTGGTAAGACCACTTGGAATATTGAAGTTTTGGTCACCATGATGTAAAAAAAATGTTGAGACTTTAGCAAGAGTGCAGAGAAGAGCAACAAAGATGATTAGGGAGTGGAGGCTAAAACATATAAAGAACAGTTGCTGGAATAAGATATGCCTAGTTTAGTAAAAAGAAGGACTAGGGTTGACATGATAGCAGTGTTCCAATATCTCAGGGGTTGCCAAAAAAAAGAGGGAGTCAAATTATTCTCCAAAGCACCTGAGGGGAGGACAAGAAGCAATGAGTGGAAATTAATCAAGGAGAGAAGCAACCTAGAAGAAGAAATTTCCTGACAGAACAATTAATTAGTGGAACAATTTGCCTCCAAAAGTTGTGAATGCTCCAACACTGTTTTTAAGAAGAGCTTGGACAACCAATGGTATAGGGTTTCCTGCCTGAGCAGAGGTTGGACTAGAAGACCTCCAAGGTCCCTTCCAGCTCTGTTATTCTATTCTATTCTATTGAGACAAGCAGTTTGAGAAATAGTATGAGAGAGAGAGACTGAGAGAGACTGAGATTATTTGATTAGACCTGTCTAATTCCAACTAATCGTAGCTTTAGCTATTGTTCTTAGTATTCATATGATATCATCAATATAGCCTAATAGAAGAAAGGTTTGTACTTTGTTTTAAAATAGATGTTATTTAATGATATCAAATTATCTAAGCAGAAGTTCAATTTAAATGTGGAGGAATAATAAAAAGCAGCAGACAAATCTCCAGTAACTTATTTTACAAAGAATTCCTTTATGTCTCTTCTGGAATATTTATTTGACAAGAGAATCTGGGAGGGTAGAGAAGAAGAATGGATTTTTGGTCATTGTTCAACTTTTGGTCAATTGCCTACCCTAGAAATTAGAAGTGATTATTTCACATGTTGGGCATCTGTTCTCTAGGTTCCAATCAGTGAACAGTCATTTTAACCTAGAGAAGAAAAAAGAACTGCCAGATATAAAGAAAAAATGTTTGGATATGATTAAATGGAACTGGATTTGCACCAATGGCTTGGAAGTGAAAAGCTCTGTATCCGATTACCAATTCTGTAAGCCATCCAAGCTCCTGGCTTCTGGGGTTTATTCAATGACATGTTACATTCTTTTTGTCCTTAATGTGGAAAAAATCATTGCGGCATTTCCTCCTGTATAATGTATATATGAAGGTTTGCTGTGTTTAGAAATGGCCAGAGATCTCATACTTTATTTCTAAATGATATTCTTGATTTAAAATATCCCAGAGAAAGACAAAGAGAAAGAGAAAGAAAAAGGAAGAAAGAAAAAAGAAAGAAAGAATAAAAGAAAGAAAGAATACATTTTAGCATTAGCTTTAATTTTTTTCCACATTATGGCAAAAAGATATAAGAAATAAATTTAGATTGTATTTTAGCTCTTTTGATTTAACGACCTCGATAAAATTTTATAAGTTTCTGTCCTTGAAATGTGTTTATGGTTTTTGAAAATTTTCTCTCCCCCCTTGACCCCCCCAGGGGTGGGATTCAAATTTTTAACAAGTGGTTCTGTGGGCATGGCTTAGCTGGTGGGCATGGTTTGGTGGTCATGTGACTGGGTGGACATGGTTTAGTGGTCATGTTATTGGCTGGGTGCGGTCAACACAATATCACTCACATCGAGGCACGCATCTCCTCGCCTGGCCTCTCATGACTGTGGGGATCCTGCAGCAGTCATAAGTGTGAAAAATGGCCATAAGTCACTTTTTTCAATGCCATTGTAACTTTGAATGATCACTCCACACAAGCAAAGTACCAGCAAAGGAGGGGGAAAAAACTCCAGAGGCGTTCCTGAGACAGGAAATCTAGTCCTGCCAAGAATGTAATAAGGGTTAACGGAGAGGCAGTTTCTGTAAGCAACACCAGAATATTTCCTTCCTGCCTTCCTTACAGGATTAGGCCAGTAATTTCTTCCAACAACCGGTTCTCCAAACAGCTTAGAATGTTAACTACCAGTTCTAGAAAATAGGTGCGAACTGGTAGAATCCCACCCCTGCTTACCCCCCTGCTACACACCAAACATTCAGTGCATGGAGATGATGGGACATACTTGATCTCCGCCCATCTCATCATTGAACCACTGCTTCTTTGGCAGAAAATCCAATGCACATACAGCTGAATCAATGGAGGCTGCTTATGTCATATGAAACTCTGTAATAACTTTCTGCATTTTATATTTCTATCCTGATTTTTCTTGAGGAAGTTTTATCAACAGTTGAACTGTCATTCTTGATATGGAGCCAGGAAGAAGACTTTTAAGGAATTTCTTTATTTGGGGAAACATTTCAAGACATTAAAATATAATAATTTTCATTTCATGGTCAACTACGGGTTTGAACAGGTCTTTTTCAGACCTGATCTAACTCTCCACAGCATGGCTGCCATCTATCGCTGGTATTTGTACAGTGGAAGAAACATCAGAAAAAAAAACACTTCTTGAGGATAGAACTGATCTGATCTAAGTATCTGTATTATGTCCTTCTTGCAATTAGCTTACTTCTCCCCCCCAAATGTGAATATTTTGTACAAAAGAACACAACAGAACAACTGAAAAAACAACAATAGAAACTAGAAAATCTCAAGATGATAATTTATTTATTTTCATCTCATCTTTATTATTTTTATAAATAACTCATGATGGCAAACATAGCTGTCATGCCCCTGTTGGAATCTGATTTGGAGGGGGAGGTCGAGCAGCTGACAGGGAGTGGGAGGGTGGCTCCTTTGGCTGTGGAAGAAACTGGGGAAGGGGAAAGTCTGCCTGGGCAGAGCAGGGGAGAGGTAGACAAAGGGAGAGAGGTTTGGAGGGGGACATACATCCATCCCCTCTTCATCCTAGGACATGCAGGGAGGAACGGAGAAGGGAGCAACATGAGTTGTGTGGCTTATGGGGGAGAAAAGGGCCCTGATTCCCTTCATTAGCTGCAGCTGGAAACACAGTGTTTAAAAAAGGAAGCTACGCATAACAAGTTGTTGGGAGCAACTTGTGAATTATCTGGTTTCATCAAGGCTTATCTGTGTTCCTGACATCTTCCCAACTGTGTGTGTTTTGCTGTGCTTTCAAGTATACAATTCCTTCTCCTGCCCTGTCAAGTAAATTACTGCAGCATAGTTTGTTTGAATTTTTAGTTACAGTTTATATGTATTTTGTTGTCGGACTGAATTTCCTCCACTTAAAGTTCCTGGGAGAGCTGAAGGTAACTTGGACATTGGGGGCAAAGTTGGAGATAATAAAGGGACTCTTCTTGCTTATTTGATTATGTTGCCTTTGTGCCACGCCCTGGCTCATCACAATAGCTAATTGTCCTTCCTAGTCCTATTTTCCCCATAACAACCCTTTGAGCTAGTTTGGACAGAGAGAGAGTGATTGGCTCAAGAGCACCCAGTCAGCTTTCATGCCTAGACTAGAACTTAAATGTTTGTATTTGCCTTATTGCATGATATGATGTGTATAAGGAAATAATTCTTACTTGAATTTGATTAAACTTCTGTTGAGGATATATACTATTAATATGTATTAATATGTGAATATGTATCTTAGATAATTAAGCTGTTTCTTGTTAACATATTCTGGGATCATTCCTAATTTTAAAAATGTGGTTTGATTTCAAATTTAAGGTCTAAAATTGTTAAAATTTTCTGAATGGTGACTCTAATGGTTAGAAGGTAATATTGCAGGCTAACTTCTGTCCACTGCCAAGAGTTCATTCCTGACCAGTTCATAGTTGACTCAGCCTTCCATCCTTCTGTGGTCGGTAAAATAAGGACCCAGATTATATGGGGAAATAAGGGGATGTCAAACTTGTGGTGTCAAGTTGTCATCACATGATGTATCGTGACTTTTCCCTTTGCTAAACTGGGGGTGGGTTTGGCCAGCACATGAGACATCTGGCCTGTGGGCTATGAGTTTGACCCCCCCTGTTTAGAGCACTACTGAAAGTGCTCTAAAGCACTGCGGAGTGATATATATGTACTATTGCTATTGCTATAACCAAATCTTTCTGATGACCTTTGAGGGATTTTACATGTCCAGCACATGTGATAAAATGTTCTTTCTGTTTCATGACATTTCCAGCATTTGCTACTATATAATTTGTCTATCTTGGAATTTATGATGAAGTTGTATGCCATTTATACCAGTTTTCTTTTAGATTATAATTTGTAGTAAATTTTATGGATTTGGTCCATAATTCTTCCCATTGTTGTGTTGCATCCATTGTATCATGCAATTTCTTCTGTCTCTATATCTGGAGGTTTTTTTATATACAGATGATATTGATTTTGTATAAGTGTTTCAAATTCTGTCATTTTTCTTAATCTCTTTCATTTGTCCTTAAGATCAGATGCTATCCATTCAACAATTTGTAAGTACACCATCCGTACTATATTCTGGCCTTCACTGAGGAATTTTTGCTGTGTCTTTAATCTATTTATGGAATCTGGGTGAACGGACAGTATGGCATTCAAAGGCAAAGGTACTAAAATGGTAATGCTAAAATGGTAATGGTAATGCTAAAATGGCCTTCTTGCTCTCTGCCATGTGTTTTGCAAAGAAAAGAAGCAAAATTGCTTATATTATCCATGATGACCTTACTCATTTGGAACAATTTCAAAATTATAGTCCACCTCTATTAGGAACAGAGAAGATTTGTTCTTATCAGTGTAAGAGAAACTGGATTACCCTCTATGGGACTCAGGGTTGGGACCCATATCTGTTGAACCCCCGGATAAGTGGCAAAACCCCAAACATTATCATAAGATTTGACAGGTTCATAATACAACGTATATTTTAGTCAAAACTGTGTTTCTTGTTTAACAATAACTATTTTGCAGAGCATAATGATATATACACTATTTCTCATAGAACGTTTTCCAGAAAATTCCCTGCACATTGCAGCATCCACAAATGCTAGTGAATTCTGTCCTATCTTTTATGCCTGTTGCAGGTACTATGAAAGAAACTGTCTGAATAAGATTAAAGTCAGCAGAAAAACAAAGTTTTATTGATATTGATAAAGCAATCTCCAACTGGGTTGATATGTACTAAGCTTTAAGTCCTGTGACTCTTAGTGAGCAGGAGCTATCCAAGTGTACACCTGAATATGTGAAATTAATTAATTAATTATCCCCAATAGGTAGCTGTGCTTCGCCTGAGCATGTCATCTTTCCGTATTCAAGGAATTTTGAAAATAGAGAATGGTGTGATGGCATTTATTTATTTAAGAACAAACTCAGTTAATCATCTTGGTCCAATGCATGGGAGAACAGCTAGGTTTTCCCAACTCTACAAAACCTTAATGGGTTGGGGACCACAATTTTTCAGCATGGGATGAGAATCAGTCTGAAAGTACATATCCGAATAATTTGAAACGTGCCCAATGCTAATGCTAATTAGATATATTTGACTTGGAAATTCTGTTTTCACATCCAGATCATATCATGTAGAGGGCAAAAGTTTCATCAGTCCTCTCCTAATACTTTTCAATGGCCATACAATGCCTATGTCAGATCCTTGCATGATCACCAACTTAAACTTTAAAAAGTGTGGGGCAAAACTATTCCCATTTCTAAAACAGAATAGTAAAATAATGTCTGAAAATCATTATGGTATTTATTGTGTGTCCATATCTGCTTTCTTCTTACTCAAATTCATTCATGAACAAGTGACACATTTTTCATTGCTTCAGAAGTCTGAAGTACATTCATTTCAGCAGAAGTAGAGTCAAAAAGCTAAAAGAAGAGCATTTTATTTATTTATTCACCTACAAAAGATAAATTAAAGTCTCTCAAAGTGGAAAGCACAATTAAGCTGCAAATTCCTGGAACAACTATTCCCTCCAGATAGTTAGGATGGAAGAGCCAGCTGAAATATCTGTTTTCCTTTCCAAAATCAAACACACGAAGCACTCTTGATTCTTCCTAAAATACATTTCACATTTCTTCATCCTTGAAAAGACTGGTATATGTTGCTGTTTTTGTAATGTATAGTATAGCTGTTTAGATATGATTCATAATAATCACTATAAAAGTATCATTATAATTAAAGTAGGAAAGCAAAGACACATCCTTTAGTATTTCCATGTGACTTTGTCTATGGTAATTAGTGCCTTCTAAACTAATACACAAATGGAACACTCTCACACTCTCAAAGGTACAACCTTCAAAGGTTTACTTTATAGTTCATAACTTTCCAAATATAGTCAAAATATGTGTGGCTTGGAAGGACACATTGAACCTATCTGAGAAACAAGTGCCACTGACTTGGAATAATTTGCACAAACCTTAATCTCCTTTCACACTCTACTTGCGAGATAGTCTTCTTGTGAGATACTTATATGCATTATAAAGCCAAGGCTGGGTGTTATTATTTTTTTTTGCTATGCTCAGCTTCAGAGGGTACATTACTTCCGCTAATTCCTAGCATTTGATGTAGTGAGTTATGAATATTTATTTATTTATTCATTTGTTTATATATTTTTGTGCCCTCGAGTCATTTTTTATTCCTGGTGTGTCCCTGCAGTTTTCTCAGTAAGATTCCATAAGTAGTTTGTCATTGCTTCTTTCATAGGGTGGAAACAAACTGACTGGCCCAAAGACACTCAGATGGTTTTGTGCTTAAGGCAGGACTAAAACTCTCAGGGTTCTGGTTTCTAGCCAGATATCTTAACTATATATCAAACTGGCTCCCTATTTATTTAATTATTAGATGTATATTCTATCTTACATTCAGGAGCTAAAGGCGAGCCTATTTTTTTCCTGCATCAATACTGTAGGGTAGGTTGGGTTGAGTTATTGTAATTGATTCAAAATTACCTAGGAAACCTCTGCACCTGAACATGGACAGAACCTAAAATTTCCTATTCATAATTCAATACCTTAAGCATTACATTCCACTGACTTTCCACACTGATAATATTCATGAAATTGTCCTACAGATCTTTTAAAAGCCTGTTAGTGCAGAGAACACAGTTAGCAAGAAGTTGTGTTGTTGATAATTTGTCACTAGTGCAGTTTAAGGGTGCCAGTTATTACCTTTAAGCCCTGGTCATTTTAGAGACTGTCACATCCTAATGGAACTGCCAATTCTTCAAGAACAGTTATCTGAGGCACAAATAACATGCAACAGGCTTTCTCAAAGGTGTGCAGTCTCATTTAAGAATGTCTCCCCCAAGACATTAGATCATCTATCTTTTTATCTGTAAAACATTTATTTTCAAACATCTAAAGCAAGGTTTATTGGCTTTATATTATATATTGATTATATAAATTCTCATGAGCATTTTTTTCTAATACATTTTTCTTAATAGACTTGTATTTCCTTCATAAATTTATTTTTGTGTACATTTTTAAAGTTGTAAAAAGTAGCATGGGAAAATTCTAAATAGCTTATTAAAAATAGTTGGTCCATCAGGGGGGAAAAATCTAAAATGCACATTTGCCTGTTGTAAAAAGTGATAATTTCAGTGTGTTCATGTATACCAATGCAACTTGTATAACCATGCATAGAAATGTGTACACATTTGTCCTCTATGGCCAATATTAATAGCATTTTCTGCCACCTTACTAAGTATACTAGTACTTTTCTCTGAAACCTATTAGCATACTTTAGCCCTGTTCTGCCATATTATCCTTGTGATAAACCAAGCTCAATGTTAATAGAATGGAACAAGTGTGATTAGGCACATAAAGAATTTGTCTCTAGTGTACATGCAAAAAACAAAGTAATAATCATAATAACAAAGTAAATATAATCATAATAATGATACCAATAGGAGAAGGTAGTGGAACATATGAGAAGGATAATAGTAATATGACCATACTACATGGGTAAAGATACTTAAACTTAAGACAGAACTGTAGGAATTAGATGTTCAGCAGAGTGATGGTACAAGGGGGAAAAACTATCTCTGTGTTTAGTTTGACATTCAATGCCCTATTGTGGTGTCCTGAGGGAAAGAGTTGGAACAGTTCATGTCTAGAATATGAGGGGTTTGTAGATATTTTCTCAGCCCTCTTTCTGGCTCATGAAATATACAGGTCTCAATGGCAGGCTGGATGCAATAGGGTTTTTTTCCTGTAGTTCTAACTATACATTGAAGTGTGTACCTGTCCTGTTTGGTTTGTGTACCAAACCAGACAGTTATAAAAGTACAAATGAGAGAATAATTGCTCTGTAGAATTGCATGAACAACTCCTTGGGCAGTCTGAACTTTCTGAGGTGATGCAGGAAGAACATACTTTGTTGTGCTTTTCTAATGATGATTCTAATGCAAGGTGTCCATTTCAAATCCTGGGAGATTATACAACCCAAAAACATAGAATTGGTATGTAGAGATATAGTTAAGAAAAAAAATCATAATTCAAATTTATTTTGGAAATGATGTAATTTTGAGATAGATTGACAACACTGCATCTGATTTTTTTTCTTTCAGAAATAATATTTCCCCCACGCTCAAACTGAACCAAATTCAGTTCATTATTCTTTATAGCTATTTTTTCATCTTCTGCTACCATTATGTAATAATGGTGGTTTCTTGGAGGTTTTACTGTACAGCAATATAAATGAAACAGAATGCATTACATGCTTGGTTTTCAATATTTGGATAGCAAAAACAATGCCAGCTCTTATATATAGATCTGGTAACAAACAACACTTCAGTATAGAAGCTCATCATGGCACTGAGGCTCTGGTAGGGTAATAATATTTTTCAATGTAGTATCTAATGCTAGGGCAACAGTCTCTGTTCCCAATAATCCTTACAGATTATCCCATATCATTCAAATTAGAAGTGCCATAAGAACCAAGCATGACTGCATAAAATGAGCCATGATACAGATGCCTGTAGGACAAGTTTAGTAAAATGTATCCACATGGTTCCACCAAGAAAAGGGAGGGGTGTAAAGTTGCTGGATACATCCTAAAGATATTAGGAGGGTATGGGGTATTGAACATCAGCTAAATGGGAAACATCTGTTCCCTTCCTTGTTCCCTTTGACATTTCTTTCTTTATTGTTTTATCTTTTGAAGGTCATTTCATATCTTTTAGTGTGGAGATATTGGGTGGTTGTTTGGACAAGAATAGGTCAGGATCCCTGAAAGTTTAATGAAATTGAAAGTCTTAGAGAAAAGAAGATATTTGGTGTTCATGAATTAATGCTAATGCAACATGCTGGAAATTTTGCTAGACAAATACAGAAAGCCAATAGAAGTTTGACTAGATCATAATGAATGAGGTTGTCTCTGAAACAGAACACTTTAATCTTTGGCCTTAAAATTTGTTAACCTTACCCAAGAAATAAGGCATAATTTGGCTATGTTTACAAAACTAAGCAATGAGATTTTGTTCTTTTCATTTTTATTAGTCTTTAGTTTCTAGTTAATCCATTCAGTATTAAGTTCCTAAATTATTGCCTTGTAGCTTTTTAATACCAAAGAATAAAAGTACATTAGAGACTTTGCATACCAGACTACTAAAGCATTTGTTCAAAATGTCTAAAAAACATTGAAATGCTGAAAATGAATCCCATATGGCTGCTTAAATATGAGAAAAGTGAACTTTTTTTTTACTGTGAAAGAACATCTGTACTCGATAACAGTTTGTGTGTGCGATAACAAGCAGTTTTTCATGCATCATTTTTAGGCAACCATTATGAGCTATATTTTCTCCAAGATTATCTTCTAAAAGTTAGCTGAAAAATCAGTGGCTTCTTCTTTGTTCTTTTGATGTTTATGCTTATTTTCCCCAATAATACTTTGCATGCATTAATAGCCAGAGGGCAAGAAGAAATTTAAGGAAATTAGCTGTCACCCACAACCAATGATTCTGTATTCTGATAAACATAAAAGGCAAATTGTCTTTTATGTTCACCAAGCATGCCAATTGTGTCATTCCTATTAACAATTATATATAATGCATATATTTTACAATTCTATTTGGAGATGTTTGAATCAATACATCTTTAATATAAAATATTCAAAGATTATTTTTCCATTAGCTATATTGGCAATAAAGAACCAAAGTGTGGAATCAGATATATACAATTTTCAATATTTTTAGCTAAAAATATGCCTACTTGTTTCCATGTTTTAAGCAAGTTATTTGAATTTCCTCATTTGGGATTCAAACCCAAGTATGGGATAGAAATTGCATTGGTTCCATCCTGGAGCCACCTTTTAAGTATCTTCAGGGTTGCCACAGCGATGCTGGGTGGAGCTGTGAGAAAGAGGGAGGAGAGTAGAGATTGTGGGGGAGCATGTAGCCAAAATAAATTCTTTTGTTGTGAACCAAGGACGTTCTCACCAGCACCTGGAGTGGAGTGGAGTGGACAGAGGATTCCAGGATGGGAGAAGGGACCTGATTGAGGCATATGATGTTTGTGTGTAATGGGAGAAGAACTTGGTCTTTGAACTGGGTGGGGAAAACCCAGGATCTTCAGAGTCAGGTTTTCACCAGATGTGCCAATATGCCTTATAAATCTATACTTTGAGGAAGCCTTTGGTATTGAGGTTTTTATTTCATCTGGGCTGTTATTTGGAACCCTGACATTTGGATTATTATTTCTGTTGTCTATCCATCCTTATCTTACTTGACCACTTTGTGATTTTTGATACAGTTGATCATGGCATCCTTTTAGATTGGCTCAAAGGATTGGGCTGAGCAGCAGTATGTTGTGCTGGTTCACTTCCTTTCTCTGGAGTTAATTCCAGTTGGTGATATTTCAGGAGTTCCCATCTTTGGCCTAAAGTGTTCTCTCAACTATTCAACTTCTACATGAGGCTGCTAGGTAAGCTCTGTCAGCATGGAAGTGAGGTAACAGTACATTGATGATTTACAATTATATAACTCTGCTTCTAGTGATTTAAGTGATGCTGTAATTACCTTATCCCTGTCTGGAGATTGCCTGGAGGCTGTGAGGGTCTGGATGGGGAACAGCAGGCTTCAAGAGAACTCGGGCAAGTCTGAGTAGATTTGGATTTTTGAGTTCTTGTCAGTTTGGTGCTGGATGAGATTGCTCTGTCCCAGAGAGACCTGGTGCATAATCTGGTTGCTCCTCTTGGACCATGACTCCTGCTCAAAAAGCATGTTACAGTCATGGCTAGGAAAATCTTTGCATAGTTTTGTGTTGTATACCAATTGTGCCCTTTCTACATTGGGAAGTTTTGCTCATAGTCACTCAGGCTATAGCCCTTTTCAAATTGAATTACTGCAATACACTTTACATGAGGCTGCAATTCAAAATGATCTGAAAACTTCAGCTGGTGTGCAGTACAACAGCATAGGCAGTTTTATCTATGCTTCTAGAACAACATAAGCTACACCTATTAGTTGCCAGTCTGTTTCTATGGCCAATTAGAGGTTTTGATCTTTAAAGCCCTTCATGGAATGGGGTTATGTTATGTTAGGATGACCTTATAGTGAACAAGGGGAAGATGTCTAGGAAACAATCAGACAAGAGAGGCAGGAGCTCCTAGCGGGTTAATGGTCAAAGAAAGAAACTTATGAAGGACTTGCCCTAGTGGATGAAGCAGTTAAAAGTGGCAGCAGTTTGTACTTTCAGACTTGAAATAAACTTATAAGATGTAGAATCCAATATTGTTTCCTGTTTGTTTACCTGAGCGGACTGCCCATCCCATCAGATCTGGCAGAAGAGACATCTATTAATCCAGTTTGTCAAGCAGTTAAACTTGGTAGATCCCAGGAAGAGGCCTTCTCTGTTGTGGTGCTTGCCTTATGGAATATTCTACCCAACCCACAAAGTGAGGTTGGCTCAAAATAAAATTTCTTTGTTTAAAACACTTTACATTACCATCTGAACCAAATCCAACCAAGTTGTGGGTGCTATATCACTGGAGGTTTTGAAGAAGATATTGGACAGCCATTTGTCTGAAATAGTATTGGGTCTCCTGCTTGAACAGA
The DNA here is from genome assembly GCA_033807585.1 of Hydrophis major. NCBI lineage: Eukaryota > Metazoa > Chordata > Lepidosauria > Squamata > Elapidae > Hydrophis > Hydrophis major. The sequence goes on along the minus strand of CM066330.1, from coordinate 37,608,869 downwards.
GGGTTGCTGTTACTTATCTGAGTTACACTAGAGTGCAGTCAATTAATATACAGAGTATCCTACATTATGTTCACATTAAAATGTGAAAGCCTGCAAGTTGGATTTGTCTATTCTTCCACTCCAGCTGCTTTCTGTTATCCCCTCCAGACAAGGAAGTGATTCTGAAAGTGATGCACATAGAGATTTGGGTACCAAAACAAAAAACAATGACTCGAGCAGACTGAAGTACATTTATGTTTAAAAGAGATAGATATATGGGACATAAATTAGGTAAGGTAAGCATCCCTTCAATCTTCCATGATTCTTAGTGTCTATATGGACAAACTCATGTTGTTCACCCATGGTAATAACATGAAAATAGTTTGCCATTAGTTATTATTTTTTTCCAACTTTCAAGACTCAGTTATAGCCCTGGAATTCTTTCCAGCCAACTACTAATCAACTCCAACTCTTCTTAACTTTTTTAGATCAGCCATAGTGAATTATGTGCTGTTACCTGAGATAGCCTTAATTCGATTTGTTGCCTGTGGAATTCAAAATATTTTAATGGACTAATCTGTGTATTCTAGTCTGTAGATGTAAATGTCAATGTAGATACTGGATGGATGAATGAATCTGATTTTGCATTATATAGAGTTCATAATAAAGTCTGATGCCACATCACTAGAACTATAACATATACTGCATATCCCTAAATTATTTCTTATTTGATTTTTATTGATATTTTAACCTTGTTCTATGTGATTCCTTCCTTTCTGCCCAACACCTGAGGACTATACTGGTAGTTAATCTCTTCGAACCATCTTGTCTAAACTATTATTATATTTTTCTTCTGATTTTAAAAATATATTCTTTCCCACCTTTATCTATTTATTCAAGTATTCTTTGATAAAATATTCCTTTCAAGACTTTACTATCATGTTATCTTAAAAAAAAGTGGTTTTTTTCTGGTTCCTGCTGACAATTTCTGCAGATGCCAAATTATGGATTGTATTTAAACTAGGGTAAGGTCCAGGCATAGGTACTACTGTCTGCCTATTTTTTGCATACTTATGCTTTCATCTATATACACATGCACACATATATTTACATACAAATATATTATTAAGACTATACAAGATTATATTTGGATATTTGATTTGATCAAATCTGTAAATTGAATTAATTTAACTTCCAGATCTTTTTGAACATTGAGCCAAAATGAGTGGTTTTGAATCAACCTGGAGTAATCACTCGATTTGTATGGTTCTTTTAATGCTTTTCTTCCACATATGGATGCAACTAAGTCAGGGAGGCTCTATAGAGGATGATAAGCTCTCTGATCATAAAATGACTCATGAATGTTATCATCTCTTTCTCTTCAGTGTATAATGAAACTCCTTTGTGTTGGAAAATATTTTAGCTTCATTTTTTTTCTATATTTATTTTTCTCTGTTTAGAAATTGCTTCATACATGTGTCAGTTTTAGTTGGAAAGAAATTGAGAGAAAGAGACACTGTTCAGTTGTTATTTTTTGTTCTGTCTTGTTCAGTTGTTTGTTCTTCTGTGTAATCTGTCTGCCTTTCCCCAAATCCATATATATTATTAATCTTTCTATTTGTCTGACCTACTCCCTTGTTAGTCTCTGTGTCTCTATGTAGTCTGCCTTAGCTCCTCATTCATTCCCTTTCATTCCCTTTATTTTTCCCAATCCTCTCATTTTTTTTAACTGCTCCTTGTCTGTTTTGAGTGAATCTGTCTTGTGTGACTGGATCTGAGATAATATATTTGAGGTTACACAATTCATAGAATATAACCTGTTTATATGTATTATAGTATATTGTGCACACAATTGTGATAATTTGCACAAATGTTAACTTTTCTTTTTCTTAAAAAAAACTTTTTACACAAGCAACCATCATTTTGGTCACAAAAATAAAGAATAGTAAGCTGTGCAGTTTGAGAAATTAGTTTATACCACCAACGCTACCACTCAATGAAATGTTCCAAAGCACCTTTGGAAGCATTCTAGAAAAGGCCTGAAAGTGTTGGCTGGATAGTTTTATTTTGCCAAAGTCATCAAATGCCAATAGTTTGTGACACAGTTGAAGATGGAGAAGCTTTCCATAAGTGAGGAAGGTACTAAGGGATGGGGACAGTTTTATAATAAAGAAAGCAACATCTTCTCCATTCTTTTCTGTGTAGTCCTCCTGCAGGAATGTTGCTCTTTCCATTTGGCAGTGGTACCAAGGAATAAAGAAAGAGGCAGGATTCACCTCTTCATTCCCAAAACATCCAAATAATATTTCATGGGATCATTTTGAGCTGGTAAAATATTATACCTGCTTTGCAATCTGCAACCAATATAAACAAATTAACTTGGAAGAACATATGAAGCTTCTGGCAACATCACTATGCTTTTATATTTGAGAAGGCAAAAATATTTTTTTCTGATTCAATCATAAATATTGAGTAGGGTAGGAAGGATAACACATATAGAAAATGATAAGGTTGCTCATGACCTCACCTTTTCCATAGATTTTTGAAGTAATAGAAGTAAAGGTCATGCATATCTTCTGCTCAGAGGGCATTGGTGAGAGAATGTTATAATTCATAAGTCTGGTGATCAATGAGCATTTTTATCTAAGGATATATGTGTATCCTATTATCATCAACTATACAGCAGAAGGGTGACTTACCAGGCAGAACAAACTCATAAGGCATTTTTGTTAATCAAGATATCCAGGATTCATTAGTCAGTTCAGAGGCATTTATTACTTTGTTTACATATTCCAACAAGTCATCCTGGAGGACTGGAAGTGGGTCCAAGACAGAGGTGGTATTCAGCAGGTTCTGACCAGTTCTGGAAAACTGGTAGTGGAAATTTTGAGTAGTTAGGAGAACCGACAAATACTGACTTGAGATTTTACAGTATCCTTCTCCTGCCACGCCCACCAAGCCACACCCACAGAATTGGTAGTAAAAAAATTTGAATCCACCACTGGTCCAAGACAACTTATGCATTCTGTGAAACTTAATCTGTTGTTCCCAAAGGAGAATCTGATGAGATCAATGACAGGTCCAAGCAACCAGATCCACATGTGAAAGTTCAAATTAGCTCTTTTATTGTATTCTATCCACAATGCGAGAATCTCACCAGGCTGCTCACCCTCCTTTGTGAACAAACTGGTAAAGGTCCATGGAACTTGGCACAGGAGCACCAAGTCACACCGGTTCAGGCAAACCAGTTGTTAAATTATCCACCCACAGCTATCAAAGTGGATCCTGGGTGCTGTGCTGCAATGGAGAAATGGGAAATGGAGCAGCTGGCATGAGGGATGGAGAAGGCCACTTTCTGTCTTTCTTGTCCATGCTCTTCTTTAATTTGACAACCAGTTCATCCAGGGTCAGGTTGGATCATGCCTCCCACGACAGCCAACCTGATCCTTGGCAAACCAGTTGTTAAATTATTTGAATCCCACCACTAGCCAGGTCTAGTTGTTGCAGCTGTGCAATGCTTAAGTCTAACTCCTTGCTTGATTCCTTTCCCTTGCCTGGTCTGGCTAGTAGCTTTCCAACATAATAGCCTCTTTTTAACCAGTTTTGCTATTTGTTGAAACTCTACTGCATAAAGTGCATAGAAGAGCAACAATGATGATTAGGGAACCATAGGCTAAAACATATGAAGAATGGTTGCAGCAATTGGGTATGTCTACTTTAATGAAAAGAAGAAATAGGGATGATATGTTAGCAGAATTACAGAACAGAATAACAGAGTCTCAGCTACTCTTTGGCAAAAATGCAGAGAGAAAATAAGACACTCTTCGCTTCAGTATTTCATAACACAAAAGCTTATTGTTGATTCCTTCCTCCACAAGAAGTCCGAGATAATAGCTAAGCAAACAAAATAAAGTTGGATCTAACCCAAGTTTCCTGGGACTTGATATTTATAATGATTTCCCCTCATTACCCTTCATTACCCCTGATTACCCTTCTTACCCCTGATTACCGGGCTTTTTTGTAAATTTTATTTGAGTTTTCACAAAGAGAAAAAAAAAAAAAACCAAATAAATCATCTTTTTTGAAAGTAGCGTAATCCTGGGTTACACTTTTTCGTACGGACACAAATTCAGGTTCATGCTCCTTTTTATATTCTATTCCATATCTTATTACTATTTTACATTTTCTGCATAGCTTCTCCCCTCTTTTAATTTTCTCAATTTTATTTTAATTATCTCATCTCACTTATTACCCATGATTACCATTTTTAATGATAATTATTCGTATGAACTCAATCACATGAATCGTGGTTAATGCATAGAGTTTCACCTCACAGAATTTTACATAGACTGTGCATTTAATTATGATACAGAGTCTATTCTGATGAAGAGGAATGCCATCCTTCAGGTAGCTGTGGCTTCAATACAAACGTGTGTGTTGCGTAATTGCAACAAAGAGTTGGAAGGGACCTTGGAGGTATTATAGTCCAATCCCCTGCTCATGCAAGAAACTCTGTATCATTTCAGACAAATGGTTGTCCAATCTGTTCTTAAAAACTGCCAGTGTTGGAGTATTCACAATTTCTGGAAGCATGTTGTTCACTGATTAATTGTTCTAACTGTCAGTACATTTCTTCTACTTCTAGATTGCTTCTCTCCTTGATTAGTTTCCATCCATTGCTTTTTGTTCTGCCTTCAGGTGCTTTGGAGAATAGTTTGACTGCCTCTCTTTGTGGCAACCCCTGAGATATTGGAACACTGCTATCATGTCTCCCCTAGTACTTCTTTTCATTCGACTAGACATAACCAATTCCAGCAATTGTTCTTTATGTCTTTTAGCCTCCACTCCCTAATCATCTTTGTTGCTCTTTTCTGCACTCATTTTATAGTCTCAATTTCTTTTTTATATCATGGAAACTAAAACTTGATGCAGTATTCCAAGTGTGGTCTTACCAAGGTATTATAAAGTGGTATTAACACTTCACATGATCTTGATTCTATCCCTCTGTTAATAAAGCCTAGAACTTTGTTGACTTTTTTGGCAGCTACAGCACACTGTTGGCTCATATTTAAGTGATTGTCCACTAGGAATTCAAGATCCCTCTCACAGTTACTACTATTGAACCAGGTGCCACCTGTTCTATACCTGTGCATTTGGTTTTTCTTGCCTAAATGTAGAACCTTACTTTTTTCACTATTGAATTTCCTTTCTTTAGCTTTCTTTTAGTACCAAAAGTTGAAGCCTGTAAATATCCTTCTATTTCTGTCAGCTTGGTGTCATCTGCAAATTTAATCGAAATCATTGATGTGGATGTTGAAAAGTACTGGGCCTAACAGAGCAAAGTAACCCACCTCATACTTCCATCCATGTAGATGCAATTCCATTTAGGACTATACATTGAGTGCGGTTGGTCGGCCAGTTAAAAACCCATCTGGTGGTGATGCTATCCAACCCACATTTTTCTATCTTATCATATAGAGCAGGGGTCTCCAACCTTGGCTCCTGGAAGCCTGGTGGACTTCAACTCCCAGAGTTCCACAGCCAGCAAAGCTGGCTGTGGAATTCTGGGAGTTGAAGTCCACCAGGCTTCCAGGGGCCAAGGTTGGAGACCCCTGATATAGAATGTTGTGGTCTACCTTATCAAATGCATTACTGATACAGTATTACTATATCTAAAGGGCTGCCATTAAGAAGAAGAGGTCAGCTATTCTCCAGGAAGCACCAGGAAGAAGGACAAGAAGCAATGGATAGAAACTAATCAAGGAGAGAACCAACTTAGAACTAAGGAGAGATTTCCTGACAGTTAGAACAATTGAACCAGGTGCCACCTGTTCTATACCTGTGCATTTGGTTTTTCTTGCCTAAATGTAGAACCTAAATGTAGAACCGTGGAACGGTTGCCTTCAGAAGTTGTGAGTGCTCCATCACTGGAGGTTTTTAAGAAAAGATTGGACAACATTTGTCTGAAATGTTATAGGGTTTCCTGCTTGAACAGGGGGTTGGACTAGAAGATCTCCAAGGTCCCTTCCAACTCTGTTTTTCTGCATCTTTTGGAGACTGAATCTCCAGAACAGTTGTGTTGATTATGGCCTATCTTCATTCATCCCTATATTAAAGTTGGATGAAATAGTTTTTTCTGTCTTTGAGTCAGTGTTGTTTCCAGGTGTCTGCCAGGACTAATTCTTTGCAATATTCTTGACAAGACTTTCAAAAGTGGTTGCCATTGCCTTCTTCTTAGATTTGGGAGAGAATGACTGCCTCAAAGTTAGCTAACTGGTTTCATGCGTTGGTCAGAACTGGAAACCATGGCCTGTCAGTTTCTAGCCTGGTATCTCTTCAAGTCATATGTTTTTACATTCTTTTAATTAGTTATTTTTATTACATATATTCCTTGGTTAGTTACAATAGTGCTGCACAAGGACACTTAAAGCCAGTCCTCAAAGTTTTAGCTGTTGCAACATGATTACCCTTGGGCATTTGGTAACTAGTGCTTAATTATGACAGCTGCAGTATCCTGAGGTCACATGATCACCATTTTTGATCTTCACTGTTGGCTTCTGACAAGTAAAGTCAATGGGGAAACCAGCAGGATTTATGGTCATATGTCATTCCACTTAATGGCCATACGTGATTTTCTTAACAAGTGCAACTGGAACTGTTGAACCCACAGCCTCCTAAATGTGAGGCAATAGTTCCACCTGTAGGCCACCATGCCGCTCATACATTTGTTTGTATATATTATTCAAAATATTCAAAATATTTTGATTTTAGGTTTTACCTATTAGATAGATTTATTGTTATAGACATGGCTAGTTTATACCATTATAAAAAAATAAAAAGTTGAGATTTGATATTTCTTATTCTACTGCACCAAAGGGAGTCAAAAATCAATGCCTTTTCTTTCTTTTTTCCTTCTTTTCTACACTCCCTTTCCTTTCCCTCTCCTATTTTTCCTGTTACTTGCTTTTGTATTTTTGTATTTTATATTTTAAGCTAATAAAAAAGAAATAGAATTAGATAATTAGAACAATATTTAGTAAATGTGTATACTAATGAATAGTTAATTCAATTAAAGAATTGAGAAATTTTAGATTTATTGGGTTAAAAGTTCTTCCATCTGCTTAGCACACCATTGGCAAAGACAAATCGTAGTGGAGATTATGTGTAGCTCAGGGTTTAAATGTTGAGATCTTGGTGTTCACTTCTTGCAAATTTTTTTATTATCAAACTAGACAGGATCATGATTATAAGAAAACCAAGTTCAATGAACACCAAGTTCCCAACAAGAACAAAGCATGTCAATCCGAGGGAAACTATAAATAATGCAAATGAAGGTGTCATCAAAAATCCCTGCCCATCATACAATGTCTATGTTGGCCACAATATTTTCCATCACATATTCGCAGAGGATTACTATGTTAGACTAAAACTTACATGCATTTGTCTGGAACTATGAATTATTCAGTTGGAAGATCGTACTGTGTAAATATGAATAAGATAGCACACTGTCCAAAATATTGTGAGCATTTTTATTTAAGCCAAATGTAGTGAAATTGTCAATGTCAACTGAATGACTAATTCACATGCTTGAATGTTCCATGTTGAATAACATCTGAACATGGGTGAGTGAGTTATCCATTCATTTGTCTATTTTCTGCTCTGCAGGAACCTATTGAAAGAATTGTTGCTAATATGCTAGATCCAGAAATGTCCTCTTATGACTAGATGAGCTTCTTTTATTTGACAGATCCTCTCGAGGAAAGGAAAGAAATAAAGTTTTTTTTCTTTTAGTAGTCTCTTGAGGAATTTACCAGTTAATCATAGAAGAAATTTAGTAATATTACCAAGCAGTACAGCTATAACAGTTAAGAACAATGTTCTGTGTTGACCTCCTGCTGATCTATCATAACCAAGTTTGTTTCACAGTCTACAGTGGACAGAATACATAAACCAGAGAGAGAAAGGGAGAGGAGGGGCAGGGAGGAAGGGAGAAAGAGGGAGAGAGGGGTGGAAGGAGAGGGAAGATAGTTTAAGCCTTTTTAAGTCAGGAACTTTTCAATATAAAGGCATGTAAATATAAAGGCAATTTTACAGGTTATTTTCTCCACTCCTAATAGTCCTTTTGGACATGATTAGTCCTTTTTGTTTAACCAATATTCACAACCAAAGTTAATTAAGGCTATGCATTTTCTCTGTAAATTGCTTGCATTTAGGGTTGGGCTTCATCAAACTGTTATCCTTCATTAGATAACTAAATTAATTGGAACATACTATTTTAGTAGGTGTTTCTAATTTTTCTTAATGACCGAAACATAGTATTGTATTAAGTTTTGTACCAGCTGCTAATTTTCTATCAGGCCTTAAGGTGTTGAATTGACTTGTAAAAGCCCTATATATCTTGACTTAGGATTTGATTTTTTGAGAGACTACTCCCACTCTTATTTAAATCACCAAGAGAAGCAGCCAAGTAGCCAAGTATCAAGTACACCATAAGCCTTCTTGAGTGTGGCTTCTAGGCTACGGAATACTCATCCAGAAAATGTGTTTGGTCCCAATGTTTAGGAACTTGTGAAATATATATAGTTATTTTGCCAAACTTTCAACTGTTGAACTAATTTTAATAATATTGTAATGTTCATTGAAATAGTATGCATTATTGTGTTTTATGGTTCATATCTGTTGTTGAATGAACACTTATGTATGCTAAAATATGTTCATTATTTATTTGTTAATCAAATTTATATAGCCACCCATCTCCCTCAAAGGGGATTGTTGTTGTTGTTATTGAAATTGGCTACAGTTCTAACTCTGCACATATAAAATGGATAGGAACTCCCATCAAGCTTCTTTATGTTAGACTTAACATCTTTTTGTTGTTGTCAGTATGAATGTTTTACTCAGGCATTTGATGACATTTGAAAATTCAGATTATTATATCTCAATAGCAATCCTGATGCACTCATACATGTTATTTTGACATTTTATTTTCTTTATTATTTTAATCTACTGCAAGTTCTTAAGAAAAAACATAACTTGAAACAATACAGTTTATGCAATCATTTATTAAACTGATTCTATCCTGTCTTTTAATAACTAAATGTGTGAGATAGCTAATGAAATATTGAAGAGATCTATGTTATGTTATGGTGTACTCCATAACATCAGCCTAACAAGACATAAAATGCTTCTGATCAGTGATAGATCAGCAGAAACTTACATAGCTAAATATATTTTTGGGAATAATTTTTATGAGTATCAAAAGAGCAGGAAGGAAACAAAAAACTTCTCTAATGAAATAAGTCCATAATCTTCGTGTCATTACTAAATGATCTTAAATCATTATCTTCTCCTTCTCTTTTTTTAACTGACATAAAAAAAGAAAAATGTATAAAATTACAAAAAATACAAAAATACAAAAGAACAAAATATGTCTATAATTATGTACAGCAAGTCAGAGTTGATTTTTTGTGACCACATAGACAGATTTTCTCCAGCAAGGTCTTTTGCCTATGTGTTCCTCCAGGTAGTAATTGAATGTAGTAATTGAGTGCATCCACCTTGCTACTAGTCATCCGCTCCTTTTCTTTCCACCTTTTCTAGCACTGTAGACCTTTCAAGAGAGCTAGGTCTTGCCATAATATGTCCAAAATATAATAATTTCAGCCTGGTCATGTGTGCTTCAACTCAGAATTCTGGGTTGATTTGTTTGGATGATCCATTTTTGTTTTGCTCTGTTTTATTGGCTTTCCAGGGTATTCCGAGGTATTTTCTCCATCACCAAAATCCAATTACTCTTGTTATCCTGCTTCTTTTGCTTTCACAGTGGCTGTCTCATTGTAATCTTTAAAGGAATAGCTATCACAGCATCCGGATCTTTTCCAAAGCCCTCATTGCTACTTTACCAAATGCTAGTCTTTAACATATTTCTTAATAATCATTTATATCTATTTATAAGCTACATGTAGCATCAGGTCTTTGGTCTATTGGAACTATAAATGTGGTTTTCCAAAATTGAAGAAATATCTTTTGGCAATAATCAGGACATGGAGAATACAATTCAATTCTCCAGCTGTTAATTTTTATGGGATAGGTGTACAGTTTAAAAAGAATGTGTGCATCTGAAAATATTAAACTTTTCCCCTTAATCAAATTAATGTACATAATTATTTTCCCCAGAACATTCCTTTAGCACAAAGTAAAAACATAGTGTTATTTTGATTGCATTTCCAATTAATTCCTTTTTCTGTGCAGACTCCATAGGAGCATGGGTGAGATTCTATCGGTTCTGACCAGTTCCATAGAACCCTTTGTAAACTTTCTAAGCTGTTCGAAGAACCGGTAGTTAAAAGAAATCTCCTTTTGGTTTTTCCACCCTTATTACATTCTTGGCAGTATGCCTAGGCTTACTATCTCCGAAGGAGGTTTTTTTAAGTTTTTACAGTGCTGTTAGGAGGAATACTCCCCTGGACATACTTCCAGCCCACATGCAATGAAGAAATAATTTGAAGAAATAATTGAATAACGAAGCAGAGCTGCAGAAAGAAGCTTTTTAATGACAAGGAACCAAGATGAGTGACATTCAGCCAGGCTTCTTGGCTAGCTAGAAAGATTGACATTTAACTGTGAGTTACATACCCTTTCTGAGTTTTGGTCGAAAACTGGTTTTTGGTGAATTTTAATTCTGTGCTTGGTGATGTTTAATCCCATGTTTATTGATGGAATAATTTTCCCTATTCAGCTTTGTTTGCAAGGAAAAAGATTAATCTCTGTTCCTAAAAAGAAACTGGATTGAGAAATCTGGCTAGTTCTTGTGTCTATTTGTTCCGGTAACTGGTTTAACAAGCAACAATTACAGTTGTGATTTAATTATTTGTATTGTGATTTTTTTTCCTGGATCATGGTTTCTTTTTCTATCTGGGGAGGGGGGTCTTCTTTCACTGCTTTAATGGTACCTGGCACTGTCCTTTTGGGATGAACTTCCAAGAGGCAGGATGCAAGCTTGGCACTGATTTTTTTACTGCATTTCTGGGGGGGCATGTGACCTTTTCTTAAATCTGAATGATTTCCTTAGGATATCTTGTAAGGTGAGTGAGACTAGCTACTATTTTTAAGTGGTGCAAATGGATCTAAGGATTGCTTTTCCTGGGTGTGCTCTTTCTGGAGAGCTTAAATGACTTCTCTGCTAAAGGGTTTCACTTTATGAACAAGAATTGGCTGCTGATAGTTATTGCATTTTAACTATTTTAATTCCTCAAGGTGCTTTGGCACCCTGCCTGATTTGTAACTTTGGCTTTCAGGTATTTTTAATCTAATGATTGGTATATAGGGCAGCTTTTTGCAAGAAAAGAAACTTTTTGGAATTTTGGTACAGGTAATCCTTGACTTACAACAGTTCATTTAGTCACCAAAGTTTCAATGGCATTGAAAAAGTGATTTATGACCATTTTTCACACTTATGACCTTTGCAGCATTCCCACTGTCATAAGAAGCCAGGCGAGGAGAAGCACCCCTTGACATGAGTGATGTCAAGTTGGCCACACCCACTCAATCATATGACAGCAAGCCACACCCACCAACTAAGCCATACCCACACAAACGGTTGTTGAAAAATTTGAATCCCACTCCTGCATAGGAGTCTAACAGCAAGAGCACTTAGACTAATATACTGCTTTACAGTTCTTTACAGTGCTTTACAGCCCTCTCTAAGCAGTTTACAGAGTGAGCATATTTCTCCCAACAGTCTGGGTCCTCATTTTACTTACCTTGGAAGGATGTAAGGCTGAGTCAACCTTGAGCCTGGTAAGATTTGAACCATCAAATTGCAGGCAGCCATCAGGCAGAGAATTAGTTTACAGTACTGCATTCTAACCACTGTACCACTGCGGCTCTAATAAGTCCAAAATATTTTTTGTGGTTGAATAAACTATAATCTGCGATCAAATGAGGATGTTAGCATTAAGTTTAAAACATTTCTCCATTGTTTAGATAAAATGGGAATATCCTGTTCTTTATTCCATTCAGCATTTAACATTGCATATTAAAATGATTTATTGATAGCAGATATTTATACTGTGAGCTTTTTAGTCTCATAAAATGTAATAATTCTTTTTATTAACTTGGAAGATTGAAAATGCTAGAAATCCAAATGTCATTCTGTTCATATCAGAAGCACCAAGATGATTCTGGGTTGAAAGGATTAACTGTTGATATCACCATTGCCCTGGGGACGCCTGGTTGGGAACATTAAGTTGACCACCAAGTGGTATTCATCCATCTACTCACAGTCACTCACTTTCAAACTGCTGAATCAGCAGGAGCTGAAATAAGTAAGGGAGCTTGGAACAACAGGGTCTCAAACACAACTGCCAATTATTAGCCCAATGTTCTAACTACATATGCCACCATGCTCCTGAAGTCCAAACCAAGAAGTCAATAAATGTTGAAACTCTAAATACTACCAGTGACTGTCAACTGAATATTGGAATTTATCCCTTAGTACAAAAAATGATAAAACTCATAATTAACATCCCTAAATCGAGCTAAGGTAAAAATCCCCATATCTATCCTGGTCTTCCATAAATCCATTTTTAATCATTTTTGAAGTCTGAATTATCCCATAACATTAATTTAGCATGGAAAAATTGTTCAAAATTAATTGTTCCAGAGGTAACATTCTTCAGTTTTCAAATTGGCATAAAAGTAACCAGAGATATACAAATCTGTTGGTGGCCGTTCAGATAACTAAAGATGTTGTATATGACTATCCCAAAAAGGTCTAGGAAGGAGAATTTGAATTGAATGAAAATATCCAGAATTTGGTAGTACTCCAAATGTATGCATAATATAACATTCAAATATTGAAACCTCCAACTGACAGTAATATCATTTTTCAACAATATTTTCAGAACGTAGGAAGACAGAACCACAGAAATCTACAGAACTGTGTGGGGAATTTTTGAAAAAAAAAATCTGGATATGTTTATAGTAATTCTATGAAAAATGTAAGGTATCCTGGGAACTACTTTCATTTTAAGAATGTTCCTATCCCAAAGGGTAAGAGTTAATGTCTCTTATCTATCTGTGTCCAGAGAAACCTTTTTAATATGCCCTATTCATATTCATTACAATTCTTTGAGAACTATTGTCTGGAATAAGAATTCCTAAATAATTAATAAATCCAATACATATATTAAAAAGATAATCACAATATATGAATAAAGAAATCTTAATTTCTCATCAATTCCAACTTAGATCACTTAGCAGAGTATCCTTTACTCAGATGTATCAAAGTTAGAGTCAAAGTATGGGGTTCAGGGATAAATAATAAAATATCACTGTATAATGAACCATGAAGAAGTCATTATAAATTATAAGGAAATATTTAGCAGATCTCAGAGGAATTCAATATTCCTCTTATTCATTATTCATGTTTTATGTTATATGGGAGAAATATTATTTCTATAGCATTGACCAAAATATTTAGATTTTTAGCGGTTTAAACAAATTTTGATCTGGATGTCAGGCTCAACTAGAAGTCACTTTTTAAATCAAGAGTATTTGCATGTTTTTAGATTATTATTTCCTTCTATGGATTTTAAATTAAAAGATAAAGCAAGAATGTATTACACTAGTAATCTGTACTTGAAAGCAGAGAGTTGAACAGAATAGATGAATATTGGCAAAGTGATCTGTACCAGCACTGCATCCACACTTGCACCTTCCAGAAATACTCTAGATAGTTGGGCATCTTCTGAAGGCAATTTAGAACTGTGGCTTGTGGTGGACAGAAGGTATACCTATTTTATACAAGCAGAACTTCTCTTGAATGGCATTTGGTAAATTAGATCTTTGCAATAAGGTTACTATTTTATTTATTTTATTTTATTTATTTTGTCAAGAGATTATAAGATAACAGGTATTGTTGTAACTAAGTATCATTGCAACTATGTATCATTCATGTGTTTGCAACATTGTATCATTCACGTGTAATCATTAACTTCTGTCTCTTCAGTGACCTTTGCAAGGCACGTACAAGGGACAAGGAGCTAGACGGTTGTTAATAAGCTTATCCACATTGTAAATAATCTGTCCGGTATGCAGCTTTGTAAACATGCACATCCTGATGAGATTACCATGTTTGACTTGAGCTTTGATTAAATCATTTTCTTGTAAAAATGCACAATAAAAGAGCATGTGCCAAGACATTCGGGGCGCGCTCATCAAGAGGAAACCTCGCTTCCTGTCGTTTCTCTTCCCTTCGCTCCCTATCATGAGCCGCCCATCAGATGCGGGATGGCAGATACCGCATTCTGGTGACCCCGACGTGATTTCCTAAGGGGGATACATTGTGACGCGCCCATATCTTATCAGCTCGATGGGAGCTGTGCATCGCCAGGCCTGAAGCGAATTGCATATCATCGGATCTGAAATACGGTCTCGACTTTCGTAAGTATGGGTGGAAACTTTTCTCAACAACAGACGCAGCATCTGAAGGAATTGAGGGAGTTAGTCGCTTCTTCTAAATATTCTGCTAATTTAAAGGGCTCTCCTGTAAAAAAGAAACCTATTGCTACATTATTGGCTTATGTGTGGCAACATTGTCCTAATTATTCAGAGGAAGAGTCCTTAAAAATTTCCACTTGGCAAAAAATTGGTGAACATCTCCATAGTCCTCCTCGTGCACCTATTGGCATTTTGGTCACTTGGAGGAAAATTATGGAGGCTTTAAAAGTCCATTATAAAATAGAAGCAGGGAGTATGTTTGAATCTCCCCCACCAAGTTATGATAACTTTTCAATTTTCCCTAACTCAGGCAGAAGCTGCTGCCATTATTCAACAATGCCCCACATGTAGTAAGCAAGAACATTCCATTCCCATAGGAGTAAATCCTAGAGGATTAAAAGCTTGTGAAATTTGGCAAATGGATGTAACTCAGTATCCACCTTTTGCCCCTTGGAAATATTTGCACGTTTCCATAGATCCATATTCAGGGTTTATTCTGGCTACTCCTCAAAGGGGAGAAACTGTAAAACATGTCATCAATCATTCAATTCGTACTTTTGCCTCGCTGGGACGTCCAAAAGAAATCAAAACTGACAATGGACCTGCCTATACAAGTTCTGCTTTTCAGGACTTCTGTAACAGATGGGATGTAACCCACAAGTTTGGGATTCCCTATAACAGCCAGGGGTAGGCTATTGTGGAACGAGCGAACTTATCTCTGAAACGTACTCTTGATCGATATTCGTTGCGGGAAAAACCCCCGAACCTCCCAGCATTGCAAAATTCTCTTAACATTTGTCTTTACACTTTAAACTTTCTTAATCTGACTGGCATTCCTCCCACTTCTGCTGCTTCTCGTCATTTTTCCTCCCCCTCACCCCCGCCTAACAGACCTCTGGTATATTATCGCAGATTGCCAGATCCCGCCTGGCAGGGTCCCGCTGAGCTTCTCACTTGGGGACGAGGCTACGCTGCAATCTTACTGCCAGACAAAACCACTTGCTGGATCCCTGGTAGGGCGGTTAGACCCTATCATGGGAATTCCTCTGCTACATCTGTATCTTAAACGTCTTCCTGATATTCTTGCCTATACCTTCTTTGCAATTTCTACCTTACTTCAACAAAACCTATGCTTCCTGTCAAAAGACTATTTGTGTTAAATCCATTTCATTAACAGAAGGCTATTATACCTGTTCCATGTGGGTACGTCATGAAAATGCTACCCGTAGTTTTCACTCTGTCACTTCTGTTTTGTTTAAAGAACACTCTACCACTCGCTCTTTTGTTCTTTCTTTACTCTTCCTATGGAAAGGAACCTTAAAATCTTTTCCTCTATTCAATCTAGATATAGGGGGACCTAGATGTCCTTCTATTGTATTATGGGTTTCCCCACCCCAACTAACATCCTTGATGAATTACCAATAATTGTCATTTTTGTAATTATTATCCTTTTTCTACTAATTGAATTCCCTCCTCATTTCGCAAATGTTCTACAACTAACTTGTCCATAAGCCTCTCTCCTGCTTGTGATGTTTTTATATACCCGAACTCTGATCCTGTCAACAAACGACGCTTCAAAAGAACTGTCCATGACGATCCGCAGAAGCCTCATAGAAGAGATAATATTGCTTGGACTATAACTGACTTTCAAGGCGTTCGTTTAAGTTCTACAACCAATTTTTCTCACATAGAAGACTTCTACCCACCACTTCAATTCGATTTGGCAGACGCACCCACACAACCAGGGGATATTCTGCAATCTACACCACTGCAGGAGGAACTTTAACATCACGCCTGAAAGGAATGTATTTTATCCCTGGCAATAATTTTGTTTGGACTTGTTCCACCGATCTCATGGCATGTGTCCACGGGGATGAAATTGTTAAATTCAAATCATTTTGCATTCAAGTATGGCTTGTGTGTATAACTCTGATGATTTTATATCCCTACAGGTACCCATGGAATACCCCCTCTTGCAAAATCGTAAAGATTTAGATCTGTTATTTTTTAAAACAAGGGGGATTGTGTGCTATGCTTAAAGAAGAATGTTGTTTTTATGCCAATAGCAGGGGGGTCGTGTTGGATTCTATGAAAGAATTAGAAATACGCTTGAAAGATAGAGAAAAAGAAAGGTTAAACATGTATAATTGGAATCAAGGTTTTGTTTTCTATTTCGCCATGGTTTACAACCTTTTTAACTGCATTGGCAGGATCATTAATAATCATTATATTGATATGTATTATAGGACCTTGTTGTTTTTATAGAATATTGCAATTTTTGAAAAATCAATTGTTCTCCATAACTGCTGATGTTAATGTGCTATTGCAAGCTCATGTTATATCCTCAACACCGGACGAAAAAATGTCATTGCTGAGTTACCGCTCCTTGGACAACCCTGACGCTGATGGGTCGCACTCTTGCCTAGATGACGGGGATGGCGAACATTTCAGAAAAATGGTTCCTGTCTTCTTGGACGAGGAAGAAGACTCGTCATAAATAATAAAAACAGAGGAGATGTTGTAACTATGTATCATTGCAACTATGTATCATTCATGTGTTTGCAACATTGTATCATTCACGTGTAATCATTAACTTCTGTCTCTTCAGTGACCTTTGCAAGGCACGTACAAGGGACAAGGAGCTAGACGGTTGTTAATAAGCTTATCCACACTGTAAATGATCTGTCCGGTATGCAGCTTTGTAAACATGCACATCCTGATGAGATTACCATGTTTGACTTGAGCTTTGATTAAATCATTTTCTTGTAAAAAAGCACAATAAAAGAGCATGTGCCAAGACATTCGGGTCGCGCTCATCAAGAGGAAACCTCGCTTCCTGTCGTTTCTCTTCCCTTCGCTCCCTATCATGAGCTGCCCATCAGATGCGGGATGGCAGATACTGCAAGGTATAAATATAAACATAGTTATAAATACATGAAATGGACACATATTTAAAAAAAAAAAAACAATAGGATAGGGACATTAGGCACGTTGGTGTGCTTATGCACGCCCCCTACAGATCTCTTAGGAAAGGGGTGAGGTCAATAGTAGACAGTATAAGGTTAAAGTTTTTGGAGTTTGGGGAAGAAACCACAGAGTTAGGTATTCTAGACATTGAGCACTCTGTTGCTAAAGTCGTATTTCCAGCAATCAATTTTGGTGCGGTTTACCTTGAGTTTGTATCTGTTGTATGCTCTTGTATTGTTATGGTTGAAGCTGAAGTATTCATTGACTGGTAGGACATTGCAATATATAATTTTATCTACTATTCTTAGATCAGACCGAAGGCGGCGTAGTTCTAGGTTTTCTAGGTCTAGAATTTCAAGTCTGGTGGCATAAGGTATTCTGCAACGAGTAGCAGAGTAGAGAACTCTTCTTGTGAAATATTTCTGGACTTTCTCAACTATGCACTCTTTCAATGAATATTTGCTCCAATTGGATATTTGTCAAGCTAGATTGTTACCATTTTTTCATTTCAACCATTACATTTATTTCCTTGCAACCCATGGATTACCTGTTCCTTTTTTCATACAGGATAAATGTGGAAGAATAGTTTCTGAAAAAATTAACTAATGATCTGGAGCGATATTTTTTAGCATACGATAACAGGAAATTAGAAGAGCCTAGTAGCACTCTAACTAACAATAAGATCTGATGAAGTGAACTTCAGCATTTGTCTCATAATTTAATAAAATTTGTATTAGAAAAGGTGCAACCAGACTCTTTAGTATGGTAACCTGTGGAAGTCTCCAGAGTAGCTCCAGAGTCTTCATATGGGTTTTATCATCTGACATTCATGTGGAAGTGTCTGCTCCACCATATCATCCCTTTAGTTTTTTGACCTGAGAATTTACAATGTTCAGATTTTCAAAGAGATGTACACTTTAAATGGTTTTCAAGTATTCAAAGCCCTATTTGGAGATATTGCCACATGAAAGTTTTTTTCTCTCTCTGGAGCCTCCATTATGCCATGTTGCATAATGTTGAGATGCATAGGAGAAGAAAACAATGCTATTCCTGAAGCACACATCTGGCAACATTCATGACAAAAATTCAAAGTTGCTACAGCCTCTTATAATTCAAAGAACATTTGCAAACATGTCAACACTTCATGAGTTAAGACAGGGTGAATTGAAAGTAATTTTTGTTCACATAGACACATGCACACAAAGAGTCAACAATACAAATGAGTTGACAGCTTAATCATATGCATACTTACTAAGAAATAAGTTCCACCAAGTTTATTCTCATTCAAATAATATACACAAAGATTATAACTTGTGTCATGACCTCTTGCTAAAATACTAAAAGGATGCTCTATATAAATAATTGCTACATCCTTCATAACTACTGGGGGACAATTTTCTTTTCATAAATTTCAGTGATCAACTTTTAAAGAGAAAAAAATCTAAGCAGGTAAATTAGTATTACTTCTTGTACTGATATGAACTATGGCAAGTTCTGGGGTTTTTTTTTTTTATCCCATTGATAATTAAATAGGGAAGTATTTTAATTTCAAAGGACTGCTACATTTGTAAAAGATGATCAATAGAACATGATCTATATCAGGCTATATACTCCCTTTAGCTTTTACAGAAGGGTCTCTTGCAATTTATAACAGAAATTCAATTGTATAAAAATCTAATTATTTCATATGTTGGACTCAGCATGACTTTACCCTGCTTATTTGGCTGGTGATGAGTATATATTCTCCAGAGAATTATATTTTTAACATAGCTTGCATTTCTGTTACAAGGAAGACACACACACACACACACACACGCAGAGAGAGAGAGAGAGAGAGAGAGAGAGAGAGAGAAACTTGGTGTATATTTTCCCCATATCTTTTCAGTAATTATAGCTAATGAAAGCAGGCTTTTTATAAACTTGTGTGGTCTTCTGGAAAATAAAAATTCTCATATACACACATACAGAGACAGACATTTTATCCCCCAAAGTAACAAATCAATATTTAGGTGGTTAAATTCATTTTTCCCCTTAGGAAAAGGAAATGACCAAAACCATGTTAATTGTAATATTACTTGAGAAAGAAACCTGATTTATTTTAGCATGAAAATCTATCTTCTGATGCTTTGTTCTGTAATAACTAGGTCATCAGTTAAATGCTGCTGTTTAAAATGCACTTAGTATCCCTATATATTCCCTCACCTAGTGCCCCAGTATTTTTAATAAGATTATATCAAGGAATGTGACGATGGAGACTGGGAACATAATTTTATCAAATAATTCCCAGAACTCATCCACTTCCAGCAGGCAATTAAGATTACTGTCTATAATAAATGATACTAAAAGGTTATAAAGCTTTTAAAAATATTATATATATATGTTCATGATTTTTCTATATTGCGTCCATACAATTATGTCTTGATGTGGTTCACAATGCTATTATTGAAATGTGATAATTAAGAAATCAATACAAAACATTTACTGGAAATTTCGGAATGGGGGAGAGAAAATGTTTAAAACAAAATATAATTGTTTACCGAATCTGAATGAAGACAAAAGATGTCAAAAGATACATAGAAGAATTCTGCCTTTGTCTTCCTCTTACTCATTTTTGTAGAATGTGTTATTTTATTTATTTTCTACTGATATACATCAGTATTCTTGTTGAAGTACTTTTTTTAAAAAAAATGAAAACTTTTAAATATATATTTTAAAATACTACTTTTTGGATCATTGTATTCTGGATCTGCACTTATGATCCAATATAAATATTGATAAAGTGTTTTTGTGATGTTACATTTCAGTCTTCTTCAAACTGCTTTCCAGATGTTAGGATTACAATTTCCTGGGTATTATGGAAATTATAATCTATTGAGGATAAAACAACTTTGAGAAAAATGTTTCAGTTTGAAATGTGCTCATTTATACTTTGGTAGCAATATTTACAATTGTAGCTTACATATTATGACTTAGTAATGATGAAGAACCCTGTGTTAGTCCCCAAACTAGCATTCTCTGATCCAAAGGAGATTGGCTGACATAAAATCTATCCTTTTAAAAAATTATTCCTGATCCTTCCTTCCCTAACAGACACTTCTGAGTTTCAATTTCATCCCCTAAACTATAGTTGGTTTAACCTATTCCTCATCAGAGCTGCACCTCCCATTCAGAACATCCTGGTAGCTCAAAACAAATGCACTCACTTCAAGTTTGTTGTCTCAAAGAGTTAATTCTGGCAGAGAAAGAGTGACCTTTTCCCCTACATACTCTGTCATTTTTTTTTTTATCAAGCCTCTCCAAAGGGACTCATCATATGCAGGGCTCTATGAACAGAAAAAGAAGAGCGTTGTCCTTATCACCTCCTTCCAGAAAGTGGCGGCGTAATAGGACTTTGTAAGGCGAAATGAAGCCCAGTCTGATGGCTGCTGATTAAAAATTGACTCTGCCACATCAAAGAAGAGTTGAAGGTGAAAATGATGATCACTTCCCTCTCCCAGGGACCCCGCACCATTTCTTTTATTCAACCTTGAAAGGTTCTTTCTGAATAAGATAATATCCCTCGAGTCCATTCTGGCTAAGGCAGCATGGAAAAATGTAGATCAGTATGCCTATTCTTTATGAAAAAAAAACCCAGATCTCTGTGCATGTGTATGTGTGCTTGTGTGTGTTAATGACATAGCACTTTAAAGTAATGTCCTGTATGTGGTAAATGCTGAGAAATTAATTAATTATGAAATGCCTCTTAGACTAAAGATCTGAAATTAATTGCTACTATGAGTTCACTAAAAGGACTACAGGAAATCTAAATTACCTGGCTCCTGGAGATTTTCTAACTTGAAACATACTAGAAGCTGAATATATATATACATACATATATGTTTTCTTAAGTTTTCGCGGGTACTTACATGTCTGGCATTCAGCTTTGTTCGGGTATTTTCCCACGTCATAGTAGTGGTGCTTTTAAAGTTGTAGCAACGTTTCAGCAGAATCTCATCTGCCATCATCAGGCTTCTGTATAGTGTTCGTCTGTGAGTTAGACTTTTACAGTGGTTTCAGATTTAAATTTGGGGCAGCCTATTGCTGTGACAGAATGGTTGTTTTCTTCATCCTGATTGGTTGAGAGTCTTGATATATATATATATATATATATATATATATATATATATATATATATTCTTACGTTTTCGCAGGTACTTACATGTATGGCATTCAGCTTAGTTCGGGTATTTTCCCACGTCATAATAGTTGTGCTTTTAAAGTTGTAGCAATATATATATATATGAAAAACATGTGTTATTATATTAATCTCTTTGGCACCAAAATTACTTTTTTCGATAATAAGGACATAATAAGGACATATGCTGCGGTATCTGCTATCCCGCATCTGATGGGCGGCTCATGAAAGGGAGCGAAGGAGAGAGAAATGACAGGAAGCGAGGTTTCCTCGGGATGAGCGCGCCCCGAATGTCTTGGCACACGCTCTTTTATTGTGCTTTTTTACAAGAAAATGATTTAATCAAAGCTCAAGTCAAACATGATAATCTCATCAGGATGTGCATGTTTACAAAGCTGCATACCGGACAGATCATTTACAGTGTGGATAAACTTATTAGCAACCGTCTAGCTCCTTGTCCCTTGTACGTGCCTTGCAAAGGTCACTGAAGAGACAGAAGTTAATGATTACATGTGAATGATACAATGTTGCAAACGCATGAATGATACATAGTTGCAATGATACATAGTTACAACATCTCCTCTGTTTTTATTATTTATGATGAGTCTTCTTCCTCGTCCGAGGAGACAGGAACCATTTTTATGAAATGTTCGCCGTCCCCGTCATCTAGGCAAGAGTGCGATCCGTCAGCGTCAGGATTGTCCAAGGAGCGGTAACTCAGCAATGACATTTTTTCATCCTGTGTTGAGGATATAACATGAGCTTGCAATAGCACATTAACATCAGCAGTTATGGAGGACAATTGATTTTTCAAAAATTGCAATATTCTATAAAAACAACAAGGTCCTATAATACATATCAATATAATGATTATTAATGATCCTGCCAATGCAGTTAAAAAGGTTGTAAACCATGGCGAAATAGAAAACAAGCCCCCCTGCTATCGGCATAAAAGCAACATTCTTCTTTAAGCATAGCACACAATCCCCCTTGTTTTAAAAAATAACAGATCTAAATCTTTACGATTTTGCAAGAGGGGGTATTCCATGGGTACCTGTAGGGATATAAAATCATCAGAGTTATACACACAAGCCATACTTGAATGCAAAATGATTTGGATTTAACAATTTCATCCCCGTGGACACATGCCATGAGACCGGTGGAACAAGTCCAAACAAAATTATTGCCAGGGATAAAATACATTCCTTTCAGGCGTGATGTTAAAGTTCCTCCTGCAGTGGTGTAGATTGCAGAATATCCCCTGGTTGTGTGGGTGCGTCTGCCAAATCGAATTGAAGTGGTGGGTAGAAGTCTTCTATGTGAGAAAAATTGATTGTAGAACTTAAACGAACGCCTTGAAAGTCAGTTATAGTCCAAGCAATATTATCTCTTCTATGAGGCTTCTGCGGATCGTCATGGACAGTTCTTTTGAAGCGTCGTTTGTTGACAGGTTCAGAGTTCGGGTATATAAAAACATCACAAGCAGGAGAGAGGGCTATGGACAAGTTAGTTGTAGAACATGTGCGAAATGAGGAGGGAATGCAATTAGTAGAAAAAGGATAATAATTACAATAATGACAATAAAGATTAATTTGGTAATTCATCAAGGATGTTAGTTGGGGTGGGGGAACCCATAATACAATAGAAGGACATCTAGGTCCCCCTATGTTTAGATTGAATAGAGGAAAAGATTTTAAGGTTCCTTTCCATAGGAAGAGTAAAGAAGGAACAAAAGAGCGAGTGGTAGAGTGTTCTTTGAACAAAACAGAAGTGACAGAGTGAAAACTATGGGTAGCATTTTCATGACGTACCCACATGGAACAAGTATAATAGCCTTCTGTTAATGAAATGGTTTTAACACGAATAGTCTTTTGACAGGAAGCATAGGTTTTGTTGAAGTAAGGTAGAAATTGCAAAGAAGGTATAGGCAAGAATATCAGGAAGACTTTTAAGATACAGATGTAGCAGAGGAATTCCCATGATAGGGTCTAACCGCCCTACCAGGGATCCAGCAAATAGTTTTGTCTGGCAGTAAGATCGCAGCGTAGCCTCGTCCCCAAGTGAGAAGCTCAGCGGGACCCTGCCAGGCGGGATCTGGCAATCTGCGATAATATACCAGAGGTCTGTTAGGCGGGGCTGAGGGGGAGGAAAAATGACGCGAAGCAGCAGAAGTGGGAGGAATGCCAGTCAGATTAAGAAAGTTTAAAGTGTAAAGACAAATGTTAAGAGAATTTTGCAATGTTGGGAGGTTCGGGGGTTTTTCCCACAACGAATATCGATCAAGAGCACGTTTCAGAGATAAGTTCGCTCGTTCCACAATAGCCTACCCCTGGCTGTTGTAGGGAATCCCAAACTTGTGGGTTACATCCCATCTGTTACAGAAGTCCTGGAAAGCAGAACTTGTATAGGCAGGTCCATTGTCAGTTTTGATTTCTTTTGGACGTCCCAGTGAAGCAAAGGTACGAATTGAATGATTGATAACATGTTTTACAGTTTCTCCCCTTTGAGGGGTGGCCAGAATAAACCCTGAATATGTATCGATGGAAACGTGCAAATATTTCCAAGGGGCAAAAGGTGGATACTGAGTTACATCCATTTGCCAAATTTCACAAGCTTTTAATCCTCTAGGATTTACTCCTATGGGAATGGAATGTTCTTGCTTACTACATGTGGGGCATTGTTGAATAATGGCAGCAGCTTCTGCCTGAGTTAGAGCAAATTGAAAAGTTATCATAACTTGGCGGGGGAGATTCAAACACACTCCCTGCTTCTATTTTATAATGGACCATTAAAGCCTCCATAATTTTCCTCCAAGTGACCAAAATGCCAATAGGTGCACGAGGAGGACTATGGAGATGTTCACCAATTTTATGCCAAGTGGAAATTTTTAAGGACTCTTCCTTTGAATAATTAGGACAATGTTGCCACACATAAGCCAATAATGTAGCAATAGGTTTCATTTTTACAGGCGAGCCCTTTAAATTAGCAGAATATTTAGAAGAAGAAGCGACTAACTCCCTCAATTCCTTCAGATGCTGCGTCTGTTGTTGAGAAAAGTTTCCACCCATACTTACGAAAGTCGAGACCGTGTTTCAGATCCGATGATGTGCAATTCGCTTCAGGCCTGGTGATGCACAGCTCCCATCGAGCTGATAAGATATGGGCGCGTCGCAACGTATCCCCCTTAGGGAATCACGTCGGGGTCACCAGAATGCGGTATCTGCTATCCCGCATCTGATGGGCGGCTCATGAAAGGGAGTGAAGGAGAGAGAAACGACAGGAAGCGAGGTTTCCTCGGGATGAGCGCGCCCCGAATGTCTTGGCACACGCTCTTTTATTGTGCTTTTTTTTACAAGAAAATGATTTAATCAAAGCTCAAGTCAAACATGATAATCTCATCAGGATGTGCATGTTTACAAAGCTGCATACCGGACAGATCATTTACAGTGTGGATAAGCTTATTAACAACTGTCTAGCTCCTTGTCCCTTGTACGTGCCTTGCAAAGGTCACTGAAGAGACAGAAGTTAATGATTACACGTGAATGATACAATGTTGCAAACACATGAATGATACATAGTTGCAATGATACATAGTTACAACAATATGCCCCTTGCTAAAGCATGTGAATATCTTTTTAAAGGCATACATTCAGAAGGAAAGAGAAAAAGAAAAATAATCCTTTATTCTGCCACACATATAAGTGAATGAGGCATTCCTTAATATGGGCATGTAAGGAAGGAACACAGTGGGATACAGCTCAGTACTCAGTTGTACAGCTTAATGTGTGTCTCCCAGACGGGAATATAAAAGGCAGGATGGGAGAAAAGGCATGCCTTATTTTATCATTTGGATTTTATGCCTGCAATTCACAGATAATGTAGTGATTCTATGCATTACCTTTCCCTCTTCCATTTAGTCCAATGACGCATGATCAGAGTCCATTGCAGAAGACAAGCCTCATTTGGCAGAAGGAGCTGCTTGTGTTCTGTTCTGTTTAGATGTATCCTCCCTGGCTGTATTTGGAAAGTTAGGTGCTTAATCAAAACATAACATCTTACACACATACACATGGGGGGGGGGGGAGAGAGGAAAGAGAGAGCGAGGACACACACACACACACAGAGAGACATTCAGAAAAAGGGACAGAGAGACACACAAAGATTATCCAGTACTCAAAAAAAGAGTTTCACAAGGACACACAATTATCCCTACCTACTGGTTTCAGGAAGCGGAACTATGCAAGCAGCAAGAAGACAAAACTGGAAACACAATAGCATACATGTAGACACTTCTGAATGGGGACCAATCCTGCAATCCAAAACTATGTGGGCTGCAATAATGCAATATATATTATTCCATACGATTAAGATTACCCTCTGAATGTTTTCTGGCATGGGTTAATGGTAAAGTTCTGAATATTGTTATTGTGCTTTGATGCTCAGAAAGGTAGGCATAATGCTGTATATTTTAATCACATCAGCCTAATATGGTTATTGTTTGGGATCAGTTACCAACCCAGTGCTGTGATTACTGAAAATTAGAAATCAAATTGACAATGCAGATGTCATTTCACTTCAGTGAAATAAGTAGATACCTGGTTGCTAAGATATGAATTGAAAATATACTCAAGGGGACTGATTTTTGGAAATTCTGCACAAACACAGAAGATATTGTTGCCATCAGATTTAGTGAACATTTAATTGTCTCTCAAAACCTTTTCCACTCACACAATTATCTGTAGATCGGCTTGGATTACATATATTGTAGCTAAGGATTCTGGGAATTATAGTCTCAATCAGTGGTGGGATTCAAATTTTTTTACTACCGGTTCTGTGGGCGTGGCTTGATGGGTGTGGCAGGGGACTATAAAATCTCCAATCAAAGGTGTATTTGTTGGTTCTCCAAACTACTCAAAATTTCCACTACCGGTTCTCCAGAACTGGTCAGAACCTGCTGAATACCATCTCTGGTCCCAATACTTCAGAAGACCTAGTGGCATTGATGAAGAGTGGGGTAGGACAGGAGGTGCAAAATCAGCAAGATGGTGACTGAAGTGTCTTGATGCAAGCCACACTCTTTTTGCACACACATCCAAGTCACACAGATGTTCCAAAGGAGGAGGACTTGTATTATGAAGCTCCATCATCTATCTTGCTAATTTCAGTCTTGGCCACTGTTGGTATTACCAACTAGGTTGAATAATACTGTGCTGATTTCTATCCTCACACTCAAGCTATGATTTTAACTTTTTAAAAAAGCATTTTCTGAAGTTGGGCAACATTTGGCATAACAATTCTTCAGTCAAAACTGCTGCAATCAAGCTTTTGCTTTTTACATTAATCAATAGCAAAATGCTTCTTTTTTTATTAATTTATAACATAAAATACCAAAAAAAAAAAAAAAACCCAAAAGAAAATATTAGGAAAAATAGGGGGAAGGGGAGAGTGTAAGAAGAAAAACGAAAAAAAGAAAGACAAGGCATTGGCTTTTGACTCCCTTTGGTGCAGTAGAATAAGATAATAATAGTATAGACTAGCCCCGTGATGGCAAAGTGGCACAGAGAGCCATTTCTGCCGACATGTGAGAGGTCGCCCAGAAGAGCCCTACTGCAAATGCGCCCATGCCTACCCGCCAGCCAGCTAATTGTTGGGTATGCATGCAGGGGGTTGCGTGTGCATGTGCAGGGGCGAGGGGGTCATGCATGCATTGCATAATGGGTGCAGGCATGCGAGCGAGCACATGTGCTCAGGCATTTTCTGCATGTGTCATGGAAAAGGTTAGCCATCACTGACTAGCCATTTCTATAACAACAAACCTTTCTAATCAGTAAAACTCAAACTCAAAGTTACATTTTTTTCCCATGTCAAGCACAAAGTCCAGAAGTGGTTTCTGTTATGTATATGTAAATAATGTAGTTGGGTTGACAATATATAAACTACAAATATATATGTTTGTAGCTTTAAGGAAAAATACTGTAATTGTATTATGCTGTGTTCTGGTTGGTTAATTATGCTACAAGTTGCCCTAAGAGGGAGCTATAGATCATGGTTTAACGCTCTTTCTCTTTTTTCACTGATGATCTCTCTTTATACTGATACTGACTGACTACGGACCAATACTGACTAACCCTGCTTATTTTGATAGGTAGAAATAAAAGTAGAAATAAAAGTTATTGTGTTTTATTTATTTTTTCTTTAATCAAATCAGTCAGTTTAGCCATTACTGCTAACTCCATCAACTTTTGCAGCCACTCGTCCATTGTGGGAATCAAAATGTCCTTCCATTTTTGGTGCATCAAATAATCTTGCTGCTGTTATATATAGCTCAAAGTTCCAAACTGTTTTCCAAGTCTTTTCAAGTTTTATCCAACTTCCTTGTCCACTGAATCATGCAGTGCTTTACATATTCATTTTCATAATTCAAATTCAATAACAATTTATAGACCTTAGCAGACCTTATAGATCTTATCACTATCACACAATAGTATTTACAATTCATTTTTTCAAAAAATCTAACCCATAACTCTTTTTGTCTGATTTAAATCTTTCTTTGAATTGTAAATATGTAAAGCAATGGCAGACATGCCCTTCTGATTCTAACTCCTCCTTAGACCTAAGGATAGTATCACCAAAATTAAAAAAATATTATTTGACCATAAAAAAACTTCCTGAGGAGGCACCCAAATTGGCATCTTCACAGAAACCTTGTTTTATATTTATTCCAAATTCTTAGGATGGCACGTCTAACAAAATGGATATTAAAATCAATATTTATCTTAACCTTGTCATACCATAGATAATAATGCCATCCAAATCTTAATTCATGACTCTCTAAATAAGTAGCATCTTATTTTGGTGGTTCACCTACTCTTTTAGCCAGACCAAACAGCAAACAGCAAAATACGATTTCAAGTTCAATAACCCCAAACCTCCTCTTTCCTTAGTATCTTGCAAAAGTTTATATCTAATTCTTGGGGGGGGGGGGCGGGGAGTTCCTCTTGCCATATAAACTTAGAAATATCCAGCAGCCATTGTTTAAATGGAGTATCACTTGCAAATATTTGTAATGCCTGAAACAAAAAAAGCATCTTTGGTAAAATATTCATTTTAATTATAGAAATTCTACCCAAAAATGATAAATACCTTTTATCTCATCTTAGTAAATCCTTTTTGATATCATTCTAAAGAGGCACATGGTTATTTTGAAACACTTTTGCATTTGTATTTGCCAATGATGAAATGCTCCTGTGTATTTACAACATTCAAACAAATTAATAGAATAGCTATTCAAGTTAGAACAACGGGTATAACTTCAGAAACAGTGACAAAACATTGATGTTATTTTCCAGCTGCTTATTAAGTAAAGCCATTATAATGCACTTGACAATTTGTATCCCAAAAATGCAGCCATCTATCATATTGTACATTACAACTTGCTTTGTGAGCTCTTTCTTCCAGGAGGTTTTATTAAAGATGATTACATCAAATTTTGTGCAATATACAAAAAAGTAACAGTGTAGATTTAATGTTTAAAAGCTTGTTTATTTCAAATTAAATTTCCTGAACAGAGGTAATGATTTTTTTGGCTTAGTAAGTTCCTAGTGTCTTAATAAACTTTATCATAATGAATACAAGATCTTAATCTGAATCTGAACTTTGGCTAATTTAATCAACATTTTAAAATGTTCATATGGCCCTGATCACCTCAGGCTACATTATTAACATGATACTCAGGGATTCACTTTGCACAGCTAGAATAAAAGGATGGAACAACACAAATCACATAAGTGTTGCCCTCCAGAACAAGAATAGAAAAACAACAGCTTACTTTTGCCTTTTTAAAGCTAATTATCTTTTCTTCTTGCAATTGATACCTGAAATAATTGAGTTCTATGCACTATTTATTTATTTAATCAACTACAGGCTGTCTCACTTGTAATTACAAATGTAGGATGTATCAGACAAGGACAATCTATGAATCTAGGTTCTCATGTTTAGATTACATATCTTGTAGATGATTCTGGGAATTATCTGCTCAATATTCCAGAAGGTCTGATTTGGTGTAGTGGTGGAGAGTGGGGTGGAACAGTAGGTTGTGCATGTGGAGATGACCTGATTGTGACATCTATCATCTCATTGATCATCACGTTTGATTGGGCTGATCTGGCTGAGAAGATGAGTATCTACTTTGTACCACTGCGGTATCTGCCATCCCGCATCTGATGGGTGGCTCATGAAAGGGAGCGAAGGGAAGAGAAACGACAGGAAGTGAAGTTTCCTCTTGATGAGCGCGCCCCGAATGTCTTGGCACACGCTCTTTTATTGTGCTTTTTTACAAGAAAATGATTTAATCAAAAAGCTCAAGTCAAACATGGTAATCTCATCAGGATGTGCATGTTTACAAAGCTGCATACCGGACAGATTATTTACAATGTGGATAAGCTTATTAACAACCGTCTATCTCCTTGTCCCTTGTACGTGCCTTGAAAAGGTCACTGAAGAGACAGAAGTTAATGATTACACGTGAATGATACAATGTTGCAAACACATGAATGATACATAGTTACAACATCTCCTCTGTTTTTATTATTTATGACGAGTCTTCTTCCTCGTCCGAGAAGACAGGAACCATTTTTCTGAAATGTTCGCCGTCCCCGTCATCTAGGCAAGAGTGCGACCTGTCAGCGTCAGGGTTGTCCAAGGAGCGGTAACTCAGCAATGACATTTTTTCATCCGGTGTTGAGGATATAACATGAGCTTGCAATAGCACATTAACATCAGCAATTATAGAGGATAATTAATTTTTTAAAAAATTGCAATATTCTATTAAAACAACAAGGTCTTATAATACATTTCAATATAGTGATTATTAATGATCCTGCCAATGCAGTTAAAAAGGTTGTAAACCATGGCGAAATAGAAAACAAGCCCCCCCCCCCGCTATCAGCATAAAGCTTCTTTAAGCATAGTACACAATCCCCCTTGTTTTAAAAAATAACAGATCTAAATCTTTACGATTTTGCAAAAGGGGGTATAAAATCATCAGAGTTATACACACAAGCCATACTTGAATGCAAAATGATTTGGATTTAACAATTTCATCCCCGTGGATACATGCCATGAAACCGGTGGAACAAGTCCAAACAAAATTATTGCCAGGGATAAAATACATTCCTTTCAGGCGTGATGTTAAAGTTCCTCCTGAAGTGGTGTAGATTGCAGGATATCCCCTGTTTGTGTGGGTGCGTCTGCCAAATCGAATTGAAGTGGTGGGTAGAAGTCTTTTATGCGAGAAAAATTGGTTGTAGAACTTAAACGAACACCTTGAAAGTCAGTAATAGTACAAGCAATATTATATCTTCTATGAGGCTTTTGCGGATCGTCATGGACAGTTCTTTTGAAGCGTCGTTTGTCGACAGGATCAGAGTTCAGGTATATAAAAACATCACAAGCAGGAGAGAGGCTTATGGACAAGTTAGTTGTAGAACATTTACGAGATGAGGAGGGAATGCAATTAGTAGAAAAAGGATAATAATTACAATAATGACAATAAAGATTAATTTGGTAATTCATCAAGGATGTTAGTTGGGGTGGGGAAACCCATAATACAATAGAAAGACATTTAGGTCCCCCTAAATTTTTAGATTGAATAAAGGAAAAGATTTTAAAGTTCCTTTCCATAGAAAGAGTAAAGAAGGAACAAAAGAGCGAGTGGTAGAGTGTTCTTTAAACAAAACAGAAGTGACAGAGTGAAAACTACGGGTAGCATTTTCATGACGTACCCACATGGAGCAAGTATAATAGCCTTCTGTTAATGAAATGGTTTTAACATGAATAGTCTTTTGACAGGAAGCATAGGTTTTGTTGAAATAAGGTAGAAATTGCAAAGAAGATATAGGTAAGAATATCAGGAAGAGTTTTAAGATTCAAATGTAGCAGAGGAATTCCCATGATAGGGTCTAACCGCCCTACCAGGGATCCAGCAAGTGGTTTTGTCTGGCAATAAGATCGCAGCGTAGCCTCATCCCCAAGTGAGAAGCTCAGCGGGACCCTGCCAGGCGGGATCTGGCAATCTGCGATAATATACCAGAGGTCTGTTAGGCGGGGCTGAGGGGGAGGAAAAATGACGCGAAGCAGCAGAAGTGGGAGGAATGCCAGTCAGATTAAGAAAGTTTAAAGTGTAAAGACAAATGTTAAGAGAATTTTGCAATGCTGGAAGGTTCGGGGTTTTTTCCCGCAACGAATATCGATCAAAAGCACATTTCAGAGATAAGTTCGCTCGTTCCACAATAGCCTGCCCCTGGCTGTTGTAGGGAATCCCAAACTTATGGGTTACATCCCATCTGTTACAGAAGTCCTGGAAAGCAGAACTTGTATAGGCAGGTCCATTGTCTGTTTTTATTTCTTTTGGACGTCCCAGCGAGGCAAAGGTACGAATTGAATGATTGATGACATGTTTTACAGTTTCTCCCCTTTGAGGAGTAGCCAGAATAAACCCTGAATATTTATCTATGGAAACGTGCAAATATTTCCAAGGGGCAAAAGGTGGATACTGAGTTACATCCATTTGCCAAATTTCACAAGCTTTTAATCCTGTAGGATTTACTCCTTTGGGAATGGAATGTCCTTGCTTACTACATGTGGGGCATTGTTGAATAATGGCAGCAGCTTCTGCCTGAGTTAGAGCAAATTGAAAAGTTATCATAACTTGGCGGGGGAGATTCAAACACACTCCCTGCTTCTATTTTATAATGGACTTTTAAAGCCTCCATAATTTTCCTCCAAGTGACCAAAATGCCAATAGGTGCACGAGGAGGACTATGGAGATGTTCACCAATTTTTTGCCAAGTGGAAATTTTTAAGGACCCTTCCTCTGAATAATTAGGACAATGTTGCCACACATAAGCCAATAATGTAGCAATAGGTTTCTTTTTTACAGGCGAGCCCTTTAAATTAGAAGAATATTTAGAAGAAGCGACTAACTCCCTCAATTCCTTCAGATGCTGCGTCTGTTGTTGAGAAAAGTTTCCACCCATACTTACGAAAGTCGAGACCGTGTTTCAGATCCGATGACGTGCAATTCACTTCAGGCCTGGCGATGCACAGCTCCCATCGAGCTGATAAGATATGGGCGTGTCGCTGCGTATCCCCCTTAAGGAATCACGTCGGGGTCACCAGAATGCGGTATCTGCCATCCCGCATCTGATGGGCGGCTCATGAAAGGGAGCGAAGGGAAGAGAAACGACAGGAAGCGAGGTTTCCTCTTGATGAGCGCGCCCCGAATGTCTTGGCACACGCTCTTTTATTGTGCTTTTTTACAAGAAAATGATTTAATCAAAAAGCTCAAGTCAAACATGGTAATCTCATCAGGATGTGCATGTTTACAAAGCTGCATACCGGACAGATTATTTACAATGTGGATAACAACCGTCTATCTCCTTGTCCCTTGTACGTGCCTTGCAAAGGTCACTGAAGAGACAGAAGTTAATGATTACACGTGAATGATACAATGTTGCAAATGCATGAATGATACATAGTTGCAATGATACATAGTTGCAAACACATGAATGATACATAGTTACAACATACCACTCCATGTATTTACCTCCTGACTCTGAATGCTTGGTGAAAGAGGGCAGCCATCCCAAATAGAAGTTTTCTATGAAGAGTATATGATAGCTGCACCTCCCTACAAAAATTCTCAAGTAAACAAGATCTCCAAGTAAACATGCTGGAGCCCTTTTGGTCATAACTGATAACAATGGTGGTTTGGCCTCTTTGCTCATTTGAGGTAACAAGCAGGAAAGCTATATTTTAAGGCCAAAAATAAGCTTAATATGTCTCAAACCCACAAGAAAACAAAAAACTCAAGCCTTGCCATTTGCATCTTAAGCCTTACAATGGGGCCCCTAAATACTTCTCAAATAATAAGAGGGCAGCTTCTAGTATTCAAAGGTTTGTGTCATGCCCCTGGTGGAGACTGACATTGAGGGAGAGGAGGAACAGCTGACAGGGAGTGGAAGCGTGGCTCCGGAAGTTGTGGAGGAGGCTGGAGAAGGGCAGAGGCCAGCTGAGCAGTCAGAGGAGGACCCAGGCTCATCCCCTATCCATCCTGGGGCAAGCAGGGAGGAGAGGATATGGGAGAGACGTGGTCTACTCAGGAGAAGAGGGCCTTGATCCTCTTCATGGGCTGCAGCTGTGACAACTGAATAAGAGTACGGTCCTGCGTATGGGTGAATGCTGGAAACAAAGTATAGGAATATTTTTAGTTGATGGTTCCTCTCTGAGTTTGGCGTCCTTCCCAGTGGTGTGTTATCTGTGGACGTCCTCCAGCCCTTATCTTGCCTGGTTTGTGTTGCTTTTTTCCTTCTTCTTGTAACTGTTTGTGTTTTTTTGTCTTCAGTCAAGGATATTTGGAGCTTGGAAGCAAAATGAAGGAATAAAAGGGCCTTCACCTGTTTTCTGTGACTATATTTGTTTTGTATCCCACCCTGGGTCATCACAGTTTTCCACTTCTGCAGACTTACATTCCTGGGACTTGTGTAAGTGCTGTTAGCATTAGTAAGGCAGTTCCTTATGTTTTTATAATTCTGATTAGTACCAGTATTTATTATGACATATATGCAAACTAATAATAATTCACATTACCTTACCATAGTTCTGTTTCCTTACCTTATAGTTCAATCATTTTGAAGGTTTATCTTAGACCATCCGCTGAGTTGAAGGCAGGTAAAGGTGAGATAAAAGCAGGAATTTCTAACATGGTTCAT
Source organism: Hydrophis major (assembly GCA_033807585.1). Classification (NCBI taxonomy): domain Eukaryota; kingdom Metazoa; phylum Chordata; class Lepidosauria; order Squamata; family Elapidae; genus Hydrophis; species Hydrophis major. The sequence continues at coordinate 37,574,477 of CM066330.1, read as the reverse complement.
TCCCTTACCTGCTACCTTGCTTTTAACAGTATATTTTAGCAACTATGACTATATCCCAGTGCTGCTCTAGTTAGGTAAAAGTAACCAAATGCAGATATGTTTATTTAAGTTAGGTGAGTTGCTAAGTAATAGACTAGAGTACAATGAGGAAAGCTGGAGAAACATTATGAGAAAAATCAGTTTATTTACACAAAGGACAGATCACTCAAACTAAGCTCCTCCATTCCTGCAATCCTTACAGGACCAAAAGAAACAAATGAATAAAAACCTTTCATCCCTTTATAGCCATTTAGCTTGTTGATATAAGCAAATTCCATTGTGACAAAAAAATTATTTTTAAAAGTAACCATTTGTCTTTTTTTTCTAGCAGTACTATTTGGAAAGGGAAGGGTCTCTCCCCTCCCAAATGTGTCACCTAGGATTGGACACTGTAATGGGTTGGATCATTTCTGGAATGACATAGATTAAGAACGGTTCATGATCCCAAACCAGACTAGTGTTCTTTTCATTCCTTTTGTCTGCATCTATCCTTTCAACCCTTTGTTAAATCCTCAGCTCTCTTAATTGGCTGCTGCTGAGCTACTGGAAATCTCTGCCATTTCTCTTTCTTCTTGCAGAAAGTAGTGTCATTTCTCCGCACCATTTTCCCCCAGGCTCTTGTCCTCCAGATGTGTTGGAACTACAACCCTCCAAATTCCTAGTCATTAGGGTCAACATGGAACAAAGGCAGCTGAATGATATAGCAAGGCTATTTACTTCTCAGAAATCCTTCGCATTAATGAAATCTAATTCTTTTATCAAAAGATGCTTGGAATATGGCACCTTTGGTATTCAAAACATACATTTACTACCAAGCTATGCCCCTTATATCTAACTGAAATGATCAAAAAGATGGATGCAGTCTCCTTTGTGCTTTTTTATTTTGTTTCACAATTTGCCATTGTGGGATGAGTCAGTTTCTTAAATGCACAATGAGTTACACAGTTTGTTAAGCTGAGATATGTGATGTAATCAAGAAAATGTGCCACCAGCACTTTTCAGACTGATATCCTAGGTGTCTACTTGGGGAGGAAGTTTCAGGATAAATACATACTCTGTAACTTTGAACTGAAACTAAGTAAGCTTTCCTATTTAACTAAGAATACTTAATTTTTTTTTACAAGAGATGACATAGGCATAACATCTTTATGAATCTTCCTTGTGTAGTTCATATAAACTACTCTGTAATAATAATAAGGAAAGAAAGAAGCTATATGTATTGGGGAGAAAACATTATTATTGGATTATTCATCTACAAATAAAAGGAGAAATATTTTTTTAAATAGTATGTCAACATGGAACATAAAACAAGTTCTAAAATGTTTCTCAGTTCTAGAAATATGTTTCCTTTTTTGAACAATGATTATTTAGCATTAAATACTGGAATGAGAATGTTTATTCTCAGTAGATGATTCACAGGGCAATAAAATTCTGTAATCATTTTAAGAACTACATTATCCTGAACTTATGGTTTTTTACATAATTCAGATTCTTTTCAGACACACATAGTTATGGTTGTACTCTAGATCAGGTGTGTCAAACTCACATAATCACGGCAGCATCACATGATGTATCAGGACTTTTTCCCCTTTGCTAAACTGGGCATGGGCGTGGCCAGCGTGTGATGCATCAGGCCCATGGGCCACAAGTTTGCTCCCCCCACTTTTGCTCTATCTATTGTCAACAAGGGCCTATACCAGGCCAACACATTCATTGAATTGGCTCTAAATTTATTAATTTTGTTTTCCAACTTGGCCCCAACTGCTCACCCCTACCAACTTGTTCAATATTGAATATATGTAGTGCAAATGTATTTAATTACAATCTGACATGTGTACTCTGGGAAACAAAAGGCTGCAAACCAAGGGTGGTGATTAACTGTACTATTAGATAATTGCTTAAACTATCACTTTTATTACTCTGCATTATTTCTTTTGAACCAAGTGTTATTGGACCTTTTGTCTAGTGATTATATAATGAAAGTGTAATCTTGGTTTAAATGTTAGAGTTTGTGTTTAATGTTTTCATATATTCAGCAAAGGTACAATTGTAGTATTTCTTTGAAGTCTTATTTGAGAAATAAAGTTAGGTATAATTTCTAAAGTCTGCTCTGGGATTGGAAGTGAAGAAGACCATTCATTTCATTCTTTCCCACATTTGATAAATATTGTAAATATTTTCTGTCTCTTCATACAGAAAAAAAGGCAAATTATTATTTTTTATCTATAGGCTGGTCAAATTCACTAAGTATTCATACTCAATCCATTTTAACTCCTAATCCTAGAGAAAATGAGCCAGTTGAAAATCTACAAATTGTTTTTAATTTAATTTTAATTTATATGTATAGCTCTCTATTTTAAACTGTGTTTTAATTGTAAGTTTCTGCCCACTTTTAACATTTAATTATTGAGAACTAATACTGTTAATTTTTAGAAGTAATCAGATAGATAGATAGATAGATAGATGATAGATAGATACGAAAGTAGCTGGCTTATCATTTGTTTTTTGTTTTTAATGAAACCACTACTATTATATAATCTTAATCAGATTCTGTACATGATATCCTAATAACCTTCAAATCTGCTGGGTTACAACTTGCATGATTTCTAGCCAGCCTGGCCAATGAACATAGAGAGATTAACTAAACTGTGGACACTAAGCTGTGAGCAGTTTGAAAGTAGCTGCTGAGTTCTGTATTTTCTATGTGCTGGAAAGTACAACTGATTTAGTCCTGATTCAGCTAAGATGTAGTTGAAAGTGTTTAAAGATAGGAGTTTTTTTGAAACACTATGGTTGTTTTCTCATTGGAAGAGTGTCTTCTTTCATCTTTCACCCCGAATCTTCAGCTTCAGGTGATCTAAGGGAAATGCTAGTTGGAGAGCTTTTTTATTTTATTCAGACAAAATGAGCAAGAGTGAAATTGACAAGCATTGATCAGTTCCTTCCTTCTCTTCAGTTCTGAATAGCAGGTACCCAGAATGCTAGGGGACTTTATATTGTTCAACTCTGCCTCCTCTGTTGCAATCGCATCAATTGTCCCATTATGGGCATATATTCATTGGTTGAATGTTTCCCATTAACAATTAATGTTCAAAACACCAAGGGAAACGTGCAGAATGGTTTTCTCTTGAAGACGTTTTGTCACCACCACACACAGGAACAATACAACAGAGGTTGTAGAACCAGCAAATGCAGTTCTTCCTACTTACTTAGACACAAAACATTGCCTAGGATAGAGTATGTATATGGGTAAAACTACTGATGGCTTCAGATTAAAATAATATAGCACTTTGCAAATTCTTACTTTTTTCCTCTACTTATATTTGGTTTCTCCTGTGAAATTTTTTAATGCAACATCAGCAGTGGTGGGTTTCCAATTTTTTTCCTATTGGTTCTGTCATGAGAGTGCACTTTGTGCATGCATGCAACACTAAAAAAAAAACATCCTCTGTGTCAGTACTGTTTTTTTGCTCAGCTGAAGTGTGGCAATCTGCTCTGCCATGCAAATCAGCTGAGCTAAAAAACAAGCGAATATAAGACAGGTGGGGAGAGGTGGGTGGGGTGAGCCAGAAGTGATATTTGCTGGTTCTCACAACTAGTCAAAATTTCCACTACGGGTATGTCAGAACCCATCCAAATTGAGTGAATAGCACCTCTAAACATCAGTAATAATACTGTGCATAGAATGATGCACCTACACCAAGCTGTTTCACAAAGAAATGTACTCTCCTCCATTTTAAAAGAGAAGCAAAGACATTGAATTTCTTCTCATATTTCACACATTATTCAGGCTTCTACAAATGCCAGTAAAACTATAGAGTTCAAGAGGTTCCCCCAAACCCCTTTTAGAGACAGTCATATGCCTTTTCACCTCAATGGCTTGAAGTGTGTCATCTTTGTTAAGCCTGGGTTCCCCAACCAGGTTTAAGGAGACAAGCTAAACAGAATGTGCAGCGTTAGTCAGATAGGCACACAGATAAATGAGTGAGATAAGTTTGTATGTTTGTTAACATACAGTAAAAATAACAGATACGCTTGTGCTATCAAAATATAGTTTATTCCATTTAGAGTTTTATAGCATAGTCAAAATAACAATCCATTAGTCATGTATCATTTTAGTCAGTCCATTCAAGGATATTCAATTAGCAAAGTTCGTGTAGAATATCCTATGTCAGTTCACTTACAAATCAGTCCTTTCTCTCTCGCGTTCCAGTAGGGGAAAAACACAGTCTTGAATCCATCCAGTAATTAGGGATCATAAAGCCAGAGAGAGCAAGCTGACGTTGTCTTGCTTCTTTTATGGTGCTATTACACCACTCCCTTAATTACATTCCTACAGTTAAAGTTGCAGACACTTTAACTAATAAACCATGATAACATATTTATTATTTTACCTAAACCAGTTAGGGTAAACAATGTTATCCCTAACAATCTTCAGGATGCCAAGTGCCTTGTTAAGTCTTATCGAAGCTATCTTTGTCAACCTTAATAAATAACTGCTATGATTTACTCCACAAATGATGCATAACTCTTTTTTGGGGGGGGAGGGGAGGGGAGGGGAGGAGAATGTGATTTAGAGAAACTCCTTCTAATAATGCTATTTTCAAAGGCAAGGGCTATTATCTTGTCATTAAGAACAAACATGTCTTCCTTGTGTCTGATGTTCATTTTGAGAATGTAGACTTCAGACAAACTTGCTAGTGAGTTCATAGGGATGTGCACTAATGGCTCAGACACTGGTATCATTTAATTTATATGAATCACATTATAGCAAGAGCCATTGATATATGGCTCCTCAAAAGCTATACAGATAAGATTTTTTTAAATGACAAATGCATATAAAAGAGGTGCTGGGATTTTGCCAACTGTCATTGCTGTGATCTTCATCTATATTCACTTAGTGAATGAGTTAACAACATGATTAAGAAATTTGAAAAGGAAGCAGTACCTATAAACCTACACATTTAAATTCCACATGTCTATTGTAGGCTTTTTTAAAAAAAAAAATCTACTATATAAATGGGCAGTGAACACAAGACAGAGATGCTTTGGACTAATGAAATATTTTAACATATAATTGACTGATGCAAGTTCAATGTGGGAAAATAATAATTTATTATTTGTTGTTTTAAAAGTTTGTGCCATCCTACTACTAAAGAAACATTGCTTTCAGGTTCATATTTTTCTTACTGCATAATGTGAAAGTACATTCTCTAAAATTTAAAATTAGGCACCATTAAAACTAAATTTTCCATATACAGTTTTCTCTATTTGCAGTAGAACACTCTGACAATAAAACATAATTTACAAGTATACTAGGATTTTGATGCTTTAGTCTCAGTTACAAAAAATATTTTTCAGTTAAGTGGATAATTCTTAATTTGACCTTTTGTAATACTCCTTAAAGAATTCAGTCGGAGTATTTTATGTTAATAGCACTTTCAGACTCTTGCTTAAATGTCAGAAAAGACTGGTCTTGATACAAATGAAAGTTACAGACAGGCAATAGGAATTTCAAGGATTGTAAGTCTAAATGCCACATCCTTATACCATGCAAAAAAAAAAATCTCCTGAAATATTCAGGAAGGTTTAAAAATCTGTTTTTGCATATAATTAATAATTATTTTTCTTACAATTATAAGGAGAATAATTAAAATAAAAACAAGCAAACAAAAACCAAATGCTTGAGTAAATTCATGGAACATTTGCTCATTTATGAAGAATGATGTACTGTACACATGCTTTTAAATGTTTCATAGTAGGAAGCCTTTCAACAGCAAAGATGTTTGAGACATCATGACAGTAAGGATATCTGAAAAGAGCCAGATTTAAATATTTAATTATTGTCTAAAAATTTCAGGTGACTGTAACTGTCAAACCCTGGCGGGGGTTTGCCATACCTGAGGGGAGAGGGATTGGGGAAAGGCAGCAATGGCAATGAGCAGCAGTGGCAAAATGGTGGCAGCAGTCCCGGCCACCTGGAACAGCTTCCTTGTCCCAGTTAACCAAGAATATCCACATTTTTTTTATGTCAATATAACTTTACAAAAATACACAAACAAAAACAGGTACATATTGTAGTAGCCTTTTTCTGTTTCAGGGTTCCAATGTGAATAGAGTAGAGTAGAGTAGAGCAGAGCAGAGTAGAATGGGGTATAATAGGAGCTAGAAGGGATCTTGGAGGTCTTCTAGTCCAGCCCCCTGCTCAAGCAGGAGAACCTATATCATTTCAGATAAGTGACTGTCCAGTCACTCCAGTAATGGAGCAGCTACATTTTCTGAAGCCAATATTATAGTCTTTCCTTATTGTATCTCGATTTCTGTCTCCTCTTCATAAAAGTGAGTCTAGATTATATGAGTATTGTTCACTGATGGACTCCTTGTAAAAAATTTCCTTACCTAGGCTTTTTATTTCCTGAATATATTTGCTACTGATGAAGACCTTGCTGTAGCCCCCTTTAGCTATATCTTTGAACCTTGCGAAAAAAGAGAGTGTGAACTGTATAGTACTAAAACTTTTGGTATTTATCTGTTTGAAATCTTCAATTGAATAAAACAGTGAATTATAGGGTTTTTGAATGAAGGAAAAGAACCTTTGAAGACATGCCAGGATGGAGAGCCAGGCTGCAGTTTTCCTCATAATCTATGGCTACCTTTATTTTTCCCCACACCCAGCAGAGTGGCAGGCAGTTCCAAGGGTCAGCCACAGAAAAGAAAGAACAATTTGTGACACTTCTGCTGTCTTCCTAGAAACATGTCAATGGGGAAACCAGCAGGAAGTCAGAAGACATTCCTGCTCCCACTGTTTTTTTGCCTATCATTCTGTTTCTCTGTTTAGACAATAAAATATCTCCTAAAGGATGACCTAAAGGTTGTCTAATAGATCAACTAAAGAGAGCAAGCACATTGCCAACTCAGCCCCCAAAGCAACATTGTCCATTTTCTCTGTAAAGTACATGAACATCTGGTTATTTTATTACATAAAAGGAGATAAAACAAAGATATAAAATTTTCTCTTATAATAATGTACAATCTGAAAATGCCCAAGTCTGTTACTACAATTTTATTTCATTTTTTAAAAAAACCCATAAGTTTTGTACCAAATAGCTGCACCATAATCTTCTGATATAACTGAATGATAATATATATGTGTACATGTGGCAAAAAGGTGCTAAATATTGAAATTACAGTTTTCACAGCTAAAACCTGAATGGGTAAGTATTTATTTGAAATGTAAATGAAGAATTGCCACCCAGGAATGTGTGTTGCAATTGACATTTGTCGCTAATCAGAAGTCCCTATGAATAATGTAGTTTGGTACCAATAGGCTCATTAAGAAACCTTCCCTTGTTATATTTCCTGATTGTAATTTTTTCATTATGCTTTCCTTTCCTATTTTTTATGGCCCTGCTAATCATTATCAATACAGCCAGATCCTCAATATTAATGTATATTTTATGTTACTCATTCTGTTTAAAATGGGAATTAATAGTACTGATATTCAGGTGAATTTAAACATGAGATTTCCCTATCTATTCTATATATATATTTAAAATTAAATTATTGTTAAAGCATTTGTTTTAGTGGCAGCTCTGATGGTTTAATTCTGCCTGTCTATTTCATAGGGAGAGAAAGGTTACCCAGCCATAGATGATTGGAAATGTGAGTTAAAAAGGCATGGCAGTAGTAACTAATATTTTTTTGGAAGATCACAATGAAAGGGTAGAAGCTACACAGAAAAGGCAACCATAATATCTTGAGTACCAAACATGATAAGTCAAGCATGCTTCCTTTGACTTTCATCAGGATGAAAAGATGGCACACTATTTTGAAAGAAAGCAGATGTGATCAAATGGGCCTTATTTGATCTTGATTAAATATAAATGGAAAGTTATCATTAATTTGAGGCTTCTTTGGGGGGATGATTGCACATTATGCTGGTAAGGATAATCATCTCCCTGTAATAATGAACACTAACAGGATTCATTTCACAGAATAACCCTTTTCTTTTTCTAGGACTTTTAACAATCCTTCAAGAGTAAAATATGAATCCAATATCTCTGAAAAGCAAGATTATATTTCATCTCATTTTCACCATAATTATCATTTTTGGAGTGATAACATAGTATCTCCTGCCCAAAATGTGCAATTGATGCAACTCATCTACTCCTCCATTTTGTAGTACTAAGAGAATATGGTACTTATATTCAGCGGTCATCCTGGAACAAAGTATTATTGATTAAAAATGCCTGGTAGTAAGTTCTGTTCTTCTTGCTAGCATTTCTATAAAATGATTGGGAAAGCTACATTTCTTGAATGCCTAACTGGATACGTCCATTTCAATCCAAGGTGGACTTGAAAGAACGAGTCAAATTTAGTTATATGAACCTTGGTTTACAAGTCCATGATACCACATAAGATTGAACAAAATCTTTATTGTATATTGCTAAGAAATATGAAAACTTGAAATTGATTTTCCAATCTCCTAAAGTGTAACTAGAACGTTCTTATTTTTCTTCCTTAAATTGACAGTTTTATTAAAATTGACTATTTTATAAAGTCAATATTTGATCAATACAGTGTGAATTAAGTTGTTATAAACAGCAAGGTGCTCTTTGATGAAAAAGTAGCTGCATTTGGGAAAGAAGTGTGGATTCTCTTTTGGCTTCTCATAAAACAGACAGATAAGATACTCTCTCTCTCTCAAGAGAATGGAACAGCAAGACACTATATTAAAACATTATCCTCCACTATATGAACTGGCCAAAAATTATTTCAGCTCTAAAATGTGCTCCCTTCATTTCCTGTCACTATTTTGCCCGAGTAAGAAGGTCAGCAAGTGGTGCTGTTTTTAAAGTTTTAATGCAGCTTAAGCAAAGTACCAGCCTCACCAGGCAGACCAACAGAAAACATTATGACTTAATTCTAATTCAGATGATTTAATTCTATTTTATTATAAAGCTAAATATCACAATTTTTAACTCTGATGGTACAAACCTCCCATTATTTCATTTACATTTTGAGAAACTAGGAGAGCTTCTTCTGAGCTTCTTGTTCTACCCACTATCTAGCTGTTGGCTATGCTGCCTCTTACCTGACTGATCCCTGGGTATTATATCTCTTCATCTCCCAAGGTCCTTCCCATATACCTTTATAGAAAGTAATGAAAGGCTTCATTTTTCTCACTGAAGATCACCTGGGAAAAACATGCACTACTCACTGTTCTTTATACTTTTCTTAACATGAAATGGAGAAAGCTTGTAGGGTTCTATATGGATGCTTATAATGTCTGGTTTAATATTTGCTGAGCTGAGTCCAATGCTAGTCCTGAATTCAAATCTAATATGAAGCCTGTACCAAAGACCATCCAACTCACAATTGATAGATTTAGAGAAGGAGCATAAGGTGAAGCAGGATAGATCATCCAATAGTAAGCTGCATTCTTGCCTACAGCTGGAGCTACAGTGATGGCAGTAAGTGCAGCTGCAGCTGACAATAGCCTTTGGAGTAGACAAAATGGCATATCTTATGTCAATGGCATGTCTTACAAAGAGTAAAAGCATGTTTTGTTTTAGACAGAATCATAGAAAAAATGGTAATGCTCTCATTGACGACCGAACCAGGAACAACCAACTGGCAGAATGTGGCTCTATTTTCTGCTTAAAATCAACTTTCTGTGCAGTAGAATGCTAGCCATCTCTGTGAAGAAAACACTAATCTGATTCTTAAAATATAGGTCTAGTATTCTTTGAAAGAAGTGCTGAAAGTATAGCTTAAATACAGCACCAGAGTTATTTTAACAGAGTGTTAAACCCATATGTATGCAATATATAAAGTCCACATAAAACTAGACAAATTCTAAAACACCAGTCAATGTATGTTCATGACATGATTAAAAAGAAAATGAAAAAGAGCTTAATGTGAGTAATGATGCTTTTCTCTGCTAACCTTCAATTTATCTGTCCTGATATATTTGATTGTTTATACCTGATATAAGCCAGGTATAAACAATCAAAAAATTGAAAAGGGTCAGTCAGAAATAATTTATTATATAGAATCCAGATATTTTGGACAACTTCTTTATTGGCTTTATTGATAAGCTGAGATTATCAGCTAAAATGTTTTAAAAGAATCCTGTATATTAGGATTTGGTTTACCATGCCCCATATAAAAATAAAGACTCTATGAGGATTGATTTTTTTTTTTGAGCTTTGATTTTATATAACAGCAGTATTAGAAGTTCTTGGATCTGTAGTCTGGATTTCCAGGAAAGAAAATGTGCATTTTAGAAGAATAAAAGAAAACAAAGTTTAGATAGTTTGATAGAGTCAGTCAGCTCCTCTCCAGAAATTCTCAGAGTATACTTTTTAATGAAATAAATAATTTGCTTTAGCATGGTAAGGTTCTATCTATAATAAAGGAGACTGCTTAGAAGTAATTCTGTGTGTTTTTGGAGCCTGATCCAAGATTGTACCAGCTAATTTCATGTAGTTCATGTAATTTCATCTGAATCAGCATCTGACTTGACTTTGGTTACAATTGTATTCTAAATATAATTCATGAGATCCATGTAAATAACATTCTTTTGCACATTCATGCAATCATGTGACTTAATTTTTTTATGTTACTCATTTTAACATCTACCAACCACCATGTATTTTTCCCTATTTTAATTATATAGAAGTTTATAAATGTTTAATAATTCTGGGAAAAATATTTATTGCATGATACCAGTTTGCTAATTTTGAACTTGGAATTTATGTTTGGCTCAATACAGACTGCCTTTTGTTTTTACACTAAATGTTCTTTCCTTGAATAGTTTTATTTATGGATGTATATTGTGTAAACCTCATCCTAATGTTTTTTTCAGAAGTGAGCAATGTTTTGAGTTCAAAGGTACTTATTTCCAATTTCCAAATTTTTCCAAAGTTCATATCACTGATTAATCAGATTATCAAATAAAGGATTAGGATCTGTTAATCTCCTTCCATATTATGAGGAAGGATGGCTGTTTCACTTTTGTTCTTTATTTAATTGAAAAATGCAATCTAGCAATTAAGAGACATTGGATGAGTGCCCTAAAATAGGTGTTTATCAGCACTTCTCTTTAAGAAGGATAGCTGCTTGGTAATCAGGTCACTTTCAAATATTCTAGCTGCCAAATTGGACAAACAGTCCTTCAAATTACCGCTATATGTAGCTCTATCTTTTTCTCTTCTTTTCCAATTCTTCTTTTTGAATTTCATAAATGAAATATGCTAGATTTGAAATATTGAAAAATGAATAGTTCAGAGGGGAAACTTTTGCATAAAGGACCCAGAGTTTTTTTGTTATAAGATTTTCAAACAAGATTTCCCAATAAAACAAGCTTTATTTTCCTTTCTTCATAGAATGATTTATAACTCAGCTCTAATATAACTCATTCTCTGTCCCCAACATCCACCTTCCTTTGCCCAGATTATTTTCCACAAATCTCCTTTCTATCTGTGTTATTCATAGCTTTCTGAAACAGCTCTAATCACTCTGAATGACCAAAAGTGCCAATTTCTTCTTCTGAGGGAGAAGGAAAAGGATGAACCATGCATTAACTGCAATTATTACAAGGGGAGAGCAAGAAAATGGGAAAGGCGAGTTTTGAGAAAGGTAGAGGCACGCAGGACAACAGAATTAGAACCACAGCTTTAGAGAGAAAGAAGAGGACGCAAGAAGGCTAGGATCAGGGCAGAAGACCAAAAAAAGGCACCCCAAAAGGAGGAGGGTGGGCAAATTGAGGTGACAATAGGAAAACAGGCTGCAATAGAAGCTTCTGCGAAGGAAAGCATTACTATCCAGAGGAGGATAATGGGAGGAAGAGAGATGCAGCTTCAAATGACCCAAGGAAGCTGCATCAATCCTCAAGGAAGCAGCAGCAGGAATAGCATGAGGAAAGAAACATTTTAAAAAGTTATTGAGAGGGAGATCAGTGTGGTGAGAAGAGTAATGGCCATGAGAATAAAGGAAGAAACTGCAGCATCAAAGAAAAAAAAAGATGCATTTGAATGTTAGATTCAACATAAGCCAAAGGGTTATAAATGGAAAGAAGGCAACAACTCATCTTAACCCAAATTTTGGTCTTATTCTTCTATTTTAAAATACACTTCCACAATCATAAACTGTGGGATATCATATATAATGATTGTGTGCAAGGGTCATTTCTCTACTATTCTGTTTTACATACCTCACATCCGGGGGTGGGATTCTACTGGTTCTGTCCACTTCTGTAGAACCGGTTGCTCTGAAAAGCAGCAAACAGAGAGCATGCATAGAATCAGTTCTATATCTGCTGCTGTTGTGGCTCACCTGCCCACCCGGGCTCTTACCTGACCTTTATTTCCTGTGTTTTCAACCGCAGCTGCTTTGTGTGACATAGCTGCGGTTGAAAAAGCTGCGCACCCGCGTGTAGCGCTGCTAGCTGTCCAGGCAGCTAGATGACGATGATATACGCACACACGCAGCATGTATACACACATGTGCAGCAAAATGTAAAATCACCGAACCGGTAGTTACACTGGTCAGATCCCACCTCTGCTCACATCAGTTAATGTCAGTTAACCACACCACATGCTGTATATTATTTTGCATACCTCACATCAGTTAAAACAGAAAGTTTTTGTTCGATTCATCACTATACTGTTACTTTTTTAAAAAAGATCTTACTATATAGGGAATGGCTACGAATAAACTTCAATTTGTACAATACTTTTAATTTAATAGGTGGGAAAACCCTGTAATCTCAGCATGGGGCTTTTCCTCATATATAAAAGTATCATTACCATATGATGTAACTGAATTACCTCGCCAAAAGTTTAAGCATAACATTTTAAGCAATCTGTGCATAATTTGATACATGTAGTGGTTATCCCTACTTCAAGTGTAGCAAATGTAATGAATTTGAAACACAAAATTTTAATGTCATGACTAATAGAAATAAATAGATGTGTGTCTCATTGGGTGTAAAGAGGAGGAGCAGCAGTAGCAGCAGGAGGAGGAAGAAAAGGAGAAGGAGCAGGACAAAGAGGAAAAAGTTAGAGGAGGAAAAGAGGAAGAAAATGAGGAGGAAGAAATGGAAGAGGAAGAAGAAGAAGAGAAGAAGGAAAGGAGGTAGAGGAAAAAAGAGGAAGTAGAAGGAGGCAGCATTCCAAAAATAGTGAACATTTCGAACGCTTACATTTACAGAATGCTTTAGGATACTTGGTACAATATTTATATTGTTTTCTCAGGGGAAAAATGGTTACTAAAATCCAGACATTCTGAGTTCGAGAAAGAAAAAAACCCTGATATTATGACAGTTCTGAAATGGGACTGGTCTTGCCAGCTTATTATGTGCTTTAACAGACAGAGTCTTATTTGTGCAATGTTTGTCCTAATGCTGCTGTATTGTATTACTTCAATACTTGGGTCCTCAACATTTAAAGTAGTTTTGATCTTACATCAATAGTCCTCCAAAAATATTAAAATGAAACAGCCTTTTCTCTCTCTCTCTCAAACAACCTGTGCAAAACAAACTCTATGTTCGTGTAAGGTCCTCAGGGTTTAGCTGAAAAACTGAGCCAGTTCTTAGCAAAAAAAAAAAGGAGTGGGGGCACAGTTTTCAGGGCTGCTGAAAGCTCCAAGAGATTTGAAAATGAAGGTGAACTGTTTTAAAAGCACAGTAGACATCTTTGTCCTCTCAGCACAAAATATTTTCCAGTATTAGATGAAAGTAGAAATTAGAATTAATCAACTCTAAACACATTTTTCTCATTTTGTTAAAAAAAAAAAACAAAATAAAAAAAACAAGACCCCGTCCACCCATCCCAATATCAATATTAAATGAAAATCAGTGAAATAATTTCAAAGCATCCCTGAACAGTGCAATTTAAATATTCTAATTTGCACAGTTTTGTGTGTTACAGCTTTTTTCCCTTCTCTCACTCTTTTAGCAGTATGTTAAAGACCACTTTAAATTCAATGTAACTTGATACACAATATCAATATTTTTCAATCTCATCAACAGTGGTAGAGGGAAGCCAGTTCAGCATATTTGTTGATTGCTTGGTATGTCTAATCTGTTTTGAGCCAAATTTGGGGTTGGATGGGGTTAGAATTAGATTAAAAACAAAGAAATGCTCATTTACATTTTAAATTAATTATGTAGAGATTTGTGTCCAGCTTTGTCATCTGGGAAACATAATGCAATCCTTGTGCATACATCTTTGGAAAGGTAGGATTTTCAGAGCATTTTCTCCAGTCTATGTACAGTTCCTTGAAGAGTGGGATCTAGTCAAACCCCACATATTTACCACTAGATTTCCATAAAGCTATGTCAATAGTATTGGGAATCCTGTTTTTATAAACTGCCAATCATCTCTGTAGTTTATGTTAGATGGAGACCAAAACTTTCTGGCCTTGTTTCTGAGTGATATACTTGTACATCTTTTTCTCCATTTTGTATATGTGTTAAGTGGGAGAAAGGAAGTGAATATATTGAAGCCAGCAATGTGAGGCAATATATTTTGCAGTCACTGTGACAATAGTGATAATGGGAACATTACAACATAGCTATATTAAAAAAATGCCCAGACATAAATCAGAATACAGTACTTTGTATTCAAAGATCATTTAAAAAATCAAAATCATAACTGTACTCTAGAAGGGAATATGCATCGCAACTGGATTCTCTTCTAAAATCTATCATCCTGAAATTCATAAATAATGACCATATTTATATGAGCTCTCATTGTGTGAATCCTGTTAGCTTCCAACAAAACAAGTCAATTTTATAAGCAATGTTAATACTCATTTTTCTCTATACTAACATTGCATTTCATTTATTGCTGCTGGGCAATTTTTGTTCCTTTTCCTGAATTATATTACTTTCGGCTACTTTGATTTTTAAAAACAGAGTATCTGCTGAGAACGGAGTTGGATCATCAGCAATGCTGATGTTACAAATCAACCCCCTAACTAAAGATAATCTGGCAAACAGCGAAGCTTAATGCATGTCCTTCAAAAAGACCACTTGCCTCTCCCAAACAGGAATCTTTCCTCGACACAGATATATAGACCTAGGAATTGTTCAGTTTCCTAGTCTGAATGTACTCTGTCCAAATTCCATTAAAATTTATAATCTATACTTTTTTAGTTTTAATAAGTTATCAGGCACACATACATAATATTGATGCTGATAAACCGTGTTCTCCAATTCTATTGTTATGTTGTATATACAAGGTGTACCAGTTGTGGTCTTTCTTGGTTCAGGACTCCATGTGCTCAGTTGTTCAGTCCCTAGTCATCTCATGATTGGACTACTGTAATGCACTCTACATGGGGCTACTCTTGAAGAACATTCAGAAGCAACATCTAGTGAAGTGTCCAGCAGCATGGGCAATTTTGGGAGCCCCAAGAATGGCTCCTTTAATACCATTGATCAGTGAACTGCATTGGTTACCAGTCTGTTTCCAGGTGCAATTCAAGGTGTTGGTGATCACCTTTAAAGCCCTTAATGGCATAGGTCCAGGTTACTTGAGGGACTGTCTCACCCCACTGTAATAACAGAGTAATTTAAGCATAATGTTACACACTGTTCTACCACAGTTGCAAAAGCATACACAGATGAGGAGAACATTCAAGCATTCATGAATGTCCCAAAGGTTAAGATGGGTAAAATTTACAATCCTTTGTGGAATCCATTAATTATGATAACAAATTTTTGACAAATGTAGTTAATATGTTCTTCCTCTTGACCAATCCATCACAAGTTGAGATGGTATGTAAATAAAACAGTATAAATAAGATTTCATAGAAACACAGAAATATTAATATTGGACACAGTGCTCACAGCGTTAACCCATGTTTCTTAGTAAAATTGGCCTATGACACTTCACAATAAGAAATTGGCATGATTAATTTCATAGGTAATGAAAGATGGGAGAAAATGCTAAAGAGCTTTTGTCTTATGCTTATTTATAGCATGGGGAGAGAGAAAAGCATAAACCGGGAAGTACTGAATTTTAGTGTTAAGTGCTTCAAACATTACCTGCACAGGAGGGAATTTATTCTCATCATTGATCATCAAACACTACTGTCTATTTTCAATCCACAAAAGAGATTTTGGTTACAGTAGCTACTCAATAAACTGATGGGAACAGATACAAAATAGAATTCAATAGGAGACACAATCATGCAAATAGTCTTATTTATATCTGAAGATTAAAAAAAAATACACGAGAAATGCAAGGTGAGTTTGAAAATAACAGTTCAGAACAAACAGTGGCAGAAGTTGAAGAATTTTCTCTGGCTGTAACATGAAATTTACCCATTGGACAAACAGTTATAAGCAAGAATCTACAGAGGGCAATCAAAGTGGAAAACTACTTATAATAAAGATTGCATACAACCACATATGAAGGTGGAGTGTTGACTAGATGAGGAGAAAAGAGGTACAGTTTAGCAGCTGCAAACAGCAGCTAACATGAGTAAAGTCACAACTGTAAATCTCAGATTACCATCTGGTAGAGGAGATATTTTGATTATTATTTACTACCAAAAGCACCCGTCTCTGAAGCAGATAGACCAACATGGTTACACCATAGTCACCAATAGCAGTAGACACTCCAAATAATCTTGTCTGCAGTGACAAATACTATCTCAGTCAGATAAAAATAGTGCCTAGAGTAGCAAAAGTAATGTAGGCTTTGTGTGGTATCTTAACAGGCAGGATATGATGTATTGGGTTATCATTGTTGGTTAGTTAAGCCTTGTTCTTATTCTTCTAAACATTCCAGTAAACCAACAACAACAAATCTTCCTTCAATGTCTTTTGTATGATCACTAGAAAAGACACAACATATTTAATCCAGCTGGATGTTCCTGCCATGCTTAGTAAGCCTAGACAACATCATTGGTGGTTTATTTATGATGTTGTATGAACCAAGATCAAACCAAAAACTGAAATTGAGAACAGCTGGAATCAAATAGTAGTAATCGGTGAAAAACAAGCCAAGGTCTTGGTTTCTGCATCACAGTGTAAACCACAAGTGAAATCTTTGGATATGAGTGTGTGCTCACCAGTTGGTAGATCCAGCAGTAACAGAATAATGCACACTGATGATTGCTCTTGCACAACACAAGCACACTTGCCCAGGATAAGGTGGTTCCTTGTACTGAAATAGTTGGAAAGGACAAAATTATTGACTGCCTTGTCTGTTCACTGCACTGTGTAGTAAATCAGAAGGTCTGGATTAAGCTGTCTATTTCCTCTTCTGTGTATTTATTTCTTTATTATTTACTGTATTTACTTGGTAAAAAACTACTTTCTCCCCACTTGTTCTCTTACTAACTTTGCTGTATATTGTAAGCAGAATATTTGATTTTCAGTAAGAATACTTACAAAAGAAATACAGTGAAGCCTCACTACAAATATTCACTACATTCTTTAAAGAGAGTCTCAGAGCTCTTGAACAAAATATAGGAGCAGTACAGTATCATGCTTGATAAGCTTTGAGCTGGTAGGCTTTTATTCTACGGAGAAAATACATATTGAAAGGTTAGGCTTACCCACAAAATCTCTCTATCTTGGGATTTGACTATTTGTTCACTACTCAAAGCATTTTGATACATGTCAATAAATTGTACCTGTATGAGAATGCAAGAATTAAAAATGAACTGCCACTAAAAAAATAATGCAGAAGGATAAAATATTTATGAAATTATGTAAATATCCTGGAAAATGTCTTCCAGCTAACTTGTCTATCCGTTTCTGAAGGCATGCCAAACTCAAAATAAAAGCCACATTGAAACGAATGTTTAGACATCTGGATACCTTTCCTTTAAGTTCCAGGAAAATATTCTGTATCTAGTTTGAACTGTAGCTACCTAAGTTGCTATTTCCACTACAGTCAAAATAGTTATTTTTTGCAATTTCCTGTTTGTCATATTACTTCTGTTCAGTGAATTGATCAAAGAAACTCTTTATATTTTTTATAACTGTTTTTCCTACTTGTTAGCATTTTAACAGTGTCAGCATTGCAGGGCAAGTGATCCCCTTCTTTTCATTTGACCTCTTCTGGCTTTCAATCTTCAGACTTTTTGGACTTCATTCTGCTGCCATTGCTGCACAATTTATTGGAAATGAATTGGACCCTGCAAAAAATATTAACAAAGTTCAGTGGTTCACTAAAATTAATGGTGAAAATGGTTTCTCCAGTCATGTTTGTCTTACTGAAAATTCCTTGAATAATGAATATATCTCCAGGAATTTCAAGCAACATGAAAAGTCTTACCTGACTCTGTGGCAATGTTGCCATAGACAACTGTTCCTGCTCTGCAAAATGGTTTGTCTACTATAATGGTTGTATGAATCCTTTTCATTCCATTGGAAACATTTTGATTTGACTTTAGACCTAATAAACATTTACATAATTATACCTTGGAACCAAATTAAATTAAGAATACAAAGTGTACAGTAAAACATACACATTGCAAAAAGAAAAGCTTCACCCATCAAGTTAGTTCAGGTAATAATAACCTTGTTTGTATTCCAATTTTCTTTATTTTATTGTTCAAGCTATTATTTGCATTATGGAAAGCCCGAGCTTTTTAAGCCTGACGTTCAAAAAGATATTCATCAAACACCACCAATTTTTGTTCTAATACTGGTTTTATTTTTTTAAAAAAAAATACTTTAAGTTTTGCTGTAAGTTTCAGCAATAGCTGAAGGGTTTTTGTCACTTTGTATAGTTTTCTGTCTAAATCTAAGCCAAACTTTGGAAATGAAATGCTTCCCATGCCTGATGAATTCCTGCAAGAACTAGACAAAGTATCTTCATTCTTCTGTATTCTGCTGAATCTCACAGTGATTTTTTGATAGCATCTTCTCGGGGTGTGTATCGAGTATGAGGTAGATTATATGTTGTATCTCTCTCTATATGTCTGTATCTCTTCAATATAGAATAGAATAGAATGGAATTCTTTAACGGCCAAGTTGGATTGGACACACAAGGAATTTGTCTTGGTGCAAATGAACTCAGTGCACATAAAAGAAAAGATACATTCATCAAGAGTCAGGAATCATCAGGTACCACACTTAATAATACTCATAGGGTACAATAAGCAATCAAATCATACTGGAAACAGTCAATATAAATCATAAAGATACAAGTGACAAAGTTACAGTCATACGTTCACAAGTGGAAGGGGACGGATGATAAGGAGTGATGGGAAGATTAATAGTAATAGTAGTGCAGACTTTGTAAATAGTTGGACAGTGTTAAGGGAAATATTTGTTTAGCAGAGTGATGGCGTTCAAGAATAATCTATCCTTGTGTCTAGTTGTTCTAGTGTGCAGTGCTCTATAGCGTCGTTTTGAGGATAGTTCATGTCCAGGATGTGAGAGGTCTGTAAATATTTTCACAGCCCTCTTTTTGACTCGTGCAGTGTACAGATCCTCAAAAGTTGGTAGCAATTGTTTTTTCTGCAGTCATAATTATCTTCTGAAGTCTGTGTCTCTCTTGTTGGATTGCAAAATCAAACTAGACAGTTATAGAGGTGCAGATGACAGACTCAATAATTCCTCCGTAGAACTGTATCAGCAGCTCCTTGGGAAGTTTTTTTGAGTTGGTGCAGAAAGAACATTCTTTGTTGTGCTTTTTTGATGACGTTTTTGATGTTAGCTGTTTTAGGTTTTGTGATATGATAGAACCTAGAAATGTGAAGGTTTCTACTGTTGATACTGCATTGTCTAGCATTGTAAGAAGTGGTAGTATGGGAGGGTTTCTCCTAAAGTCTACCACCATCTCTATGGTTTTGAGTGTTTATTTATTTTATTTGTTTGATTTGTCAATCACTGACAAGATAATAGGTATAAGTATAAACATAAGTAAGAATACAGGAAATAGGTACAAATAAATGGGGACAACAGGGCAGGGATGGTAGGCACAATTGTGCACTTATGCACGCCTCTTACTGACCACTTAAGAATGAGGTGAGGTCAATAGTGGATAGTTTGAGGTTAAAGGAGTGGGGTTAGAGGATGTTACAATAGAGTCAGGTAGTGGGTTTCAAGCATTAACCACTCTGTTGTTGAAGTTGTACTTTCTGCAATTAAGTTTGAAGCGGTTTACACTGAGTTTATATCTGTTTGTGTGCTCTTGTATTGTTGTAGTTGAAGCTGAAGTCATCACTGACTGGTAGGATATTGTAGCAGATAATTTTGTGTAACTAACTTAAGTCCAACCATAGGCAGTGTAGTTCAAGTTTGTCCAAGTCCAAAATTTCAAGGGTATTCTGTTGCAAGTAGAGGAGTGTAGTACTCTTTTCAAACAGATTCAAACATTCAAACAGATAATCAGAGTTGGGACTTTGTAGGTCATCTAGTCAATCGCCCACCCAAGAGGGAAACCCTACACCATTTCTGACAAATGGCAGTCCAATCTCTTCTTGAAAGTCTCAAGTGATGATGCTTCCACAACTTCCAAGGGCAAGCTGTTCCATTGGTTGATTGTTCTCACTGTCAGAAAGTTTCTCCTTATTTCCAGGTTAAATTTCTCCTTGTTCAATTTCCATCCATTATTTCTTGTCTGGCCTACAGGTGCTTTAGAAATAGCTTGACCCCTTCTTCTCTGTATAATGGAAGACCTCTATCATGTTTCCCTGGTCCTTCTCTTTACTAGACTAGCCAAGCCCAGTTCCTGCAAACGTTCGTTGTATGTTTTAGCCTCCAGTCCCCTAATCATCCTGGTTGCTCTTCTCTGTACTCTTTCTAGAGTCTCAACATCTTTTTTATAATGTGGTGACCAAAACTGGATAGGTGTGGTCTTACTAAGGCTTTATAGAGTGGTATTAGTACCTCCATTGATCTTGATTGTATCCCTCTGTTAATACAGTTTAGGATTGCATTAGCTTTGTAGGCTGCTGCTGTACACTGCTGGCTCATATTTAGCTGGTTGTCCACTAAGACTCCAACATCCCTCTCACAGTTACTGTTATTGAGCCTGGTTTCACCCAGTCCATATGTGTACTTATGGTTTTTCTTGTCTAAGTGTAGGACTTTACTTTTCTCTATATTGAGTTTCATTTTGTTAGAAATTGCCCAGTGTTCTAGTCTGTCAAGATCCATCTTCTTGGGTGTTAGCTATTCCTGCCAGCTTAGTATCATCTGCAAATTTGATAAATTCCCCTTCTATTCCCTCATCTAAGTCATTAATTAAGATATTGAAGAATAATGGGCCTAAGACAGAACCTTGTGGCACCCCACTGCTTACTTCCCTCCATGTAGATTTAGACCCATTAAGGACTTCTCGTGGAGTACGGTTTGCCAGCCAGTTGCGAGTCCATCTAACTTACTAAGAAGTAGGTTGTGGTCTACTTTGTTGAATGCCTTGCTGAAATATAAATATATTATGTCCACAGTATTTTGCTGGTCTACTAATTTAGTCACTGTGTTGAAGAATGAAATGAGATTGGTTTGGCATGATCTGTTTTTAACAAACCATGCTGACTGCTAGTTATTACTTTACTTGTTTCTAGATGTTGGCAGATCTGTTTTTTATTATCTTTTCCAGTATCTTCCTGATTATTGATGTTAGGCTGATTGGACTAGGTCTGGTTTTTTTCCTTTTTTGAAGATGGGAACCACATCAGCTCTTTTCCAGTCCTCTGGTAGTGCCCCAGTGCTCCAGAATTTTTGAAAGATATGGTGCAGTGGTTCTGAGATGACCTCTGCCAGCTCCTTTAAAACTCCATCAGGTGATTTGTTTTCATCAAGATCAGACAGGTGTTCTCTTACTAATTTTTTGCTTATTTTAACTTTTATTTCTGGTCTGTCTTTTACAGTTATGTTTTTGGTGGGTTGAGCTATAGTTTCTTTTTGCATGAAGATGGATGCAAAAAATGAGTTAAGCAGTTCTGCTTTCTCTCTGTTGCTGTGAAATACTTCTGGACTCACTCAATTGTATTAATGCCCTATATGTGGATTCCAGACTGATGAGCTGTATTCGAGTATTGTCTAGCAAAAGTTTTGTATGCTCTAGTTAGCAATTCAATATTTATGGAGAAAAGCTTCATAAGATTAGATTTACAACTCTTAATGCCTTTTTGGCAATGCAGTTGCAGTGAGCTCTGGTGCTTAGGTCATTTGATATGAGTATTCCAAGATCCTTGACAGAGTGATGATCGTTGACGAGGTCATATCCACCTAGCTTGTATTTGATGTACTGATTTTTTTTTACCAAGGTGTAGGACAGAGCATTTGTTGGTCGAGATTTGGAGTTGCCAATTGTTTGACCATTCAAACACAGAATCAATGTGTGTTCAGTTCCAGATTGTTCCTGTTACACCATGAGGCAACTTGTATAACTTCCTGTCTGTATGCAGATTCGTCATTGTCTTGAATGAGACCAAATGGTGTTGTATCATCTGCAAACTTCAGTATTTTAACAGATGGATCATTTGGGATGCAGTCACTGGTATATAGGGAGAAGAGAAGTGGAGAAAGCACACAGTCTGGGGGGGTGCTTGTGATAATTTTACAGGTATCAGATGCGATTCTGCTTAGCACCTGTAGGAAGCTTATGATCCATTTGCAAGTGTGTTCAGGTACAATTAGGTGGTTTAGTTTATATCTGGAATGATGGTATTGAATGCTGAACTGAAGTCTACAAAGAGGACCCTTGCATAGGTATTTGGAGATTCAAGGTGTTGTAGGATGTAGTGCAGAACCATATTAACAGTGTCATATTTGCTTGCTATGCAAACTGCATGGGATCTAACAGCAGATCCATGATGGTTTTAGGTGGGATAGTACTAACCTTTCAAAAGGTCTTCATAACTACAGATGTTAGAACAACTGGTCTGTAGCCATTCAGTTCCCTGATGGAGGGCTTCTTTGGTACTGGGATGATAGTAGAGTGTTTGAAGCAAGAAGGAACATAGAACATCTCTAGTGATTTATTGAAGATTTGGGTGAAGATAGGGGCCAATTGGTCAATATAGACCAGGGGTCTCCAACCTTGGCTCCTGGAAGCCTGGCGGACTTCAACTCCCAGAGTTCCACAGCCAGCAAAGCTGGCTGTGGAATTCTGGGAGTTGAAGTCCGCCAGGCTTCCAGGAGCCAAGGTTGGAGACCCCTGATATAGACTTTTAAGCAAGAAGGAATATGTGCCGTAACAGATTATTGGCTTGATGGGATTATACTATGTTCCACAGAATAAGTAGATTCAGGTTGGACTGAAATCGCAGACATCACCTGAATCTGAAACTGAATGGCCAAATTTTCTGACAGTACTAAATTCTGTATAGAAATCAAAAGTGTATCAATATGAAAAGAATCTTGAATCTGGAGGAATGTTTTCTGTAAGAAATTATCAAATAACATACACTTGGTCATAAATGTTAGGATTAAGGGAATATTTAATTTGAAGATTCAAATGGAAGGCACTTTTCTCCAATCTCTCCTTTGAATTGAATTGTTGAATTTATTGATCAGGTCACATATTTTAAAAAAGAACTGTCAATTAAATGGTCTTTTGCATTTACACACATTGTTTTTTTATCACAAACTAATCTACTTAAATCAATTAGAAATTTCATTTGATCATTGAAATCATATAAGTGATTCAAATCACATTAACTCCTTGAATGAACTTATCAAAACAATTTGACATGACTCATAGATGTAATGAATATTGCCAATAAAAAAATCATACAGATATATTATATACTAGAATACAATGGGCTTTGAGCTGATGGAATTAACCAGGAAAAGGAGCATGGTTTGTGAAAAACTCAGTAAAAATGTTCAGTTTGTTACTGACATGAAAAAACAACAACCTACCAGCAATATTGTCAGTATCATAACATTGCATAAAAAATGTATAGCATGACCTCAGTTGAAATACCATATAGAATTCTAACAACTAAACCTCAAAACAGGATATTGTAGAACTGGAAAATGTGCAGTAAATTCAAATGATCAGAGTATAGGAATGATAGTAGGATTGCGATGAGCTGGGCTAGGCTGAAGGACTCTCTTTGCTACTCCAGAGATGGGCAGATTTTTTTTGTTCACCTATTGCAACTCTATTTAAAAAGGAATGGCTACAGTATTTGGAGCTACCTCAAAGCCTGGCTATTCCTATATGATTTAATTCTGCCGAGGTTCTTATACATTGTGATTAGTTCATTGCTGTTTAGCTTTTTTTTAAAAAGAGCATTCTAAATATTGTCAATTTCTCAGGCTTTGCTTTATCAGCATGCTGATTGTATACAAATAATCCTCTACTTACAACTGGTTGCTTACTGACCATTTAAAGTTATGGCATGCTCCCCCAAAAGTACTTATGACCTCATTCCTAATTTTTGAGGGCCATTTCCCTAGCAATCATGTGTCCACATTTTGTGTGCTCAGTAATCAGCCTGTATTTATGGCTATTTGCCGCATCCCATGATCCCATGACCACGATTTATGTTTTGGTATCAAAATGTGTTTACTTCTGTGTTTAACAAAAACATACCATAACAAACAATGGATTCATTTAATGACCATTGCATTCACTTAACAAACAGATTAACATTACAAACATTAATCATAAAATTGGGCCAATTACATGGATGATCCATTTTTCAACCATCACAAGTTATTGTAGTAATGGGTAGGCTCCATTACAATTGTAAGTCAAGGACTACCCATATTGTCTACCAGTGGTGGGATTCCAATTTTTTTACTACCGGTTCTGTGGGTGTGGCTTGGTGGACATGGCAGGGGAAGGATGCTGTAAAATCTCCAGTCAGGAGTGGTATTGCCGGTTCTCTGAACTATTCAAAATTTCTGCTACCGATTTTCCAGAACTGGTCAGAACTTGCTTAATACCACCTCAGCTGTCTGCAAAGCTTACCTGGGAGACAAAGAATATGTAAAACCTTACTAAGAGTTGCGTCTACTTATTCTTCCACCACTTCACTGTCACTGAGTGGACCATTTTCATCCCTAGAATTCTGGTTTGCTAATATTTTTATTACCCATATTCAATGAATGAATCTTTTAAATTAAACACACACAGAGAGAGAGAGAGACACAGACATGAAATGTAATGGAATGTAGAGTACCAGTTTGGTGTAGTGGTTAAGGCATCAGTCTAGAAACGGCAAAACTGTAGTTTGAATCCCAAAGATTCATCCAGTCACATTTGTCTTAGCCTTAAACATTTCAGGCTCCAAGAACCAGGCATGATGGAACAGAAGAAAAAACAAAAATGGAAAATACTTGGTTTGCTACAAACTAGAAGTCTCTGAATTCTAGTCTTCCCTTAGACCTGAAAACCAGCTGGGTGTCTTTGGCTACTCATGCTGTTTTAACTAAGTTATTATAGGAAAATAGGTGTCTATGATGCTTCCAGATGATGACAAATAAAGGAAGGATATTTTTTTTAAAAAAGAATCCTTAATAATAATCCTCTATTGAGAAACTATTGCTAGGTCAGAGATAATCTTTGAAAATAACCCAAAGCTAAGCTCTTGTATACCATACATATATAAATAAGAGAGAGCCAAGTGCACTGTTAATTACAATGTTTAAGTCAGTGGGATGTAGCAATATTGAGTTGGGCTTAAATCATGTTGCTTCCTTGTACCAAAAATTGAGGCTCTCCATTAATGAAAAAGACTATAAAGGAAATAAACAGTATCTGTAATGTAATTTTCCTACTTCTGCATTTGTAGATGTTGCAACATATTTCTCCTGCTTTTTGTTGATTTATGATTTCTTGCTCATTGCCCAAAGAATTTAACCGGGGTGCACAGATAGTAATAGCAGGATAAGTGACTGGGGACAAAGTGACTGGACAAAGTAATACAGTAATTCTAATCACAGATTTTGGCCTTAAAAGCCACTGGCAATCCCTCTGCATCATTTCCCCGATACAAATTGCACACCCCTAAGCTATCTACAACTACAAAGAGAAAGAGATACATAAAGGGTATCACATTTTCCCCCCACCGGGAAAACAGCACTGTAATTTGGGTTGCTTTAAACAGGTGGAATCAGCTTTCGGTATTTCTAGATGAGTTGGATTATCTAGGTCCATTTCAATATGGCTTCAGGCAAAATCAAACCACAGAAGCTTTAAACAATATTGCTGTTGGTTTTACTTGATATTTCATTTCTTCTAGTCAGGTATCTCAGTGCTGCCTTCCTCTGAACTGAATGGGATGAAATGTGATTTGAAGATACACTTTTGATTAAGGTTCTAAAATGTAAATGAAAGACTGAAAAGTAAGGATATCACTGTGTTTAAACAAAGTCCATTTGAATGTGTTCTTTGTACATTGTACTATAAGTATTCTATTGTAAATTTGTCCATTTAAGTTCTAGTTCATCCTGAAATATAAACACATATTAAAGTTGCATTTTACTACTTTCTGTATTATACAATGATAATGTGTTTTACTGATTTATTGAATTTTTAAAATGTACATGCCATCCTAAGCCTAGACTTTGTTCAGCTTTCAGACATGAAACTGACACATCAGATCTAAAACACATACAAATATGGAGTACTTGAAGGCTTGAAATTTGCCTTTCTGCTAGATCTAATGGGACAAATAGATGTGGAGTGAGCAGAAGCTGTGGGTTCAGGAAGACCTGGACCCTATTCAAGATCGATGATGGAAGACTCCTAGCACCACACCTGGAGAAGACCAATCTAATTGGTCCAAGCAGTGGTGTGTGTGTGTGTGTGTCTCTCTCTCTCACACACACAGACACACAGACACACACAGACACACAGACACACACACCAGAGAATCAGAACCTTACCAGTAGGGGTGAGATTTAAATTTCTTAACAACCGGTTCTGTGGGTGTGGTCTAATTTGTGTGTGTGACTTGATGGTCATGTGGTTGGATGGGCATGGCTTGTTGACTAGGCGTGGTTTGGTGGTCACGTGACTGGGCATTACTGGGCGTGGTTTGGTGGTCACGTGACTTGGTGTCTGGGCATTACTTATATGTAAATATTGTAAATATTTATGTAAATATTGAATTTTTTATTAGAAAAAGAACAACTTTTACCCCAAATCAGGCAAAGCAGGCAGGCAGATTAATTGCTCCCAGAATCACAGATTCACTCAGAGATCTACCATTCTGCAAACTGCTTCCTGAGTCTGCACTGAAAAATAGAAGCTAGGAAGGTGGCTCTGCTTTTAGATTAGTTAGAAAGCAGGAAATCTCCCGGCACAGCTGATAGTTGGAACAGCTGATGGTGGTAGTGGTGGGAGAAAAAATAGCAACTTAGCAGACAAGTTGGATGGCGCACATGCCAGGTGACTGGGCGGGGAGGGGAGGGGCCAGCTAATGATGACATTTGCCGGTTCTCCAAACTGTGCAGAATTGTAACAACCGGTTCTATAGAACTGGTGCAACCAGGTAGAGTTTCTGATCTACCTCAGATCTGGCTCAGGGCAGGCAAATTGAAAACTCCCAAGACTATAAGGCTGGGGAACTCTATTCCCACCTGGCCATGGAATCAAGGAGCTTATTAAGCAGGGAGGTTTGCTATGCAGCAAGGGACATTATACAGTAGCAATAGTCCCAACTGATCCCTGCAGCCCAACTTAATAAATTGGCAGTGTTCCTAGATGTCTCCCGCTGCCACCCCACCAGCCCTCCATTAAACCTTGACTCATGCCACACCTTGAGCTGAGAACATCACAGAAAAGGGAACACACCCAGGCCCAGAAAGTTTTCAGTAATACATGCCAGTTCAACCCTCTCATCCACAATCACATAATAGATGACTTAGCTTTATTACAGACCAACCTGGCATTCAGCAGTAGCAACAGCTGACAACTTAGGACCTTGAATCTCTGCCATTTGGGGACAGAAGTGAGATGCGGGGAGGGTGCTGAAATTATATACTGTGGTATGGTCCCTGAGAGTCTCCCCATCTCCAATCATATCTTCCTCTACCCATCACTACCAAGGTTCTAATTGCCCACCCTCATCCCTCCAAAGACTTCTTCTCTCCCCTGCCCATTCCTCCCTTGCTTACTAATATCACTAAAATCAACCACAGTCTTTCCTAGAACCAGAGCACTTTTACAAAGCATTCAAGAGCCACCAATTAGCTAGCTCCCCCTTCATTAAAGCCCTTTATGAAACACACCATGCTTTTATCCAGCCCTTTTCACTGGGCTTGTAGGCCTCCAAACAATCCACCATTCACAATCTTGTTGACCCAAAGCCTCCTCCCTTGGCTCTCACTCAGGAAGATGGTAGGCAGATTCAACTCTACAGTTCGTGGCCCTGCTCTTTGATGACAAGTTCAAATCTCAGAAAAAGACATTTAAACAACATATCCTAAGTCCCAAATGTGCTTTTTCAGGAGGCAATTGGACTTTCTTGGTTTTTTTTTTTTTCTTTGAAGATGTTTCACTTCTCGTTCAAGAAGTTTCTTCAGCTCTGACAGGATAGTGGAGAATGGAAGGATTTATATTCTTATATTTATATGTAGAAACATAAATCCTTCCATTCCCCATTATCCTGTAAGAGTTGAAAAATCTTCTTGGATGAGGAGCGAAATGTCTTCAAAGAAAAAAAGAAGAAGAAAGAAAGCCCAATTGCCTCCTGAAAATGACCTGGATGACTAAGAATCTCTACAGACTTTTAACTTATCTTAAGCTGGCCATTTCAAAATCCTTTCCAGTTCTCAGTTAGGAAAAAGACAAGAAAGTCAGCCAGCTCCATAGACATTGGGGAGGAAACAGCTGCTATAGGTCCCAAATCCCAGTCTGGTCCTATCTCTGCTGCAGCAAACTAACCAAAAGATAGACACTATTTGCTCTCATAATATGCTTCCATTGTCTCTTCAAAGCATATCTGCATTTAACATCATTGTCTCCTTTCAACTATCACACTATAGATTGCTGTAAGATATACCAAAAGCCCTCAATAGTAAACAACTGATCAGTGTACCAAGCAATCCAGCCACAGCTGCCACTAGATCTGAGAGAATGATTATTTCCAAAGAAGTGCCAAGTAGAGAAGATTAAACTAATCCAAATGCAAGGTGATCAGGCCATAAATAACAGCTATTGGTTGAGCATCATGCTCCAAAATAGTGCAATTTGGATGAAAACTGCATCTGAGAAAAAGTTTTCTTTATCATGGCCTTCACCATGTGAGACCCATAAAGTAAAGCCAACTCCCAAACTATTGATCTCCTTCCAAGGAAGTGTAACTGCATATTTAGCATTTTTATTTTTTATCATTTCCAGAACATCCATAGTTAATCTTCATAATAAACCAAGGATGGCATTCAGCAGGTTCTGACCAGTTCTGGAGAACCGGTAGCATAAATTTTGAGTAGTTTGGAATACCACCTGTGACTGGCCCTGCCCCTATCTATTCTCTGTCTCCCCACTCTCAGCTAATTGGCTGGGTCTTCTTTTGTTGCCCTGAACAGGAAAACAGAGCTGGAAAGCAGATTAGTTGGGTAGGGAGAGAATGGGGATTTTACAGTATCCTTTCCCTGGCGTGGGTTGGAATGGAGATGTTACAGTATCCTTCCTCTGCCATGCCCACCAAACCACGCCCACCCAGCCACACCACGCCCGCCAAGCCACACCCACAGAACTGGTAGTAAAAAAAAATTGAATCCCACCACTGGAATAAGCATAATTTTAGAAATTTCACATTAATTTATTTTCTGAAATAAACTCAAGCATAGCAAGCCTGATGGGCAGATTCACCTTGGAGTTAGGGACAGTTATACCCTGTGGATCCTTCAGGCTAGAGCTAGACCAAGAAAATGACGTAGCAGTGAAGCCATAGATGTTCCTTTTTGTAGTAAGGTAGAATAATCAAATCTTGAAAGCATGCTCAAGTTCTGTCTTAATGATCTTATGTTGAACAAAATCAAGGCCAGGTTATGTTGAGTTTCTTTTTCACCCTTCCTTCCATGTCACTATTGAATAAACACTTTTAGAAGTTGTTTTTTTTACCAGTTCACTCTTTCCTTTCTCCCTCCTCTCATATTTAAGGTTAGTAGTAAATTATTTTATGCCTACAAATGTACAATTCACTGGCATACCTCCCTTTTCTTTTCAAAGCATGCTTTTCTAGCACATTTCCTTTTCCAAATACATATTTTTAAAAAAAAAATCTGTAATTTTTAGGTGTTGAATGGAAGTACAAATTTCACACACCCTCAAACCTGTTTTCTGGGAACTTTATCTACTGTACATTCTTAAAGCTTTAAGAATATTTTGAATAGTGTCCTAATTCAAGATTCTAAGTCTACAATTGCTGCAGAAGGAGTGGGTAGGAATGCTTAGTCAGTATAATGGAATAAAAGAGTGTTCACCATTCCTCTGCTTATTAAGTTGCAGCTTGATATTTCAACTTGTTAAGTTCTGCGCATGGGCGCAAGGAACGGAGACGAGATGGTGAACAGTGAACTTCAACTCTTTTTTATACATTCTGAACAGAGCAAAACCCTAGAGCAAAAGCAGCCCTTTTATAGGCAAGCTGCTGCTCTAGTAACCAATAGGAAACGTGGAGTGTTAACCCCCTTAACCAATGAGAGTGGCTCGTTAACAGCCAATCAGATTCTCCTGAACGGACCAATCCGATATCGGCCAATCAGAAGTGCAGGGCTAGAACCCTGCTATTTTCTAAAGCTTTTGATAAACTTTATTTGAGTATTTTATTAGTTCACAACACCCCTTCCCCCCGGGTTCCGTTTGGGGGGTGCGGTGACGTAATCTCTGAGGTAGGAAGGTTGCTTCGACTGTCTATTGGATTTACGCTGTCCCACCGGTTCTTGTCCATAAGTCTGTTTTGGCGGGGAGTTTTTGGGCAAGTCGGGTGCTGGTGGTTCTTTGTTGGAAGACTTGGTGCTGCTAATGTTCTCATCATTGTCCTTTGGCCCTTACGGGCTTGCCTCTGTTGGGTTGTTCCTCTGTGGCAAGGCCACCACCATCCTTGATCCTTCTTCACTTGTCACGCCCAATGGCTGACTTCTTACATTCCTGTTTTCCGCCATCTCGAATTCGGTTTCTTTGACATCCCCTCCCCCCTCGATTTGGGAGTTACTGGAGTCGCGGAAACTAGGTTGTAGCCTCGAGCAAAGCTGATCTATATGGTGTTTCCATATTTTTCCGTCACAGGTTTTCACCCGGTACGACCTGGATCCAGTGGCTTGAATAACAGTGGCCTCGATCCACAACGGTTCACCAGAAAGGTTTCTGGCGAAAACTAAGTCGCCTATCTTGAACTCACGGCATTTTCCGCTAGATCCACAGGGTTTCTCTGGCTCGTAAGACGGGTGAAGCCGGTCGAGGTGGGAGTGGAGTTTGCATCCCATCAATAGTTCTGCTGGAGTCTTGTTGGTGATGCTGTGCGGAGTGATGTGTTGGAGAAGGAGTATTCTATTTATCTTATCTTCAATGTCCCCATAGTCCATTTTGTAGAGGGTTTTTTTAAAACAAACTGTACCATTCGCTCGGCTCTTCCGTTAGCTGCAGGATGCACTGACGAAGTTAGCTCATGGTGAATACCGCGGTCCGCTAAGTATTGTTCAAAAGGAAGTGCGCTAAACTGGGGTCCATTGTCAGATACCAGAACATCTGGCAGTCCATGCGTCGTGAATAATCTGTTCAATTTCCAGATGATGGACTCAGTTGTGGTACTCTTCATTTTGTGTATCTCAAGCCAGTTTGAATAGGCATCCACTGTTAATAGGAACGTATGTCCCTTAGTAGGTCCCGCAAAGTCAATATGAATGAGGGATCACGGTCTCTGAGGTATTTCCCATTCTGTCCGAGTTGCTTTTGGTAGGGCATTGCTAACTTCCTGGCACTTATAAAAAGTATTTATCCAGGCTTCGATTTATTTGTCGATGCCCGGCCACTATGCGTAGCTTCGTGTGAGAACTTTCATATGCACGATGCCAGGGTGGCCCTCATGCAGTGTCTTTAATACCGCTCGTTGTAACCATTTTGGGATGACGACTCTATCCCCCCACAGGATGCAGCCCTTTTGCGAAAAAAGTTCCGTTTGCCAATTCTTGAAGGGAATGAAGTCATCAGGGGTTTGATCTACTGGCCATCCTCGTTCGACCCAGCTAAGAATCCACTTTAAGATAGGATCGCGTTTTGTTTCGATTGCGATATCTCTAGCTGTTAACAGCGGTGACTGTAGTGTTTCAATCTGAGCGTTGTAAGTGTTGGAGCTGGGTCGTCGACAGTTTCCGGAAGTGGTGCACGGCTCAATGTGTCAGCGTGGGGAATGGCTTTCCCCGGGCGGTGCTGCAGCTTATAATTGTACGTAGCCAAAAACCCTGACCAGCGAGTCATTCTAGGTGATAATATATAGGGGGTTGGCTTGTCTCCCGCTATAATCCCCAGCAAAGGTTTGTGGTCGGTAACAATAGTAAAAACTTGTCCATAAACATATTCATGAAACTGTTTAACAGCAGATACAATAGCAAGATCCTCTTTATCGATTTGACTATAGTTACGTTCAGCCTTTGATAAAGTTCTTGAAAAATAGGCAATCGGGGCTTCACTACCATTTGGTAACACATGGCTCAAAATGGCTCCTACTCCAAATAGTGACGCGTCACATGTGATTGTTAAAGGCAAAGTCTCGTTATACTGCATTAAAACAGCATCTGAAGTTAATAGATTTTTCACTTGTTGGAACGCGTGCTCCTCTCGGTGCCCCCAAACCCAGGTTGCTTTTTTTATTGAGGAGCCAATGTAGGGGCTCGGCTATGGTTGCTTTGTGGGGCAGGAAGATGTTGTAAAAATTAATAAGTCCCAGGAAAGCTTGGAGATCAGTCTTGTTTCTGGGTCTTGGGGCATTCTTGATTGCTCTTAACTTGCTATTGGTGGGGTGAATGCCTTGTTTATTGATTAGGTACCCCAGGAACTCTACTTTATCTGTACACAGTTGACATTTTTTTTTTTTTTAACTTTAAGGCCAGAGTTTTTAAATTTCTGGAGAACCAGTTTAAGACGCTCTTTTAGTATTTCTCTATTCGGGGCAGCAATTAAAATGTCACCAAGTATGGTACGACCCCTTTTATTCCCTGTAATATCCTCTCCATCAAGCTCTGAAAGATCCCTGTGGCCACACTAACTCCGAATTGGAGTCGGTTGCACTTAAAAGTGCCTCAGTGCATAACTATCATTTGTGCCTCTGCTGTTTTTTTTATCTACAGGCAGTTGTTGGTACGCCTGTGCTAAATCTAATTTAGCAAAGACTTTTCCGCCCCCCAGGGAATGGAGGAGGTGTTGTACCACCGGCACCAGGTAAGCGTTCTGTTGAAGGGCATGATTCAGGGTGGCACAGTAGTCCCCACAGAACCTTAATGATCCATCCGGATTGATGGGTGTTTCGACTGGGGCTTCCCAAGGAGCATGGTGGGTTGGTTCTAAAATGCCCTGGGCTATTAATTTATCAAGCTGCTCATCAATTTTTGGTTTAAGGGCAAAAGGGACTCGATGAGACTTAAGGAGGATGGGTGATACTTCAGGGTTAAGATTAAATGACATCGGGGTCCCCTTGTACTCGCCTAGTTTATCTGCAAAAACGTCCTGGAATTCCTGGAGGAGGGCCTCCTCCCAGTCGTCGCTGCTGGTTTGGTGAATGCCGGCTACCTCAATTCCAAGTAGAGCAAACCATTGAAGGCCTAACAAACTAGGCCGATCCCGGTTGACGACGGTCAATGGTAAGGATGCAGTATGATTTTTGAATGAGACCTGGACTAGGCTGGATCCAACAACCGGAATTTGGTTTCCTTGATAGTCCTTGAGAATGATTCTTTGGACTCTGAGGTCTTGTTGCCAGATGGCAGGGATTAATTGTTTAAGGGTCTTCCAGGAAACCATCGAGAGGGATGATCCTGAATCGACTTCCATCACGCAGGGCTGGTTTTCGATGGCGACCTTCACTCGGATCTTCTTTGCATCTAATGATGCATGACCAATCGTGATGGTTTGGTGTGCCTCTTCTCATTTTGTTGAATGGGCTAGTGGTTTATTTCTGTAGGAGTGGTTGTTCCATTGGTGGTTTGATTGTTCCTGATTCACAGGACGACTTCCTGTGGGTTGGCGGTAGTTGGTCCCCCTCTGAAGTGGACTGGATCCTAGCTTGCTTCTACAGACTTTTCTGATGTGGCCTCTCTTTCCACAAATATGGCAGAGCGCATCGAGGAATTTGCAGTCTGATTGTGGGTGGTTTGCCCCACAACCTGCACATTGGTACTGCAGTCTCTGGTTACGCTGGCGGCATTGGTCTTGTTCAGACCGGAGCCGGTTGACTTCTTCCTCATCACTTTTTGATGACGATTCGAGGTCCTCATGGTGGGTTGCAATTGCATGTCCCTCAAGGCGAGGTGAGGTTTCGCCGGCAAGTTGGCGGAGTGGGGCATTGGTGCGGCGCATTCGGCAGCCAACTTCCTGGTTGCTTCTGCTGCAGTAGCGTCAGTGATGGTATCTGCAAGGCTGATGTCGCCTTTCGCCATCAGCTTGCTTTGCATGTGTGGTGCATCTAATCCCAGAACTATTCGGTCTCTTAGAGCTTCTTCGAACCCACAGAGGCCTCCCAGGTTCCAGAGATCCACGATGAAATCTGCAATGCTTTCTCCTTTCCGCTGGTCTCTCTGATAAAATTCATGTCTTCGGACAAGGACGTCCCAGTCCATGGATTTCACCTCAGCCGGTTTCGCCAGTGCTTTAGCCATCTTAAAAATGGCAGGTCCGCAGTGAGTCAGGAATACCGCTCACTTTTTTCCAGTAGTGGCATCCTTCAAGTTGTTGGTCTCCAGAAACATCTGGAACCGGTCCATGTATGAGTCCCAGTCTTCTTGTGCCGGATTGAATGGAGCGGGTGGTATGATGCTGCCGGTCATGGTTTCTGCCGTTGATGCGCCTTCAGCCACATGCTCTGTTCCGTGCTCTGTAGTGTTCAGTCAGCTCTGATGTCTCCGTATCCCATCCTCGTCACCAGTGTTAAGTTCTGCGCATGGGCGCAAGGAACGGAGACGAGACGGTGAACAGTGAACTTCAACTCTTTTTTATACATTCTGAACAGAGCAAAACCCTAGAGCAAAAACAGCCCTTTTATAGGCAAGCTGCTGCTCTAGTAACCAATAGGAAATGTGGAGTGTTAACCCCCTTAACCAATGAGGGTGGCTTGTTAACAGACAATCAGATTCTCCTGAACAGACCAATCTGATATCGCTATTATCGGCCAATCAGAAGTGCAGGGCTAGAACCCTGCTATTTTCTAAAGCTTTTGATAAACTTTATTTGAGTATTCTATTAGTTCACAACACAACTGATAATAGAAGTGTTTATAAGTGAAAGCTGTCCTTCATGTTATTCAGTAATTGCCACCTAAAGTAGCAAATGCATATCCTACATATAAAACATTACAATTCAGGAGAAAATTTGGGGCCAAGGATTTTTTTTGTTCAAAATGATTTTGATGTAGGTTATTACCTACATTCCTTTTCCTAAAATAATATAGGTAGTTGCTTAACATCACTTACCACCCTGGCTATGTATGTCCGAGCTAGCTGAAGCTTTTGATCTCTATATGTAGATCAGGCCTTTCACTGGTGGCCTCCAGGGTGGATATGTTACACACAGGCCACACCCACTATGGCTCCATGAAGGAAAAAAAAAATCACAATACGTCACGATCTGGCCCATGACACAATCACCTTTGACATCTGTGAGGTAGATTAAGAAGCTCTAAAGAAAGATTCATTACATATACATCTCAGGATATTTGGAAATTTTTTTGATTGATCATCTTTCTACAGGAATTCTGGTCATCTGATCAATTTGGATAATAATTAGCCAAATGTCCCAAAGACTGTTCAGTTGAGTTCTGACCTGAAGAAGCTTCTTGGACGAGAAGCGAAACATTTTAAAAGTAAAACAAAATGCAGTTGCCTTTTGAAAAAGCATCTTTGGGACAGCAATGCCCTGGATGATTGAGAATCTCCATAGACAATTAGCCAAATGTACAAAAGATTCCCCACTCAATGTCTGAACAGAATCAAATGCATAACAGGACATAGGCTGCCCTCATCTTACAACCATTCATTTAGTGACCATCTGAAATTACAATGGCATTGAAAAAAGTGACTTACAACTGAATAGATAGATAGAATTCTTTATTGGACAAGTATGATTGGACACACAAGGAATTTGTCTTGGTGCAAATGCTCTCAGTGTACATAAAAGAAAAGATACATTTGTCAAAAGTCATCAGGTACAACATTTAATAATTGTCATAGCGTACAATAAGCAATCAAATCATACTGGGAAACAGTCAATATAAATTGTAAGGATACAAGCAACAAAGTTACAGTCATACAGTCACAAGTAGGAGGGGATGGGTGATAAGGAGTGATGAAAAGATTAATAGTAATAGTTGTGTAGACTTTATAAATAGTTGGACAGTGTTGAGGGAATTATTTCTTTAGCAGAGTGATGGTTTTTGGAAAAAACTGTCCTGTGTCTAGTTGTTCTGGTGTGCAGTGCTCTGTAGTGTTGTTTTGAGGGAAGGAGTTGAAACAGTTTATGTCCAGGATGTGAGGGGTCTGTAAATATTTTCACAGCCCTCTTTTTGACTTGTGCAGTATACATGTCCTCGATTGAAGGCAGGTTGATAGCAATTGTTTTTCTGCAGTCCTAATTATCCTCTTAAGTCTGTGTCTGTCCTGTTGGGTTGCAGAACCAAACCAGACAGTTATAGAAGTGCAGATGATAGACTCAATATTTCCTCTGTAGAACTGGATCAGCAGCTCTTTGGGCAGTTTGAGCTTTCTGAGTTGGTGCAGAAAGAACATTCTTTGTCGTGCTTTTTTTATGACGTTTTTGATGTTAGGTGTGCATTTTAGGTCCTCACACTTATGACTGTCACAGCATCCCCACGGTCAGGTGATTGAAATTTGGGTGCTTGGCAACTGGAGTGTTTTTATGACAAATACGGCACCCTGGGTTGTGTGATTGCCATTTACAATCTTCCCAGATGACAAAGTCCTGGGGTGGGGAAGGTCTATTTGCTTAACATCTACATGATTTACTTAATAACTGCATTAAGTGAGCATGATTCACTTAATAACTGTCTTGCATAGCAAGGAAGATTCTGATCACAATTGTGGCCATAAATTGAAGACTACCTGAGCTCCCTTCATTTATTCTGATGCCACGTAGAGATCAACGCCTGGGGTGGATTTCTAGCAGGATCTGAACAACCATTTCTGATCCATGTTATACAGATAGTCCTCGACTTACAATGGTTCATTAAGTGACAGTTACAAAATTATGACCATTTTTCACACTTACAACCATTGCAGCATTCCCCTGGTCCCATTATCAAAATTCAGATGTTTGATAACTACTATGATGGTTGCAGTGGCCCTGGGGTCATGTGATCCCTTTTTGTGACCTTCTGACAAGCAAAGTCAATGTGAAGCCCAATTCACTTAACAACCCTTTGAGTAACAACTGCTATGATTCACTTGATGACTGTGGCAAGAAAAGTCATCAAATGGGGCAAAAAACTCACTTAAACAATGTTTCATCTAGCAACGTAAAATTTGGGTCCAATTGCTGTTGTAACTTGAGGACTACCTCAAGTACGGGATGGGAGTTGCCATGCCTGAATGATTGCAAGTGAGCGTATTCATTACACACCCATATCATGTAGTATCTCTATTCCTTTTTGATCCCCACTTTCCCTAAACCATTGAACAAGGATTGTTATTCCCCTAATTTCAGCTCTCCTGCACAAGATTGTTAGTTTCCCAGTGCCTCTGGCAACAGAGAACTAGCTATTTGTTTCCTTCAGCTGCTCAATTATGCTGATTAGCTGGGCAGCAGGAAATACAGATTGAGCACTTTTCTTGTCAGCCATCTGATCAGCTGACCAGCAGAGCACCTTCCAGATTATCTCCTGGTTCAAGGCAGAGCAACACAAAAGGATTTTTTCCTACCAGTTCGATTCACTAAATGGCTTTAAAATCTATATTTTCATCAGCTTCAGAACTTACCAAGGTATTTCTTCTGATGAAATCTACTTTTAAGGAAATATAATTCAGTACCTCTGCTTCCTGATAGCAAGAACAGCACTTGCTGGTTTGTCTGGATTATTTAAAAATCTGGCACTTGCTCTTAATTTTGCTTCCTTGTTTTGGACTGTGTCAAACCACAACTTGCTTATTGCCATATTCCATTTGTTTGCCCTCTACCCACCTTTAAGTTGATTTTAGCAAATGCATTTCAAAGCCACAAGTAATTAAGCTTAAATCGGAGTGAGTTTTCAGCATCACAAGTATTATGAATAAATGCAAACAATATATCATGGCAAGGAATTTAATCCTTGTTCCTAAGCAGCTGACATATTGAATTTCAGCATTAGTTTGGCATTTCTTAATGCATAATCTTCTTGGTAACCTCACTCACACGGGGTGAATGAGGCGGGGGCATGGGGTTGTCTCCTTAAAAATATTGGCATCTTTGTCTCAATGTAACATGACTGTGATGTCTTTTGAAAATAAAAAATAATAATAAAAAAGCAGGAAGTCAAAATAGCGACCAGAAGAATTTGCCAGCAAGAGGCTTTAACTTCTGTTTCAAAAGTCATAGATTGCAATTTAAAATGGAAGTTCCCATTTGAACAAAGAAGGAAAAGGTTATGAGAAAATACAGCTGGAATTTACTGATGTAGAAAGTCAGCTCTGATTGCTTCTGTCCTGTAGCTCCACCAAATGTATGGTTTGAAAATTGCCATGAACTCTGGCAAATAATGGTTGTGGGGAAAAATATTTGACTACTGTTCACATTATTTTCAGAATGCAGCTTAAATGCACCTTTGCATGGAAATTCTGCTTTTCTCATTTGACAGATTTTATGAGTGGCTTGTCAGATTGCTCCTGTGCATTCTGCTCAGATAACTTTGGAAACATATATAATTTATACAAATTATCATTCTGGAAAAGGAAATAAAGTCAATTGACCACTGATTGTTCTTTTACCCTCATTCCAATGCCCTGCATGTCAATCCAAATGAGATGATTGTGAATCCAAGAAATTTCTTTCTCGCTGCACTTTATCTTTAGAGCTAGTGAATTTAGCAGGTGAAGTTTTAGTTTTATTTATTTATGTGTTCGTTTATTTATTTATTTATTTTCACAGCAAAGATAACCTTGATGTCAGAAGAAGGCGGGGAGAAGAAGATGGCTGAGCTAAGCAATGCCTGGAATTGTTCAACAATAGCTATAGTTAGGCCTCTATTTCCACAGTTTTTTGCTGATTGCTATACCAGGGAGAAAGACAAAGGGAAGAAATATGAATTTAACAAAATAGTGTTTACAAGGACAAAATACATAATCGGAGGAAGGCTACAAAAAAAAACCCTTTATTTTGATTGTTTTATTAAGCAATAATGGTATGGAATCATCATTATAATCTTAGATACACCACAGATCAGACATTCTCACTATATTCATATTATTCTGCGGGAGAGAAAACTCATCACTGCTTCATATTAAATTATCTTCCCTGGAATATTTCTCACAGACACTTTGGCTTTTCATATGCATTTTCTCTCCAGACTGGAATGCTAGAGACATTGCCCAATAACCTTTCTGCATCTCTGCAGATTAGTTCTCTCCTCTCTTATTCTGGATGTCACTATTGATTCCCAAACATATTTATCCCTATTTTGTTAATTGCATTTTTTTTAAAAAAAAGTGCATTCAAAAATGTACATGTTTCATCTTATTGTAATTTTGAAGGCGAGCAGTTATTTTACGGGGTTGTCACTCCTTCCAGAAATCAAACCCTCCCTGTCATATATAAATAGATTGCTTGATATACATGCAATATCCGGTTGATGTCATGCATTCTTTTCTTTAATCTGACTGACATGACACATAATAAAACGCTCACTTCAATATATGTCTGTTGCATTTTGTCTAATTCTAGGCTTCATTTAATATTAGTCATGAATATTACCTACAACTGTATTTGAATATTTTAAAAAAAATTTATGCACAAGCAAAAGAACTTTTGCTTCTTTCTCCATTTTTCTTTTGATGTTGCTTTTTTCCGTTAGTGATAAAGTCATCTCTAGAAAATGCTAACTGGAAGCAACTGGAACTGAAATGGCTTATCTCTGTGACAAAGCTGGGCGAAGCTAGCGGACTATATAAGAGGTGCATGTTTTTTTAAAAGCAAATCTACCCTTCTAATGTAACTGGGTGGTTGGAGAAATAGTGGTATTTAAATGTCTTAAATTTAAATATAAAAATAAGTTGGCCAACAAAAGATACAGAATATTTGAAATTGATTTTCATTCAAGGTGAATCTCTCTCTCTCTCTCTCTCCTCTCCTCTCCCTCCCTCCCTCCCTCTCTCCTTAGTATTCATTTTAACAGATGAATACATGCATATCTAGTGCAAAAGTCTTCAGTAGCAATGGTTTTAAGATCATCTCCTCAGCTGTTAGGTTCTTTTAAAAAATTATTGCAATAAAAAAAAGCATCATGGATTGAATTATATGCTGCATGTTTTCTTTCTAATTCTAAGAATATTCTTCAGTGTTTTTAATTACAGAGGTAACCTCTGCCTGGAGCATCTCCTTTTTAGTATTGATACAAATGGATACAATCTCTTTCAGGAATTTGAGTCCAGCAGGGATGGGAAAATATTTATTGCTTTCTGTTTTATATTCAAGATCTTGATTTTCAGAGCTGGGTACCTATCTATAGTGAATAAACATAAAGGCTGGTTAACAAGGTTCACAAGGGCTGTTCCAGAGACTTCTTAACAGAAGCCTCAATGGGAAACCCCTGGATTTCATTTCCAAAATCTTTGGGCCATCTGAATTATAAAATGATAATTAAAAGTTTATTTTAACAACAGAGCAATTAATACAATTGAACGATTTAATATACAATATTCCTATATTGTTCTCACACACACACACACACACACAGGCACACAGACAGAGGCATTGTCAATTTGCAATCTGTGGAAATATGCTGCTAAGAATTATTAATGCCTCTCTGACAAACATAGCGACATTCACTTTCAGGATGAGCTTTGTTCCTTTTCATTAGGGTTTTTAATACACACACACACAGAGAGAGAGAGAGAGACAGAGAGACAGAGAGATATGCAGACATGATGCTCAGTCTCCCCCCCCTCTCTTTTTCTCTCTTTACCCAATCTGCCCCCCCCCCCCAATATGGGAGAAATGACTTTCCACTGCGCATCTCCACGTCCTATCCTCATCACAAAAATCATGAGATCTGCCTTCCAGCTGCTTGTTTGTTACTATTTCATTTGCTCTTCTCACCATGCTGTGTCTGAAGAATAAAATAAGCCTTATTTTTGCTAAGATGATACTTTATGCTGTTTCTTAAAGACATGAACATTAAGACTTCATTGCTTTTCCATTTCCTTTCTCTTTTCCATTTCCCTTTTCTCCCCCATTTTTCAGATACAGTGTGCATCTTACACTACAGTTTCTCAAAATTTACCTCATTTACAGGGCATACAGGACAATAACAGGCAAATTAAAAGGTATCTTAATTTATTTCTTTTTAACTATTTGTGCTTTCCCCAGTGTATTTTTTTTTTAAATGGCAAATAGCAAACCATTCCTGAATCCTGGCCAAGAAATTCACATAGTTGAGCCATGAAGTCATCAGGAGTCAAACATGATTCAAATCAAAATCTACTTATTACACCATTGCAGTTTAATTGATAATGCTGAAGCCATAGTGATGAGGCTTGAGGTTGGAGACAAAGTTCCCACTGAGCCATTTTTTTCATGGCCTTATATCTGCAGAGAAAGGCATTTTCATGGACTATTGAATAACAGAAATGGAAGAGACCTTGAAGGTCTTCTAGTCCAACCCCCTGTTCAAGCAGGAGACCCTGTACCATTCCAGACAAATAGCTGTCCAATCTCTTTTAAAAGGCTCAAGTCATGGAGCACCCACTGTTTTAAGAATGAATGATCAATAATTTTAGAATAGTTTCATTGATTCATTAGGTGTTTTATGAGTACTTGGGTAAAAAAGAGAAAACAATGAATGAAAATAATTAAATAGTTCGCTAATGTTCACTACAAGAACATTGTGGCAAAAATGAGAAGTAATATGAGAAGCTCAGTAGGTAGGGGCCAAATGATCAGGTCCAATTCCAAACATGGACAGTTTTACTTCATCTGAATGAAAGAGATCAATTAAAGCTATATCTGAGAAAAGAGACAAATAAAATATTCAAAATAGGGTGCTTCTTATCTTTTTGGCCGAGCTTTCTTGCAGCAAAGAATACTTTGCATCTTCATTCAACAAAGCAAATGACCTTGAATGAAAGAGATCAATTAAAGCTATATCTGAGAAAAGAGACAAATAAAATATTCAAAATAGGGTGCTTCTTATCTTTTTGGCCAAGCTTTCTTGCAGCAAAGAATACTTTGCATCTTCATTCAACAAAGCAAATGACCTTGAGGAGATCAATTAACAAAACAAGTTAGCAAATTCCAAGCAGAAATTACTTCCTCATTAGACAATGCTTTTATAATAGCATCCCACATTGTTTGTTCTGAATGATTCCGACAAGCTTGAAGAATTTTATGGAGTTAATGACACTATTACCATTGTTTCCAAATTCTTGTGTTATTTCTTGCTATTGTCTTCCTGCCAAAGGCTTTGTTCTACTTAATTATCTTGACAGATATATTCCTTGGCAATAATTACATAATTCTTAGAGATTCTTTCTGAAAACAGAAAAGAGAATAAGAGAAATAGGAGGGGTTGATGAAATAACCAAAGGGAGACCCCTCTGGATGAGGACAGCCCAATGGGATCTGAATGCTGTGCAAAGACAGCCCAAAGGGATTTAGGAGGTTGAGGGTAAAGAGATGTGTGACTGTGAAGTGGCAATCGAGCTTATTAAAATGTAGCTGGGTCAAGGAGTGTGTAACTTTTGAAGAATAATACAGCAAGTGGTTGGGCTTTTCCTGAAATATCTCAAGACGCTATAGGTAAACCTATTGTTCCCCAAAGGCTGCTTGCAGTTGCTATGAAGGCACTTCTGTGCTTTTATGAAAGCCCTCAGTAGTCCAGACAGTGCTTGCAAATACAAGACTCATGACAACACTGTCTGATTTAAAGCATATGAAGCAAGCTGAATGCTATTAATAATACTAATGGAATGATTATATTTGGCTCTCAAGTCTCTTTCTCCCCCCTACACCCTCTCTACTTCTGAAAATAAAAGCAGGAAAGTTTATTTTAACACTTTGCTCTTTTTCCTGAATTGTTGAAAGAAGCAATTGAATTCTTTCTGTGCTTTGTTAATTTTTTTTTTAAAAGAAAGGAAAATGTCATCACTTAATTAAAAAAAAAAAGTGACACTTCCCAGCTTCTTTTCTCAAGGTCAGCTCTTTGCCCTAGTACCTCTCAAAAGCAATAGAAGATCAATGAATCAATGGCTAAATGAAAATACATTTGATTTCATTTACTTTTCACCACCCCCTTTTTTTCATTGTTGGTATAAGCCAGAGGTTAGTTGTGCTCTTCTGAAGTCTTGAGAAATAAATAAAAGCAATCTTTTCTGGAGATGTTTTATATAGCACACACTTAAGGGCTGTTGATCATAGTGAAATTGGCACGAGGACCAGTTACTGCATGTTTCCATGCCAATGTCTAGATACAAATATAGCAGAAGTGTACCAACCATCTGGAAATGAGTAAGTTCTGGTGAGGAATATATCCTTGCACAACAATACACTTTT
Organism: Hydrophis major; assembly: GCA_033807585.1. Taxonomy (NCBI): domain Eukaryota; kingdom Metazoa; phylum Chordata; class Lepidosauria; order Squamata; family Elapidae; genus Hydrophis; species Hydrophis major. Next base: position 37,530,588 of record CM066330.1, on the reverse strand, counting down.
TAAGAAAGGAAGCCTCACCAGTTTCTTTGCTGATTGATCAGTTGATTGAAGCTCCCTGATGTATATGTTCTTCCAAAGAGCTTCTAGCAATTTCTGTATGGTCCTCAGTAGCTTTACCTCCAGGCAGTTTACAATGCCAGGCCTGTTGAACTTCAGCAGTCATGTGCCTTGAGGCCATTCTTCAGGCCAGTCTGTGTAGATGGGTTTCAAGAAGACAGGAAAGACTCTACTCCCTGTAAAACTGTCTCAAGCAAACATTAATCATAACTAAGTTTTGATGAGGTCAATAGGAGAGGCCAAAGTATTGTATCTAATTTGAGTTTGATTGCTCTTAGGCTAAGCTTAACCTATCTTGTATACCCAAGTCTTGATTTTTATTTCAGTTGATAATGAAGAGGGATCTAAATAATGTTCAAGATTTCACATAAGAGAAACATTCAGTATGCTCTTAAAAGGCCTGAATTTTGCTTGGATTGGGGTCCCACACCGTAGCTCTATTAACTTGGCAAACAAATTGATTAATAATAGAAATTAATACTCTGTAATGTGCACTTTAATTGTTGAAAGATATTCAGACAATCCAGGTTTACATATACATAGGTTCAATTAAAATTAATAAGGCTTAAGTTAGTTGTGATTTAAAGGCTTTCAAATTAAATATTTTGACTAAGTCATGATGCAACTTCTTAATGATCATAAAGATAAAAATTGAAGATTGAGGGTTTTAGAAGATTTGGAAGTGATGTCATGTCATCACTGCATGGTATAGGATTGACATTTTTAATCTGTTTTTCCAAATTTTTGTCTGGTTGGGGATTACTTTTTTTACCTCCCATAAGTATGTCAAAAGCTGTTTTAACACATTGGTTTGTTTTTTTTTCTCTAAAACATAATAAAATATGTGGGCATTTATTTGGATTACAAAAATCTTTTTAGGCAAGGAGAACATAATTAGGATGAGAGGGTGTATTACACCTATTCTGAGATATTTTGACAATAAATAGATCACCACGTCCTTTCATTTTCCACCACCACTAGGAAGTTCAAACCATGAAACCAACTCCACAGGAGAGCTAAAACTACTTTTATTGAGTTTTGCTATAATAACAAAAATTTGTAAACCTGACTGTTCTGTACTTCATCTTCCTTATTACAATATATCAGTGAGTTAGAGAGGTTTCTCTCTGAACCATTTCTGACTGTTATCTGTACATTATAGACTTAGAAAATGTTTCTGCTCCTATAGCCTAGGCAACAGCTTCCATGTATTTCTGTCAAGATCATCTTTCTTACTTTCCTTCCATACTGGACAAGTCCCCCATGGCTTATTCTTTTCACTTTTCTTTTCCAGAAAAGCAACAGTTATTTATTTTTCTTCCTGTAGGCAAATCTTACTGAGCATATATATTTTTATATTCATGTGCCCATACATTTCCCTCCCCCATAAATTTATTTGTATATGTGTTATGGACTAAGCTAACGCGTTCATTAACAACCCTAATAGCTTTACATTAACAGCAGGCTCGTATCCTGCACTTCTCATTGGCCCGCGAATAGTGAGTCGTGATTGGTCGTTTCTGGATGATCTGATTGGCTGACAGCGGGTCATCTCTGATTGGACGCTTGTTAGAGCGGTAAACTCAAATCATTGGTTGTTGTGACAGCAGCCAGCTCTATAAAAGAGCTGCTGCTGCCCAGGTATTTTGCTCTGTTCTGAAGTTACTAATAAACAGTTGAAGTCACAGTTCGATGCCTCATCTCCGTTCCTTGCGCCCATGCTCAGGACTTAACAATATGAAAATATACAAGCTTCTTTAAACAAAAAAACTCTTTCCTCACACTCTTTTGGTTTCTAAGAACTCAAAGTACCTTTATTAATAGTTCTGCAATAGTTTCTAACAAATTTCATGCCAGAAGTTTTCTATATACTTGGGAACTAGGCATTATTTTATCTCTGTTAAAAGTCCATCTAGAACAGCGGTGTCAAACCGGCAGTCCACAGGCCAGATGCATCACACACAGACCATGCCAACCCCAGCTCCGCGAATGGGAAAAATGTTACAAAATGCCATGTGATGGCAATGTGACATGGTGAGTTTGATACCTGTGCTCTAGAAGATCCTAAAAACCATGGGCAACATTGTTTCGGTTTCTATCTCTGTGTCTGTGAAGTAGCCAATATAGAGGCTGGGGTGTTAGAAAATCATATGCCATAAGCAAAATGCTCAGCAGTATTTCAGGCAATAGCAAAACATAAAAAATATTAAGAAACTACGATATTTATGTAATTACTTACCAAGCACTTCTAAATTATATTGTCAAGTAACCAAAATATATTTACAATCTTCAAGTATGTCACAACTTTTGAGTACCCCTAATGTTTAGAAATTAAAAGTAGGAGGAAGTCTGGACTGTAACAGTGCAGCAACCTGCAAGTAGCTTTCATGATTGGGAAGAAATAAGCAGAGAGCAACATTACCTCTTCCTACTTTCCAAAAATATCTACATTCCAACTGGCGATGCAGGTTTCTGATTTGTTCTTTATTTTCTTACTCTGATCACAAGATCCCACTAGGTCCTACTACTGGTCCTATATAGAATCCATTTATGTTGTTTTTCAATTCCTGGCAGATGCCCATCTCATCTGCAGATAAAGAAAATTGAAGTTCAGAAATGTCTGGAGAAGATTGTGTAAGAGTAAGAGCTATGTAGCTTATTTATTTAGTTCATTTTATGTTTCTTGTTAATTTGTTTTCACTGTTTTAATTTTTTCATTAAAAAAATAATTTAAGATTTTTTCTTATTTTAACTTGTGAGCCACCCAGAATCATGTATCTGAGATGAGCAGCTATATAAATTTAAATAAATTTGTATTTTTTAAAAAAGTATGTGTCCTGGATTATCCCTTAATAAACACATGGTTAATATTCTAGAAAGTCAAAAATAATTTTAAAACTATTTTTTATAATGCTCATTTTTTAATAATGATCCATCAACCTATTATATAAAATCATCTTATCACTACATATTCAAACTAATTTCTTATAACAAATATCTGAGTTCTTGGTCTGCTAATTACTGTAAGTGACAATTAAAACAGTTGAAAATCTGGATAGTTGATTTTTTAAATATTTAAGTGGAATTATCTGAGTTAAATAGCATTTTCTTTAATGATATTGGATTGGATCCAAACTTAGTTAGAGTAGACTAGCTGAAATCAATGAGACTTAAGTTAGTCTGACTTGATTAAATCCCATTATTTACAATGTTTCAATTCAAAGAATATGTTCATCTGGTTCTAAGCCACTATTTTAAGTGACGTCACAAACCTTGCTTTGTACAGAAAATGTGATCTATTTGACTTATTTTATTCAAAGGCTTGTCCATAATCAACCAAAATGTCAGAACCAAAGCAATAACAGAAGAACAAGAATTTATATATATATAATATATATATATAATATATATAATATATATAATATATATATATATATATATATATATATATATATATATATATATATATATATATAATATATATAATATATATATAATATATATAATATATATATATAGTTGCTGGGGGAACTCGAAGCCAAACAGCAAGATCACAGCTCACCAGCTCAAATCCCCCAGCAACTAAGACTAACCTGAGCACAACCAAGCCCCCACCTGAACAGAACACGCCTCCAGCCAATCAGAACACAGCCAACCCCCCAACCAATCAGAACACAGCCAAACCCCCAACCAATGAGAACACACCCCCACCCAATCAGAACACAGCCAAACCCCCAACCAATGAGAACATACCCCCACCCAATCAGAACACAGCCAAGCCCCCACCCAATCAAGTCACACCCCCACTAGCAGTTAAAAGGAAGAAGCAGCTGCAACCTCACATCACTCTGAGAAGCACAGAGCTGAGGACCAAGCCTGAAGATGATGAATGAGACTTCATCGAAACATTGCCTAGATACTTCCAACCTTACGCGGGAAAAAACCCGAATAACCAAAGATCCACATACAAATACCCGCGAGAACCTCAGAAAACAAATATATATATATATAAATATATATAAATATATATATATATATATATATATATATATATATATATATATATATATATATATATATATATATGTCTGGCATTCAGCTTTGTTCGGGTATTTTCCCACGTGGTGCTTTTAAAGTTGTAGCAACGTTTCAGCAGAATCTCATCTGCCATCATCAGGCTTCTGTATGGTGTTTCTCTGTGAGTCAGACTTTTACAGTGGTTTCAGATTTAAATTTGGGGCAGCCTATTGCTGTGTCAGAATGGTTTTTTCTTCCTCCTGATTGGTTGAGAGTCTTGGTCTGTGTTTATTGGTCTTGGAGTTTGCTGTGTTCTGCTACTAGTATCTTTTGTCTGTTTTTTTTTGGGGGGGGGCTCTTTTTGTATCTTGGTTGGCTGGCAACATTGTGTTACTTTATTGGAGGCCTTTAGTGCAGCTTGGCTTCGGGTAAATGGACGGCTATCATTCGTTAGGAAGCTGGGTTTCATCTGGGTGCCTGTCAAAAAGCTGTAACACACTTCCTCACTCGTCCAACACATGGAAGCCACAGGTCATAACATCAACTTCAATGGCACCAAAACCCTAGCCACCATAGAAAATCCCAGCCACAGAATCATCAGAGAAGCCATAGAGATTGAAAAAAGACCAGAAAGCATGAACAGAAGAGATGATTCCACCAGACTGTCAATCATTTGGAAGCCTGCACTCACAAACAAAAAAATCTCCACACCACAAGCCAGGCAAACACCTGGGCACAAACAGATCCCCCCTGATACCTCCAGCTCAAACACACCCCAACCAGGCACCCAGATGAAACCCAGCTTCCTAACGAATGATAGCCGTCCATTTACCCGAAGCCAAGCTGCACTAAAGGCCTCCAATAAAGTAACACAATGTTGCCAGCCAATCAAGATACAAAAAGAGCCCCCCCCCCAAAAAAACAGACAAAAGATACTAGTAGCAGAACACAGCAAACTCCAAGACCAATAAACACAGACCAAGACTCTCAACCAATCAGGAGGAAGAAAAAACCATTCTGACACAGCAATAGGCTGCCCCAAATTTAAATCTGAAACCACTGTAAAAGTCTGACTCACAGAGAAACACCATACAGAAGCCTGATGATGGCAGATGAGATTCTGCTGAAACGTTGCTACAACTTTAAAAGCACCACGTGGGAAAATACCCGAACAAAGCTGAATGCCAGACATGTAAGTACCCGCGAAAACTTAAGAAAACAAATATATATATATATATATATATATATATATATATATATATATATATATATGAATGACTATTTCAAATTCCAAATGATTAGAGAATGCATTTAATTTGCACTTTTCCCAGTTTTACTTGTGACCAAGTTCATCAAAAATTTAACTTTATTATATTTATTTGGGTTATGGTTGTGCAAGAAATAAACACACTGTTTTAATCATTAAATGTTTATGAATATGTCAAATTTAAAACAATAAAGCCATATGTTTTTGTAAAATAAAATGGATAAAAAGTTCAATAATGTTTAGATTTGTACATGCATATCAATGACTTGGTAAATATACTACTTCAAAATGACAAAATAGCAATGTTGGAAGCAGAGGTGGTATTCAATAGGTTCTGACCAGTTCTGGAGAACCGGTAGAGAAATTTTGAGGAGTTTGGAGAACCAGCAAATACCATCTCTAACTGGAGATTTTACAGTTTCCTTCCCCTGCCACAGCCACCAAGCCACACCCACAGAACCAGTAGTAAAAAAATTTTGAATCCCACCACTGGTTGGAAGGACTTTGGAGGTCTTTTAGTTTTTCAAGCAAGAAACTCAATACTATTTCAGTCCAACTTCATATGCAAATGCTTCTAAGAGAAGATAAAACCAGCTATTAATGGTACATTGATCATCAGTATACACTAAGAGTTTGTGACATGGTCAATAGCTGTCAGTTGTTATGCTATGGAGAACATTTTGTGTATGTGTTTTGTCAAAATAGTCCAAAAATCTTCAGGATGATGAAATATAGGCAATTGTACATTATTTAGAAGTCCTGCTTTATTCAGAATAGTGATATTATTTTTGAAGTAAAACTAGGCTTTTCTTGTGCTTATGGAATCCTGACCAAAAACAGAAAGACTAAAACTGGAAACCTAGTTAACTTGTTCTTTATCTTATTAAAAACATTATGTGAAAGCCTCAATTTAGTAAACCCATGGTGTCAATATTTGTGGATCCATTTGTGGATTGCCATAGCATATGGTATTGATGTAAACTAAGATTAATTAGATTTTGTTTTCTTTCTCTTTTCAGCTGTCTTTAATTCTCTTTGCTTACTATTTCTTATTTTTTCTATACTTTACACAACACTGTTCTATTCTTTGCACAACACTTATCAAATTTGCAGATGACACTAAGCTGACAGGAATATCCAACACCCCAGAAGACAAGCTCAAGATCCAAAAAGATCTTGACAGAACAATGGGCCCCATCCAACAAAATTAAATTTAAAGTGGAGAAAAGCAAGAGTTTATACCAGGGCAGGAAAAACCAAAAGTACAAATAGATTAGTACAAATAGATTAGGCAAAACCTAGCTCAAAAACAGTAACCGTGTGAGGGACCTTGGTGTCCTAGTGGACAATTGCTTAAACATAAGCAAGCAGTATGCGGCGGCAGCCAAAAAAGCTAATATAATCTCTAGTTGTATAAACAGAGGCATAGAATCAAAAACACATGATGTTTTAGTACTACTTTATTAAGCCTTAGTAAGGCCACACCTGGAATACTGCATCCAGTTGTGGTCACATCATAAAAAAGATATTGAGACTTTGGAAAAAGTGCAAAGAAAAAAAACTAAGACATTTAAAGGCCTGAAGACTAATGGTTGCAGGATTTGGGTTTGGCTAGTCTAGATAAAAGAAGACTTGGGGGGACATTGTTCCATGTCAGAACAAAGTAGACTCGAGACCGGAGTTGAGTTCAGCTCTTTATTTAACTGTCAGTAACTTCAACTAAAGTTGAGCCGCGGCAGCCCCTTTTATAGTGGCTGCTTGCAGCTCGCAACTAATGGCATTTATTTAAAATTCCCGCCGCTTAGGTAGCCAATCAGAACTGTTGTTCTCTATCAATTGCTAGGCGGCAGTATCTGTCCAATAGGAATGCAGTATTACGAGTATGCAAAACAAGTATACTACAGACATGATAGCAGTATTTCAATATTTGAGAGGCTGCCACAAAGAGGAGAGGGTCAATTTATTTTCCAAAGCACCAGAGGGGCAGGACAAGCAACAATGGATGGAAACTAATCAAGGAAGGAAGCAACCTGGAATTCAGATAAACTTCCTAGCAATGAGAACAATTAACCAGTGGAACAGCTTGCCTTCAGAAGTTATGATGCTTCATCACTGGAGGTTTTTAAGAAGAAACTGGACAGTCATTTGTCTGAAATGGTATAGGGTGCCTGCTTGAGCAGGAGGAGACTAGAAGATTTTCAAGGTACCTTCCAGCTCTATTCTGATTCTATAATAGAGATGGATGTAGGCATGTAGGCATTTTAAAGAATATAACATTCTTGGTAGCTGATAAAATCCTTATGGTTCCATTAAGAAGAACCTAAGTGCACTCTTCCTCTCTTCCTCTCGACCCCTCTCTTCAAGTTGCTGTTGGTCTCCTATGGGTTGTGAACCACAGTTTGAGAATATGTGGAATACCAATGTGTGTCATAACAGATAACATATAATTAGAGTTGTAAGAAACCTTGTAGGTTATCTAGTCCAACCACCCACCCAAGTGGGAGACCCTACACCATTTCTGACAAATGGCAGTCTAATCTTTTCTTGAAAGTCTCAAGTGATGGTGCTCCCACAACTTCTGAGGGAAAGCTGTTCCATTGGTTGATTGTTCTCACAGTCAGAAAGTTTCTCCTTATTTCCAAGTTAAATTTCTCACTAGGTATGTTCTTCCAGCTTGACTGAACATACATAAACATGCATAGATATGTAAAGTGAACAACCAGAGAAGATACATTATGATTCCACAACTATTTTTTTCAATTGAAAATCACATGTGTATGGGGCAATGGGAACATGGCTATCATAATGAACCGAATGTAGTCATACCCAGAGTAAAAACACATTTTAAAAAGATTCAATCTACTTTTTCCTATTATTATTGTAATTATATACTGTACTTTTTTACCATCCAAAAATAGAGGTTATTTGAATGTTATACGTGCCCTTGCCCCTCTTATTCAGTCTTCAAGTCATTACATTTCTTTTTAACTGATTTAACACTATTCAATTGTTAAACTGAGGGTTGTTCAAAATGGCTGGAGGGGCTTAGAGTTGTGTGCCCAGGTAAACAACAAAACTAGAAATTATACTGATTGGTGGCATCCCACTCCAACCAACTTTCTTTACCCCAGCAAACAACTATTTAACAGAAATTCAGATTATTTTAAAAATTAAATATTCACATGCCTCTCAGTGCTCAAATCCATTTGAAAGCACCAAAATTCTTATTTTCCTTATAGAAAGTTTTCTGTAACGAAAATAGCTACATATTAAAATGCAGGTAGTTTTTTTTTTAAATTTCTTCTGTACCTCATTTATTTTATTTATGTGTTCCTTTTACCTGCTGTTGTCCATTTTGTTTTTTTTCCTAGCATGAAGTTTAAAATATAAAATATGCTTTCCCTTCAGAACTGAGCCCACTGGGTTATACATTATGCCATGCAACGTACAACCAAACACAACTTATCACAATGTGACAGCTAATATTTAAAAAAAGAACACACACGTATTTTGAGGTTTGATAATGCCTATCAATCTCAGTAATGGGTATCCAATCCAGATTTCTGACAGATATCTAGTGGATGGAGCATCCACTTTGAACAGCTATGGCTGAAGGAAACAAATGAGGTAGATATTTCACCTCTCTAATTAAAAATAAGACACAAACACCACCTACACTGGATTGCTAAACATTATTGCTTGTTGACATATTCTGAAATGTTATAGAAATTTAAGTTTTTAGGTAGGACTCACTTTGTTATGATTTTGCTGTATAGGTAGTGATAATATGTGTGCCTTTGTTGTTAAAATGGCAATGTTTTACAAATTCCTATATCTGGGTTTCATGCATGCTACCAAGAAGCAATACAGTAGTATTGATAAATGTGTGTCTCTGATGCTTTGAGAAAAGGCACTTCAGTCAAAATGTCCTTCTAAATAAAAGTTGCAACACAAAGCTTATAGGTTATTAATATTGTGTAAATTACTATGTGTATAATTAGGGATGTTATTGTGAGACAAAGGGTGCTAGTTAATTTGATCTTGACTTTTTCTAGGGATGGCTGATATCCCTGGGTGACACAATGGCTGCATTGGAGGACAAAAGCAGAAAAAACTGTCTGCTTATACTCATAGACCCAATCCGGAAATTACTAGTTGGTATGTTAAAACCTTACTATAAATTTCTTCTTTTGTTTCTACACAACATGAATCTAAACACTTTGCTCTTTTTAATCTGGCTATTTTAAATGAGTTTTCTAAACTTTCACATATATTATCCACATTTATTCTGTATTATTTTAATTCCCAGAACAGAGACATGATTATTCTGTCTTTTGCTTACATGCTCTGTAAAGCACCCTAGGTATTAACAAGCTAGACTACAAGAAGTAATATAATATACATTACAGGGGAAAAAATAATTGCTTAAATGAGTACACTTGATGTGCCCAGATTTTAAAACATCTGGCACAACTTGTTTCATTGTGAGGAGGCTGAATATTTGATCATTTCCCATCCCAGTGGGAAAACTGAAATATAGATAGTAACTTTTGAATCTTCAAAATGTTTCTTCTATGTAAAAATTAAATGCTGCATTTCACTGTGAAGTTGAACCTTACAGAAGTGTCCTGATTATCCATTTTGGGAAATGAAAGATTTATTTATTTATTTTGTCAAACAATTATTAGATAACAGGAATAAATATAAACATGGTTATAAATACATGAAATGGACACGAATAAGGAAAAAAAAGAAACAATAGGACGGTAGGCACATTTTGGTGCGCTTATGCATGGCCCCTAGAGACTTTTTAGGAAAGGGGTGAGGTCAATAGTAGACAGTCTAATGTTGAAGATTTTGGGGTTTGGGGAAGAAACCACAGTCAGGTAGAGTATTCCAGACATTGACCACTCTCTTGCTGAAGTTGTATTTCCTGCAATCAAGTTTGGTGTGATTAATCTTGAGTTTGTATCTATTTTGTGCTCTTGTATTGTTTTGGCTGAAGCTGAAGTATTCATTGATAGGTAGGACATTGCAATATATCATTTTATATACTATACTTAGATCCAATCGAAGGTGGAATAGTTCTAGGTTGTCTAGGTCTAAAATTTCAAGTCTGATGGCCTAAGGTATTCTGCTATGAGTAGAGAAGTGGAGGATTCTTCTCGTAAAATATTTCTGGACTTTCTCAATTGTTTTATTATCAGATATGTAATGCGGGTTCCAGACTGATGAGCTGTATTCAAGTATTGGTCTAGCAAATGTTTTATATGCTCTAGTTAGTAGAGTGATATTACCAGAGGAAAAAGCTACACAGGATTAGGTTAACAACTCTTAATGCCTTTTTGGCTATTAGTTACAGTGGGCTTTAGCACTTAGATCATTTGAGATGAGTACTCCAAGGTCCTTGACAAAGTTTTTGTCATCAACAAGGGCTTGACTATTGAGCTTGTATTTTATTTTTTGATTTTTTTGCCAATATGTAAGATAGAGCATTTATTTGTTGACATTTGAAGTTGCCTTTTGTTTGACCATTCTGACACATAGTTGAGAACTTTTTGAAGGGTAACAGCATTGTCAGTGGTGTTGAATAGCTTTACATCATCAGCGAAAAGAACACAGTTGCTCTTAATATAATCACAGAGGTCATTAATACAGAGTATGAAGAGCGTTGGTCTTAGAACACTGCCTTGGGGGACACCACTGTTGAAAGGTACAGGATTTGATAGGATGCTCCCAATTTTGACCATTTGTTGCCTGTTTGACAGGAATGCTTCTATCCAGTTATGCAGGTATCAAAAGTTAATGTAACATTTTAGTTTTAGGAGTAGTTTGTCGTGTACCACTGAATCAAAGGCTTTGCAGAAGTCTATGTAAATTGTGTTAATTGCTTTGCCCTGATCAAGTTGTGTAGTCCATATGTTTTTACAGTGCATGAGTTGCAGGTTACAGGACAGTTTCCTTCTGAAACCAAACTGTTTGTTAGAGAGTAGGTTGTTTGTCTCTAAGTGGAGGATAATAGATTGGTTAATAATTGATTCCATGACTTTACAGGTGACACACATAAAGAGATTGGTCTGTAATTTTCAACTCGGCTGGGGTCTCCCTTTTTGAAGATGGGGATGACCATGGCTTGTGACCATAATTTTGGCAAGGAGCTGGTCCTGAAAGATTTTTCAAAGATTATGCTTAGAGATTCGGCTATGGCAGTGGATAGCTTTTTTAAGAAGTAGGGACAAACTCCGTCCAGTCCAATAGATAAAGATAGTTTGAGATTGCGTAGTGCTTTTTCAACATTGTCTTCTGTAAAATCAATATGTATTAGATCATTGTAGTTGTCTGTGGTTTGACTAGGAAATATTGGGCATGATCCCTTGCTGTTTAAAAATACCGAGCCAAAGAATGTGTTAAAGAGGTTGGCTTTAATGGTGTCATCATTGCAATCTTTACCATTTGGTTCTTTTAGGGGTGGGATGGACTTCGAGTCTTTTAGTTTGTTGATTACAAAATTGTAGAAAGCGTGGGTGGAATTGGTGTGTAGAAGGTTTTCCTCTTGTTTAGTGTGATAATTGGTACATTTAGTCTTTATCTGGTGGCATCAAATTTTGTATCGGTGTTTAAAGTTGGCAACGTGACCAAATTTGTTTTTCCACCAAAGGGATTTCTTTTTGGATTGGAGGTTCCTTATTGTTATGGGTAATTTGTTTTTTCCTGGTTTGGGGAGTTGTTAATAGTACATATAGTTTGATGACTCTTTTGACTTCAAGTAAAAATATGTGGTAATGGTCTTCAAAAGTATTGCATCCAGTGAATAGAATTTGCCAATCAAGAGATGAGAGATCGTTGTCTATAAGATCATAGTTGCCTTTTTTGAAGTTATAGTTGGGGATCCTGTCATTATTTTTTTGAGGACATATGTTGAGACAAAAGTCAATCATGCTGTGGTCACTGTTGGAAAAGGGTTCATTAATTTGTATTCCATAAATTGAATTCAAACTGCTGCAGAAGATGAGATCGAGGCAGTTGTTAAGTCTAGTATTGTTGGTTACTAGTTGTTCTAGTCCTAGTCCTGGTAATGACATTGTACAGGGTTGTATGAATGGGTTCAGATGTACATTCATTTAGTGTCCGATTTATAAGAGGTAAGTTGAGTTCAAGAAAAATGAGAGGGGTGTGGGCAGGAGGCAGCCCATGTCTGTAGTGAAGTTAGCTTGTTTGCATGAATTATATCATAGTCAGGGGCACGATAGCAAAGTAAGAAGTGGATTGAGATGTTTAAGGACAGTTCACAGATGATGGTTTTGAGAAGAGCAAGCTCTTGTATAATTTGGATCTTTTTTAGATTTAGGGACTTTTTATAGAATATAGCACCACCTCTACGGATTTTGCGATCTGACCGAAAAACTTGATATTCTCTTGTAGTGGTAATGGAGTCTGGGAAAGATGCATTTAACCATGTGTCACAGACAAATACAATGTCAAATGTGGCTGAGCTTAGAAGGATGAGGAATTCATGCATTTTATTTGCGAGGCTTCTTGCATTAAGTAGTTTGCATTTAAGATATGAAGTAGTGGGTCTGGAGGAAGTAAGGGGCATGCATCCCTAATGTTGGATGTTCGGGTGATGGATATTGTGATGTGGGTTGAGGCTCTTTTGATATAGTCAGCAAATTAATCAATGTATAGATTTGTATTACCTAATTCATGTAATCTTTTGAGCTCAGAACATAGCTCCTGGGATCATACATGTTGCTGTAAGGTTAGATCAGGGTGAGAATGAAGGTTCTTATGGTTGTTGTTGTTCTTTGTGAGTGAATTTATTGAGAAAATGAATTTGTGTTCGCTTGTTTCATTTTTGCAAACAACCCTGAAGAGGTGTGGGATCATCAAACTGTCTTTGTTTCTAAGCTCAGGACCAACACAAGAAATAACAAGTATTTCTTCAGGGGAGATGGTTGATGCTTGATTTTCTCTGATGATGATTAGAGATATCATCAATGTCATTGACCTCTAGGCCAAATAAGATAGCATTTGGTCGTTTCCGTTCATGCTCAACAGATTCTTTGATGACAATGGGGATATCAATATTTGTAGGATTTGTTGTTTTTTGTGGATTGGTTTTTGGTTGTGGTTGTTGAGTGGAGATATGGTCTGTAGAAGTTTGATGTTCGTTTTTTAGTGCTGCCTCTTTTTTTTCAAGGTTTGCCAATCTAGTTTGTATAGTGTCCAGGGATGCTACAATGGTGTCAAGGGACGTTATATGTGTTTCAATGGCATCGACTCTTCAAACAGGGTAATGTATTTTTTTAGTTTGGGTCTGCATGGCAGACAGAAATATGGAAAAGCATTGGCAGATGTTTTTAGGAATAGAGCCATTTGTTTGGGTAATCCTAAGCAATTATGGTGAGTGAAGTTGTTACAAAGATAACATTTGATGTAATCTTCATTCTCCTTTAAAGATTCCTTACAAATAAGGCAAGAGCAAGAGTCTTGTAGTTCTTTAGTAGGGGTTTCTTTCTTTTTAGGTTGAGGTTTGACATTGGATTGTTTTCCTGGCATGGTGGGTTTGTTGAGATGGTTTGTTGATTAGGTTGTTCAATCAAACAAGGTATTGTGGTAATCAATAAAGTAATATCATGCCAAAGAGTCTATTATACTAATCACACTAGTCAATTAATTTAACTAATCAATAATCATCCTAATAATTAATTATACTAATCAATAAACACACTAGTCAATTAATTGTCCTAACCATTAATTTGCACTAAACATACTAATCATACTAATATTCAAAATAGTTAACCAAACTAATCAAAAATCACTAGTCTATGATAATCTATAATATTACTCAATTAAACAGAGTTATATTGGGAAAAATTAGGGCAGGAAGAGAGTAATGGGAGGAAGAGGAGAAGATTTAGTTTGGATGGTCCTAGGGGGTATAGAAAAAGGGCATATTTTAGGTTGGAAGTATAGATGAAAGTATTTTGGCAGAAGGTTACTCTTTACTCGTTTCTTCAAATCTTCAGTTAGTGATTTTGGGGAACCAGATCTGTCTTCACATGGATCTTCTTGTCTTCAGGCAAATATTAGGCTGAAGGTAACTATGAAAGTCTTTTGGCAGAAAGTTAATCATCACTCTTTAATTCAGATCATCAGCTAGTGATCTTAGGAATTAGATCTGTCTTCTCATTGATCCCCTTGTCTTTGGTCAGTTATCTTAGAAATTAGGCTACTGTGTGAAGTATCAGGGCTGCGCTCTGAGATCAGGACCTCTGATGTGGTATTTGACAATCGCAGATAATCAATGATGTAGGCAGCAGTTTGGGCAGTTTTACTGCAAGGTTAGTGCTCCAGGATCAGGCTGTCAGCTATTGGAAGTTTGGCAGTTGGAGCTCTGCCGTTGATCGAGGCTCCAATGGGTTTAGGGTACAGCACTGCTTTAGAAATTAGGAGCTTCGGCTCCTTGGGATCTCTGGTGCAGGTGATGGTTTTATAGGTTTTTTTTAGTTGGGAAAGGCTCCAACAGGCTCTGGGCTACACCATTTTGAAGGAAACAGTAGCTCCAGTGCTCTCAGATCCCTGGCACAAGCGGTCCTTCAGGATGGCCACAAGGATGGCAAGCGCTCAAGAAACCGGTCCTCAGTCACAGAATCAGGTGATTTTTGCCGATAACTGATGTAGGTGGTGACCTAACAGAGTCTCTTTTCATTGGAGATGAACAGCAAATCTTCCCACGATCAACTATTTATTTTAATCAGGAAGGGAAACAGTAGTGACCGACTCACAATCAAATGCCCATCGGAACGAGAGCCTCACCTTGTTAATTATACACCACCATCTTTGAACATTGAAAGATAGTCAGTTTTTATTTATCTTATTGTTCTTTCAACATAAAACAAAATTTCAAATAGTACCTAGTGTTATCTCTATTGAAAAGAAGAAATGACAGTAATTAGGGATGATCTGCACATAATGGGTGAGGGAACTTCTGGATTAATACTTAATAGGGTTTTGAAAATGATTCTGAAGAGATGCTTTCTGACATGCAGGCGGAATGACCTATATAGATACCTCATTAAAGCAGCTAAAGCATTTTTGAAGCTTCTGTATGAGCATAGGAATTGCTACCTTAAAGAGATGACTCATTAAAAGGAACCATATATTTTATGCAGCTAAGTATTTTCTCAGGCTTCAGCAAAAGCCTGAAAAAGAATAAAAGAATTGCTGGACTTACACTTTCACATGATTTAAAGCACTTCCGCCAAAAATGTTTTTAAGGTTGTAAGAGCGCTAATTCTTAATGCTGAAAAGAGATATCATAAAATGTGCATAGAGATATATTGAATATCAGGGATCAAGATTATACCTTGCCCCTCTTCTGAATGAGGCTATTTTTAAGCAAGTAAGGTTACCTTCCTTTCCTAGAAAAAGAAAATCTCATTTGCTACTTGTTCCGAACTAGCAGGCTTGTAAGCCTGCAAACCTGACTGGTCCTTTACACAGCAGGCTCATAATCCTGCATATTTGATTGGTCTATGAACAGAGAATCGTGATTGGTCATTCTGGACTAATCTGATTGGCTAGTTAATGGGCTGCTGCGATTGGACGCTCCAAGTGCAGCAAACTTAAACCATTGGACGCTATGACAGCAGCCAGCTCTATAAAAGGAGCTGCTGCTGTCAGCCTCTTTGCTCTGTTTTCCTGAAGTCACAATAAAGAGTTGAAGTCACTATTCGATGTCTCATCTCTGTTATTGCACCCGCTCTCCAGGACAGAACACTGGTGATGAAGGTGGAGAAAATAGAGCTGATTGAGCACTCACAAAGCATTGACAGAGCACATGGCAGACATCGCGCAAATATCGGCAAAATGGCCAGCAGCGCTATACCACCCGCTCCACTTGATCCAGCAAACGAAGATTGGGATTCGTATATGGACAGGTTTCAAATATTCCTGGAAACCAACAATCTGAAGGATGCTACGCCCAGCAAGAAACGCGCAGTTTTCCTAATGCATTGCGGACCTGCCGTTTTCAAAATGGCTAAAGCACTAGCAAAACCGACTGAAGCAAAACCATGGATTGGGACACCCTTGCTCCCATCCTCAGGGCTCATTATGCCCCAGTAGTCCCAACCCTCATCAGAAGACACGAGTTTTACCAGAGGGACCAACGGGAAAGCAAGAGCATCGGGGACTTTGTAGCTGACCTAAGGAATTTGGTTGGACTATGTGGTTTTGCAAATCTGGAAGAAGCCATGAGGGATCAGATTGTCCTTGGTCTAAGAGACCTCACCACCCAAAGTAAGATTATGGCGAAGGGAGACATCGCCCTCGCAGATGCCATAGCGGATGCTACTGCAGCAGAAGCAACCAGGAAGTCAGCAGCCCAAATGCACCGAGCGAATGGGGCCAACCGCCAACTCCCCAGCGACACTACAATACCCACAGAGAGACACACAACAACAGCCCACCACGAAGACATCGAGTCCTCATCAGAAAGTGAAGAGGAAGAAGTCAACAGACTCAGATCAGAACGCAATCAGTGAGACCAGCGAGGTCGTAAAACCAATTTTAAATATGCCGGATGCAGGGGAAACCACCCACAAGCAGACTGCAGGTTCCTAGATGCCATCTGTCATTCCTGTGATAAAAGGGGCCCCATCGCCAAAGTGTGCAGGAGCAAATGAGGATCCAGCCCCAAGAGAAATGAAAATAGCTTTCAGCAGACATCAGGCAACCACCTATCAAACAGGGACCGCCCAAACAATCACTGGAGCCAGTACAACAGAAACAGAATGTTTGCTACCACTACCAGATGAGAGGAGGCACACCAGACAGGCACACCTGTTCATCAGCCATGCTTCATCAGTGGATGCAAAAAAAATTCGGGTAAAGGTCACCATTGAAAATAAACTGTGTGTCATGGAAGTCGACTCTGGGTCTTCCCTATCGATGGTCTCCTGGAAAACCCTCAAGCAGCTGATCCCTGACATCCGCCGCCAGGATCTCAGCACTCAGAGATTCATATTAAAGGACTACCAAGGCAATTGAATTCTGGTTGCTGGTTCCAGCCACGTTCAGGTCTCTTTTAAAGACCACACCGCAACTCTACCGTCATCGACAGAGACTGACCCAGTTTATTGGGATTGCAGTGGTTCTCTCCATTAGGAATCAAATTGGCAGGCATCAACCAGACCGTAAGCAAAGACTGGGAGGCGGCCCTCATCCGGGACTTTCAAGAAGTTTTCACCGAGCAATTAGGCAAGTACAAGGGGTCCCCCATTTCGTTTAATCTCTGCCCTGATATCGCACCCATTCGTTTAAAGCCACGCCGAATTCTCTTTGCCCTCAAACCAAAAATTGATGAGCAATTGGACAAATTAATAGCACAAGACGTGTTAGAACCCATCGACCATGCCTGATGGGAGACCCCAATAGTAACCCCCATAAAACCTGACAGAACTTTGAGAATCTGTGGGGATTACAAGGCTACCCTGAATCACATGCTTCAACAGAGCGCCTATCCAGTTCCTGTGGTCCAACACCTTCTTCACTCACTTGGGGGTGGAATAGTATTCGCATAGCTTGACCTGGCCCAAGCGTATCAGCAGCTGCCAGTAGACGCAAAGACCACAGAAGCCCAAACCATAGTCACGCACAGGGGTGCGTTCAAATGTAATAGACTCCAGTTTGGAGTAAGCGTAGCATTTTTCAAAGTTTGATGGAAAGGTTGTTGCAGGGTATAAAGGGAGTTGTACCCTACTTCGATGATGTGTTGATAGCTGCCCCTACAAGAAGTCAGTTAGAAAAGCGCCTAAGAACTGTCCTAAAAAAATTCCAGGATGCAGGACTCAAAGTCAAGAAGGAAAAGTGCCAATTATGCACTGAGAGGGTTGCGTTTCTTGGCTACCTTCATGACAAACAAGGAATTCACCCCACCGAAAAGAAATTGGCTGCTATTAAAAATGGTCCAAGACCTAGAAATAAGACAGACCTCCAAGCCTTCCTGGGTCTCATTAATTTTTATAACATCTTCCTACCCCAGAAGGCGACTGTTGCTGAACCCCTGCATAGGCTCCTCGACAAGAAGGCTTCCTGGTTTTGGGGATGTCAAGAGGAGCAGGCTTTCCAGCAAGTCAAAGATCTTTTAACATCAGATGCAGTGTTAATCCAATATAACGAAACACTACCCTTGACTGTAACTTGTGACGCCTCACCTTTCGGGATAGGAGCCATCCTGAGCCACGTTTTACCAAACGGTACAGAGGCGCCTATCGCATTCTTTTCAAGAACTTTATCTAAAACTGAAAGGAACTATGGTCAGTTAGATAAAGAAGCTCTTGCTATTGTATCCGCAATTAAAAGTTTCCACGAATACGTGTATGGAAGATCCTTTTCCATCATCACAGACCACAAGCCATTGCTTGGCATTTTGGCAGGGGATAAACCAACTCCCCACATCCTATCACCAAGAATGACACGATGGTCGGAGTTCCTAGGCACCTACGACTACCAGTTAAGAGAGCGACCAGGGAAAGCCATTCCCCATGCTGACGCCTTAAGCCGTTCGCCATTACCGGAGTTCCTAGACGACCCAGCTCCTACTGTATCCATGCTACAAATCGAGACGCTTCCCTCACCTCCACTAACTGCGCAAGATATCGCATTGGAAACAAAAAAGACCCTTGTTTGGCGTGAGTCCTCAGCTGGGTGGAGAGGGGATGGGCGGAAATCGAACCCAATGACACATTCAAACCCTTTAAAAACAGACAAACAGAATTCTTCTCACAAAAAGGGTGCGTGTTGTGGGGAGACCGAGTAGCCATCCTGGAAAAACTACAAAAGAAAGTCCTGAAAGTGCTGCATGATGGACACCTGGGCATCGTGCGAATGAAAGCACTGGCAAGGAGCTATGCCTGGTGGCCAGGTATAGACAGACAAATCGAAGCCTGGGTTGCCATCTGTAGCAAATGCCAAGAAACACATTCGGCTCCACCAAAAGCACCACCAATGGAATGGGAAACACCCAGGGGTCCATGGTCCCGTATTCACATTGATTTTGTGGGACCTACAAAAGGACACACTTTTCGAATAACAGTAGATGCCTACTCGAACTGGCTTGAGGTGAACAAGATGAAGACCACCACCATAGATGCGGTCATCAAAAAAATTGAACAGACTATTTGCAACACACAAATTCCCAGATGTCTTGGTTTCCAACAATGACCCACAGTTTACCGCCTTGGCATTTGAACAATACCTAGCAGACCGAGGGATACGCCACGCCTTGACATTACCCGATCACCCGGTGGCCAATGGCAGGGCTGAACGAATGGTTCAGTTCACTAAAACAACCTTACATAAAATGGACCAAGGGAACATCCATGGCAGAGTCACCAGGATGCTCCTCCTCCAACATATTACACCAAACAGCACCACAAACAAAAGCCCAGCCGAACTCCTGATGTGCAGGAAACTTAGATCACATTTGGACTGTATACACCCTGCCTACACCCCAGAAAAGCCCCTGGGTTCCAGCAGCAGACATCACACATTTCAGGTAGGAGACCTCGTATTCTCAAAGAACTTTACTGGTGACCCATTGTGGGTCCCCGCCAAAATAACACAAATTACGGGTCCCCGTTCCTACCGATTAGAAACCACAGATGGAAAATTGTGGAGACGCCACATAGACCAGCTGCATTCCAGGCTGACAACTACTCCCTCCACAAATTCTGAACTCAGAACCAGAGGGGGAAGGGAAACCAAGGATTTTGAAAATGAACTAACACCTGGTCCTAGACACGCAAACCCACAGTCCACACAATCAAGCCCAGCATATTCACTAGCTGAAGAGGAGCCGTGGCAGATGATCGTCTCTCCAGGCAGCAGCAGCTGGGCAGGGTCAGTGAGTCCAGAGATCCAGATGACAGGAATGAAGGAAACGTTGAAGGTATCCCCGAGTCACCTTCGAGGTTACCCAGCACAGAAGCCAAGTCACCTTTACAGCGGGACGTGTTGGGTAGTCCACCAGAGCCAGTGGCCGAGCAAGAACAGGTGGAACAATGCAAATCAGGGAGATAGGTGCGAAGACCTGCCTACCTGTGTGAATACATCACCCACCCCTGAGACGGAACCTAGAGGGGAGGGGGTGTTCCGAACTAGCAGGCTCGTAAGCCTGCAAACCTGACTGGCCCTTTACACAGCAGGCTTGTAATCCTGCATATTTGATTGGTCCGTGAACAGCAAGTCGTGATTGGTCATTCCGGACTAATCTGATTGGCTAGTTAATGGGCTGCCGCGATTGGACACTCCAAGTGCAGCAAACTTAAACCATTGGACGCTATGACAGCAGCCAGCTCTATAAAAGGAGCTGCTGCTGTCAGGCTCTTTGCTCTGTTTTCCTGAAGTCACAATAAAGAGTTGAAGTCACTATTCAATGTCTCGTCTCTGTTATTGCGCCCGCTCTCCAGGACAGAACACTACTAATAGTGTAAACTGGTAGTAACATTCCTATGGCAGTGAAATCAGATACACTGAAGTATAACTTGAGGGTGACAACTACAATAAACTATCAAGTAAGAGAACAAAACTTGGTGGTCTAAAGAGGAGAAAGGGGGAGGAGGAGGATTCATTAAATTAGTAAGCCACCTCATCCCAACAACTCTGGGTGGTTCTGTATGAACTGTCCTGCAATTCATCAGCTGTCCTTTTGTTGCATTGTCCTGTTTTACAGGGGCAGCAATGAATGCTCTTTTATCAGCAGTGTTGGAGAACTAGTCAATGAGTTGGTTATAGGATACTGACTGAAGAAAAGGTACTTCTACTAATTTTGCCTGTCTTAGATTCATCTAGCTTATTCCTGACAGTAACTCTGCAGGAGTATAGAAAAGAGGCTTTCTTAGGACCTAACTAGCAATACTGCGGATTGTACTTGGGCCTTTTTACAAGCAACATATGATTTCCCCTTTAATGTCAATGCGTGATCATGCAGAGGATGAAATCTAGCTTCTTCATTCTTAATCAGCAAGAGCAAATGTAATTAATGAAGAGTGCTGCAATTCAAAACCTTTTAAATGTTATATTTTGCATATTTTTAGATGACATCATTAAGATATTGATCATCCTTAGCTAAATGAATGTTCAAAAGATAATGTAGAAGAATCAGAGAGGCCAAACATGAATTTTCCACAAAATTTAGTAAGTTTAAGATTTTTTTTCCTCTGATCCTAAGAATTCCTCAACATCCCATGATCAGAAGGTCCTTCAAAAACAGAATTCCCCAAATTTTGGATGGGCAATATTTCCAAATTTCTCCAGGAGAATGAAAAATTCTCTATTTATTTCTTAAAGTAATAATCCATTAAACATATCAGGAACGCTATAATTAACAAAATCAAGTAGGAAGTTTCTTATAAGACTTACTTTGGAATGTGATTAATCATACAGTAGGAAAGCTTCAAAGCAGTGGATAAAGTATTGTAATATGAAAGAGAAGATATCTTGGCTACCTGGAAGCTAAATGAGCTCAAGAACATCATTACCTCTTTCTTTGAAATGTTCTATTCTTTTGGTAGGAAAAAAAATCTAACTCAAGCTCTCTTTCATTAAGTCAAATAAACACTAGTAGAAAATACAAATTTAATTTATTTGATTGGTATTTAGCTAGAGCTCATGATACTTTTCTGTTTTATTCATTGTCTGTTCTTTAGACACACTTAGAAACAACATGAATCTCTTCAGGTACTGAAGCCTAGTTTGAAGATGAAAAGGGAATCAACCCTTCCTCCAAATTCTTAGCTTATTTGAAAGAAAAAGCAAGATCAGTGAACCAATGACTATCAAACACAGCAAAATTTGTAGCCCTCTGCTTGAAGTTCTGCAAATATGAATAGACTGACTGACTCATAACTATATTTAATCTCTGTATGGTAAGCAAGGTAGGTGGCCGTGAAAACCTAAATTTCATACTTTGGATAATGTGTCATCCAAGCAGATGCATGCTGTCTGACAGCTGTCTTCTTTTCATCCCACAAGCTTGATTCATGGGCCAAATCTTCCAGATAAACCCAGCAGTTTAGTTTCTAGTAGAAACAGTCTGGCACTTCCTCAGGGAGTATTTTCTGTTAAGAAATGACATGGTCATCTTATGAAGCAATAAATACTACCCTATCTAATGATCCACCAAAATATTTCTCATGCAAGGAAGAAATCAACACATTGCTATCAAGATAAACTTGATCTTCAGCTTTTAAAACATGTTTCAGTTCATAACTTTCCAACATGGACTTTTTCCTATATTCCAATAGCAAGAGTACTGTGCAATCATATTAGAGAGCAGGGAAAAAGAGGTATATTGTCAAAGGAATTTCTTCCAGAGTCTCAACACTGACACGAACATATTATGCATGCAAGTGTGGATTTATTGTATATCCCATTATTGGTCTGAGCCAAGACAGAATGAATTAAAGAATGAATAGGATAGATAGATTTCTCTTGAGAATACAGTGATTTTATCCCTTTATTTCCACATAATATTGCAATAAGAAGGCTCTGTAAGGAAATGACAATTGCATTTTCATTCTATGTGCTAAAAATATGATTCACCTGCATAATGTCTGCATTTTCCATTCTTTTGACAATTTCACTGACTCCACTGACTGTCTAATTAAACTCTTTAATTAGACACGTGCTCAAATTAAGTACATATGTTTTTACATCATGAAGTTAGATGACATGTTAAATACATTTCAGTTTTCAAAAAAGCAAGGAAATCCCTTCACATCATTTTTAAGTGAAAAACAAAGGAATTGGAATATAAAATAAATGAATGTTTCCACTTGATATTTTCCCCCTCTTATAGTCATTTTATCAGGGATGAGAATATAGGGCTGCATCCATGAAGGTTGTACGCATTCCACAGCATTAGATTGTGGAAGAAAATGAAAAACCTAATAGCATTTTGATATATTCCAGTTAGGTTTTCCATTAGGAGAAAAAGGTGATATGTTCACACCATTTGTCAGGAAATGAAGAAATGAAGAGAATGTTGACAATTTCATTACACTCTGGTTATGGGGTAATCCGCACTTACCTATTACAAGATAAAAAAAAGTCTATTCAGGATATTATTAGTTGAAAACATTACTGTTTATAATTTTTTTTAAAGTTGTGCTACAACTAAGAGAGTTAATACAATGATGAAAATTACAAATTTTAAGATAAAGATTTTATATTGTTTACAACCCTAAGTCATTTTTTTTCTTTTGAGGGCAGTGGCTTATTACTAGTTTGGCACAGTATCAAAGTCTTCTGCTAGCAAGCATTTCTCTCATAAAAACTTACTTTTCAAAGAACAAAAGCAACTAATAAGATATTAAAAATGCTTCACATCCTGCCCCATTTGCTTATTTTATTTTGGAAAACCATTACAGCTGTTATCTTATGCACCCCTGTTAGAAGTAAATCACTTGAACATATATTTTGGAATAGATATTCATATTACTTTCATATGTTTTCATATGATATTCATATTACTTTTCATATGTTTTCATGTTAAGCAAACAAGTTCTCTTCAGCTTCCTATTTTATCTGTGTTTCCAGCTATTCTGTTGAGACTATTTCTTCAGTGGCTAGGTATGTCATGGTAAAGTCAGCGGATTTACTGCACAGTCCTATTGATTGATTTTAATTGGGCTAAGTCATAAGTAAGTGGATTTATGATTGTAGCCAAAATGTGCAATCACAGAATGCAAAGGGCAGAGGTTAAGATGTACCATCAATCTGCCCATTTGACTAATGAATCAGAGAAGGTGGCTTCACAAGGCAGAAGTGGAGATATATATTGCTGGATTCCAACTCCCTACAGCCTTTGAGCAATGGATAATGGAAACTAAAGTCTAATATTTGGAACAGAAATAGAAAATTTTGGGACTTGACTAATGTATTTGGAATGCTGCCAGTGTGTGGCTAGCTTTATGGACATGGCTAGTTCCAAAATATCTATTGATTGAACAGCAAATTGATAAAGCTGTTCCCTATCTTAGCCTTACTAGAAACTCCTTACCACCCTAGTTTATCTTTGGACAGATAGACATATTTAAAAAAACTGGGCTACAGCAATCATGAAGTTGAATGTCTGAAAAATGCAGATAAAGAGCATTTTTCTTTGCAACATGACAGCTTCCTGTTTATTTCTTTGTTAATTAAAAGACTAAGATTAAATCTGATGAGACAGGAGATCCAAAAGACATATCCATGGTCAAACTGATGTTTTTGGGGAACAAATTGCCTATCCTAAATCTGACGGTCCTAAGTTCTTTACAATTGCAATGAAGTCTGGAGTCCTCCCTGGTTCGACACTATCTACCCATGAAAAGGGATCAAATCCAATACATTCAGCTCCTAGAAATCCTTTCATACAGCAATACGAATATAGCCCAAGGAATTAAGGATCAGTGCTATACCGTTCAGCTTTAATTAAGCTTTCATCTGATTTCCACAGTCTTGTGTAATGAATATAAAATTACAACTTTGAAAAAATTGCAAGGTTGGGGAGAGAGTTAAGCTCTGGTTTGATTAGAATACTATTCAATGAGATTTATAAAACAGAGGATTATATTAGGGACTTCTTTCAATACAATAAATACCTAAAACCTGTCCTTGCCATAACTGAAAGTAAAATGAAAAAAAAAAGCAGCTATATTTGTCATAGAAAAAATAATTTGTTTCATAGTGCATGTTTTATTAAAGGTTAGGGCCCACATTAAAAGTAATATTGGCATATAAAAGAAATGTGTGTGGGATTACGCAAAGGTGATGTCATGTACTTGTACTTTATATAGCACCTTGTTCATTATATAGACTATTTAAATGTATTGTCATAATTTTTGCTTAAATTGGGTTGCTAGTTCCTAAGCATGTATATTGCATCTTAAATAAAGATGCAATATACAATTGGATCACTAATATATTGGGATATATAAAAAACAGGAAGGAAGGAAGACTGGTGAGTTTGTTATAATTTAATACCACATATGGATAATACAACATTTTTTTCTAATATTACCTATATTGGTCTTGGGAACAAATTCAGATTTGACAAACCAATATTCAGAAGTATGTATTGACTAGATTCAGAATTTGGTAAATGCGGGTGAGCCTTTGTGATTGATTTCCTCTCTGTATAGCTTGTAATTCAACTGAAATGAATGGCCCCATGACAAACAATCTAATATAGCTGGAGATTTGCAGAGGGGAAGTAAACATGAGTGGCAAGTTGAGAACCAGTGGTGGGATTCAATATTTTTTACTACCGGTTCTGTGGGCATGGCTTGGTGGATGTGGCAGGGGAAGGATACTGTAAAACCTCCAGTCAGAGGTGGTATTTGCCGGTTTGCTGAACTACTCAAAATTTCCGCTACCAGTTCTTCAGAACTGGTCAGAACTGCTGAATACGACCTCAGCTGAAAACATAGTGAAGAATAGTTTGGGAGCATTTTAATGTTATATGCCAAGGGTTTAATCAGTGTTCATAAGGAAGGCCATCAAGGCCATATGGAAAATGATGCTGAGTCACTCTATTAAAGAAGCCAGCCATTAGCAAGTCTAGCAAGATACATGTTGGGTGTATCTTATTTGTTCTGGTGAAAGCGTACAAGGGGAGAAATAATTAACTAGTTGCGTGATAATAGAGTATATGAATATATTTTGTTTGTATTTTGCTCATATCTTAATTATGATTAAGATGGTTTACTCCAGACACCTTAATTGGGCCTGCTCATATTCCAAAACAGGCTTGCAAATTTTTCAGTGATACAGCAAGATGTTCTACCACATCTCTGTCTACCTCTAGTATGAATTCAACTGGCCAGACCTGCCCAAATGTGGATGATATCACAGAATGCTCTCAAGCCTTCTGTGAAGCTAGTTCTCCCCCTGTGGTGCATTCTGGATAGTGTGCAAGAGTGAACTGAATGAACTAGCAATCAGCAGCAGCCAATTACTTTGTATTAGCTGTCACAACTCCAATAAAGAACGGACTGGAGCCGAGACAGCCAAGATGTAATATGACCATAGTCTTTTACTTACCTTACATTGATTGTGTTATCACGTTGATGTTATGATGAATATTCTTCAAATGACTGACATCAACTTCCTGACAAGGAGTGGTGCAATAATAATGATTCATGGCTGGATGTCAAGAGGGTAGTGTTGTAATAATGGTGCGGGGCAAATGGGGGTGCATGGACTCATTGAGTTACCATGTTTCTTTAATTTAAGGATGCAGCAAAGGCAGCCAGAAGGTGGTTATAGTAATTATGTTGTTATCCAAAGTATAACATGTATAAATACAGCTCTGGGTTGCAACGAAACCCAGAGCTGACTTTAAACATAATTTGATCGCTGTTACCTGTTGTTGTGGTGTGGGAAATGAATAAAAACTTCACTGAAGCTACACGAGTGAGTTGATATCTTATTGTTCACCCCCTCAATATTGGATGAACATCTGACAGGGAAAGTCAGCTCTCTCCTTTCACACCGTGTAATTCCTATGGAGGCTTCCATCCTTTGTAATCCTAGGAGCAACGAACTATGGCTGAAGGTAAAGATGGGGAAGATGAATTGCAATTGGAGACCAGGAAGGAGGAGGAGAGCCAGCTGGGAGCTGACGGTGCTAGTGTTGTTGCGGTAATATCCCACCCGATGAAGGAACGGGAGGTTCGGACAGAGGAACCAATGACAGGTTGCAAAAGATGGTGCGACCAAAGACGCAACCAGGATGGAGGAGTGGGTTTGATTTAACGGAGGACATGGGGTTTCTTCAGAGTAAGCCTCCTACTCATGTCCCTGCACACTGTGACACCTTTGAGAAATAGAGAGAAAGGAGGATAGGTGAGATGACTGGAGCACATCCACATCCAGCCTTGGAGCTAGTACTCTTGAACTTCTCCATGTAAAATATGGGGAATTGAGTATCAGCAGCTGTGACACCAAACATCACTGAGGAAGCAACACAGAGAACACTTCTTTCTTTAGTTCTCTGCCCTGGGATGAAAGAGACCATACCCATAGAAGAACGACACATCACTTTTCAGCCGGTTTTGATTCCTTGCTTGCAGAGATGGTGGGGGGTTCAGAGGCCAGAGGAAGAGGAGCCACACTCATGACATCTAGTGGCAAATGTTCAGAGTCCTTACCTCAATGTGAACTGCAGGAAGAGTCTTGGGGATTCTCCAGAAGGACTGGCCACTGGGAACAGTGCATGGTATGAGGTCCACCCCCACTGCAAAATTCTTTTGATGGAAATCCCGATCATATAGCTTTATTTCTCAACCAAGTAGTAAATCATTTGGAATTATATGCAACGTATTACCCCTCCCAATGGTCAATGATAGTAGAAATTACTGGGGTATTAACTGGAGACGCAGCAGATTGGGTGGCAGAGTTGCATAGTGCCTGTGCAAGAGAATTGATTGATGTAGGGTTATTCCTGGATTCGCTTCGTAATCAATTCGAGGATAAGTCTAGAGTACATCAGACTGAGGAAGCAATAATGGCATTAAAACAGAATGGAAAACCAGCTATTGAATACGTCAGGGAGTTCAGATGATTGGCTGGGAAACTGAGAACTTGGCCAGAACATCTATTGATTAGGGAATTCAGGGCCGGTTTAGATAGAGGATTATGACAGGCTTGTCTCTTCAGGGGTGGACCCCAATGAATAACAGACTGGTATAAAACTGCTGTTGAACTAGACATAAGGTTGAAGGAATTTAGAGAGAAATCTGAAAGTCCATGAAAAACTGGTCTGGTTGGGACTAATGTGGGAATAGGAAGGGGTGTGTAAGGAATTGTGGCCAACAATACCAGGGGTTGTTTAAATCTTAGATGTTTTGATTGTTAATATACTGGGACATAGGGTATTTGAATGTCCTATGATAGATACAGGACGTATGAAGCAAACAGTGAGGGGTCTTTCCGGAAATGTTTCACAAATTGGATATAGTGGCAGGGGAGTTAGTGGTCGTGAAAAATCACAAGATGTCACACAACAAGAACCATCAATAGCTCCGGCCACATGAGAGATGAAGCAATACAGTTAACAGCGGCAGCCGAGAGTTGTGTCGGGACTGTATGACAGCCACTGTATGACAGTGGTGATGATAGCCAAGAATACACCATGGTAAGCTCTCCTGTTAGGCCATTTATAATACCTATAGTATTAGATAATGTAGGGCTTAGGGGCCGATATGGAGCATTGGTAGATACTGGATGTACCAGATGTCTGATTAGTCAACATGTGGTGGATGAACTGCATGTGCCATTAGAACCCCTTCCTACCTCCATGAAGTTTGAGCAGGTTGATGGGTCATACCAGCTATGATGATGACCATTCCTATCTGATTAGAAATGGGAGACCATTGGGAACAATTAAGATTTATTGTAGTATTGGAAATGCGGAAGGCAGTTCTTTTAGGTTTAGTATGGTTGGATCATTGGAAACCCACCATTTGGTGGGAAGGCAGTTTTAGATGGTTGAGCCTTACTATAGGACCAGAACCGCCACAGCAAGAACCAGAAGTACAACAAAGAGTGTAAGGTTGGAGCCCATTAGTTTGCTAGATGAACATAGTAGTTCCTCTTTTCCATCAGTACATCAGGATTTGGTGAAAGTATTTAATGAAATGAAGTGTGAGATCCTACCACCACACTGCCCAACAGACTGTGCTATTGAACTGATTCCAGGGGCAAAATTGCCAAACCCTCGGATGTATGCAATGACACCAAAGGAAATGACAGAAATGCAGAACTTTCTAGACAAGAATTTAGCTCGGGGATTCAATAAAGCTGGACAATCACATATAGTGCCCCTGTACTATTCCGAGAAAAAAAAAAAGATGGTGGCCTACGTTTGTGTGTTGATTTTAGAGGACTTAATGTGTTCTGCATCAATAACCTGTACCCATTACCATTAATCAGTGAGATGTTGGCTACTTTATCAACTGGACATTTGTTTACTAAATTAGACTTGTGTGAGGCATATTATTGGGTGAGAGTAAGACCTGAGGATGGATGGAAGACAACATTCAATTGTCCCCTCAGAAGCTATTAATTTTGAGTAATGCCTTTTGGATTACAAGGGGCCCCTGTGGTGTTCATGCAACTTATTAATGGTGTACTACAAGAACCTTTATACCGTGGGGTGCTAGTATATTTGGTTGATATACTTATTTACACAAAAACTATGGAAGAACATGTCCAATTGGTGAGGAGTGTATTAACTAAATTATTAAATGCCAAATTATATATCTAATATAATTATCTAAGTGTGAGTTCTATTGTATGAAACTAGACTACCTGGGATACCGAATCTCTAATGCAGGATTGGAGATGGATCCAATGAAGGTAAAAGCTGTAATGGAATGGAAAATCCCCCAAACAAGAAAACAAGTACAAAGTTTTTTGGGCTTTTCAAACTGTTATCGACAATTTATACCTAGATTTAACCACATTGCATTGCCATTAACCGAGTTGCTAAAAACAAAGAAACAAATAGAAAAACCAAAGCCAACCCAACCAGTTAAATGGTTGGAACAATGTCAACAAGCCTTTGAAACATTGAAATTGTTATTTTCTCAAGCACCCATTTTACGACATCCTGATCCAACGAAGAAGTTCATCATGCAGGCAGATGCGAGTGATGTGACCAAAGGGGCTGTCCTGTTACGAGAGAATCAAACCAAAGCACTACAGCCATGGGCATATACATCACGGAAGTTTACTACTACAGAGAGAGGCTGGGCAATATGGCCAAAGGAGGCCTTAGCCGTAAAATGTACTAAGTACTAAGTACTTGTAGGCATTTCATGGAAGGGGCACAGGAAGTTTTTGAAGTGTGGACAGATCACCAAAATTTAGAAGCATTACAAAAACCAAGACGCTTGTCTCCTAAGCAGGTCAGGTGGGCCCTGTACTTTAATCAATTTAATTTCAAATTAAAGTATGTACTAAAAGGACAGAATTTCATGGTGGATGCCTTGTCCTGGTTGCCCCAATATCAATCAACATGAGATATTATCATTCAACCCCTAATTGTTGATAACTCATCCAAAAATGTTGGTCAAGTGACTTGTTTAAAGGAAACAACCCATGATACAATACAAAATGCTACTGCACAGGATGATTGGCTTAAAAAAAATCCCATTTGTGTTCATTTAAAGATGGCATAGCTTGCAGAGGAAGTAAAGTGTACATAGCAGCCGTGTAGGAAAGAAATACTTACAAATTGTCATGATGTAAAACAGGCAGGACATTTTCGATTTTTAAAGACATTACATCTAACCCGCCATCAGTTTTGGTGGCCCAAAATGAGGGTTGATGTCTAACGCTATGTAAAGACATGCCATGTATGTGCAACATCTAAGCCTAGAATAGACAAACCAATGGGACTATTGCAAACAGTATCAGAGTCAACACGTCCATGGCAAGATATAGCCATGGATTTTATTGTTGAATTGCCAAACAGCAAGGGATACACTGTAATATGGACCATAATTGACTTATTTTCAAAACAGGCTCACTTTGTCCCCTGTAAAGGCCTACCATTGACAGGACAATTGGCAGACATGTTTATGACACAAGTGTATAGATTACATGGGGTGCCCAGAAGAATAATATCCAACAAGACGGTGGCAGTTCACAGCGTGATTTTGGAAGGCGTTCCTTGTTTTGATGGGGTCTTCTCAGGGACTCAGCTCAGCATACCACCTGAGTACAAACAGAGCCATAGAAAGAGCGAATGCCATGGTTGAATGATATTTAAAATCGTATATCTCACATCAACAAAGAGAATGGGTAGATTTATTACCGTTCACTGAAATTGCTCACAATAACGCACTGCATAGCAGTACTGGGTACAATCCATTTTATATAGTAAATGGTGTGGAATTCAGCCCAAGTTCGCAATTAATCTGTCAAGAGGAAGACCCACCTGGTGTTAAAGAATGGGCAGAAAAAACACAAGAATGTTGGAATAATGTACAAAAAGTGTTAGAAAAAGCTTCCAGAGAATATAAAACTCAAACAAACAAAAAACCGACAGGATATTAAACCCTTCCAGGTGGGAGATAAAGTGTATTTTTCTACCAAATATATCAAATTAAAACTGAACAGCTGGAAACTGGGTCCAAAATATTTAGGCCCTTTTGAAACAGTAAGAGTAATCAACCCCATGACAGTTAAAATCAAATTACCATCACAGCTAGGGCGGATTCATCCCGTTTTTCATACAAATTTACTTAAAACAAGTGTCACTAGAAATGACGAGATGCCTATGAAACCAGTATGTGGAGAACCAGAACAATCTGAAATAGATAGAATACTAGATTCTAGAATACGAAGACATACTATTCAATACCTAGTACGATGGAAAGGATATCCTGAATCAGAGGCATCCTGGGTGAATGAGTTGGATATGTGTGCAGATAGACTGAGGAAAAAATTCCACAACCTTCATCCCGATAAGCCAGGGGCCGTTGTATAACCTCTATACACCATTATCCCTTTGTCTAATGTGTTCTTGTATTCCAGGCGGAATCTTGGTAGGGGGGTGGCCTGTCACAACTCCAATAAAGAATGGACTGGAGCCAAGACAGCCAAGATGTGATACGACCATAGTCTTTTACTTACCTTACATTGATTGTGTTACCACGTTGATGTTGTTAGGGACAACATTGTTTACCCTAACTGGTTTAGGTAAAATAATGAATATGTTATCATGGTTTGTTAGTTAAAGTGTCTGTAACTTTAACTGTAAGAATGTAATTAAGGGAGTGGTTGTAAAAGCACCATAAAAGAAGCAAGGCACGGCAGCTTGCTCTCTCTGGCTTTATGATCCCTAATTACTTGATAGACTGAAGACTGCGTTTTTCCCCTTCTGGAATGGGAGAGAGAAAGGACTGTTGATTTATCAACTGTGAGAGGACTGATTTATTGTAAGTGAACTGACATTGGATATTCTACATGGACTTTGCTAATTGAATATCCTTGAATGGACTGACTAAAAACGATACATGACTAATGGACTGTTATTTTGACTATGCTGTAAAACTCTAAGTGGAATAAACTATATTTTTGATAACACAAGCGTATCTGTTATTTTTACTGTATGTTAACTAACATACAAACTTTTCTCACACATTTATCTGTATGCCTATCTGACTAATGCTGCACATTCTGTTTAGCTTGTCTCCTTAAACCTGGTTGGGGAACACAGGCTTAACACTGGTTATGGGCCCAGAGGCTGCAATGTCAGTTTAACTAGGATAAAACAGATTTATGTAAAAAGTGAGAGTTTGTGTTGTTACACATTACAGAAAACAGACAGCTGTGTTTTATTAATTATAGTTTTATATCCATATAAGAAAACACGGCACAAGTCAATCTACAAAGTTTGTCCCTTATATCCAAGTTGGATGGAACAAACTATGTACTATGAAATGTAGTCTACTTCTACAAAGAGAAGGTCTATGGAACATAATTGAAAATCCACCAAACGTAGAGGAATGGGATCCAGAGATTGAGGAAATTAGACAAAAGATAGAAGACTTTAAGCAGAAGAATCAACAAGCTCTTTGCATAATAGGACTAACACTATCTGACCAGCAACTTGTTCATATCCGTGGAGAGTAAATGGCTGTTGGGTGTTGGCAGAAGCTGAAGAGGATTTATGTCCGAGATAACGTTGGTGCTCACATAAATCTAACACGGAAGCTTTTCAGGACGCATCTCCAAACGAATGGTGATATGCTTAGTCATTTGAAAACTATAAAAAGCATTTTTCAAGAACTGCACGAGAAAGAACTTATTTTCTCTGAACTACACCAAGTCTACATATTTCTATCTTCACTAGACAAAAGTTATGATAACTACGTCACTTTCCTTGAAATTTTGCCTAAGGAAAGTTTACCTTTAACTGATATAACTGGCAGATTGATTGAAGAGGCAAGAAGAAGACTTGGAAGAGATCAGTTAAGAAGGAAGCAACCTTAAAAAGAAGATATTGAATCTCCTACTGCATACGCAATTAAAAAGTGTTTTAATTGTGGAGGAAGAGGACATTTGGCAAGATTTTGTAAAAAAGCAAAGCGCCAGAATGCTGGCCAGAATACTAAAAGTAACCAAAATAAAAATAAAAATTTAGAGTTAACCATGTATATTAACGGAGCTGTAAAAAATAATTTATGGGTGGTTGACAGTGGAGCATCCCACTGTATAACAAATGATAACAAAAATTTTATTAAAATGTCCCAGAGTACATAGCAGATATCGTTAGCCAATGGCTGGAAACTGAAAGCTAAAGGTCAAGGTATAGCATATTGTTCTTTCATAAAAGAGAATGTAAAAATGTTATATGTACCACAACTTAAGTTTAATTTAATTTCAATTAGAATTTGGGTTAAACTAGGATATGTAGTTACCTTTAGGGGAGATAACTGCATAATTGAAAAAGAAGATAAGAAAATTACTGCATCTTTAAGAGGTGAATTATATGTGTTAAATGATAATGGTTTAGAGGTGGCTAACACGGTTTATGATAATAAGAAACCTCATGATGAATGTATTCACTTGTTACACCGATGGCTAGGGCATTTAAATTTTAAAATGCTTAAGAGAACTGTTCAGCTATCTAAAGGAATAAATTTGAAACCTTGTAATAAGTATTTGCAATGTTTTGCTTGTAATCAAAGCAAAAGCAAGGTCATACCGGCAAATAGAGTTGATGGATTTACTACCAAAGAGCCTTTAGAAGTAGTATTTGCCGATTTAATAGGTCCGAAAAAACCAAGTGTAGGAGGAGCTCAATACATATTAAGTATAATGGACCACTATTCTAGATATGGGTTTTGCTATTTAATGAAGAGCAAAACTGAAACGTATCTAAATCTATTTAATTGGATTAAATTTGCAGAAAGAAAAACTAAAAAGAAATTAGTAACTCTTATAACAGATAATGGTGCGGAATTTACAAATAATAAATTCCAGAAGAGACTTAGAATGTTAGGTATTCAACATAAAAAGTCTGCACCATATAGGCCACAACGTAATGCCTTTATAGAGAGACGAGGCCAAACACTACAATCAATGGCACATACTATGTTGTCTGATTCAGGATTACCTGACAATTTATGGGGAGAAGCAATAATGTGTGGTAATCATATATTAAATAATGTTGTTAATTCAACAACAGGTGAATTACCATTCACACTGTGGCATGGTACAAAACCTGATTTAAGTTACATGCACACATTTGGAGCACCAGCATGGGTGCATATCCCTTCACAACTCAGACACAAAGGACAGCATAGAGCTAAAAGATTTTTTGTAGGATATGAATCAAATCACAGATCTTATAGATTCTGTGAACCAGGTATATCTAGAGTTTACACCAGTGCGAGTGCTAAATTCCTAGAACATGTAGGATGGAATAGATTAGAGCAAGATTTAAATAACGAAGTAATTATTGAACCCTACAAAAGGCAAAAAGATCAGACTAGTTATAAGAAGAGTCCAATTAAAGAAGAAGTCCACGAAAAGCAAATAGGACCAGAACAAGAGGAAACTGTTGATCAGGAAGAGTTAGATAATCAAGAACAATTAATAAATGAAAGTCCACCTGTAAGTCCTGTAATACCTAGACGTACTACACGTGTAACTAGACCACCTGATAGGTATCAAGCAAGTATAGTTTGCCAAGTAACTAAAGTTCCAACTAGTATAGATGAACTTAGGATGTATCCTACTAAGGATCAGGAGAATTGGCAAAAGGCAATGGAAAAAGAACTAAATTCATTAAAGGTAATGAAAGTATATGAAGATGCTAAATTACCTCCAGGAGAAAAATCCATTGGGTGCAAATGGATATTTAAAGTAAAAACTGGAAATGATGGAACTGTTTCCCATAAAGCTAGGTTGGTAGCTCAAGGATTTGATTATGATGAAGTTTTTGCACCAAGTCTTAAAGCAACATTTTTGAGAGCAGCTTTAGTGTGGGCAGCTAAGAAAAACTATGTCATTAACCATTTAGATGTAGAAACTGCTTATTTGCATGCACCATTGCAGCACACTATATATTTGAAAAAGCCAGTTATTATAAAAGACAATAAAGTAAATAGTAATGATTGTTGGAAACTCAAAAAGAGTCTTTACGGTTTGAAACAATCTGGCTTTGAGTGGAACCAATATATTGTGAAAGAATTAAACAATATAGGTTTTAAATCTGGTTTAGCAGATCCATGTGTGTTTAAAAGAGAAAATAATGGAACGGTGTCATTATTGTTATTATTTACAGATGATATTGCTTTGATAACTAAGACTAATAATGAAGCTAATGAGATTATATCATTATTAGCTAAAAAGATTAAATTAAAGCATCTAGATGAGATTAAAAGGTATCCAGGATTGACAATTAACAAAACAAAAAATGCATTTAAGATATCTCAAGAAGATAAAATTTGCCAATTAATTAAAACGTATAAAATGGAACTTTGTAAACTGGCAAAGTCTCCAATAAGTCAGGAAGTTTGCCAAACTGATGATCAAAGTCCCAAATTTGATAAGTCTATATAGCAATCTTTGATTGGTAGCTTATCATATATAAGCAATTGGTCAAGGCCAGATATAGCTTATAGTGTAAATCAGCTGGCACGTTTTAATTCAGATCCACATCAATGTCATTGGCAATCATTAAAGAGAATTTTAAGATATCTTAAAGGAACCATGAACCATGCATTGTATATAGAACCAAAGGGTGATTTGAGTCTTCGTGCCTATGCAGATGCAAGTTTTGCAACTGACATAAACACTAGAAAATCAACATCTGGGATGGCTATATTATTTGGTAAGACACCAATAGGGTGGAGGTCAATCAGACAACAGCATATCAGCTTGTCCACGATGGAAGCGGAATTTTCATGTCTGTCATTACTATGCACTGACTTAATTTTGTACAAACAGTTATTATTAGACATGGGTATAACTGTTAAAGATTCCATTATTGTGTACGAGGACAACCAGGCAGCCATAAAGTTAGCTACTAATATTGCTGTAAAAACTAGATCAAAGCATACTGATTTAAGATACTTAAATGTTAGAGAATCTGTAAAGAATGGGCTAATTAAATTGGAATACTGCATGACAGAAGAAAACATTGCAGACCAATTTACAAAAGCTCAAGGAGTAATTAAGTTTAAAGAGAGTTGTAACAAATATGATTTAAAGATGTAAATAGTTATAGTATTATTATTACCTAAAAGGGGAGAATGTTAGGGATAACATTGTTTACCCTAATTGGTTTAGGTAAAATAATTAATATGTTATCATGGTTTATTAGTTAAAGTGTCTGTAACTTTAACTATAAGAATGTAATTAAGGGAGTGGTTGTAAAAGCACCATAAAAGAAGCAAGGCACGGCAGCTTGCTCTCTCTGGCTTTATGATCCCTAATTACTTGATAGACTGAAGACTGCGTTTTTCCCCTTCTGGAATGGGAGAGAGAAAGGACTGTTGATTTATCAACTGTGAGAGGACTGATTTATTGTAAGTGAACTGACATTGGATATTCTACACGGACTTTGCAAATTGAATATCCTTGAATAGAGTGACTAAAAATGATGCATGACTAATGGACTGTTATTTTGACTATGCTATAAAACTCTAAGTAGAATAAACTATATTTTTGATAACACAAGCGTATCTGTTATTTTTACTGTATGTTAACTAACATACAAACTTATCTCACACATTTATCTGTATGCCTATCTGACTAACGCTGCACATTCTGTTTAGCTTGTCTCCTTAACCCTGGTTGGGGAACCCAGGCTTAATAGATGTTATGATGAATATTCTTCAAAATATATTCTTCAAATGACTCACATAAACTTCCTGACAAGGAGCAGTGCAACAATAATGATTCATGGCTGGATGTCAAGGGGGGGGTGCTGTAATAATGGTGCGGGGCAAATGGGGGTACATGGACTCATTGAGCAGCGGAAAGTTGCAGTTACCATGTTTCTTTAATTTAAGGATGCCAGATGTTCGGCAGCGAAGGCGGCTGGAAGATGGTTATAGTAATTATGTTGTTATCTAAAGTATAACATGTATAAATACAGCTCTGGGTTGCAATGAAAACCAGAGCTGACTTTAAACATAATTTGATCACTGTTTCCTGTTGTTGTGGTGTGCGAGACGAATAAAAATTTCACTGAAGCTACACGAGTAAGTTGATATCTCATTGTTCACCCCCTCAATATCGGACAAACAGCTGATTGGAAGAGATTGAATTACCTAACATCATCAAGCCAGTCTTTTGCATAGGAGAGGATTGGAATTCAGAGTCTCTAGTCCATCACTTGACTTCTAGTGTAACTACTATAATTACTACACTGTATTAACTGTTCTTGGAACTGTGTGACAATGGTCAGTTCAAGCACCTTTTAACAAATAAATGTATACTTAATTATGAAATAAGAATGTAAAGAATGTAACATTAGTGGAATAAAGAAGTTGAAAGTATGAATGTATGACATACCATTTTGAATCTACCTGACATATTCCAGAGAAACATGTGTGTCTCTTCAAGATAAATGAATATGTTTTATTAATTATAGGTGATATGGTAGTCAACATGCAGCCTTGACTATGATGTAACTTTGTTCTGAAGTTGTCCCTTTTGTATAGAAGTTATATTACATATTAAGTTTATTCTGGAAATATTGTCCAGAAATTCCTGGAAAGTCCAGAAATTGGTATCTTTTTGTAGGGTTCATATTCTGCTAATTATTTCCAATGATTTGGAAATTTGTAGAAAAGCAGAAATGGATATTGGCTGCTTTTCTGATTGCATTAATAAATAAATGATAAAATAACATTACAAGGTTGATGGAGTACCCATTCTCCATCAATTATACAATGATCTGAATAATTTACTTTTATTTCTTTACATAATAAAGCATTTTACATACCATAATTCAAATGTTTAATTTTTGTATTTTTCCTATTACTGTAAGTACACTAAATTAAATATTAATAATTTAATATGACATGAATATATATGATTAGTTTTAACAAATATATGACAGGTTTTTTGCTTTTATTCTCTTTTTCCTTTTTGCATACAAAATTAATAAGTTAATGTTAACTAAAAGGAATCTCTTTTGCTTCAAAATAGCAGAATTAGAAAGTACCTTGGGGATCTTCTAGTCTACTGCTCAAGCTGCAAACCCTACACCATTTCAGACAAATGGTTGTTCAATCTCTTCTTAAAGTATTGCCACAACTTCTTCAGGCAAGTCAATTGTAGATTCCAGTTTCTTGGTGTGTTTGTGAAGGGAGCAATGCAGCTATGTTAAATTTTTGAATGGAGAATTGAAAATGGCAAGATATTCTCACAGGTAATAGTTCAACATGGTGCTTAGGAAACAACTGGGAACAAGTGCAAACAAAACTTTTGGCACAGAAATTATATACATCAGTGGTGGGATTCAATTTTTTTTACTACTGGTTCTGTGGGCGTGGCTTGGTGGGTATGGCAGGATACTGTAAAAACTCCAGTCAGAAGTGGTATTTGCTGGTTCTCCGAACTACTCCACATTTCTGCTACCGGTTCTCCAGAACTGATCAGAATCTGCTAAATACCACCTCTGATATATATCTCTTGTTCTGATAGTAGCCTAGTTGTTCTTTGTATCAAAGGCTTCTTCCAGACATTTTCAAGGGTAGCCCTATGTAGACTATGCTACATTGTCCAGTTGAGATGTAATGAAGGCATGGATAATCCATGCTAAATCCAATCATTTTAGGAAGGAACACAGTTGTATATTAGGTATAATTATGCAAATGTGTTTCATACCACAGCCATATGTTGGCCAGATAAATCAAGTAAAAGGGTCAAGAGGAAGGTATTTAGGTTGTTGCCTCCCTTTCTATATACTTCTTGTTCATTTCTTCTGAAAAAATAAATCCAAATTAATAATCTGAAGCAAAACAAGCAATGGCTGAGATTATATCACTATGGCCTGCTTTAACATTAGAGTCCAAATCAAGACAGATCTGATCAACTTTGTTCACAAAAGCACAATTTTTTCACTACAAGCCATAAATTGCTCCATCCCCAGTACGTTCCCACCAACATCTTGATGAAGATGACGTACAATTAAAAACAGTCAATGCTGGTTAATTCTGTATCAATGTGAAGATGGCAGGTTCTGGCTGCCTCCCTTGGTGTGGAATGGGAATTAAGATATGTTTCTGTACTATAACCATTTTAGCAATAGCTAAGAAAAAAGTTGAAATCAAATCGGTTCTGGTGACTTGTTGAATAGATAGACAGAATATGATAGTAGCATATAAACAGATATCAATAAAAGGTAGCAGTAATATCATTCATTACCATCAAAATGGCTCAATGAGATTATTACATATTCATGATATGGGCTTATTCCCACAGGCATTTTTGATTTAGGAAAAGGCAATCCCTAAGCCTTTTCACAAATATCATAAACCTCTATGGTGCTTGGCAAAATGATTCATTCAAAGAATTATTTGTTTCGTGGTAGACAGGTTGTTCTGGGTTTAAAGAAACATAAGAAGGCCCCTTTTAGAGTAGATGCTGCTGCATAACTGAGAACTTCCAATGACTTGTATGGCAAGATATGTTGGCTCTTACGAAACAAAATAATTACTGTAATGGATAAATAGCATTAGCTTTATTTATTATCACCAATGATAAGAAACCATTACTACTAGTAGTTATTGATTAATCTCCTTTTAAGAACACCTTCATGAGTGGCTTTGATATTCTGCTGCACTTAATTTCAGGCTTCTTGATCAGACCTGGTTGTAAATTATAGAATTTTTCACACTTTATAAATTAGTTTGACTCCTCAGCAAAAGGCTAGGAGAGATTGCTTGGCTAGAATATAATTGTTATTGAAAAAGGAAAGTAGCTATACAAAGCATTGATTGCCCATTTTGAGATATAGGACACTAATGATTCCTACACCTACATCACTTTAAACTCATGCCTTTTGTATGCTCTATTCCATGAATTGAGCTAGTTATTTTCAAGCAGAGCAATCGATTCATGTTTACATACCCAGGGAGCCAGTTTGGTATAGAGGCGAAGGCTGTGATGGCGATCCTATGGTACGGATGAAGGAATTGGCATGCAGACCCACTTCTGCCATCACGTGAGAGGTCACTCTGAAGAGCTCCACTGCACGTGCACACGTGCCCCTCACCAGCCCTAGCCCATAATAACTAGTGGTGCCACCTTCTCCCCATCCAGAGACTTGCATTTTTGAAATGTGTTGGTGCCCTTAAGCTTTGGCACCTAGGTCAGTCCATATTTAACCTGAGCCTAAAATTGTCCATGTTCCTAAATACCCTATATTAAAAGAAAAAAAAAGCCTTGCGTAGTCATTATTACTACACTATGCACACCAGATCATTGAGGTGATATAAAATGTTGAGAAAGCCTCTGTGTAATAAAAAAAAATCTTATAAGTAGCTTTTTACTAGCATGAATAGTAGGCAACAACCCCCCAAAATTACACCTTTCTTACTTACTTGGGAAATCATAACAGCTAACTGATTTATAATATTGAATTACTGAATTACAGATTTCTGGGCATGCTGGCTGTTTATAAATAACATTTCAATATACAATTCCAATTTCTTCTTCCTCCCCAAGTTACACAATTTATACACAAAAAAGACAGTTAAAGGTTTTGTTTGTGGGATTTAATTTCCTTGTCCATCTTTCTTGCTGAACTACTGGAGAATAGCTTCATTTTAGAAGGACATTACTCAGACAACTTCTACTGTCCTTGTAAAGTATCGCATTTTATCTGCTAATATCAGCATAGTAGCACATTTCAGAGGATATTTTCTCCTTTGTATATTTTATTTTATTCCATTCTTTCTGGGAAGCTTGCCACTGATATAAATTATTTCATTGTTTTTATAATGCCAAATAAACAAAATTCACACATAACATTACCTTTTCATTTTTTCTTTTCATACGTACAGTATACAAAGCCAGTTTATACAGAATAACCTGAACCAGGATGGCTTATCATAGTAGCAAAGTAATCGCAGGCAGCAGTTTTTTAACAGAATTGTTTGTGTTCCTTTCATTAGAGGTACATAGTGCCAGATATAAATCATTTGGTACATTCAAGGTAAATATTCTACTCCTGGACAATGACTCAAACACATTGAACACAGTTTGGCAACCGTTTGGTGGTCAGGAGTTACATTTGTGAAGCTTTTCTAACCTAGACTAAGTGGACAATCACAGTTCTTCATTATTTCATATACAATGATGCAGTCATGAAAGGAACAAACTGTACATTTAAACAAGTTTCCCCAAGCATATGAATATGCATATGAGATGGGTCAACTTGCTCAACTGTTATCAAAATAGTTTTAGGTCACTTTAGAGGAACATGCATGATTTCAGCTCTAGAAACATATTCTTGAAATGTAGCAATATTTCCATCTAAATGAGTTTTCCATAAGAAACGTTAATACAAGATAAGACATTCCATATTTTCATGGAGTTTGCTTCCAGAGCCATACCACCCTTCTCAGTGTACAATGAGTATTCCGCATATTGTTTATTATTAGTGACCAGTAATTTTTGTTGTAAATAGATGCAATGGCAGTCACAGTGCTCACTAGATCTTTTGGACAGGTGTCAGGGATTGAGTCCTAGGAAACTAGAAACAAAACAATTTCAGCTTTCTGTCCTGAAATGCCTACAGGTGAGTATAGAATTTCTCTCTATATTTTTAAAAAATGCTCCCTTCCCAATCCTCTAAAATTCCAATTATCTACTTTCATGGAGAACCCAATCTTTGTTTATGTTTGAACAGAAATTATGCTTTTCCATTTAAGACAGATATCTCTAACACCTCTTAGTAGCCAATCATCAAAAGAACATGGGTACAGAATAATAATGATGAGATGATGGTGGCGATATTATATTATTATTTTGAAAATCCTGTCTGAGACCTTGGATCAACCACTTTCTAATTGTGGCTAGCGAGCAGTACATGACCTCGGCAGAGTACTTTAATAATGTTATTATTCAATCCCGTTGCAGGCACTTTGCATTTTTATGTACACTAAAGCGCTCAGTAAGTGATGTGGCTGGCATGGCTGTCAG
The DNA here is from genome assembly GCA_033807585.1 of Hydrophis major. Classification (NCBI taxonomy): domain Eukaryota; kingdom Metazoa; phylum Chordata; class Lepidosauria; order Squamata; family Elapidae; genus Hydrophis; species Hydrophis major. The sequence continues at coordinate 37,488,014 of CM066330.1, read as the reverse complement.
GAGATTTTCTCTCAGAAAGTCTTATAAGCAAACAAATCTTCACCATGTCTGGAAATGGCTGTCAGAGTGACACTGAACAATATAAAATAGAATCTCTACTAGTGTGCGTTGATGGGGAGATAGAAAGTGGTAAGGGATTATCACCTGGAATGTAAAGACAGGCATGAGGAGAATACCTGGAAATCATTTATCCTTGCCAATTTATGTAAACAAACATGCTACAATCAAGTTTCTCATGCGGATTTGTGAAAGCTAAGAAATCTATCACATCTCCAGAGAGACAGATGCATGCAAATGTTTGCACCTGTGCAGGCACAAAATTACTACAATATTCATTGTATATAGCTCATTTACACCCTGGCATCTCATATTCAGCAGCTAAACAAGTAAGGCAAGTTGCTTCTGGATGGGCAAATCACTTCTTTTAATAGAATAGGCAATCCACACAAGGAGATGAAAGAAGCACCAGCCCTCCCTTGAATTGATCTTAAGACAAGCATTTCAAAACTGCAGGCAGCACCTAACTTTTATGAAAAGATGAGACAACAGAGGCTAAAACAAAGTCCATTACTGTACAGGAGCAGAGTGGGAGGGAGCCAACATGTCACATGTTCTTCCTTCTCGCTGCATTGCTGCAAGAGCTGTGAAATGATGAAAATTCCATAATCAGATATGAACTTATTGTCTGGCTTCAAAAAGAATTCCTATTCATTTTTATGTTTTTTTTCCCTAAACCGTCAAAACATAAAGTAATTTGGAGTCCCTGCAAAATAGGCCTTCATAATAGCATAATTTGATTTAAAATAGATGAGATTGTTTAGCACAATACTGATTCTGCTATCATTATTGTCGTGTTTCTCTGCAGTTTTTACAGCCATGCTCATACAAAAAAAAAAGTGAACAGTTTGAAGGATCAATCATGTTGAACTCATAATGTTTTTTTTTTTATCCCGAGAAAGCTATAAAAATGAAACTGAATGCAATCCAGCTATTGTACTTCCTTCACAAATATTAAAATTATGCAATGTGAAGTAAACAAAAAAAAAATTCCTTGAACCAATGCATGCTTTGGAACACCACGTACCCTGTCTTTCTTTTATCCTTACTAAATGAAAAACATGTCACTCATCTTCCATCCAGCTCTAGCTATCATTAGCTATTGAAATCTGTTCAAGCTTTAGTCAATATTCTATTTTAAACAACAATAATAATGAACTTCAGATTTAAAACATCATTTCATATGCTTATATGGAAGTAACCACTAAAACAGAATTTGAACAAGAATTCCAGCATTTCAGCATTTCTTTAACTTTATTATGCAACCAAATCAAATTTTATAGTGATAGTAGGTACCATTTTATCTTTTTAAATGCTGCTTTACAAGGCAGTCGTTTCCATAAAAACTTTTAATTATGTGGAACAGAAAGAACAAAGAGTACACCCATCCACAATGTATCCTAAATCCACCACCACCCTCTCCAAAATATTCTTTCTTTCTTTCTTTCTTTCTTTCTTTCTTTCTTTCTTTCTTTCTTTCTTTCTTTCTTTCTTTCTTTCTTTTTTCTTTTCTTTTCTTTAAAGATAGGAGATGGAAGCAAAAGTTTTAAAGCAAACATTTGCTAAACATCATTTGGCAGATGCAAATCAAAATAGTTTTCTTTATAGCCTTTTTGTGTCAAAATAAGAAAAAAATGGCCTGCATTTGAGAAAGTCGGTTTTTATTATTTTTGCCTGTATATTGAGAATCCTCTTCTCTCCCCTCCCCATTAATAAGGAAAGTTACTCTGGGAAGATAATGCGTATGATTGCAGCTCTTCCTTGTTAAAATCCTGGCCTTTTTATGCAGTCATGTTATCAGTCATGAATTATGCATGAAAGAGGATCTCATTACATTCCATTTTCTTTACAGCCGCATTCCCTACTCTTCGACATGCTCAGATTCCCATCAGTCTGGCCCACTGCCCTGAAGCCTGGCTCCATCATAGCATTTTCCCCATTCCCCCGACAAAATGGGCGTGTTTAACTTGTCACCTCGAGCTGGATATAAATTATTCACCAGAGCTTTGCGTAGATTTGTGAGATAACCAGCCTCAAGTCAAACAAACTTCATAGGCTTGGGTCTGTTTGACAGGGACCATTGATGGCTATTTCCTCTTGAGTAGCCTTTTCCACCCCCACCAATATCCTTTTGATCATAAAGCATTTTTCACATTCAGATATAGTGCATGTGTGTTTCTTTTGAAATTTAAGCAAGACTATTACATTTTTCCTTATGGCTGCAATGTCCATTTCATTTTATTGATTTTGCAAATGGGCTCAACATCTTCCTGAGAAGTCTGCTCAGGAGTAAAGCACATTGAGATCATCCCTCATTGAGTCTCAGTGTTCTTTCTTTTTAATTATTTCGATAATGATTGAAGGTATGCACAAAAGTAATACGGGGTGGAGTATATAGAGAGTATATAGGGGTGGAGTATGTTCCTGCTACAGCAGCTTACCTGTTTGGTATCTTCAAGGTGCTGAAAGGTGTTCTCTTCAACTTAAAAATTCATGTATCAATTTTCTTTTTTTAGTTTTTATAATAAATTAATTATATTACAATAATGTTTTTTTTAACTTACGTGGAATTTTACATGCAGAGTACTGCTTCTGGGTTTAGAATTTTGCCAGAATGGCTTTAGATCCTTGAAATAAGAGAAAGAAAGGATTAGGTTATATAAATACTTAACATTTTTATTTCTATGTAACCTGCATACCCCTGTTTATGCACTTCACTTCCTATTAGAAAGATGCACGGACCATGTTTTGAGCATACTTTGGTAGAAAAGTGCAAACTGCATTCAATGGTCCATGGTATCTTCCCAAACCCTCCTGAAAGATTTCCAGGCTCAAGTTAAAATGTTGTTGACCATTTTCAAAGCTTCAAATGGCTTAGGCCCAGCTGAGGACTAGTCACTACAAACCTGGCCAGATGTTAAGTATGGACACTTTAAAAGAATCCTTCAGGTGCTAACAAAGAAAATATCCATGTGTGTTATGCTCTCAGGCATCTTATATACTTGCTTATATACCATGCTGCAGAGAGCCATTTCATCCATGACATCTCAAACTTGATTTCAAGGGAAGAAGTTGCTTACTGTTCCTTCTTTGCTGAACTGCATTGTTAAAGCAGACACTCTGCTATTCCAGCTACAAGTTTTTCTATTTGGAGTCTGCATCTGGGGCCACATAGAGTATGCTGAATTACTGCCTTTTAGATATCACCAATTTCTTTGTAGACCAGCTATTTATAAAAGGATGACTTCAGAACCAAAGTTGGACTAAGATGCAGAATCAAGTCTCTTCCAGTCATTCTTTACTAAGTTATCCCAACTTGTCTCAGACAGTTGTTATGGAAGGCATTGAAGCAGGGGTGGAATTACTACCGGTTTGGTGACTACGTTTTGTGCACACGTGTAAAAAAATAATCAGCTGTGCTTCCTGGACAGCTGAAAAATGCTGCGCACAGATGTGCAGCATTTGAAAAGCCTCTTTTTTTCTTGCTTTTTCAACTGCAGCTGTGCTGCGCAAAGCAGCTGAGGTTGAAAAAGCAGGAAATAAAGGACAGGTAAGAACCTGGGCGGGCAGGTTGGCTAAACAGCAGCAAACACAGAACCTGTTCAATATCTGCTGCTCTTCAGAGCTACTGTTTCTATAGAACTGGGCAGAACCAGTAGCATCCCACCCCTGCACTGAAGGAGTTAATATCAAAATGCTATATGAGTTCCCAATGGAAAAGAGAGATATGAGGCTAATAGCAATAGCACTTAGACTTATACATCACTTTACAGTGCTTTACAACCCTTTCTAAGTGGTTTTACAGAGTCAGCATATTGTCCCCAACAATTTGGGTCCTCATTTTATCCATCTTGGAAGGATGGAAGGCTGAGTCAGCCTTGAGCCTGGTGAGATTTGAACTGCCAAATTGTAGACAGCCGGAATGCAGCAGAAGTAGTCTGCAGTACTGCACTCTAAGCACTGTGCCACCGCTAACTTATCCTTATTATTCCATTTGCTCATCCAGTGTCCATTACAGAATATCTGTATTTGATCCATAAGGCACAAAACTTTGCAAACCTAAGCATAGTTTTTGTACCTTTTCATGGGAAGTAGACTGACTCACGTGGTTAAGATGCTGGGTTGACAAGCATCAAGCCTGCATTTGAGACCTGAGTGCTACCATGGGACAGATTGAGTTCCTGTCATTTGCTCCAGCTTCCACCAGGGACATGAAAGAGTCGCCAACTGGGCATATCCTGAACAATGGTGATGTCACTGGATAATGTTGTGAACCTGGAAGTGCCTCAGTGCTTCTGACAATGAGCATGATGCATCTTTTCATACCACACTAATTTTCCCATGGTTACTTCTGTCTTTTTGTTATATTAAGGATGTGAGTCTATTAAGGATGTGATGGATACTTTAATGGTAACTTTATAGTCACCTGAACAAATATTATTTCTCTGAAAATTAAACTGAAAGGAATTGAGTGAAGCAAATTTTTAAAAATCACAAATCTTTGTGTTTGTTTGTTTAGAATTCAGTACGGTCCTCCCAGTGATTCCCATTACATTCTTCACAACTAATCTATGCAAATACTGTTGAAATATTTGGGTTATAATATCTAGATAGATGCTAGGTCAAAGGTGAAAACTTAAAGACTACTGGGATGCCGCTGATGCAATTACAATTCAGAGCTTATTTTGTATATAAATGCATCCCTGCTTTCTTTATGTGTGGGTTGGGAGTCTCTTTCTAATTTCACTCACAGCATTAATATCATTAGCAGAGACTTGTTTGTATACTGCAGATAAGTAATAATTTAAATCCTCTGTGTAGTTAAGAAATAATATTTACTTAATTACTCTTTTTCATAATGGTTTCCTTCTTCATTACTGTATGCAAAGATGAGGCAGCAGACTTGAATGCCACTGAGCAGTTGTCTCTGTGAGCCCAAATATAAGATATTGGGGGGGGGGAGTACCTTTTTAAATAGAGTATCATTCAACTGAAAGGAAAAATGTAGCCACAGATTCCAGCCATAATAATACATAGAAATAAGCACCATTGTAAGATTCATAAAGTAGAAATACTAGAAAAGATATTATTTTACTCATGTTAAATCAGCATTTACCATGCAAGGACAATTTTAATGATGATACTATATTTTTTAATATTCAGTTGAAGTTATAAAGAGTTACAAATGGGACAGAAATTTTTTTCCAAATATGTCCATTTCTATTGCCCATTTTCAGGTAAATTTTGAAGATGACCTTGTCAGGAGTTCTCTGAATTGACTATATAAGACACAACATGCAAGAACTTCTTGTGAATCAGGACATGTTTCTTTATTTTTTAACATAATGGAGGATAGAAAGGCATTAGTTGTTCTAAAAGACTGATTCTCAGCTAGATAATTATTCAAGGAGCTTTCATTTAGTACATCCAGGTAGAAATTCAGTTCTTCCTTCCTTGTTTGGCTCCTGCCTTCAAAAAAATGTAGTCAATTACTTTCTGTCCTAATTGCTCTACCATTCCAAGATTAACTATTTTCCTGAGTAGCACTTTCTATATCAACTCCTCTTTGATTATCTTGAATCACCATAGAACCTTCATCTCAGGGGTGGGATTCAAAAATTTTAACAACCAGTTCTGTGGTCATGGCTTAGGTGGTGGGTGTGGCTTGGTGGGCATGTGACTGGGTGTACATTGGCTTGGTGGTCATGTTATTGGCTGGGTGTGGCCAACTCAATATCACTCACATCGAGGCATACATCTCCGCCTGGCCTCTCATGACTGTGGGAATGCTGGAACAGTCGTAAGTGTGAAAAATGGTCATAAATCACTTTTTTCAGTGCCATTGTAACTTTGAATGGTCACTCCACACAAGCGAAGTACCAGCAAAGGAGGAGAAAAAAACTCCAGAGACGGTCCTGAGACAGGAAGTCTAGTCCTGCCAAGAATGTAACAAGGGTTAATGGAGAGGCAGCTTGTTTCTACCAGAATGTTTCCTTCCTGCCTTCCTTACAGGATTAGGCCAGTAATTTCTTCTAACAACCAGTTCTCCAAACTGCTTAGAATGTTAACAACTGGTTCGAATAGGTGAGAACTGGTAGAATCCCACCCCTGCTTCATCTGCCCTAGACTATTTAATTCTATATTTGTTTACTAACCATTTTTTCTCCTGTTATGAGACCTATTCCAATATAACCATCCTCGTTGCCAGGTTTTTTTTTTGCCGATTTCAACTTTTCCTCTCCATGATATAATCTATGCACAATCTCTCTTTCTCTCTCTTCTTCTCACAGCCATTTTCCAAACCCAATTAACCAGCCACTAGTATAATTTATATATATAGAAGATCATTTGATGGGATGGCAGCTAGTGTTTACCATCTCTGTTCTGCCACGGAGCTACACTTGCCTTTGATTGAATTTCTATCTGCCTAATGTAACAAGAGAGAAACCAGTTTGAGAAGAAAATTTCCATACATTTAGTTAAAATTTTGAAGAAAAGTAATATAACAAGTGTTTTTGGCTTTTCTCTGGTATATTCTTGTTTCTGCATTACCTCTTTCTTTGGACCTTTCCCTAATATTTAATGATACTGTATGAATATGAATATTTTTAATTAGTAAAGTTTTATTCCTAAAATATACCTGAAAGTCCGGTATGAAAATGATTTTGGTTAAATATTAACTTACTTAAGTTGTTGTTACTGTTATGTTGGGCTTGAAATCATTGATATCAAAGATCCAAGATAATTGTGTAAACAGTTTTTCTCTTAATAGATTGCAGGCACATTCATGGAGTTGAAGAAAGATTGTACTGTATTTTTGCCATGATTCTTGTACTGCTTAGGTGAAATTCCTGATGAAGCTAACTAGAGAGAGACAGAGACACACAGAAAGAAAATTTATAGACAGGTAGTTAATATTTATTTATGACAACATCCTCCATTACAACCTGTCCATGGATTATATTTTATCCATGGATGATATTTCTACACAGTGATATTTCTATAATATCATCTTATCCATTGTCCCCTTTTCCCACTACCCTCAACCTCACCAAACATGGATTTTGTTTAATGTGCTCATATCATGTGACCAAAATATATGAGATTCTGCTTAATTACTTAATAATTTTGTAAATTCCCTTTCTCCCATAAAGCATTTTTATTTTCAGATATCTTTGTATGACCCTGAATGAGAAGAAAGATTGATTTCTCATCTTATGTGTAGCTTTTGTCTCTTGAACTGCCAATGTGAGAGGCAGTTTGGTGTAGTGATTAAAACCAAGCTAGAAGCAAGGAGACCATAAATTCTAGTCCTGCCTTAAGCACACAGCCAGTTGGGTGACCTTCAGCCAGTAACACTTTCTCAGCCTATGAACGAGGCAATGGCAAACCACTTCTGAAAAACCTTGCAAAGAAAACTACAGACTTGTTTGGGCAATCTCTAAAATTGAATATAAATGAACAAAAGGAAAAAAAAAAGTCACTGCATAGATCTAGCCATCTTTTCTCAACTTTTTTTTTCAGCTGGTTGTTACTAATTGATCACTTCTCAACTGGATTCTTCTATGTTTCAAGTACTCTTTATATATATATATATATATGTTTTCTGAGGTTCTCGCGGGTATTTGTATGTGGATCTTTGGTTATTCGGGTTTTCTCCCGCGTAAGATTGGAAGTATCTAGGCAACGTTTCGATGAAGTCTCATTCATCATCTTCAGGCTTGGTCTTCAGCTCTGTGCTTCTCAGAGTGATGTGAGCTTGCAGCTGCTTCTTCCTTTTTACTGCTAGTGGGGGTGTGACTTGATTGGGTGGGGGCTTGGCTGTGTTCTGATTGGGTGGGGGTGTGTTCTCATTGGTTGGGGTTTTGGCTGTGTTCTGATTGGTTGGGGGGTTGGCTGTGTTCTGATTGGCTGGAGGCGTGTTCTGTTCAGGTGGGGGCTTGATTGTGCTCAGGTTAGTCTTAGTTGCTTGAGGGTTTGAGCTGGTGAGCTGTGATCTTGCTGTTTGGCTTCGAGTTCGTGGTCGTGCTGCATCTTCATGGTGGAGGTCAGTTCGCTTCATGTATGGCTCAGAGGGGTTTGAGGTGGGTAGTGATGCAGCTGCAGTGCGGCTTCTGGTCCGTGGTCGTGTTTCATCTTCTGTGTGGGTGTGAGTCTGCTTTCTACATGGAAGTGTGGTGGTGGCATCTTGTGTGGCTCTCAGGGGTGTGGGTGTGGTGTCATTCTTCATGTTAGGTACGCGTCTGTTCATGAGGGCGGGTTTCCAAATGGCTGGTAGGCGGGAGGCATCATCTCGTTTATTCATGCTGTGTGGGCGTTTTTCTATCTCTATGGCTTCTCTGATGATTCTGCTGCTGAAGTGTTCGGTTTTGGCGATAGTTCTGGTATTTTTAAAGTCAATCTCATGTCCTGTGGCTTGAGGTGTTGGACCAGGGAAGAGGTCAGTTCTTCCTTTTTGATTGAGTTCTTGTGTTCTTCAATGCGTGCACCTATTCTTCTCTTAGTCTGTCCAATGTATGTGGTGGGGCAGGCAGTGCAAGGGATTTTGTATACTCCTTGATTTTCTAACTCGATTCTGTCCTTAGGGTTTCTTAGGATGGTGGATATCTTTCTGTTAGTGCAGAATGCTGTCTTAATGTTGTGTTTTTGGAGGATCTTGCTAATTTTGTCCGTAGTGCCTTTTATATATGGGAGGAGGGCTTTGCCATTCTCTTGTTCTTTGTCTTGGATTTTGGCTGGGGTTTCTTTTTGGATTAGGTGGGTGATCTTCTTTCTTTGGAATCCATTGGCTGTCAGCACGCCGGTGAGAGTGTGTAGTTCGGTCTCTAGGTGTTGTTCATCTGCTAAGCATTTTGTTCTGGAGATGAGTGTCTCGGCTACGGAATTGATCTGTGCTGGGTGGTGGTGTGAGAGTGCGTGTAGATAGCGGTTTGTATGTGTTTTCTTCTGGTAGATGGTGTGTCCTAGGGAGCCATTGGATTTTTTGTATACCAAGACATCTAGGAAGGGAAGTTGGTTGTTAGCTTCTGTTTCCATGGTGAATTGTATTTTGGGGTGTTGGCTGTTGAGGTGTGTGAGGAAGTTGTTCAGTTTTTCTTTCCCGTGTGGCCAGCTTATGAAGGTGTCATCTACGTATCTGAGCCAGAGTTTGGGTTTGTGATCATATTTTTCTAGAGCTTGTGTTTCAAAGTGTTCCATGTAGAGGTTAGCGATGACAGGTGAGAGGGGTGATCCCATGGGTGCTCCTTCTATTTGTTTGTATTTTTGTCCATTGTAGGTGAAGTATGTATTGGATAGGCAGTGGTTGGTCAGATCTAGGATGTGCTTGGGGGGGTTGTATTTGTTTTGGATGGCTGTCAAGGCTTCTTTTATTGGCACTTGGGTGAAGAGGGATATGACATCGAAGCTCACTAGTAGGTCACTAGGTTGTAAGTTTTGTTTCTTTATGATCTCAATGAACTGGAATGAGTTTCTTACGTGTGAGTTGATGGATTCTGCATAGGGCTGTAGTTGTTTGGTGAGAAATTTGGCTAGGTTTTGTAGAGGTGAGCCTATGGAGCTGACTATTGGTCTAAGTGGGGTTCCTTCTTTGTGTATCTTGGGGAGACCATAAAGTTTAGGGCATCTGGATGATTTCTCTCTGGGTATGATTCTTTGCTGGATTTCTTCACTGATGGGGGAGGCTTTTATTTTGGATCTGGTGGTTTTTTCTAGGTAGGTGGTGGGGTCTGTCTTCAGGGGTTTGTATGTGGGGTCTTGGAGTAGGTTGGTTAACTTGGATTGGTAGTCAGATGTGTTCATAACCACTGTCACGTTTCCCTTGTCTGCTGGTAGGATTATTATGCTGGTGTCTTCTTTCAGGTTAAGTAGTGCAGTTTGTTCTTCTTTGGATAAGTTGCTTTTGGGTGGTTTGCTAGTGCAGAGGATGTTGGTGATTTCGAGTCTGATTCTATTGGCATCATCAGGGTTGGTTTTGGTCAGGCTGGTTTCAACTCCGCATATGATGGTTTCTGTGGGGATGTGTTTGGGAGCAACAGCAAAGTTGAATCCTTTAGAAAGGACCTTGGTTTCGGCTTCGGTGAGGATCTTGTCTGAGATGTTGTGCACTGTTTGTTTCATGTGTGGCTGTGCGGGGGGAGGAGTTGGTTTCTGGCATTGTTGTAGTTTTCTGAGTTTGTTGGTGTGTGTGTCTGTCTTGAGGGTGGTCTGTGTTTCGGCTCTCCAGACAGCGAGCTGTTTGGATTTGTCCCAAAGTAAGGGGTGAATCTTGTTGCTGAGTCTGAGGTGAAGTGTGAAGAGATCTTTGTTGATTTGGTCTAGGAGAAATCTTTTTGTGTGAAGTTCATTTCTAATTAGGGCCAATTCTGTTCTTTTTAGGATGCGTTTGGTGGCTGCTGTGTTGGTGTGGAATTTCAATTGGAAGCTTGTGGGAATTAAATTTTGATCTCGGCAGTTGCATAGGAATGCGAGGTCACATAAAATGGAAGCTCTTTGGACTTCAAGTTTTTCATAAGTCCTGGTCAGATGGTGGGTTTCCTCCCCGTAGAGGTGCAATATTTGTTTTTTGAGGTTCTCGCGGGTATTTGTATGTGGATCTTTGGTTATTCGGGTTTTCTCCCGCGTAAGATTGGAAGTATCTAGGCAACGTTTCGATGAAGTCTCATTCATCATCTTCAGGCTTGGTCTTCAGCTCTGTGCTTCTCAGAGTGATGTGAGCTTGCAGCTGCTTCTTCCTTTTAACTGCTGGTGGGGGTGTGACTTGATTGGTTGGGGGCTTGGCTGTGTTCTGATTGGGTGGGGGTGTGTTCTCATTTTGATTGAGTTCTTGTGTTCTTCAATGCATGCACCTATTCTTCTGTTAGTTTGTCCAATGTATGTGGTGGGGCAGGCAGTGCAAGGGATTTCGTATACTCCTTGATTTTCTAACTCGATTTTGTCCTCAGGGTTTCTTAGGATGGTGGATATCTTTCTATTTGTGCAGAATGCTGTCTTAATGTTGTGTTTTTCGAGGATCTTGCTGATTTTATCTGTTGTGCCTTTTATATATGGGAGGAGGGCTTTGCCATTCTCTTGTTCTCTGTCTTGGATTTTGGTTGGGGTTTCTACAGACAAAATCACCTGAGCACAATCAAGCCCCCACCTGAACAGAATACGCCTCCAGCCAATCAGAGCACAGCCAACCCCCCAACCAATCAGAACACAGCCAAACCCCCAACCAATCAGAACACACCCCCACCCAATCAGAACACAGCCAAGCCCCTACCCAATCAAGTCACACCCCCACTAGCAGTTAAAAGGAAGAAGCAGCTGCAAGCTCACATCACTCTGAGAAGCACAGAGCTGAAGACCAAGCCTGAAGATGATGAATGAGACTTCATCGAAACGTTGCCTAGATACTTCCAATCTTACGCGGGAGAAAACCCGAATGACCAAAGATCCATACACACACACACACATACACACACACATCTCTTTCTCCTCATTTTAATAAATTGTGGAATTTCTCTGTCTTGTCAGATTTTTTTTTTAACAAAACTACTTTCACTCAACAGTATTTAAAATCTCAACCTTGTTCTATTGCAAATCTACTTCTGTGCTGTGTCATCTAATATATTATTCAATGATATTATAATTTATAACATATATATGTTGGTTTAGGCTATTTTACAGTATTGATATAGATTAATCATATGCTGGGGTAATAGTTTTTGCCTTTTTTATCTTGAATATTACTTTGGAATTATATTTGATTTTACAGTTCTTACACTTTTGACAAGATCTCAGAGAAATATGCTTGAAATAACATACCATATCTCATTTCTCCATAAAGGAGGGCGGCAACCCACTTTTGGTGAAACATACAGATACAAATGAACAGAGTTGGAAGGGACCTTATAGGTCATCTAGTCCAACCCCTCCCCACCCAAGAAAACCCTACACTATTTTTGACAGATGGCAGTCCAGTTTCTTCTTGAAAAAAAATTCAGGTATATTAGAAACAGTTTACAATACCTTGCCAGATTAACAGACTAGGGGGCAAAGCTCTTTATTGGAGCTGTTTCCATCCTGCAACGTATCTGTTTCTAAAATAGATTCTTTACGGATGTAATTTCATTTTTAAATGATCAAAAGATGCAAAAAATCATGCATCAGGACATTCTTTGATTAAAAAATACTACTTTTCTAAAATCTCTATAAAATATATATGAAGTTGTTTTAATGATAGTTCACTTTTATAAGGGTGACTATACATACATTCTGAATGAATGAATGAATGAATGATGAATCAATTTGTCCATTCACATTTACTGTATGCATCTGAAATAAATAAATAATAAAAACAAGCACAAATAGGCTGAAAAACAGCTTCTATTCCAGGGCAGTAGCTCTTTTGAATTCTACTATATAGTTCAGTGTTGGTGTGGTGTTGGGGGTTTTCAGTTCAATGTGTGGAGTGTGAAGGATGTGTGTTTGTGTTTATTTTCATAGTCATGATGTGCACTGAAGATGGTGTTTGATTTTATTGTAGGAGTTGCAATGACAGCAAAGTAAACTAAACTAAATGGTATATTACTAGGCAGGTATAAACCTAAAACCCATATACACAAATTCACTACATGATGAAAATTATTGTTTCTGATGTTTTTGAAATAATCCTTTTTTTGTAAAAGAAATGGGATTGCTGGGAATCTAATAATGTTTAAATGTGAGAGATAATGAAACTGAGAGATTCATCCATATAAAATAAGATAAGGGATCTTTCTGTTTATAGTAATTCCTCCTTTGAAATATGCTTCCAAACACAAAATGTTCTCCAAATGTACAACCATGACCTCAACTTCTATGCTATTCTCGACATTATTTACTTTCATTTTGTTAGAATAATACCCATGGCCTCTAAAACACTATCTGAATATTTCTATTCTTGGGCAATCATTTGCATGCTTATTTCTACCAATAGCAATAGTACTAGCAGACTTATATATAGCTTTTCAGTGATTTACAGCCCTCTCCAAAAGTTTTACAGAGTCAGCATATTGACCCCAACAATCTGGGTCATCATTTTACCCACCTCCAAAGGATAGAAGTCTGAGTCAACCTTGAGCCTGGTGAGATTTGAACTGCCAAATTGCAGTCAGCCAGCAGTCAACAGAAGCAGCCTGCAGTATTGCACTCTAAGCACTGCGCCACCATGGCTCATTCAACCATCAACCATTCAATAGTGGTATTGCAGACTTGTAAGAAACAATAGTTCAAATGTTACCTCCCAAACTTTACCTTCAATATTGTTGTATGATGCTTGTGGAAAACCAGTTGTCTTCAAGTGCCCTTCCTTTTTTCATTAAAAGAATCAATTATTCTAATTCAATATACTTGGAAAATAGTGTTTTTTGTTACTTATATCATCGTTTTAAGATAGATGTTGTTTTGTTTGCTTCTGTAATACACTGATGACTACATCAATTTTGGTATGAAAGATTGTCTTAGAGAAAATGTACTACATGGATTGTTCTGTGACATTTGAAAATTTGAGATATAATTGGGTCACTAAGCTAGAAGAAGCATATTGTAAAATGACGAAAACACATTGCAGAGTTTGCATAAGACAAATGAATATAAAAAAGGATTATTCTCCAAGGGGTTCTTTTAATTGAATACATTTAATATTTTCAGAAGCAGTTAAAGCTGACACCTGCTGTTTTATAGAGTGACGTGGTCTGGAGCTATCTAGCTCTTTCCAGCAAGCTGAAGAGGCAAAATAGCTAATTAAAATGTACCAGGAAAGGCATTTAGTGAAATTGGATAAAAGTGTTGTTTCTAATAAGTAAAAAAGTGATTTCTTGGACCTTTATAGTTTGTCAAAACTAACAATTATAGCATAAATAAAATATCCAGGAAAACATAACTTTGAATAAAATCATTGCAGAGTTATTTAGTTTTTGCATTTCAAAAAGTTTAACTACAGTTGAAATTTGATCATAAAGGCAAGAATGTAGTTCTATCAAAATAATTACAGGATTATAAACATATATCAAAATCACTGAACTCTGGCTATGATTGGCATAGTCATCACAACACGGTGGTTACCAGAAAGCAAACCAGCCCATTCTATGCACCACCCCATTATCTTTGGAAGACTCAGTAACACTCCCCTAAATCAGTATTGTACTATTTGCTCATGCTTTTGCTTTGCAAGACAACCTCTTTTTAATTTTTGCTGCTTAAAACATACAATTTGTAAAAGTCATGTGGGGCAGGGAACAGTCAAGCATGTTCTGCAACAATGGTTTAATGCAGAGAAGAGATATAGATTATGAGAATGTTTATGTATAAAGTTCATATGATATAGTTATGTCATGTAGAAGTAAATTATTAATACTTGCTATTAAACTTGCTAATACTTGCTAATAACTTGCTATTAAACAAGCATCAACCAAACAGATCAATAACTGCCTCAACAGAATCTGTGGTTGTGTGATACAGGAAAGGAGGTTAAAACATTTATCTGGCTACCAAGAGCACATCCAAACAACTATTCCTTTTTTTCCTATTTTTCCTATTTTTTCACATGAGAAAATTTTTCACATCTTGATCAGAAATTCCTGTAGGTTACACATTATAGATATAGATATCCTATTGCCTACCTTTGGATACAATGGACACAAAATAGGGATAGACACTTTACCCCTATATCTCCCACATATAACACTGTCCTACTTTCTAAGGCCTTAATCCTAGGTGAAGATCTACAGCAGAAATATCTTCAGATACTAAGCATCTGAACAATACATGAGTGAGAACCCTATTTGTCCGAATTCCTTCTATCATCTGTCATTTGACAAAATAGAAACAAAAGCTGCTGCAAAGCTTCTCACAATCCAGGAAGATCAGAAGGAGGATAGAGAGAGACTGTAGAGCCCCTTTTCTTCTAAACAAATTCTTCTATGAACATTTCTTCTTTGCAGGCTGATTGCTGAGCCACCAGAATTAATCCAGGAATACTACACAGACATGCAATGATTTATAAACAGGGTAGAACACTTTCAGTCTTATTCTAATTGTGTCACAGAGGCTCCAAAGAATGAAATGCAAAAGGGAGGAAAAAAAAGTGGCAGCCAAAAAAGGAAATCCAGTAAATGCCAAATGCCAAGATCACTTCCCCTCCCCCCCACTTTTCCCCCTTTGTAAGGGTTCTCACATGAACTGTTTCAGGAATGTTCATGGCTGGCCTCATGTTGCTATAGCAGCCCTGCAGTGTCATATTATCTACAGAACAAGTGTGTGGAAATTAAAAAAGGGGGGGAGGAAAGTGGTACGTTGATTTTTCCTCTTGCTGTAAATGTGCGTGCACTGGTTTATCAGTTTTTGTTCTAATTTTTGAACTATGTACTAAACATTCCTATAGTGCTGGTGTTAAGGTAAGGGTTTGGGGGGCTCTATTATTCCTGGCATGCAGTTTAGTAGTTACAAGACTGAAACCTGCTGCTGTGATTGAGAATGAAAGGAGAGATACGAGAAGATTGCTCTTGTATTCCCATATGAAAGTTTTTTGTTACACGACTTTGGTACATGTTGTACTATGATCTTGTGTTTCAAAATTAATGATCACAATATTATAATCCAGCAAACAGATAATCCCTTAAAACTAGCAAATTTAACATTTCAGAGTCCTCAAAATAGATGCACAGTTCAAGGTAGTAGAGTTGTGGGTTTTTTGTTTTTTTTCATTTACTTGAATAATATTTGTCCCACAGCTAATTAGGCTCTTTATATCCATGTTCTTGAAATCTACATTTTTTTTAAGAAGGCCTTTAAATTAACCATCTAAATCCATTAAATGGACTAAAAGAGGGAGGGAGGAATCAGTAGCTTTCTTATCTGATATGATAAACCTTTTTCTGACCTTGTGTATTCAGCATACAATCTTGGTTTGGTTTAAGAATTATTGTACCAGATATCAAAATATACTCCATTTGGTTTTAAATGACAAACAGTGGTGTCATTCGCCAGACTATAGTTGCCAGATAAAATAATCAAGCGAACAAACAAGACATTATCTACATTCTACTTCAGACCTCAAAGAACCTAGTAAATGTTATTAGTGCATTGCTAGGTAAATGAATAGCTATCAGAAGAAACCAAGCATTTCCTGTTCATTTATAATGCCATGAAACACGATACTGAAACAGGCCACTGGATCATGTCAAGAGGTGTGACACAGACATGCAAAGACATCGTTTTAAAAAAAGGTGATAATGGTGGCAGGGGAAGATATTTATTTCCTGTATTTTGGTTGAATGATTGCAGTTATATATGAACTTGTCATTAGAGTATCATTTCCTGTAACCATCTCTGAAATAAATTGCGAGCTGTGTAAGAGTACCACATGCCAGTATTTATTTGAGTGGAATTTTGGCAAGTATAGAAAAAATCTCCAATATGATAACAGGGATTCATTTAATTTATTGGTCAGTAAGCCAAATGACAACAGAAATTGTTCAGGCAAGCATTTTGCCAACAATTTTCTCATGTTGCAATCCAGTTTTGAATACTGTATAATACCAGAGGATCCTGAGGATTCGAATATTCTCAAGGCAACTAGTTTACTGCTGAACAGATCTTCAGTTGGTTGTACTTGGATTGGAATAATGCAGCTCCTTATTTCTCAATCTGTGTTTTGCAAACAAATCTAATTTATATGATAGTACAGGGGAATATGTCCTTTCTTCCACTGACTGCATAAATAGTATTGCAAACCAAAGAAAATTAGTTTGCCATCCCACTTGTGAGATGGCTCCCTATGTCTTGCCACAAAAAATGAGTTTTTTTTCATAACCACAAAATAATTATCGCTCTTTGCAATACTAGCTGATTCCCGACAGAGACTGGGAAGAAACCTCACTGAACAAACTTTCTGCTGTTCCCAACAATGTGATGACTAAATATATCTGACCCATAATTAAAATGGTGAAATTTGAAGAAATTGTTGGCTTCATTTTACAAAAAGTAGGAGGGAAAAATCTAACTCTTCAGTAGTTTGAAAAATAACCATCAAAAGCTGGAACAGTGCTCTAAAAATATTGCTGCTACCCATTGTACTGTGGGAATAAGGCAGAAAAAGAATCACATTCACTTTGGGGATACTGATTGGAAGTGATCAAGACTTCTTCTAAAGACTATTTTGTCATGTCTGAAAACTGTTGATGAAATATAGGACTACAAAGATGCATTCATTCAATGCAGTTAATTCATTCAAAGCATAATGGGGACGGGGTAAATAAATGTTGTGAGGGGTAAGAATTCCTTTCAGACTTTGTATGGGTGGGTGGACAGAAATTCTGGAAGATGGAGAGTCTTTCAATTGTTTTTTTAAAAAAGTTAAAAGTGAAAAAAAAATAGCCCATGGCCAAACCAGTCCTATGCTATGTAAAACTTTATAGCGATAACATATTGAATTCTACTTAAAAGCCTATTAGGAGCCAATGCATCTTATGGAATAGTGGTGATCAAAATAACACACAAAGGATGCAGCACTCCCATCTCAAGCTCACCATGGGTCATTGATAAGAACCAAAGTTCTCAGTACTATACCCCAATCTGAATCCTTATTAGAAAAAGTCTCCAAGTTTGTGGTAGGTGTTCTTAATTTTTAATGGCTTCTCTAATATTTGCCATAAAACTCACTTATTAAGGGCTATGTTCTTGAATCATTGACTATGTGCCTTCTAGTTCATGCATCAGTCTGGATGAAAGCTGAAAAATGAGGTAAAGATAATATTTCATTGATAATTGATTCAAATATATTTATGTAGGTGCTGTAACATTTAATGAAGGATACATGACAATTAGACATGTAATATCTTTAAATTTTGAGTCCTAAAATGGCTAAAATTCACCAGAAAATATGACAAAAATATAATTAAGCCATTGCTTAAAACAAAACATAACAAAACAAACTAAGCCGTTTGTTTCAAAGCCGTTAATAGCTAAATTTGACATTGTTCAATTGCTTTAATGCCTTAAATAGCAAGCAGTTACTGGCATAATGATGTATTTGTTGAGTGTTTCATATTTTTTGACACAAATTACTTGGTTTTATTTGATTTTTTAATGCATATAGTAATAGCAGACACATTATGTATGATAAAAATGCCATTGCAGAGAGTAAGTTGAAAGAATTTGTACATAAATCTAAGAAAAAATAACAGCATTTAGTAAGATTTTTATCAACACTTTTCATTTCATCAGTGGCAGGTAGAAAGTTAATGTGACCTGATTCAGTTATTACTTATAGGAAAGAAATGAACACTGAATATACAAATCATTTTATACTTCTGAACACTTTGGCACAAGGCATAGTCACACAGATACAAAAACACAAATAACAAAATTTTCTTGCTAGTTTTTAAGGATTTCAGACATTTTGTTCTATTTTAAAGAAAAAAGTCATTATTAATAAACAAAATGAATGCAGCTATAATTATTAACAAATATGAATATGCATGTATTCATCCTGCCTCTCTTTGATCTGTCAACAGCTTTTGAAGCCACTGATCATGACACCTTCAAGTCTAGACTGGCTCAAGTCTAGACTGGTTGGGAGTGATTGGTGTTGGAAATTGTAGCAGTTCTCTTCTTTCTTCCAAGAATGTTTCCAGTCAGTATTGGTGCAGAGCAGAAGTCTTACACTAGATTCCTACTTTTAAGGGGTGCATCAAGGCTCTACTTTTTCCTGTTCAGTATCTCCATGAAGCTACTAGTGTTATGTATTAACATACTTACCTGCAATTGGTCAGTCTGTGGCAGAGAGAAATTTGAAGAGCCGTCACTGGCCACAGCCATGAGCAGCCCAACTATAAAAAGGGCTGCCGTGGTTTCTTCAGGGTTCAATCCTAGAAGCAAGTAAAAACAATTGACGATCATGCTGGTTTCCTGAGTCTCATTCCCGCCATCTAACACTGGAGACGAAGGTGGGATACTGAGACAAAAGGAACCAGTGAATATGTGGCAACTGATGAACACTGGCAACGCATCGAGACAAAATGGCTGGGAACAACACGCCACCCGCATCATTCGATCCAGCAACTGAAGATTGGGGATCGTACATCGACCAATTCCTCATGTTCCTCGAAAGAAGCAACCTCCATAATATATCTGAACACAGGAAGAGAGCTGTCTTCCTCACACATTGTGGGCTCATGGTATTCAAGATGGCCAAAGCATTAGCGGCACCTACCGATGTGAAAACGATGGCCTGGCCGGGCCTGGAAAGAATACTGAGGGTTCACTACACACAAACCGTCTCCTGCCTTATCAAAAGACATGAACTTTATTGGCACGACCAAAAAGAAGGTACGAGCATCAGCAATTTCATTGCAACTCTGAGGGACATTGCTGGGGTGTGCAAATTCCTAAATATGGATGAAGCCACGAGAGACCGAGTGGTCCTGGGGCTGAGGGATCTTACACTACAGGGTCAATTATTAACAAAACCCAAAATAACGCTCCAAGAAGCAATAGAAGAAGCTACCACAGCAGAAGCAACACAGAAATTGGCGACTGCCATGTGGAAAATGAATAAAGCACCACCGGAAGCCCCAAAAAACACCACTACAACCCACCACAAGGACATTGAGTCCCCATCAGAAGATGACGAGGAAGAAGAAGGGGTAAATTAACTCCGTTCAGAACAGGGCAGAAGAGACCAGAATGGAAAAAGGAAGGAATTTCATTGTACAGGATGCGAGGGGAACCATCCACGTTCTGAGTGCCGTTTCCTAGATACAATCTGCAAACATTGTGAATGGCAGGGACATATTGCTAGGGCATGCCGAGCAAGAAAAAACTACGGCCCTAGACAAAGATGGAACATTTCCCCTCCCCAAGAGAGGGAGAAACAAACAGGGAGCCACTGGAACCAAGACAACAGAAACAGGCGAAGGAAAGAGACAAGCAACAGAAGAGATGAAACACATCAAACGGTCACCATCGGACACTCCAACATGAAAAACACCAGAAAAGTATATATCCAGGTCACCATAGAAGGCCAGATGAAAGTGGACTCAGGCTCATTCTTATCAACGGTATCATGGGATACCATAAAAAGACTGATATCAGACATAAGTCAGGAGAACTCGAAAGACAAACACTAACGGTGAAAGACTACCAGGGGAACAAAATTCCCGTAGTAGGTACTGGACAATTCAAAGTAAAATTAAAAAAATACACCATAGTCCCTCCACTAACCATAGTCGACTGAAATCAACCCAGCCTGTTGGGACTCGAATGGTTTGCACCATTAGGAATCAAAGTCACAGGGACAAATATCATCACTGAGACAGAGTGGGAAGAGGACCTGATGGAAGAATTCCAGGATGTGTTCAATGGAGAAATGGGCAAGTACCAGGGGTCCCCAATTTCTTTTAGTCTAAACCCAAACATAGCACCTATAAGATTAAAGGCAAGGCATGTTCCTTTCACATTAAAACAAAAAATCAATGACCAATTGGATAAGCCCATCGCACAAAGGGTTTTAGAACCAATTGACCATGCAAAGTGGGAAACCTCAATTGTTACACCAATTAAACCTGATGGGTCGGTGTGCATCTAAGGGGACTACAAAGCAACCCTTAACCACACACTCCAAAAAAGCGCATACCCAATTCCAGTGGTACAGCATCTATTACATTTCCCTGGGGGGAATCTTCGCAAAACTAGACTTTGCACAGGCTTACCAACAGCTGCCCATTGACCCCAAAACAGTGGAAGCCCAGATAATCGTGATGCACAGGGGGGTCTTCAAATGCAACAGACTATAATTTGGTGTCAGCGTCACGCCAGAGGTTTTCCAGAGCTTAATGGAATGCCTATTGCAAGGGATAAAAAGGGTGGTATCATACTTTGATGATGTCCTGGTATCAGCCAAAGACAAAGAACAACTACGAGACTGCCTAAGGGAAGTCCTAGGCAAATGCAAGGAGGCGGGACTAAAAGTAAAAAAGGAGAAGTGCCAATTAGCTGCTGGCAAAGTTGAATTCCTAGGATATCTGACAGACAGTAAAGGAATCCACCCACAGAAAATAAAGTCAGAGCAATCAAAGAAGCCCCCAGACCCACAAATAAAACTGATCTGCAAGTTTTTTTAGGACTCATTAACTTTTATAATATATTCCTACCACAGAAAACAACCATTGTGGAACCACTACACAGGTTGCTTGACAAGAAAACAACCTGGGCCTGGGGGCGACGGGAAGAAACGGTGTTCCAGGAAATAAAAAACTTGATCACATCAGAATGTGTACTAATACAATACAGCAAAACACTTCCAATAACACTAACCTGCAATGCATCTATACTCAGCTATGTATTACCAGAGGGGAAAGAAGCACCCATAGCATTCTATTCAAAGACTCTGTCAAAGCCAGAGCGGAACTACAGCCAACTAGACAAAGAGGCATTGGACGCTGTCACCAGAATAAAACATTTCCATGAATATATCTACGGGAGAACTTTCACACTAGTCACAGACCATAAGCCACTCCCGGGTATCATGACAGGAAACAAAGCTACACCTAACATACTGTCACCATGAATGACACAGTGGTCGGAATTCTTGGCTGCCTACAACTACAATTTAACCTACCAACCTGGAAAGGACATAAATCATGCTGACGCACTTAGCCGTTGCCCTCTACCTGACATAGAAGACAACCAGCACCAACCCTTCAAATAGAGACATTAGAAAACCTACAGATAACGGCAGCAGACATCGCTAGGGATATAGCTAGAGACAAAACCCTGGAGTGGATTTTAAACTGACTAGGAAAAGGATGGCCAAAAACTGAGAGCGATGAGACTGCCAAACCATTCCGGAATAGATAAACAGAATTCTCAATGCTGAAGGGGTGCATACTATGGGGGGAATCAGGTGGTCATACCAGACATTTTAAGGAAATGCATACTAGAATTGTTACATGAGGGACACCCGGGTATTGTAAAAATGAAATACCTGGCAAGGAGTTATGTATTGTGGCCAGGGATGGATAAGGAAATAGGGGACTGGGTGGCAATGTGTAAACACTGCCAGGAATCTAGGCCAACACCCCCCACAGCACCAAAACATGAATGGGAAACACCAAAGGGACCATGGTCAAGACTACACATTGATTTTGCAGGACACACATTTTTAATAGTCGTAGACCAGAGGTGGGCAAACTATGGCCCACGGGCCACATCCAGCCCGTTGGTCTGTCCAATCTGGCCCGCCCCTGAAAAAAAATCGCTGCTGTTGGTCTGTCCAATCCGGCCCACCCCTGAAAAAAAATCACTGGGCGTGGCGTATTGCCCTGTGCCGCATGGCCCCCAAAACTGCAAAACAGTGCGGAGTGATCTAGGGGTAGGAAAGAAAAGAAATTTGCAAAGGCCTCGGCTGGGAGTTCGAAATCACCTTCGAGTGCGACCTCTCCAAAGGTGAGTCCCCGCCGATCCAACTTTTTTTTCTGGGGCTTCCAGGCTTAAACTTTGCAAAGCCAAAGTTTGCAGGCTGGAGCGTCTTCCCGCTGAGGAGCGGGAAGGGTTCCGCCCGGTGGGCGGGGCAGGCTGCTTGGAGCGGGCTGCTTGGAGCCACCTAAAGCTAGGCCGCTGCTGGTGGAGCCTTGCACTGCCTTGGTGCCCCATTTCCCGGCTTGGCGGTCCTGCTCGGGCAGCATTTTAAAAGCCTGCTTCCAGCACCTGAGCAACTTCCCAGCAACTTTCGGCTTCCTTTTAACTCGCGGGTGCTCGTGCCTGGCCCCGAGCCGTGCGGCGGAGGGAAAGCCCAGTGGGTGGGCAGGCAGGCGGGCTGCTTGGAGGAGGTGACCTGGCGGCGCTTTGGGATTCCCCTCTGCCGTGCGGCTCGGGGCGAGGCATGAGCGCCCGCGAGTTAAAAGGAAGCCAAAAGTTGCTGGGAAGTTGCTCGGGTTTCCGTGGCTTCCAGGGCTTTGCAAAGGCAAAGTTTTCAGGCTGGAGCGTCTTCCCGCTAAGGAGCGGGAAGGGTTCTGCCTGGTGGGTGGGGTGGGCTGTTTGGAGCCACCTAAAGCTAGGCCACTGCTGGTGGAGCCTTGCCCTGCCTTGGTGCCCCGTTTCCTGGCTCAACAGTCCTGTTTGGGCGGCACTTTAAAAGCCTGCTCCCAGCACCCAAGCAACTTCCCAGAAATTTTTGGCTTCCTTTTAACTCGCGGGCGCTCGCGCCTGGCTCCGAGCCATGTGGCGGAGGGGGAACCCAGAGCACCACCAGGTTGCCTCCTCCAAGCAGCCTGCCCGCCCACCGGGTGGAACCTTTCCTGCTCCTCAGCGGGAAGACACTCCCGCCTGCAAATTTTGCCTGTGCAAAATTTAAGCCTGGAAGCCCTGGAAACCCAAGCAACTTCCCAGCAACTTTCAGCTTCCTTTTAACTCGCAGGCGCTCGCGCCTGGCCCCAAGCCACGCAGTGCAGGGGAAGCCTGTCGGGCGGGTGGGCAGGTGGGTGGGCTGCTTGGAGAAGACAACCCGGCGGTGCTTTGGGCTTCCCCTCCATCACGCGGCTTGGGGCCAGGCGCGAGCGCCCGTGAGTTAAAAGGAAGCTGAAAGTTGCTGGGAAGTTGCTCGGGTGCTGGGAGCAGGCTTTTAAGAGCTGCGCCCCAAGGAGAAACTGCGGCCAGAGTGGCCAGGACTGGCAGTGGCGGCGAGGGGCTGACCTGTGCAGGGGGGGCCTGGGGCGGTTTTCTCCTGCGTCCAGCTTCGGAGCAGCCTGCCATGCACTCTTGGGCATCTGGCTCACTGCGTCCTGGGCGCACCTTTCCCTCACCTCTCGGCCAGCAACAGCAGCAGCAGCTCCACTGCCGCCTCCTTCCTCCCCTAAAGCCCACTGTTGTGATGCATATTCCCATAGACCCGAGCACCAATAGGTGCTTCACACGTCCCTCCATGGCCTTCCCTGCAGTAAGATGGGAGAGAAGAACAGCGGCGCCCTCAGCGCACTGGTGCCAGGACCTCGCAGCCAGACCGAGGCATGCTCGGTGGTGGACGTCCTGGCTGGGCGGAGCAGGCAGGTCCTGGGAGAGGCGCGCATATGTTTTCTGCCGAGCGGGCTTCCCAAGTACCCAGGAGGACTCACAGTTTAATGGCAAAAGCAGTGGCAGGATGGGTGCTGGGCGGGCGGAGGGAAAGGCAGGCGAAAGCCCCCCCACACACACACCTCGGCAAGCAGTTTGCAGGGTTAGCCAGCAGTTTCTCGCAAGAGACTGAAGGCCGGTCTGCTCCCCCCAATTAGATGGTGATTCAAGAGGGAGGGTCAGCCCTGCTACTAATTGGTGGTTCACAGTTTATCCGTAAGCACCGGAGGAGTTATGTTTTGGGGGGTAGGCGTTTATTTATTTCTTATCTTATAAGTGGCCAGCTTGTGTAAGCTGAGGGGGTACATTCATACATACATACACACATACACACACACACACACACACACACACAGAGTCGTTTATTCGTAGGGGAAGAATCTGTCTGTCTATCTATCTATCTATGTTGTGTTTTTAATCGGAAGAATATCATGTCTGCGCATTAGGTACAGTGACTTGATTTTGTGGAACTGTGGGCTGACCCGGCCCGTCTGTCAAATTTTAAAAGTCAATGCGGCCCCCAAGCCAAAAAGTTTGCCCACCCCTGTCATAGACGCTTACTCGAAATGGCTAGAGGTTAGCATCATGCACTCCACCACAACAGGAGCCATCATTAGACAGCTCAGGAAACTTTTTGCAACACATGGATTGCCAGACTTAATTGTATCCGACAATGGGCCACAACACACGGCAACAACATTCAAGGGGTTTCTAGCACAACATGGGATAAGGCATGCACTGACAGTGCGGGTACACCCAGCCACGAACGGATGGGCAAAATGCATAGTACGTTACACAAAGGAAACATTACAAAAGATGGGGCCTGGGGACACACAAGAAAAGATATATAAGCTACTAAGCATTCTGCACATGACACCCAGTGCCGCAACAAATAAAAGTCCAGCAGAGTTACTAATGGGGAGGAAACTAAGATCACACCTAGACAGACTACACCCCACATATAGCCCAGATAAACCAGCAGACTCCTCCAGTAATTGCTGCACATTTCAAACAGGGGACCCAGTATACACAAAAAATCTCACAGGGGAACCATTGGGATACCAACAAAGTGACCCAGATAACCAGACCCTGTTCATACATAGTAGACACTGAGGATGGGAGGAGCTGGAGGAGGCAGAGACCAGCTCAGATCTAGAGCCACGAAGGGAGACCCAAACAAACTCAGGGAAAAAGGGGAGACCGCTCAAAAATGACCATACAGGAAGGGGGAGACCCCTCAAGCAAACAAAACACAACCAGAGAAGAGGGGGGAGACCCCTCAAACAGACAAAACACAAGTAGAAAGGGAGGGAGAGACCCTTCATGAACAAGAGAAATAACAGAACAAACCCTGACAACTATGCAACAACTGCTACTAACACTAGCCGGTCGGGAAACGCAAACACATACCTGAGACCAGGGAAGAAGGCAGGTTGGGGAGACAGGAACAGGCCCAGAAGAATAGCGGGAAAGCAGTCCCTGGCAGGAGCGGCTGGTCTGATTCAAACAGCCAGGAAATTCCTGGTGGGACCGGCATGGCTGACTCAACCTTCCAGGAGGTTCCAAGAAGATGGATGGGAGGAACAACAGATCTATCCAAACAGTCCAGAGGCCAACCCATGACTGAGTTGTGCAGGTCCAGTAGAACCCATAAAAGCCACATGATTACGTGATTACCTACATGATTACCTACGTTAGGTGAGGCTCAGATTGGTTGGACCAACCAGGTGGGGAGGGGTGTTATGTATTAACATACTTACCTGCAATTGGCCGGTCTGTGGCAGCAGGAAATTTGAAGAGCTGTCACTGGCCACAGTCACGAGCAGCTCAACTATAAAAAGGGCTGTTGCAGTTTCTTCGGGGCTCAGTCCTAGAAGCAAGTAAAAACAATTGACGATCATGCTGGTGTCCTGAGTATCATTCCCATGATCTAACAACTAGCAAGTTCACTCATTGACAGGAAGTGAGATATAAGAAGTAGCATGGGGGTGGGGGGAAGCTGGCATCGCGATGATATGGCATGCGATCTTGGAGGTCTGAGATCGCTGCCGATATCTTTGCTCCTGGACGATCCACGTGGATCTAAACTGTCCCAAAGAGATGGTGAATGTAAAGAGCACATCCTGTCAATCCCAGGGATACTTCAAAGTCCCTGGTAGATCCAGGAGAAGCTCTTTTTGCCAGCAGCAAAAAGGCAGCCAATAAAGCTGCTAAAGTTGGGACATCTCCGAAACAAAAGAAAACGGAAAGAGAGAGTGTGCCGATTTGGTGAGAACTTTTTCTTTTTTTTAAGATTTGAAAGGATACCCTAAGAAAAGGAAAGAATCTGTAAAAGTTTTGACAGAATTGATTAAGCGGTGATTTTAAAGAGGAATGTCAAATTAATTTTTTTTTCATTGCTGGATTTTCTACACATTATCTTATATTTTGAAACTGGTTTTTTTGGACTGGTTTTTTCTCTTCTTTTTATCTATTCTTTTCTCCTTTTTGACTTTATAATATTTTAAGCCAGAGACTCCCTTTTAGTTATTTTTAATCTTTTTAAGTTTTATAGTTAATCTTTTTCTTTTTTTAATTAATTCTTATTATATTTTACTTGGAAAAGGAGGGGCAAAGTGAAAGCTAAAGAAACTTTGTAACACTGCCAACTAGAGGCTTGGAAATATTCTATCTCTCTTTTGACCAGACAAAGCTGAGAAAGAACTAAGACTTCTTTTCAAGGACATTGCCTGTTTGATAAGATAGAGGGAAGAGCATGGGAGAGTATTATTGCAAGTGCTCTTCTGAGTTTTTATCAACAGCTGGAGTCTGGTGTTGAAGCTTATAGGAAAAGAAAAGGTGATAAGTCTTTGGAGAAGAGAGTTATAACAAGACCCTTGAATAATTAAACAAAGTGCAGTGTGCTCTTTTTAATTTTTCTAAGGTGTGCTACCCCTCCTCATCAGTTTACTTTTTCTTTGTAATAGTTATTTGGATTTTTGGCTCTTTGGAACTTGTCTTTGTTTGTTTGTTTTTCTTGTCTTTGGAAGTTAAATTTCTATGCTTGCTTTTTATTTTAAAGGAAAAGTTTAGTATTAATGTTTACTTTCTTTTTCTTTTTAAGAGAGTAGCTTTTTCTCTCTCTCTCCCTTTCTGGTATTTTTGTCTTTCCATCTACCTTCCATATTGATTTTTTCTTTTTTGGTTTATTTTTATGCATCCTTTTATATTTAAGACCTCTTAATTGGATTAAGGTGTTGAAGAACCTGAAGAATTTTTCCTTTTTCTTTTTAGCCTTTTATTCTTCACTTTTTCACCTTTTTTAGGATTTTATAACTTTTTCTTTTTTGTGTGTGTTTATGGTCTTTTCCTTCAAAAATTCATATTTGAATTTTTATTGTTATCTAACCAACCGATTGGATTAAGGTATACAAGAACCTGAATTTTTTCTTCTTTTTTTTATTATTATTACTATTTGGCTTCTTTTTTCCTACTATTTTTATTTGTAACTGCAATTGGTTATTTCACAATTGGATTAAGGTCTAGAAGAACCTGAAGATTTTGAATTGCTCAAAATAAGTAGGAAATTAACAGCTCCTGGTCCCTCAACTTCTACTTCTTCCTCTCCACCATCTGGAGGACAACGTTCAATACAGACAATATTAACACAAGAAAAATAACAAGAAAAAGTGACCCTACAGATGATTATGCAAGGAATTCAAAATATTCAAACAAGATCAGAGAATATTGAAAAGAGAATAGAGAACATTGAACAAAGAACAGAGAATATTGAACACAGAACAGGGAAAACTGATGTAAAAGTGGAGAACATCCAACAAATGATGATGAAGTATGATGAGGGACTCCAAAAAATTGAAGAAGAAAATAAACAAAGAGACAAGAAGATTGGAGACATTTATAATAGATTAACTGTGGTTGAACAAGATAAAAGTGGTATGCTGAGATGGGAGGTGGACAGATCAGAATTTTATCTTAGATTCCAAAACATAGAGGAAGAAAAAGGACAAAATATAGCTGAGATAATGATAGAAATATTGGCTGAAGCTCTGGAAATAACTGAAGAGAAGATGATGGATGGAACAGATGAGGTCTATTGAGTCTTCACAAGATATGCAATGTGAAATAGCTTACCAAGAGAAGTTCACATCAGATTTGCAAAGAAAGCCATTAAAATGCAAATATTGCAAGTGGCAAGAGAGAAAACATTGAAATACAAAGATAAGGAGATTGTGCTCTTGAAACAAGTACCCAGAAGAGTGAGAGAGATGAGAAGAGAATACCAATTCTTGACCAAATTGTTACTTTAAAAAGAGGTGAATTATAGATGGCTGATTCCAGAAGGTTTAATGTTTACATGGCAAGAACAGAGATATAGAATTGATTCAATTGAGAAAGCTGAATCATTTTACACAGAATTTTTCAGAGGGGACAAAGAGGCAGAAAGAGAAATTTCACTAATTGAATTCCAAGAGGACTCCCAAATGATGACTGAAAAAGAAGAAGATGCAGTAGGTGGAAAGGAGGAAGCCAAAGAACAACATGAACAAAGATCCACGAGAGCTGTCAAACCTAATTACAAAATATAACCATGGAAGAGAAAAAAATGATTACAATTAATATAAATGGACTTAACTCAGCTATTAAAAGAAGGAAAATCTTTCATAAATTAGAGAAATTAAAATTTGATATAATCTGCCTGCAAGAAGTACATATTAAAAAACAATATGAACAATTGTTGATACAGCCAAAATTAGGGAAAATATTCACTTCCTTGACACAATGTAAGAAAAGAGGAGTGGTTTTATACATTAAAGAGACCATCTCAGTGAAATTGATTTATACTGATGATGATGGAAGAATACTAATGGTGGAAATAATGTGCAATAATATGAAGCACTCCTGATTGCAATTTATGCCCCTAATGACAATCAAGAAGAATTCTATAAAAAATTACATATGAAAATAGTTGAACTGGACTATGTTAATATAGTTATGATGGGAGATTTTAATGGAATTGTAGACAATAAACTGGACTACACAACACAGAAAACAATAAAGCAAATTAGAAAAACTCTCCCTAAATCTTTTTTTAAATGGTAGATGAAATAAAAGATCCATGGAGAGAAAGAAATGCTAAAACTAAACAATACACCTTCTACTCAAATAGACACTTATCATGGTCCAGAACAGATATGATATGGATGTCAACAGAATTGTTAACTAATATTCAAGAAATAAATATTGAAACAAGTACTTGGGCAGATCACAATCCAATGACAATTAAATGGAAAGGAAAAAGAAGATCTAGATGGACGTTAAATAATAATATTTTAAAAGGAAAAGACTTCACACAGTGGATGCAGAAAGAATTGGCCTTTTTCTTTGGGGAAAACAAAAAAAAAGATACATCAATCCAGAATGTATGGGATACAATGAAGGCATATGCCAGAGGCTTGATCATAGACTATACAAGGAAAAGAAATACCATGAAAAGATTAGCCTCTAAGACATTAGAAGATGAGTATAAAGGACTTGAAAAAGAGCTACAGAAAATGCCACAGAGAAGGACATTAAGCTAAAAATGGATATAACCAAATATAAAATGGGTCTAATAGAAAAAGAAGAATTAGCACAAAAAATTAGAGGTGCCAAACAGAAATATTTTGAAGATGTGAATAAAGCAGATAGATGGTTCGCATATAAATTGAGAAAGGAGAAAGAATCAAGGAAAATATTGCAACTAACAGATGACCAAGGCCAAGTTTGCTATGGTAGTAAAGAGAACAAGGAAATTATTCGAGATTATTATGGGAAACTATACACACAAGAGAATACTGATGAGGAAAGAGTTAAACAGTATTTACAGAATGCTAAATTACCCCAGATACCTAAAGAGATTGAAACAATGATAGAAAGCAATATAATGATGATGGAGTTAACTGAAGCACTTAAGAAACAAAATAATCGAAAGGCACCAGTCCCAGATGGACTTCCGGCAGAATTTTATAAAACATTACAAGAATCATTGAACTTTCCATTGCTAGAAGTTATGAATGAAATTATGTTAAAGAAGAGGATACCTAAATCATGGTCAGAAACTTATATCACATTTGTTCCAAAAGAGGAGACCGATCCATTACAAATCAAGAACTACAAACCTATCTCCCTACTAAACGCAGATTATAAAATCTTTCCTTCAATATTGGCAGAAAGACTTAAAAAATATTTAAATAATTTTATTCATCCTGACCAAAATGGATTTCTGCCAAAGAGACAAATCAAAGACAATAATGAGAGTAATCTTGAACACTTTGGAATACTATGAGGCACATCCCAAAAAACAAATGGCTTTGATATTTCTAGATGCACAGAAGGCATTTGATAATGTGAATTGGTGATTTATGTTATTATGTTATTTATGTTATCTGCTGCTTAAGTTTGATATAATTATTCTCTTGTTGTCAAATGTATCCCCAAGTACTTAATCTTATTCTATAAGCCCATCTGGAACAGATGGGCTTTGCTAGAAAATTTATTCAAGCAATAGAAGCTATATATCATATGCAGACGGCAAAGGTAATGATTGAGGGAGAACTGACAGAATCTATTGATATAAGAAAAGGAACAAGACAAGGATGCCCACTATCACCTCTGTTGTTTGTGTTAACTTTGGAAGTGCTAAATAGAAATATTAGAGATGAAAAGAATATAAAAGGGATGAAAATTAAAAAGGAAGAATTTAAGTTGCAAGCATTTGCAGATGATCTGGTTTTTATCTTAGAAGACCCACTAGAAACAGCATCAAAATTGATAGAAAAGATAGAGGCATATGGAAAGGTTGCTGGTTTGAAAATAAATAAAGATAAAACAAAGATCTTGACAAAGAACATGCTATCAAGACAAAAGGAAGAACTGGCAGATCCATTGAAAATTCAGGTCATGAATAAGATTACGTACTTGGGGATACATTTGACAGCAAGCTGTAGTACACTAAAAGAGAATAATTATATCAAACTTAAGCAGCAGATAACACTAGATTTGGTGAAATGGGAAAATTTACAACTGTCATTAATAGGGAGAATATCAACAATCAAGATGAATATATTACCCATTATATCTGTTCCAAACAATTCCAGTGAGGCTTCGAAAAGATTATTTTGAAGATTTAAACAAAATTGTGTTGAAATATATATGGCAAGGTAAGAAAGCGAGAATAAGAGAAGGATTTGGTTTGCCAAATTGGGAGTTGTATTACCAAGCTACAAATTTGATGTGGGTTAAGGAATGGATAACATTAAGAAATACTAGATTGTTGGCATTAGAAGGACATGATCTGTTGTTGGGGTGGCATGCTTTTTTATGGTATAAAGGAACTAAAGCACAGGAGTACTTTAGAAGACATTATATACGGGAATCTCTGTGGTTAAATTGGGAGAAGATTAAAAGACAATGTTATTTGAAAATTCCAGTCTGGCTATTGACTATTAAAGCATTTTCTTATCCTATAATATACAAAAAGGAACAAACAGTTAGATATGGTGAAATATTGAATGAAAAGGGTGAACTTAAATCTATATAAAAACTAGAGGAACAAAGTATAAAGATGAATTGGTTTTCATATGCGCAAATATATTCAAGGTATGATAAAGATTCTAAAACAGAAGGTTTCTATGATAAACTGACTGACTTAGATAAGATTTTGACAGGTACTGATGAAAAGGTGATTAAAATATTGTATGGATATTTATTAGAAATTAAACTAGAAGAAGAACAAGTTAAAGAAACTATGATTGCTTGGGGGAAGAATTTTGGATATGGGATTGATCTTGAGAAATGGCAAAAATTGTGGTCTCAAAATTATAAAATGACAATGTCAACAGCATATAAAGAAAATTTGTACAAGATGTTTTACAGGTGGCACTTTCCCCTGACAAGAATAGCAAGAATGTTCAAGAATAAATCAGAAAAAATGTTGGAAATGTCATCAGACACCTGGCTCATATTACCATATGTGGTGGACTTGTGCGGATGCTGAAAAATACTGGACTAAAATCCACATGTGGTTGGAAAAAATGACAAAAAAGCATATAGATTTGAAACCAGAGATATTTTTATTGGGAATTCTACCTGAAATATATAGTAAAGACTTGAAATACCTGATTGTAAATGTATTAACAGCCGCTAGGATTATATTTGCTAAAAACTGGAAAAATGAGAAAATACCATCACAGGTGGAAATCATTAAGAAAATATTGGAATGTGCTGAAATGAGTAGATTGACATTTGAAATTAGAGAACAAGATGATAAACAATTTTATAAAATTTGGGATCTATTCTATCAATGGTTAGACAATAAAATATAGTAATGAAATATGTAGATTTTTAGAAAATAATAAATATATAAAGGTGTATTCTTTTGTAATTATATCTACAAAATGATTCTAGGATAGATCAGGGACGATGATATGAATTGTTATAAAACAAATTAAGCAAAATCTGATCATTTTGGAAAACATGAATAAATAAAAGTATAATAAAATGATTGGTTAAAAATGATATTAATGTATTTAATATATTGATTGAAAATACGAGAATATATACAATGTAATTATAATTGAAGACTAGGAAATGGAAGCACAAAACAATTTGTAAACCAACCGGCACACTGTATGTACATATAGGGAAGATGATTTGATGTTTTTATGTTTTGTTTGTTTATGTTTGTTTTAAAAACCAATAAAAAATTTTTTTTTAAAAAAAGATGTAGCACAGAAGTTTTTGGTATTTTGAAATAATTCCAAGTGACCATTGCTTTTCAAACTGCATTGAATCCTAGTAAGATTCAAGGTGCTAGTTATTGCTTCCATTGACCTTTATGACACAGAACTAGGTTTTCTGTATGACCATCTATCTCTTATTTTCCCCATCCCACCAGATCAGATTGAATGGGCATGCTACAGCGCTCTTCTATGAAACCATATCATCTGATGGGACTCAAGAAGTGTGTCTTCTTGGCTTCAGTGCCTGCCCAATAAAATATTGTTTTCACAGATGTCCTTGGGCTGGAATGATGCCAAACATAGTTCCTATAAAGGGAGAACAGTTGTGATGGATTACACAGAAGCCATAGTTTCCAGGGAAGGAGGACACTCCAGTAGGATATTCCAGAAAGAAGGTGAGTGGGTGGAAGAGCCAGGATGTCAGGATAAGACACAGAAGAAGAGAGTAAAGATAGTAACTTCTTAGAATTTCCCAGGGTATGTCTGTTCGGTAAGAGTAGCAAGGGTTTAGCCAGGCAACATTCTGTCTATTGTGTGTAAGCAAATAAAGAACAGAATCCTGGCTAAATTTATTATTTATTATTTATTACTGGGTATATAGTTGTTATATTTATTTTAGTAGTGATAGAGTTTCAAATTGTTAACTGCCCAAGATTATATTCTGAGATTTGCAGTTACATAAGTCCTTTACGGAAAATAAATACATAAATTTAGCTAATGAATTAGCTCCAAAGTTAGTATTCTGCAGTGTTTTTCCAGTGTTTTGAGGCAGAATAGTTATGTACTTTCACCTGTTCAATATTTCTGTGCATTCCACTTTGAATAGGTTTTATATGTAAATTATATACCTGTGAGCCTCTCCATGTAATTTGAAAGTGTCAACCCTGTGAGATATACCAGATGAAGAAACTGACTCCACAGGAAGACCAGAACTATATTTTACTACAATGGCTATGGTAACAGAATCGTGCAAGTCTGACCGTTTTCCTTTCCTTCTATTTCTTTTGTACCCCAGGAAATCAGGCAGAGGGGGAACAATCTGAGTCTTTTTCTAATGCTTGGTCTGCCTCCCTGGGCCTAATGTATGCTTTTACCTATTGTTGCCCTAATAGCTTCTGGATGTCTTGTCCAAGGTCATCTCTGTGGCTCACTACACAAAGCCTAAAAGAGAGAGAGAGAGAGATTAATAGTTGCACGGAAGGACCACAATAGTAGTGTAAAAAAAATGGCAATGACTCCACCGTGAGAATAAATTCCTCCTTTTCTTGGCAACAATTCAGAAATAATTTGCGATTGTCTTCTAGTATGTATGCATGCATCAGTAAGCACTCATTTACACATTTCCAGGCTTAACACATACCCCAAGGATTGCCTGGTGGTCTCCCAACCAGTTTTAATCAAGACCCTGAATAATTGTTTCAGGATCAACCAATTTAATTAGAAATTGACAAGCTGTCATGCTCATTTTTATCTGAATAAATATACATTGGATGTAATAATACTGAATACAATTCTGAGCCATAGCATCATGCAGCCTTTCAGTTACATACATAGTTTGGATGATGCATCAGGGCATATGCATTCTGGGTTCTGCTAATGGAAAAATGGAACATATCTTCATGTAATGGCACTTCTTCAAAACTGTCCTCACAGATGAAAGCTTTGAAATCATACCACACGCATTCACACAAATGCGTAGTTAAGTTACCAATGTGAAGACATTCCTTTTAAAAAAAGCTTCTGAAATTACCTGCATAAAGATGTCCAAGGATTTAGGAAATGGCAAGTTTGGCTGCATATTGTTATTCTTTCACTCCCTGTAGGCAGATTTCTAGAATGGTTTCAGGCATCGTAAATTCATATGTGATGGAACCCAGTCTTCTGAGCAAGCAGAAATGAAAGTTCAAATGATCTGTGTTTCTCTAAATCCAAAATGGTCTTTTCGGGGATTTCTTGGAATATATTGCTATATTGACTATCAAGATGCAAAATTGATTTCCAGAGGATTCAAATAAGACTAATGTTGTGCCATTATTTTATGAGAGATGGCTGGAGGGACTTGGGCCACTAGATTAAGTGGTTTGACTTTGATCCGATATCAAATCATAGGCAAAGAAAATATAAGGTGCAATCATTGAAGAATTAAAGGATAATTAATCTGAAGCATCAGCCCTTAATGGAAAATAGATCTTGTCAAACAAATCTGATATCATTTCTGATGAGAATATGCTGCTCTTCTTTCCTTTACACTATGAGATCTACATTCCTTTGTTGATTTATTTGACTAGACAAACTGAGTAGGTGAAATAAATATTATCCAAAGTGCTAAAGATGAGTTGGACTGAAGAAATATTTCTGGCTGTATTTTCAAAGGCTAACCCTTAAATAATATAGTATTGTTTACAGGTTTTAGTTGAAACTGAGGAACAAACAGTATGCAGTTATTGCAAATAGAAATGAGGTATGTACAATACATGGCACTTAAACTGAAGTAATGCATTATTAGAAATATATAATATGAAAGACAAGTCCGAATTTACATATATAGTAATTCAAGAAGTGCAAAAGGCTTTGATGGGTAGGGAATAAATTGTCATTGTTATTGGCAGTCTGGGGAATGATCTGAATGTACATATGCAGTCAAAGGTGTTTTGCACGAAAGCTGGGCCTTGTTATGCTTGATTGTGATTCACTAATCTTCCAGTTTTATCTTCCATCAAGTATTAACCACTAAGATATTCAATAGTAATCATAGTTCATCTATGGAGCATATTGTTTGAAAGATGGAGCAAAATTTGAAAAATGAGTACATTTCGATGATTTAAATAAAATGAAATAGCTACAGCAATGGTCATTCCTAGAATAATATATGGCTAAGAAGGAGGAACATTGAAAAAAGAGCAAAAGGTAATCACAGTGAGCTTATGGATCTGCAGACAGTTACTAAGAATATTATGTAATGTAAAAAGAACCAATCTATCAATCCTAGATTGGCTGCTGAATTAAGGCAATTATCAACAAGTAAAAGCTACTTTGAGCATGTGATGCAAGCTGAGGATAGACTAGAAAAAATGATACATTAAGAAAAATGCAAGCTTGGGATAAAAATGAGTAAGATGAATGGATAAGATCAAACAGTTACAGAACAGACCCTGGAAAACTTTATGGGTTTTTGCCAGAGACAAGTCAAGGGGGTAAGCATTTGTCCTTGTAGTCACCAAGAATCAAGCCAGAATAATGGCTTGGGGCTAGATTCTTTTTTTAAAAAATTGGAAATATCCACAATCCATTTTGAAGCCAGATCCTCACAAAGAGTTTGCCCTTCCTTACATACATTTATGCTCAAAGTAAATATGTGACTTCAGCTTCTTCAGACATTCAGCTGAATGTATGGTGGACTCCAAACTGGACAGAACATAAGAGTCATATATGCTGCTTTGTTCCATTCTTTTCTCAATTTCCACATGTTCTCAGTAGGGAGGGACCTAAAAAGAAATATGATTCTGCTGTGTGATTTATGATCTTTACAAAATGTGCTTGGATCATACGAACACTAAGTTCTTAGCCAGGTATGAGCATCTGAAGGTTCAGCTGATATTCAAAAATCCAATCTGAACAAAGGTCTTTCTATATTACAATCCACTATGATTGTAATAATTGTAAGATCCTGACTGGGTGAAGAAGAATATTTTTTTCCAGTAGAAAAATTGGTAACAAATACTTTATGATTCTGAAAACAGCTCCTTCATAATACACACACAAATTGGTTTTCTTTTCTAAACATAAAACTATTAACAATCCAATGGGTCACTACCATTTAGACAATGTGTGTTTACATTCTATGAGTCAATATATGGACTAACACATGAGATCTGCAGTTTCCTAGACAATCATTGAAAAGAAAACATATCGCACTATCACTTCAGAAACATACTGTGATCATCAGAAAGAAATGCAGGCACTGTCTTACTAGCTCGACTTGTTACTGGATTATTCATATGCTGACACGATGCTGGAGACAATCTCTCAGCAGGAGCCTTTATGTTTACTCCCAGCTACTTCCTAGCTGCTCTATAAGGGAATAATCTAGAATTGAAACAGTCATGCTTATCCTGTCTTATTCTGAAACCTGAGGAATAAAGGACAGAAATAAGAAAAAAGATAATGTAGTGTATGTGTATGTATGTGTCATTCATACCAAACCAAACAGATAATTATCTCCAAAAAGCCTGTAGGCCGATGATTAATTTATTTCAAATGTTACAATTTACCTAGTTCTACTCCTTTAGTAAACAGTTAAATGGAGATTCCCCCCTGCCCATGCTTAATGAAAGCTAGCTAGGGTTACTCCTCATATCCCACATTTTTGAATACAACATGTGAAAACTGGTTCATCTGTTGAGTTTCCTTAAGTAGAGGCAATTGTTAAGTCCTGGGCATGGGCACAAGGAACGGAGACGAGACATCGAATGGTGACTTCAACTCTTTATTAACAAGAAAGAACAGAGCAAAATACTTGGGCAGCAGCAGCTCTTTTATAGAACTGGCTGCTGTCAAAACAACCAATGAATTGAATTTACCGCTTTCACAAGCATCCAATCAGGGGGCCCCATTAACAGCCAATCAGACTGGCCAAAAACGACCAATCACGACTCGCTATCTATGGGCCAATGAGAAGTGCAGGATTACAAGCCTGCTGTAAAGTAAAGTTGTTGAGGGTTGTATCGCTGCGTTGGCTTAGTCCATAACACCCCTCCCCCCTAGGTTCCGTCTGAGGGGTGGGGTGACATATCCTCGTAAATAGGCCGGTCGCTTCACCTGTCTGCTTGACCTGTGCTGTTCTACCGGTTTCTGTCCTGGTTCTGGTTCCGGTGGGCTGCTAGCTGGGTTGGATGGTGAAGATAATGGCCCTGGGCTGCTTTCCCTGCTTACGTCAGTGCTGTCTTCTGGGTTCCCTGGATCCGCTTCCATTGCAGTGCTGTCACGCGGTGAGGCCACTCCCTGGCTTGGTTCTCCTTCGGATGGTGAGTATCCCCTGGTTGGTTGTGCAGGCTGTTGGGTTTCGATTATCATTTCTTCTTCGGCCTCCTCAATGTTCCTTCCCCCCCCCAGCTAGAAGTTCTGGTGTTAATCTGGAACAGAGTTGGTCTATGTGGCATTTCCACATCTTACCATCTGTAGTTTGTAGGCGATAGGATCGGGGTCCCGAAAGTTGCGTTATTGTCGCGGGGACCCACAATGGGTCGTCCGATAAGTTTTTCACAAACACGAGGTCACCTTCCTGGAATGCCCAACACTTGCTGCTGGATCCCGGGGGTTATTCCGGCGTGTAGTTTGGGTGGAGATAATCGAGATGTGAGCGAAGTTTCCGGCCCATCAGGAGTTCAGCTGGGGTTTTGTTTGTGGTACTGTTTGGGATTATGTGCTGGAGAAGAAGCATGCGGTTTATTTTATCGTCAATGTCGCCATGGTCCATTTTGTGCAAAGTCTGTTTTACAAATTGAACCATTCACTCAGCCCTACCATTGGCCGCAGGGTGAGCAGGTGATGTTAAAGCATGGTGGATGCCCCGATCTGCTAGGTACTGTTCGAATGGCAGGGCAGTGAATTGGGGGCCATTGTCGGAGACCAGGACATTTGGAAGTCCGTGGGTAGCGAATAGTTTATTCAGTTTTTTAGTGACTGCGTCTGTGGTGGTGCTTTTCATTTTATGGACTTCGAGCCAGTTTGAATAGGCATCCACTGTTAGGAGGAAAATGTGTCCTCTTGTGGGTCCCGCAAAATCGATGTGGATATGGGACCAAGGACCTTGAGGCATTTCCCTCTGAGTTGGGGGAGTCTTTGGAGGAGTGGAGTGAGTCTCCTGGCATTTGTTACATTTTGCTACCCAGGTCTCTATCTGTTTATCTAAGTCAGGCCACCATGCGTAACTCCTGGCCAGTGCCTTCATTCGCACGATGCCTGGATGTCCATCGTGCAGCATTTTCAATACCCTATATTGCAATTTCTCCAGGACTATGACTCTGTCTCCCCACACTATGCAGCCTTTCTGGAAGAATAGCTCTGTTTGACAATTCCTAAATGGTTTGAACGTGTCATTGGTTGCACTGACCGGCCAACCCCGTTCTACCCAGCTGAGGACTCGTGCCAAAACAAGGTCCTTTTTTCTCTCTAAGGTGATGTCTCAAGCGGTCAGTGGCGGCGATTTGAGGTTTCGATTTGCAATACGGCTAAGGTTGCAGCAGGGTCCTCTATAATGTCTGGTAGTGGGGAGTGGCTCAAAGCGTCGGTGTGGGGAATGGTTTTCCCCGGGCGGTGTTGCAATCGGTAATCGTAGGCAGCTAAAAATTCTGACCAACGTGTCATTCTTGGTGATAAGATATGGGGAGTTGGTTTGTTTCCCGTCAAAATACCAAATAGCGACTTGTGGTCTGTAATTATGGTAAAGGGTCTCCCATATACATATTCATGGAAATGTTTAATTGCGGATACAATAGCGAGAGCCTCTTTATCAAGTTGACTATAGTTCCTTTCGGTTTTAGACAAAGTTCTCGAAAAGAACACAATAGGTGCCTCATTTCCATTTGGTAGGACATGGCTTAAGATGGCTCCCACTCCAAATGTTGAGGCATCACAGGTAACCGTCAAAGGTAGAGTCTCGTTGCATTGTATTAATACAGCATTGGAGGTTAAGAGGTCTTTTACCTCTTGGAACGCTTTCTCTTCACACCGTCCCCAGACCCAGGAAGCCTTTTTATCAAAAAGTCTATGTAGGGGCTCGGCTACGGTTGCCTTCTGGGGCAAGAAGATGTTATAAAAGTTAATGAGTCCCAGGAAGGCTTGGAGGTCTGTCTTATTCCTAGGTCTCGGGGCTTTTTGGATTGCAGTTAGTTTTTTTTCGGTGGGGTGGATTCCCTGTCTGTTGAGAAGGTATCCCAGGAACTCCACTCTCTTCGTACAAAAGTTGACACTTGTCCCTTTTTACCTTCAGACCAGCATCTTTAAATTTCTGAAGAACTTTTCTGAGTCATTGTACTAATAACTCTTTAGTGGGGGCAGCTATTAGGACGTTGTCAAAATAAGGCACGACGCCTTTTATGCCTTGTAATAGTCTCTCTATTAAACTTTGGAAAATGCCCGGTGCCACGCTTACTCCGAATTGGAGTCTATTGCACCTGAAAGCGCCTCTATGTGTAACTATTGTCTGGGCTTCTGCAGCTGCTGCGTCTACAGGTAGCTGCTGGTACGCCTGAGATAAGTCCAATTTCGCAAATATTTTTCCGCCACTCAGGAAATGAAGAAGGTGTTGAACCACCGGTCCTGGGTAAGTGCTCTGTTGAAGAGCATGATTTAGGGTGGCCCGGTAATCCCCACAAATTATTAATGAACCATCTGGCTTCATGGGCGTTACTATCAGGGTTTCCCAGTGGGTGTGGTCAATCGGTTCCAATACGCCCTGGGCTATCAGTTTATCTAGCTGCTCGTCAATCTTCGGTTTTAAGGCAAAAGGTACCCAATGAGGCTTAAGCCGAATGGGAGCTACATCGGGCCTGAGATTAAATGATATAGGAGTCCCCTTGTACTTGCTTAATGTTCCTGTGAACACATCCTGGAATTCCTGGATGAGAGCCTCTTTCCAGTCGTCGCTTCTGGTTTGGTGTATGCTGGCTAGTTCAATCCCAAGTGGGGCGAACCACTGTAACCCTAACAAGCTGGGTCGGTCACGATCGACAACAGTCAGGGGAAGCGTCGCTGTGTGGTCCTTAAAGGATATTTGGACGTGGCTGGAATCGACAACTGGAATTCTGTTTCCCTGGTAGTCTTTCAGGATGATTCGTTGCG
Organism: Hydrophis major; assembly: GCA_033807585.1. NCBI lineage: Eukaryota > Metazoa > Chordata > Lepidosauria > Squamata > Elapidae > Hydrophis > Hydrophis major. Next base: position 37,447,203 of record CM066330.1, on the reverse strand, counting down.
TGCTGAGGTCTTGGTGGCAGATGGCAGGGATCAGCTGTTTGAGGGTTTTCCAGGATACCATCGATAGGGATGATCCCGAATCGACTTCCATCACGCAAGGTCAATTCTCAATAGTAACCCTTATGCGGATCTTTCTTGCATTGAATGATGAAGCGTGGCCGATAATAATGTTTTGGTGGGCCTCTTCTCATCTCATTGAAGAGGCAGGTGCTTGGTTTCTGTAGTAGTAATGGTTGTTCCATTTGTGGTTCAGATGGTCCCAGTTCTCAGGAGGTTTACCTATCTCCTGATGGAGGTTTTTCTCCCTTCGGTTGGGACTGGACTCTCATCTGCTTCTGCAGACCTTCACGATGTGGCCTCTTTTTCCGCAGGTACGGCAGAGTGCGTCGAGGAATTTGCAGTCCGATTGCGGGTGGTTTGCCCCGCAACCCGCACATTGGCACGGACGTCTCTGGTTCCTCTGCTCTCGTTCTGAGCGGAGCTGGTTGACTTCCTCTTCATCACTGTCTGAGGATGACCAGAGGTCTTTGTAGTGGGTAGTGGTAGCATGCTTCTCAGTGGCGAGTGGGATCTCGTTGGCGAGTTGGTGAAGCGGTGCGTTCACTTGGCGCACCTGGTTGCTTCTGAAGCAGTAGTGTCGGCGATGACATCTGTAAGGCTGATGTCACCTTTTGCCGTCAGCTTACTCTGCACATGTGGTGCATTTAATCCCAGAACTATGCGGTCTCTTAGGGTTTCCTCTAAGTTTGCAAAACCACAAAGGCCTCCTAGGTTCCAGAGGTCAGCTACGAAATTTCCAATGCTCTTGTCCTTCCGTTGGTCCCTCTGGTAAAATTCGTGTCTTCGTATTAGTATAGGTACTGCGGGTGCATAATGGGCCCTGAGGATTGAAGCGAGGGTATCCCAATCCATGGTCTCCACTTCCGCTGGTTTTGCTAGTGCTGTAGCCATTTTGAAAAAGGCGGGGCCACAATGAGTCAGGAACACCGCTCGTTTCTTGCCAGGTGTAGCATCTTTTAAATTGTTCGTCTCCAGGAACATCTGGAAGCGATCTATATACAAGTCCCAGTCTTCGGTTGCTGGGTCGAATGGAGCGGGTGGTATGGCACCGCTGGTCATCTTGCCGTTTGTTGTGTGCGCTCTTTCGCCATGTGCTCTGTCTTGTTCGATGCATACTTAGTCAGCTGTATTGTCTCCACATCCCACCCTCGTCGCCAGTGTTAAGTCCTGGGCATGGGTGCAAGGAACGGAGACGAGACATCGAACGGTGACTTCAACTCTTTATTAACAGGAAAGAACAGAGCAAAATACTTGGGCAGCAGCAGCTCTTTTATAGAGCTGGCTGCTGTCAAAACAACCAATGAATTGAGTTTACCGCTTTCACAAGCGTCCAATCAGGGGGCCCCTTTAACAGCCAATCAGACTGGCCAAAAACAACCAATCACGACTCGCTATCTATGGGCCAATGAGAAGTGCAGGATTACAAGCCTGCTGTAAAGTAAAGTTGTTGAGGGTTGTATCACTGCGTTGGCTTAGTCCATAACAGCAATATTATACATATTAGAGATATTATTTATTAAAGTTACATGCTGCCCATATCCCTGACGAGGTGACTCTCTGGTGACTTACAGTTCATACAAAGATAAACAGAAAAGCAATTAAACTTTTAAAATTATGCAAACAGGAACCAAAAGACAGATGGCACAGGGATGAAGTCCTCTTACTGCATCAACCACCTCCTCAGGGTACCAAACCAACTGGCAAAATGAAATTTTAGTTATGTTCTGGAAGGCCAAAATGGTAGTTGAATGTTCCACAGGATCAAGACCACAGCAGAAAAAGCTCTTTTCCTTGACCACATCAGGCACATTTCATTAGCAAATGGGTTCTCTAGCAGGCCTCTTCAACTGATGTAAGGGGGAGGGGGCTAGTCCCACTGAGGTGAGACAGCTTCTCAAATACCCTGGAACCACGCCATATAGGGCTTTAAAGATAGTAATTAACACCTTGAATTGGACCTAGAAGAAAATTAGTAACCAGTTCTTGGGGCCCTTAGAACTGCAGTCTGCACGAGATGTAGCTTTCAAATACTCTTCAAGAGTAGCCCCATGTAGAGCATGTTTCAGTAACCCAACTGAGAGATGACCAGGGCATGAATGAGTGTGCACAGGGTCTCATGATCCAGGTAAGAGCAAAGCTGACTCACAACATAACATTGTACAAAAGCTCTCCTAGCCATGACTGCCATCTGCTTTTCAAGCAGAAGTCACAAGTCTAGGAATAATCCCCAGTTGTGCACCGGGTCTCTCTGGGATAACGTAGTCCAATACATAACTAAATTTGATACACAACTAGATCCTGAGGTCCTTCATATTCACATCTATTATATCTCATCAGGGTTCAACTGTTATCCCCCACTCAGACTCCTCCAGGCACTGAGAAAGGGCAACCACAGCATTGCTTGGATGGGGGGGCGGTATAGAAAGCTGTGTATCATCAGCATACAGATGATATCTCATTTCATGATGTTGGGTTATCTTGCCTGGCAGTTTCATATGGACAGAAAAATGCCTTTGTGTGCCCTAGTGACTGGGTTGGATCATTATTTAAACAGGAGAAATTATTATATAACTATACTATTAAAATACTGTAAGGAATTAAAGATGATAAAATCTACCCATTTTGATTTTTCCTATCTTCAATTATTTGAACTCTGAAGTCCTTTCTCATTTATTAATGACTTTGGAATGTTATTATCAAAACATCAACAGAACAAAATTCTCATCTCTCTAATTAACTAACTTTGAAGCAGAGCCAGGAACTTGTTACATATCCTATGAGGTTTCTGTCAGGAAAAATAAAGATAGAAAGTCTATTAAAAAATTAAACAAACCCACATATTAACATATATATATATATATAACTGTAAAAGTCTGACTCACAGACAAACACAATACAGAAGCCTGATAATGGCAGATGAGATTCTGCCAAAACGTTGCTACAACTTTAAAAGCACAACTACAATGATGTGGGAAAATCCCCTAACTAAGCTGAATGCCATAAATGTAAGTACCTGTGAAAACTTAAGAAAACAAATATCAAACCTCTACGGAGAGGAAATAAACAGCCAGATCAAAACCTATGAGAAACTGGAAATTAAAAGAGCAGGAATACTATGTGACCTCCAATTCCTACACAGCTTCAGAGACAACAATACTACACCAACCTGCTTCAAATTAACATTTCATCAAAGCACAGCAGCCACTAAACGTATCCTGAAAAGAACTAAAATGGCTCTACTAAGGAATGAGCTCCACAGTAAGAGATTCCAATTAGATCAGTTAAACAAAGATTTGCTAGCACTACACCTGGAATTGAGCAGCAAAATCCACCCTCTACTTTGGGACAAGATAAAACAACTTACAACTTGGAGAGCTGAATCTCAAAACAATTACAAACAGGAAAAACTCTTGAAAAAATTAAAGAAATTAGAACATGACAAGAAAACCCCAACAACTCACAACAACACCTGAAACAATTAGTGCACAATGTTTCCAACAGAGAATTCACCAAAACAGAAACAGATGTCCTAACCAAAGGATTCAATTATGCTATAGCACCCCCAAAAATCCCCACAAAATCCATCATATGTGCAATAGAATCCAGCCTAACTAAATTAAAAACAGATGAAGCTGATAAAATAAGACACCAAGTTACCAACATCCTATGCACAAGCAAACCACCCAAAAGCAACTTGCAGCAAAATGAAATTAAAGCACTAAAAACCCTGAAAAGAGATAGCAGCATAATCATCCTCCCAGCAGACAAAGGGAATGCCACTGTAGTAATGGACAGAAAAGACTATGAAACAAAATTGACAGACCTACTCCAAGACTCCACATACAAACCCATAAACACAGACCCAACCACATATCTGGAAAAATTAACCAAGAAGAAAATTATAACCAGCCACATAAGTAAAGAGATCCAACACACGATCATACCCAGAGAGAAATCTTCCAGATGCCCCAAACTATACGGCCTCCCAAAAATACACAAAGAAGGCATACCTCTCAGACCCATAGTCAGCTCCAGAGGAGCACCACTACAAAACCTAGCTAAACACTTAGCAAAAAAGCTACAGCCCCATGCTGAAACAGCAGCTTCTCATGTACAAAACTCATACCACTTCTTGGAAATGATCAAAGATCTACACGTGGAGCAAGAAGATCTGCTTGTAGATTTTGACGTGGTTTCACTATTCACTCAAGTCCCGATAAAAGAGACCCTCGAAATCATCAAAAATAAATACCAACCAGCTAAACACCTCATGGAACTAACAGAACACTGCTTAACCAACACATATTTCATATACAAAGGACAAAGATACAAACAAATTGAAGGAGCCCCTATGGGATCACCACTGTCACCCGTCATTGCAAACCTGTGCATGGAAGAATTCGAATCCAGAGCTCTGGCCAATGCCATCCACAAACCCAAACTATGGTTAAGATACATCGATGATACATTTGTGATTTGGCCCCATGGAAAAGAAAATCTAAACAATTTCCTAACACACCTAAACAGCACACACCCCAAAATCAAGTTCACCATGGAAACAGAAACAAACAAACAACTACCATTCCTAGATGTACTAATCTACAAAAAAAACAGATGGCACACTAGGACACACCGTGTACCAGAAGAAAACACACACTAACCGCTACCTCAACACCCAATCCCACCACCACCCAGCACAGATAAACTCCGTGGCTAAAACACTAATTACTAGAACCAAACACCTGGCAGACAAGACACACATTAAGACTGAACTATGCACCCTGACTAAAGTACTGACAGCCAACGGCTTCCACAGAAGCAAAATCACCAGCTTGATCCACAAAAACACACTGAAACATAATAGAGACCCAGAAGATAAACAGACCTATGGAACAGCTGCCCTGCCCTACATAAGAGATACTACAGACAAAATTAGTAAGGTATTACACAGACATCACATCAAGACTGCTTTCAAAACAGACAGAAAAATAGCAGCCATCCTTAGAAACCCCAAAGATAAAATGATCTGGAAAAACAAGGCATATACGAAGTTCCCTGTGCATCATGCCCACAATGCTGCCAGCCAATCAAGATACAAAAAGAGCCAAAAAACAGACAGAAGATATCAGAAACACCAATCAAGCAGACCACAGCAAACTCCAAGACCAATAAACACAGACCAAGACTCTCAACCAATCAGGAGGAAGAAAAAACCATTCTGACATAGCAATAGGCTGCCCCAAATTTAAATCTGAAACCACTGTAAAAGTCTGACTCACAGATGAACACTATACAGAAGCCTGATGATGGCAGATGAGATTCTGCTGAAACGTTGCTACAACTTTAAAAGCACAACTATTATGACATGGGAAAATACCCGAACTAAGCTGAATGCCATACACACACACACACACACACACACACACACACACACACATATATTAAGTTTTCGTGGGTACTTACATGTCTGGCATTCAGCTTTGTTCGGGTATTTTCCCACGTCATAATAGTGGCGCTTTTAAAGTTGTAGCAACGTTTCAGCAGAATCTCATCTGCCATCATCAGGCTTCTGTATAGTGTTTGTCTGTGAGTCAGATTTTTACAGTGGTTTCAGATTTAAATTTGGGGCAGCCTATTGCTGTGTCAGAATGGTTTTTTCTTCCTCCTGATTGGTTGAGAGTCTTGGTTTGTGTTTATTGGTCTTGGAGTTTGCTGTGTTCTGCTACTAATATCTTCTGTCTGTTTTTTTTTGGGGGGGGGTTCTTTTTGTATCTTGATTGGCTGGCAACATTGTGTTACTTTATTGGAGGCCTTTAGTGCAGCTTGGCTTCAGGTAAATGGACGTCTATCATTAGTTATGAAGCTGGGTTTCATCTGGGTGCCTGGTTGGGGTGTGTTTGAGCTGGAGGTATCAGGGGGGATCTGTTTGTGCCCAGGTGTTTGCCTGGCTTGTGGTGTGGAGATTTTTTGTTTGTGAGTGCAGGCTTCCAAATGATTGACAGCCTGGTGGAATCATCTCTTCTGTTCATGCTTTCTGGTCTTTTTTCAATCTCTATGGCTTCTCTGATGATTCTGTGGCTGGGATTTTCTATGGTGGCTAGGGTTTTGGTGCCATTGAAGTTGATGTTATGACCTGTGGCTTCCATGTGTTGGACGAGTGAGGAAGTGTGTTCCAGCTTTTTGACTGCATTTTTGTGTTCATCCAGGCGGGTGCTTATTCTTCTATTGGTCTGTCCAATGTATGTGGCCGGGCATGATGCACAGGGGACTTCATATATGCCTTGGTTTTCCAGGTCAATTTTGTCTTTGGGGTTCCTGAGGATGGCTGCTATTTTTCTGTCTGTTTTGAAGGCAGTCTTGATGTGGTGTCTGTATAGAATCTTACTGATTTTGTCTGTAGTGCCTCTTATGTAGGGCAGGACAGCTGTTCCATAGGTCTGTTCATCTTCTGGGTCTCTATTATGTCTCAGTGTGTTTTTGTGGATCAAGTTGGTGATTTTGCTTTTGTGGAAGCCGTTGGCTGTCAATATTTTAGTCAGGGTGCATAGTTCAGTCTTAATGTGTGTCTTGTCTGCCAGGCGTTTGGTTCCAGTAATTAGTGTTTATCTGTGCTGGGTGGTGGTGGGATTGGGCGTTGAGGTAGTGGTTGGTGTGTGTTTTCTTCTGGTATATGGTGTGTCCTAGTGTGCCATCTGTTTTCTTGTAGATTAGTACATCTAGGAATGGTAGTTGTTTTTTTGTTTCTGTTTCCATGGTGAACTTGATTTTGGGGTATGTGCTGTTTAGGTGTGTTAGGAAGTTGTTTAGGTTTTCTTGTCCATGGGGCCAAATCACGAATGTGTCATCGATATATCTTAACCATAGTTTGGGTTTGAGTATGGCATTAGCCAGGGCTCTGGATTCAAATTCTTCCATGAACAGGTTTGCAATGACAGGTGACAGTCGTGATCCCATGGGGGCTCCTTCAATTTGTTTGTATCTTTGTCCTTTGTATATGAAATATGTGTTGGTTAAGCAGTGTTCTGTTAGTTCCATGAGGTTTTTAGCTGGTTGGTATTTATTTTTGATGATTTCGAGGGTCTCTTTTATCGGGACTTGAGTTTATAGTGAATCCACGTCGAAACTTACAAGCAGATCTTCTTGCTCCACGTGTAGATCTTTGATCATTTCCAAGAAGTGGTATGAGTTTTGTACATGAGAAGCTGCTGTTTCAGCACGGGGCTGTAGCTCTTTTGCTAGGTGTTTAGCCAGCTTTTGTAGTGGTGCTCCTCTGGAGCTGATTATGGGTCTGAGAGGTATGCCTTCTTTGTGTATTTTTGGGAGGCCGTATAGTTTGGGGCATCTGGAAGATTTCTCTCTGGGTATGATCGTGTGTTGGATCTCTTTGCTTATGTGGCTGGTTATAATTTTCTTCTTGGTTAATTTTTCCAGATATGTGGTTGGGTCTGTGTTTCTGTGTTTGTATGTGGAATCTTGGAGTAGGTCTGTCAATTTAGTTTCATAGTCTTTTCTGTCCATTACTACAGTGGCATTCCCTTTATCTGCTGGGAGGATGATTATGCTGCTGTCTCTTTTCAGGGTTTGTAGCGCTTTAATTTGATTTTGCTGCAAGTTGCTTTTGGGTGGTTTGCTTGTGCATAGGATGTTGGTTTCTTATTTTATCAGCTTCATCTGTATTTAATTTAGTTAGGCTGGATTCTACTGCACATATGATGGATTCTGTGGGGATTTTGGGGGGTGCTATAGCATAACTGAATCCTTTGGTTAGGACTTCTGTTTCTGTTTTGGTGAGTTCTCTGTTGGAAACATTGTACACTAATTGTTTCAGGTGTTGTTGTGAGTTGTTGGGGTTTTCTTGTCATGTTCTAATTTCTTTAATTTTTTCAAGAGCTTATAGATAGATAGATAGATAGATAGATAGATAGATAGATAGATGGATAGATAGATAGATAGATAGATATTTAGTTATTCGGGTTTTCTCTGGTGTAAGATTGGAAGTATCTAGGCAACATTTTGATGAAGTCTCATTCATCATCTTCAGGCTTGTGTCTTCAGCTCTGTGCTTCTCAGAGTGATGTGAGCTTGCAGCTGCTTCTTCCTTTTAACTGCTAGTGGGGGTGTGACTTGATTGGGTGGGGGCTTGGCTGTGTTCTGATTGGGTGAGGGTGTGTTTTCATTGGTTGGGGGTTTGGCTGTGTTCTGATTGGTTGGGGGTTTGGCCGTGTTCTAATTGGCTGGAGGTGTGTTATGTTCAGGTGGGGGCTTGGTTGTGCTCAGGTTAGTCTTAGATGCTGGGGGATTTGAGCTGGCGAGCTGTGATCTTGCTGTTTGGCTTCGAGTTTGTGGTCGTGCTACAGTTTCATGGTGGGTGTCAGTTCGCTTCATGTATGGCTCAGAGGGGTTTGAAGTGGGTTGTGATGCAGCTGCAGTGTGGCTTCTGGTCTGTGGTCATGTCTCATCTTCTGTGTGGGTAAGTCTGCTTTTTACGTGGAAGTGTGGTGGTGGCATCTTGTGTGGCCCTCGTGGGTGTGGGTCTGGTGTCATTCTTCATGTTAGGTACTCGTCTGTTCATGAGGGTGGGTTTCCAAATGGCTGGTAAGCGGGAGGTGTCATCTCTTTTATCCATGCTATGTGGGCGTTTTTCTATCTCTATGGCTTCTCTGATTATTCTGTTGTTGAAGTGTTCAGTTTTGGCGATAGTTCTGGTATTTTTAAAGTCAATCTCATGTCCTCTGGCATTGAGGTGTTGGACCAGGGAAGAGTTCAGCCAATCAGAGCACGGCCAACCCCCCCCAACCAATCAGAACACAGCCAACCCCCTAACCAATGAGAACACCCCCCCCAATCAGAACACAGCCAAGCCCCCCCCCCCAATCAAGTCACATCCTCATTAGCAGTTAAAAGGAAGAAGCAGCTGCAAGCTCACATCACTCTGAGAAGCATCAAAACATTGAGACTTCATAAAAACATTGCCTAGATACTTCCAATCTTACGCTGGAGAAAACCCGAATAACCAAAGATCCACATACAAATACCCGCGAGAACCTCAGAAAACAAATCACTTTAAAAGTCTGACTCACAGACGGACACAATACAGAAGCCTGATGATGGCAGATGAGATTCTGCTGAAACGTTGCTACAAGTTGTGCTTCCCAATGATGTTGTTCTTTTAAAGTTGTAGCAACGTTTCAGCAGAATCTCATCTGCCATCATCAGGCTTCTGTATAGTGTTCATCTGTGGCTCACAGATGAACACTATACAGAAGCCTGATGATGGCAGATGAGATTCTGCTGAAACGTTGCTACAACTTTAAAAGAACAACTACAATGACATGGGAAAATACCCGAACAAAGCTGAATGCCATATATATATATATATATATATATATATATATATATATATATATATATATATATATATGTGTGTGTGTGTGTGTTTTCTTAAGTTTTCGCGGGTACTTACATGTCTGGCATTCAGCTTTGTTCGGGTATTTTCCCACGTGGTGCTTTTAAAGTTGTAGCAACGTTTCAGCAGAATCTCATCTGCCATCATCAGGCTTCTGTATGGTGTTTGTGAGTCAGACTTTTACAGTGGTTTCAGATTTAAATTTGGGGCAGCCTATTGCTGTGTCAGAATGGTTTTTTCTTCCTCCTGATTGGTTGAGAGTCTTGGTCTGTGTTTATTGGTCTTGGAGTTTGCTGTGTTCTGCTACTAGTATCTTCTGTCTGGTTTTTTTTTTTTTTTTGGCTCTTTTTGTATCTTGATTGGCTGGCAACATTGTGTTACTTTATTGGAGGCCTTTAGTGCAGCTTGGCTTCGGGTAAATGGACGGCTATCATTCGTTAGGAAGCTGGGTTTCATCTGGGTGCCTGGTTGGGGTGTGTTTGAGCTGGAGGTATCAGGGGGGATCTGTTTGTGCCCAGGTGTTTGCCTGGCTTGTGGTGTGGAGATTTTTTTGTTTGTGAGTGCAGGCTTCCAAATGATTGACAGCCTGGTGGAATCATCTCTTCTGTTCATGCTTTCTGGTCTTTTTTCAATCTCTATGGCTTCTCTGATGATTCTGTGGCTGGGTTTTTCTATGATGGCTAGGGTTTTGGTGCCATTGAAGTTGATGTTATGACCTGTGGCTTCCATGTGTTGGACAAGTGAGGAAGTGTGTTCCAGCTTTTTGACTGCATTTTTGTGTTCATCCAGGCGGGTGCTTATTCTTCTATTGGTCTGTCCAATGTATGTGGCCAGGCATGATGCACAGGGGACTTCATATATGCCTTGGTTTTCCAGGTCAATTTTGTCTTTGGGGTTCCTGAGGATGGCTGCTATTTTTCTGTCTGTTTTAAAGGCAGTCTTGATGTGGTGTCTGTATAGAATCTTACTAATTTTGTCTGTAGTGCCTCTTATGTAGGGCAGGACAGCTGTTCCATGGGTCTGTTCATCTTCTGGGTCTCTATTATGTCCCATCAGCACAATGGAGACACTACAGTATTGCAGGGCCCACGGACAAGTCCAGATGATGCCTGCCATCCAATACTACGTGAGGAAGTCGAAGCAGCAATAAAGGCACTTAAACAAGGGAAGTCAGCGGGAATTGACAACATACCTGCAGAATTGATTCAGGAAGGAGGAGAGGCAGTGATCACCATCCTCACTGTCATCTGCAACAAGATCTGGACCACTGGAGTATGGCCAGTCCCCTGGACTCAATCATTAATCATAACCCTGCCCAAGAAGGGGAATCTTCAGATGTGCCAGAATTATCGTACCATCAGCTTAATCAGCCACCCAAGCGAAGTCATGCTAAAAATCATTCTTAACAGACTGAAACCACAAGCAGAGACTATCATTGCAGAAGAACAAGCGGGTTTCAGAGCAGGACGGAGCACTATTGAGCAAATATTCAACTTGAGAGTGATCTGTGAGAAATATCTCCAACACCAACAGGACTTATACCACGTTTTCGTTGATTTCAAAAAGGCTTTCGACAGGGTGTGGCATGCAGCCTTGTGGTCTACCATGAGGAAATATAACATCAACGATAACCTTGTCAGAGTGATAGAACAACTTTATGAGAAAGCCACAAGCGCCGTCCTCCTGAACGGCAGCAAAGGTAACTGGTTCCGGACGAGTGTAGGAGTGCATCAAGGATGTTTGCTTTCCCCCACACTGTTTAATGTATTCCTCGAACGGATCATGGAAGATGCCTTGGAAGACCACGAAGGCACAGTTTCCATCGGTGGTAGAACCATCACCAACCTGCGATTCGCAGATGACATCGATGACCTGGCAGGAAATGAGGATGAACTATTGAGCCTTGTCCAACACTTAGATAAAGCGGCTTCAGCGTACGGCATGGAGATCAATGCCGAGAAAACCAAGCTGATGACGAACAGTACCCAAGGTATCTCCTCAGACATCAGAGTCAGCGGAACACCCCTAGAGACAGTAAAAAATTTCAAATATCTTGGGTCCATTATTTCCGATGAAGGCTCAAAACCAGAAGTAATGGCAAGGATAGCACAAACAACAGCTGCGCTTTCGAAGCTCCAAACTATTTGGAAAGATAAGAACATCAGTCTGCGCTCAAGGATCCACCTAATGCGCTCCCTCGCAATATCAATCTTTTTATATGCCTGCGAAACCTGGACACTCAATGCGGATTTACAAAGAAGAATCCTTGCAACAGAAATGAGATGCTACCGAAAGATCCTTGGCATCCACTACACAGACCATGTGACAAATGAAGAGGTCTTAAATAAAATACAACAGGCAATAGGACCACACGACAACCTTCTTACTGTCGTCAAGAAACGGAAATTGAGATGGTACGGACACGTGTCTCGCTCTACTGGCCTCGCAAAGACCATCATGCAAGGGACGGTAAGAGGAAGCCGCAAACGGGGAAGACAACGAAGGAGATGGGAGGATGATATCCATGATTGGACAGGCTTGAACCTGGCAGCATCCCAGAGAGCAGTGGAGGACAGAGACGGATGGAGAAGCGTGGTGGTTAAATCTTCGCAGGCGCCCCAACGACCTCAAAAGAGGTCACGGGATAGGTGAGGTGAGGTGCTTTTGTGGATCAAGTTGGTGATTTTGCTTTTGTGGAAGCCGTTGGCTGTCAATATTTTAGTCAGGGTGCATAGTTCAGTCTTAATGTGTGTCTTGTCTGCCAGGCATTTGGTTCTAGTAATTAGTGTTTTAGCCACGGAGTTTATCTGTGCTGGGTGGTGGTGGGATTGGGCGTTGAGGTAGCGGTTAGTGTGTGTTTTCTTCTGGTATATGGTGTGTCCTAGTGTGCCATCTGTTTTCTTGTAGATTAGTACATCTAGGAATGGTAGTTGTTTTAAACAAACAAACAACTACCATTCCTAGATGTACTAATCTACAAGAAAACAGATGGCACACTAGGACACACCATATACCAGAAGAAAACACACACTAACCGCTACCTCAACGCCCAATCCCACCACCACCCAGCACAGATAAACTCCGTGGCTAAAACACTAATTACTAGAACCAAATGCCTGGCAGACAAGACACACATTAAGACTGAACTATGCACCCTGACTAAAATATTGACAGCCAACGGCTTCCACAAAAGCAAAATCACCAACTTGATCCACAAAAGCACACTGAGACATAATAGAGACCCAGAAGATGAACAGACCCATGGAACAGCTGTCCTGCCCTACATAAGAGGCACTACAGACAAAATTAGTAAGATTCTATACAGACACCACATCAAGACTGCCTTCAAAACAGACAGAAAAATAACAGCCATCCTCAGGAACCCCAAAGACAAAATTGACCTGGAAAACCAAGGCATATATGAAGTCCCCTGTGCATCATGCCCGGCCACATACATTGGACAGACCAATAGAAGAATAAGCACCCGCCTGGATGAAGACAAAAATGCAGTCAAAAAGCTGGAACACACTTCCTCACTTGTCCAACACATGGAAGCCACAGGTCATAACATCAACTTCAATGGCACCAAAACCCTAGCCATCATAGAAAATCCCAGCCACAGAATCATCAGAGAAGCCATAGAGATTGAAAAAAGACCAGAAAGCATGAACAGAAGAGATGATTCCACCAGGCTGTCAATCATTTGGAAGCCTGCACTCACAAACAAAAAAATCTCCACACCACAAGCCAGGCAAACACCTGGGCACAAACAGATCCCCCCTGATACCTCCAGCTCAAACACACCCCAACCAGGCACCCAGATGAAACCCAGCTTCCTAACGAATGATAGCCGTCCATTTACCCGAAGCCAAGCTGCACTAAAGGCCTCCAATAAAGTAACACAATGTTGGCAGCCAATCAAGATACAAAAAGAGCCCCCCCCCAAAAAAAAACAGACAGAAGATATTAGTAGCAGAACACAGCACACTCCAAGACCAATAAACACAGACCAAGACTCTCAACCAATCAGGAGGAAGAAAAAACCATTCTGACACAGCAATAGGCTGCCCCAAATTTAAATCTGAAACCACTGTAAAAGTCTGACTCAAGACAAACACCATACAGAAGCCTGATGATGGCAGATGAGATTCTGCTGAAACGTTGCTACAACTTTAAAAGCACCACTATTATGACGTGGGAAAATACCCGAACAAAGCTGAATGCCAGATATATATATATATATATATATATATATATATATATATATATATATATATATATATATATATATATATATATATCTATATATATATATCCATATCTTCCACTATTACTTCCTTTCACATTCATTTTTTAAAAATATAAACATTTTGCTTTAAAGCCTGTTCTGTATGTTTCCTTCGACATGGCCAATGGATATTATGCTAGGTGAGTGTTCATAAAATTGTGGCTGTAATGGTTAAGCTTCCCACAAGCCTCTTTAGAACACTGCACTGATAACAATACACTATTCAAAATTATTTCATAAACTGTGTGAAGTTGATTTCCCACCCTCAAACTACTAACTTTTTTCTCCCACCCCCCCTTTTTTTTTGTATTTAGATCACAACTACTGAAGACTTAGCTATATTTTGACAGGAGCTGCCATGGAATTGTGACTCAATTGTCACCTTCAGCATGTTCAAGCTGAAAAACTCTGGATGAATGCTAGGTACTAATTAGAACTGTTATATTAGGAAAGCAAATACAATGGTGTCTAACATTAAACAAAGCATAGTTCTCATCACAAATGGTTTCTTTTGTGCTCAGGTTAGTCTACAAAACCATTTGCATGTTAATGAAGCACAAACAATTATGGCTAAGGTAACTAGCTTTGTGCAATTACAAAAACCACATAAAAAGCCCTGTTGTTTGTTGTCTTGTGATTTTTAATGCTAATTTTGCATAATTTGAGGATTTCATTTTGTAGTGCAGCATGAAATTAGGTCGCTGAACCTGTGAAGGCTTTAATGGATGGAGTAAAAAACTTATATGATAGGACAAAAACAAATTCATTACTTTTTTAATGGAAATAATAATAATAATTCTTCAGGAGAAAGTGGACAAACAAGGTAGAAAAAGGAAGGAAACTTTCATCTTGTGAAAAGAATTGTGTAGAGGGGAAGAGAACAATGAATGATACATAAAGCAAAAAAAAACAGGCTGTACATCCAAAGCATCTTCTAAATGTTAGTGACTATAAGTAAAATGATATAATAATTAGTAATGATGCATATCCCACTTTTGGAGCACAAAGCTGTTTCTTCAGAAACAAATCCTGTTGTGAATCTTGCTTTCAAGAAAGTGTGAACAAAATGCTAGCCTTAATCTTTAAGTGCTGCAAATGGGCTTGAAATGGAACAGTTGCTGCAGTCATCAACACTCCTCCCTCAGATTCAACACAATAAGAGTGATGCTTCTTCCTGTGGAGGCATCACCAGTGACTTAAATATCTCTTTAATAATATCATAGTACTACACAAATTGCCATCTCCTCTTTGCCACAGCTTTAGGAACTGTGTTAATGGTTGGAGCAGCTTCTCATCTACCATGCTACCATGCTGTTTCAGCAAGGTTCATGATAGAACTACAAATCACAAAAAACATGGAGCTATCACTGAAAATGATAGGAAATGTCAGCCTTTCACTCCATAACACTTAGTTTTAGTTTTCTGATATCATTCTTATAGAATCTCCCTTGGCTTAATAAATGTCATACAGTGAAAGTAAAAAGTAAAAGTCACACTATGTACCTGGATTCGGATACAGGACTTAATATATAAGCAATATTTTTACTTGTAGTCCCTTTTTCTTGTCATATGTTATATATTCAAGTTTATTTATAACTATAGAAAATTGCTAAATTACAGTCACCAAAAGATGTTTTATGTACTGTAACATTAACAAAGACATGTACCAATGTTAGTCTAGATGGTACTACTCTGTATGGAAATATTTTTTGAAATGGGATAACCATTTCCACCAAAATAATTGGATTCCATCTATTAATCCTTCTTTCTCCTTGACAGTCTCTAAGTTTGTCTTTCAATATTGGGAATCCCCAGTATTAATTAATGTCAGAAATTGAAAAACTGAGAAATCTTATGATGTAGAGCAGGGGGGTCAAAAACAAGGCCCACGGGCCGGATTCAGCCCATAATGTGGTTATATCTGGCCCACAGGGCCATACTGGAAAATGTAAGGTGCCAGCCCGCATCGCTTCACCTGGTCTACCCAATGCAAAGAAGAAACATGCCAGCAGTTTGAGGAGTGGTGTCAGGCTGCCCACATCCACCCAGCCAGCCACACCCCTCCATTCCTCCGCACCTAGCTCAACTCCAGACCAGTCAGAGAGGACATGGACTTTCATATAGTGAAGGGTCTACAAAGTTTCTCCCACCAAAATCTTCTCCCATTGGCTGGAAAGTTTCTGTGTGTCTAGGTCTCTCCTGGCAAAGGCACCAACACTGTTCACCCTTCCCAGGGTGAAGTTCAGCTAAGCTGCCCAGGACTTGGCAGGAGCAGCTTTGCATGGTTTTGGTCATAGGAGAGACTACATCTCCCAGATTGGGCAGACTGGGTTTGGGCTGGGCTGGGCAGGAAGGAGGGATGGAGGGCAGAGGGAGGGAAGGAAGGAAGGCAAAGTGAAAACAAACATCAGTTAGCACGGTGGCAGCAGAATTCATATCAGCCACACCAAAAAAGTAAAGGAGAGTGGTATAGGCCGGTGGAAGGAAGAGTTGAAGAGGCAGTTCATGCAGGGCAAGAAAACATGACCACTGGATGCTGCAGTGATCATAAATATGAGGACTGGTCATAAATCTATTTTTTCAGTGCCATTGTGACTTTGAATGTTCACTAAGTGAATGGATGTGACCTGAGGATTATATATATATACATTTGTTGTGTAACTCCTAAAGTGTTTTTAAGATTGCTGTATAAATGTCTTCTGCCACAGATACAGCATTCCTTATTGGCATTCTGTGGCTTATTTGACAAAAAAATTTAAATGCAGCTTATATGTGCTGATTAAAAAGGAAGTCCCAATGAATTCAGAGAGCTTAATTTTTTAGATACCTAATCAAGAAATCATACATCTACAGCATTGCATAGAAAGAGGCTGCACACTAAAAGGTACAAAATTTCATTTTTTCAGAACTGAAATTATCACAGTGTGCATTACAAAAATCTGTATAACTGAATCTCTGACATGCAAAGAAAATTTAATTTATGGATTGCCTTAATGTAAGCAATTTTACCACCACATATTTAGATGATAACACGTCTATTATTACATCATTTCCAGAACTTCTGGATCAAGTTTAAGGAATAAGAGCTTAAACTTTCTTAGCATGTTTGCATTGTAGCATTTCTCTTTTGAAATATTCCCCATTTCCTGCCAGCCTAAATGTGAATAAAAGGCACAAAATTGGATATTTTGGCATGTTTTACCTCTATTTCTCTTTCTAAGATCTACTGTACTATAAAATTTGAAGTAAAAAAAATCTAAAATCTTGTTTTATTAATATTTATGTATTAATTTCTACTTTTAACAAATATTCTTTATACTTTTTCTGATACAGTTACCATCCTTCCTGTGAATTTGTCACAATATTCTGTGCTGCTATTGTAATTTCTCTATATTTTTTTATTCCATTCTTAGTTTTTATTAAAGGTTTAAAAGGAGGTAGACTATTAAATTCTTCAGCAAAGCATTTCTACTGTTATATCTGGTAATTATTTTCTTTTTCTTTTTTTAATTACCAATTGGTATGTGAATAATTGATTCATGGCTGTCACAGCATGGAGATGACATTGTGTTTTCTTATTCCATTTCTGCTACCTCCCACTGTCTGCTTACTCTTTTCTTCTTTTGTAGTCTTTGTGGACAAAAAGCCACACACATTTGGTGAACTGTAGCTTCCACTTGCACCAAGAAGCGAAAGGATTCAAAAGCTCACTATTTTACAAATTGAATAACATTGTCACTTAATTTTGTATCAATATTGCAATAATTTAAAACTGCATAATGAAAACATTATTGCACCAAGTTTGTAAATTGCTGCATATACATCTGTTTAAGGTCTTCAAGAGTTAATTAAACTGCTTATATGCAAACAAGCTTAAAACAAACAAGACTGAACTTCATTTAATAGACTGGGAAATAGAACATATTTCTAAATTTAAGATTGAAATATCATCATATAAAAACAATTCTAACTTAGTTTATTGGAACTAAAACAAGAATATCAGTCAGGGTTTCCTATTGCTAGGGCAGTATTATAATATGTACAGTTTTCACATGCAGAACAGGAAGTGCATTTGTGGGTAAAAATGAAAAATTGTGGCATTCCGTAATGAGCATAACGAATAAGATGTAGACAGTAGAACCACACCCACCTTCCATGCATTTATAGAGGTATGCTCTGCAAATAACACATAGGACTTATTCCAACTTGTATTCGAATGTAATATTTTCTATGAGTTCTACAAGTCTGTATACTTTATGTTCCTTTGGAATGGTCAGGCAAAGAACCATTTCTAACTTTAATCACATGTATAATGGACTGTAAAAATAATGCAGATAAAAGAAATTTGAATCTGAGTAAGAAATGAAATTTGAGAAACTGTCTCAGACTTTATGCTTCCTAGTTGTACTAAAAATAAAGAAAAAAACATTCACATTTGCAAGATTCTCTTATTACAAACTTATAATAGAATTCTTAACTTTTATTTCCTGGCTTGCTCTACCTGAATAGGCTAACTCATGTCAGGTTGCAACACAAATATATAGAGAAAGAGACCCTTCACCTTTGTTGATTTTGTTGTGCTGCAGCCTGATTCTACAGTTGTTGAAATTTATTTATTTTTCATTAATCTACACTCAGTATTCCATAATGACAAAGTGAAAACAGAATTTTAAAAATGTCTGCTAATTTATTAAAAAGAAAAAAACTGAAATATCACATTGACATAAATACCCTTTGCAACGACACTTGAAATTTATCTCTGGTGCTTCCTATTTCTCTTGATTGTTGCTATCTTGTTTCTATATCTTGATTAGAGTCCACCTGTGGTAAATCAAATTGATTGACATGATTTGGAAAGGCACATACCTATCTCATAGCTGAAAATGCATACTCAAGCAGAGCAAAAGCTATGAGGTCAAAGGAACATCCTGTGGAGCCCTGAGACAAGATTATTGCAAGGCACAGATCTGCAGAAGGATTAATGCCTTAGCCACTACACCAGGGGTGTCAAACTGGCAGCCCTGGGACTGGATGTGTTAAGTATGGGTGTTAAGGATGGGTATGGGCGCAAGAACGGAGATGAGACATCGGACTGTGATTTCAACTCTTTATTTAACAAGAAAAACTGGAGCACAGAACTGGGCAGCACGAGCTCTTTTATAGAGCTTGCTGCTGTTAAACAACCAATGAACTGAGTCTGTCACTTTCACAAGCAACCAGTCAGGGGTTCCCATTAACAGCCAATCAGACTGGCCAAACCTGACCAATCACGACTCGCTATTCACGGACCAATGAGAATTGCAAGATTACAAGCCTGTTGTGACACAAAGCTGTTTAGGGTTGTAATGCTGCGATGGTTTAATCCATAACAACCCTCCCCCCTTGGTTCCATCTGAGGGGTGGGGTGACGTACTCTCGCAAATAGGCAGGCTGCTTCACCTGTCTGCTCGACCTGCGCTGTGCCACCAGATTCTGTTCTGGTTCGGGGTCCGGCTCCGGTGGGTTGTTCGCTGGGCTGCATAGCAAAGGCTGTAGTTCTGGGATACCCTTATCAGCACTGTCTTCCAGGTTCCCCGGATCCACCTCCGTCGCAGTGTTGTCACGTGGCGAGGCCGCTCCCCAATTTGGTTCTCCCTCAGTTGGTGAGTATCCCCTGGGCTGTTGGGTTTCGATTTCTTCTTTGTCCTCCTCCATGATCCTTCCCCCCCCCCAGCTGGAGGTTCCGTCGCTAATCTGGAATGGAGTTGGTCTATGTGGCATTTCCACATCTTACCGTCTGCTGTTTGTAGGCGATAGGATCAGGTTCCCGTAAGTTGCGTTATGATGGCGGAGACCCATAATGGGTTGCCTGAGAAGTTTTTTGCAAACACGAGGTCCAACACTTGCTGCTGGATCCCGGGGGTTGTTCTGGCGTGTAGTTTGGGTGGAGGCTATCAAGATGCGGGCGAAGTTTCCAGCCCATCAGGAGTTCTGCTGGGGTTTTGTTTGTGGTGCTGCTTGGGGTTATATGTTGGATAAAAAGCATTCGGTTTATTTTATCATCAATGTCGCCGTGGTCCATTTTGTGTAGGGTCTGTTTTACAAATTGAACCATTTGCTTAGCCCTACCATTGGCTGCAGGGTGTGCTGGCGATGTTAAAGCATGGCGGATGCCCCGATCTGCCAGGTATTGTTCGAATGGCAGAGCAGTGAATTGGGGGTCATTTTCTGAGACGAGGACATCTGGAAGTCCGTGGGTGGCGAATAGTTTATTCAGTTTTTTAGTGACTGTGTCTGTGATGGTGCTTTCCATTTTCTGAACTTCAAGCCAGTTTGAATAGGCATCCACTGTTAAGAGGAAAGTGTGTCCTCTTATGGGTCCTGCAAAATCGATGTGGATACGGGACCATGGACCTCAAGGCGTTTCCCATTGAGTTGGGGGAGTCTTTGGAGGAGCAGGGCAAGTCTCCTGGCATTTACTGCATTTTGCTACCCACGTTTCTATTTGTCTATCTAAACCAGGCCACCATGCATAACTCCTGGCCAATGCCTTCATGCGCACGATGCCTGGATGTCCCTCGTGCAGCATTTTCAATACCCTATATTGTAACTTCTCCGGGACTATGACTCTGTCTCCCCATATTATGCAACCCTTCTGGGAGAACAGTTCTGTTCGACGATTTTTAAATGGCTTGAACATGTCATCAGTTTTACCGACCGGCTAACCCCGTTCTACCCAGGTGAGGACTCGTGCCAAAATAGGGTCCTTTTTTGTCTCTAAGGCTATGTCTCAAGCGGTTAATGGCAGAGATTTGAGGGTTTCAATTTGTAGTACGGTTATGGTTGGAGCAGGGTCCTCTATAATGTCTGGTAGTGGCGAACGGCTCAAAGCATCAGCATGGGTAATGGTTTTCCCTGGGCGATGTTGCAATTGGTAATCGTAGGCAGCTAAAAATTCTGACCAACGTGTCATTCTTGGTGATAATATATTGGGAGTTTGTTTGTTTCCCACCAAAATCCCAAGTAGCGGCTTGTGGTCTGTAATTATCGTAAAGGGTCTCCCATATACATATTCATGGAAACGTTTAATTGCGGATACAATAGCAAGGGCCTCTTTATCATGTTGACTATAGTTCCTTTCAGTTTTAGACAAAGTTCTCGAAAAGAACGCAATGGGTGCCTCATTTCCATTTGGGAGGACATGGCTTAAAATGGTTCCTACCTCCAAATGGTGAGGCATCACAGGTAACCGTCAAAGGGAGAGTCTTGTTGTACTGCATTAATACGGCATTAGAGGTTAAAAGGTCTTTTATCTCTTTGAACGCTTTCTCTTCACAACATCCCCAAGGAGCTTTTTTATCGAGAAGTCTATGTAGGGGTTTGGCTACGGTTGCCTTCTGGGGCAAGAAAATGTTATAAAAATTAATGAGTCCCAGGAAGGCTTGAAGGTCTGCCTTATTCCTAGGTCTCGGGGCTTTTCCTCTTGCGGTTAGTTTCTTTTTGGTGGGGTGGATTCCCTGTCTGTTGAGAAGGTATCCCAAGAACTCCACTCTCTCCATGCAAAGTTGACACTTGTCTCGTTTTACCCTAAGACCCGCATCTTTGAATTTCTGCAGAACTTGAGTCATTGTACTAATAATTCTTTAGTGGGGGCCGCTATTAGGACTTCGTCAAAATAAGGCACGACGCCTTTTATGCCTTGTAATAGTCTTTCCATTAAACTTTGGAAAATGCCCGGTGCCACGCTTACTCCGAATTGGAGTCTATTGCACTTAAAAGCGCCTCTATGTGTAACTATTGTCTGGGCTTCTGCAGTTGCTGCGTCCACAGGGAGTTGCTGGTACGCCTGAGCTAAGTCCAATTTTGCAAATATTTTTCCACCACCCAGGGAGTGAAGGTGTTGAACCACCGGTACGGGATAAGCGTTCTATTGAAGAGCATGATTTAGGGTGGCCCGATAGTCCCCGCAAATTCTTAACGAACCATCTGGCTTCATGGGCGTTCCTATTGGGGTTTCCCAATGGGCGTGGTCAATCAGTTCCAATAAGCCCTGGGCTATCAGTTTATCTAGCTGCTTGTCGATTTTAGGTTTTAAGCAAAATGTACTCAACAGGGCTTAAGCCGATGGGAGCTACATTGGGGCTGAGATTAAATTATATATGGGTCCCCTTGTACTTGCCTAATGTTCCTGTGAATACGTCCTGGAATTCCTGAATGAGAGTCTCTTCCCAGCTGTCATTTTTGGTATGGTGTATGCCGGCCAGTTCAATTCTGAGTGGGGTGAACCACTGTAATCCTAACAAGCTGGGTCAGTCACGATCGACGACAGTTAGGGGAAGCATTGCTATGCGGTCCTTGAATGATACTTGGATGTTGCTGGAACCGACAACTGGGATTCTGTTTCTCTGATAGTCTTTCAGGATGATTCGCTGCATATTGAGGTCCTGACAGGAAATGGCAGGGATCAGTTGTTTGAGGGTTTTCCAGGAAACCATCGACAGGGACGATCCCGAATCGACTTCCATCATACATGGTCGATTCTCAATAGTAACCTTCACTCGTATTTTCCTTGCATCGAGCGATGAAGCGTGGCCGATGATAATGGTTTGGTGGGCCTCTTCTCGTCTTGTTGAAAAGGCAGGTGCTTGGTTTCTGTAGTAGTAGTAGTGGTTGTTCCATTGGTGGTTCAGACGGTCCCAGTTCTCAGGAGGTTTGCTTATCTCCCAACGGAGGTTGTTCTCCTTTCGGCTGGGACTGGACTCTCATCTGCTTCTGCAGACCTTCGCGATGTGGCCCTTTTTTCCGCAGTTACGGCAGAGTGCATTGAGGAATTTGCAGTCTGATCATGGGTGGTTTGCCCCGCAACCCGCACATTAGTGCGGACGTCGCTGGTTCCTTTGCTCTCATTCCGAGTGGAGCCGGTTGACCTCCTCTTCATCACTGTCTGAGGATGACTCGAGGTCTTCGTGGTGGGTAGCGGTAGCGTGCTTCTCAGTGGTGAGTGGTGCCTCATTGGCAAGTTGGCGAAGCGGTGTGTTCGCTTGGCGCATTCGAGCGGCTGACTTCCTGGTTGCTTCTGTTGCAGTAGCGTTGGCGATGACATCTGTAAGGCTGATGTCGCCTTTCGCCATCAGCTTACTCTGCACGTGTGGTGCATTTAATCCTAGAACTATTCGGTCTCTTAGGGCTTCCTCTAAGTCAGCTACGAAATTACCAACGCTCTCGTCCTTTCGTTGGTCCCTCTGGTAAAATTAAACAACCAATGAACTGAGTCTGTCGCTTTCACAAGCGACCAATCAGGGATTCTCGTTAACAGCCAAACTGGCCAAACCTGACCAATCATGACTCGCTATTCACGGACCAATGAGAATTGCAGGATTACAAGCCTGTTGTGAGCCGAAGCTGTTTAGGGTTATAACGCTGCGATGGTTTAATCCATAACAGGATGCATCACGCATAGGCCACGTTAACCCCAGCTGCGCATGAAATGTCACATGATGGCAACTTGACACCCTTGCATTACACCACAAGTTTGACCTTTGCACTACACCAAACTAGCTCAAAAGAGGAAACAAAAGACAACAGTATTAACAGTATCACTATTAGTTACATGCAGGTAGAGAATCAGGAAAAGAAAAACCTATAGGAGAAAGGTTCCTTCAAAACCCATAATTGCCATTCTTGGAACTTTTCAGCAGGTGTGAGGGAGAAAGTATTTATCTATTCTCAATTTTTTTTAAGTTCTCAAGTCTACTACTCTCCATATTCATATCAAACTAATTTTTAGTTACCCCAAAACCCCCTCTGACTATATTACCTCACTGGAATTTTCAAACTGACTAATGGTCTGACAATTTGTTTTTACCAAAACTATACTGGCCATGAATGTTTATTTGGTCAAATATGAAGTTACTGATATAATTCTATGTAATGGCTAGAATATTGAAAAGAGAGATAAAAAACAGCTTAGTGAACAACTTGAATTTTCTTTGGAAGGAAATAAAAGGGGCAACTTCAGATCTGCTCATCCATAGTTGGAACACTTGAGGTTGCAGGAAATTGGCTTGAGGCCTGACCATCTCATTTACTTAAAATCGTATGACTAGAGAAGTTTCAGTTAAGGCAATACTGCCTTAGAGCAGCAAACCAATGGATAAGCTGTGCGGTCAGTGGAGAGGAAACAATATGGTCAGATCCCCTGATGATCTAGTGTCTCAGATCATTATGTATTTCTGCTTGGGGATGTAATATAATAGATAGCATTTGAATTCCGTGCAAATCTTTTGCAGCTTGCCACAATTTGTTATTCTCTGAATTGGGAATTACAGTTTCCAGAATTCCCAGGCACTATAGCAATTTGCTGAATTCACTGGAGGAATTTGCAAGTAGTAGTAATAGCTCTACAGATTACTTTGACTGGTACTACTTTAAAAGCAGTTTTGACTTTTTTTAAAAAGGAGATTTCATGATTTGCAGATAATTTTTTTAAAAAGGAATTATATTTCAGTGTTAATTATGTTTACCATACAACAAATGATGTTGAATTTAATGCAAGTGATCTGCAATGCATTTTTTTTTATTACAGCCCCAATTTAATTTGAGTAATTTTAATTTCCCCTGCAAGTTACTCATAATATATGTCTATTTTATTGATAATTGCAAGTTAATTTCAAATAATTTTTCATTTATATTTGTATTTATATTTGTTCTTTGTATATTTGTATTTATATTTGTATTTATATTTGTTCTGCAAAAGGAGACCTGTAATGATACTGAATGTTTTTCACTTCCCCAAAGTAATGAGAAGACAGTGCTACAAAGTTTTAGGCACCACTATAGAATTTAGCTTAAGTAGAAAAAAAAAAGAAAAGGAAGGAAAGAACATGTGATAGAACATGCATCTGGAGGAGCAGTGGGGAAAAGTTTTGGCAACTTAGACCTTTCCCAGAAAGAGATGCTGATGAAGATACTGTGCAGTCCAAAACTGATGAGGGAGGTGGAAAGAGGTTCAAAGGAGGTACATCCTACAGTCTCTCAAGATATATCTATTTGGTTAGAAGATTGTAGTTTTAGTTTGGCAAGATTCTGTCCATTAAATGCAAGCATACAAAGAAATTAAACTCAATTGGATTTCTCTAGGCTCAGACCTGACAGAACACGAGAAAATCACTGTTTTAAAGGTAAACAATTGTATCCAACTCTAGGAGGTGATGCTCATCTCTGTTTCTTAGCTGAAGGAACCAGCGTTGTCCAAAACATTTTCATGGTCATGTATCCAGCCTGACTATACACCAGGTTGCACTGAACACTGTTACCTGCCAACCAACGTGTTACCTACATATCTACTCACATTTGCATTCTTTTGAACTGCTAGGTAGCCAGGATCTGGAGCAAGTAGCAGGAGCTCACCCTGTTGTGCAGTGGTCATGTCTTGAATCTGGGCTATCAGCTTTATAGAATAGAATAGAATAGAATAGAATAGAATAGAATAGAATAGAATAGAATAGAATAGAATAGAATAGAATTCTTTATTGGCCAAGTATAGTTGGACACACAAGGAATCTGTCTTGGTGCAAATACTCTCAGTATGCATAAAAGAAAAGATACATTTGTCAAGAGTCAAGAGTCTTCAGGTACAACACTTAATGATGGTCACAGGATACAATAAGCAATCAAATTATACTAGGAAACAGTTAATATAGATCATAAAGATCTTTGACTATTGAACCACCATGTCCCACTGTGTTTTAGGAACACCTTATTTATTTACAAATAGAGCATTGTGGTAACATCTATCTGCTAACAGGAATCACACAGGACAATATATATATATTTTCAGTGTTTTACAGACTTCTTATTTTGTTCTAATTCAAAAAAACAGTTCTATGTAGATTACTGACCAGCAAATGCTGATAGGAATCTTATTCCAAATTATGAAGTGAGATTCCATGTCATAAAATAGTATCTATTGGGGATGAGGGGATGAAGGCTAAAGGGAGAAGTCAAACGAGGGCCCAGCTTGGAATCATGGCACAGCCTGCTTGACTTCCCCTCAAATCCATGAAATCGTATCAGGTTGTTCCCAGGGGAAGGCAAGTAGACTCATGATATATAATATTATATATTACATATTATATATAAGAAAACAATATATATATATATATATATATATATATATATATATATATATATATATATATATATATATATATATTCTTAAGTTTTCGCAGGTACTTACATGTATGGCATTCAGCTTAGTTCGGGTATTTTCCCACGTCATAGCAGTTGTGCTTTTAAAGTTGTAGCAACGTTGCTACAACTTTAAAAGCACAACTACTATGATGTGGGAAAATACCCAAACTAAGCTGAATGCCATACATATATACATATATACATATATACATATATACATATATACATATATACATATATACATATATACATATATACATATATACATATATACATATATACATATATACATATATACATATATACATATATACATATATACATATATACATATATACATATATACATATATACATATATACATACATACATATACATATACATATACATATACATATACATATACATATACATATACATATACATATACATATATATACACACACACACACACACACACACACACACAATAAAGTTACTGACTGAAGCTATTCATGAGTGGCTCTGGTTGCTAGCACCTGACACTATCTCTTTATGGTGGGGGGCGGAGAGGGAGTCATTTAGTTGATTTTCATATTTGAGGCAGAGATTAAACACCAGGCTTCTCCTCTTTTCTTCTTGATAGCTCAATCTATAAACTGTGTCTGATATATGTGGATCACAAATAGAGCTATTTCAATCCAACATAGAAATTTCCAAACTATGTGTCCTTAGATGATTTCTAGAATCAACTCTACATATTCTGTATATTGCTTCTGTTTAATTTGCAGATTAGACAGCAATTTTAAATTCTGAAAAAAAAAATCATCTTGTATATTGATGATTTTCCTTTCAAAATTTGTATTCAGTTTTCCAAATAGACTTATTTTTCAGAAAAAATTTAGAGTTGAGAGTTCTCTTGCAGAGGTTGCTGAATCTAGTCCATATATTAATCTTGGAATTAGATCATTTCAGTTAAAGATGTGACTTAAACATAAAAAATTTGTATACTAGCCAGAATATTTCAGGTCCTAGTCAATTAGTGAATCATTCCAGTGATAAATAACAGGTCAGTTCCAAAACTTTTCCATTAAGCCATTGAATTATTCAGTAGATGTATATGTAGTTTACAACAACTTTTCCTTTCTACTCTTAATTTGGTGTAGTGGTTAAGGCCAAGGGACTGTGAATTCTAATCCTGCCTTTAGCACATTTCACCCAAATGGGTGAATTTAGGCCAGTTATTCTCTCTCAAAAGGAGGCAATAGCAAACCATTTCCAAAAAAAACTTGCTCAGAAAACTTCAGGGACTTTCCCAGGCACTCACTAGGAGTAGAACAAAAATAAAAAATAAAAAGACCCCCCCTCAAATCTACATAGCTATAAAAACTACTGTTCATGGCCTTGAGTTGAAGCTATACATATTGAAACTAGCCATTGTCCTCAACTTTTACCTATGCTATAGGTCTTTCAATTTGTTTCTTTGTTGTTATATCTTCAGCTGAATATATTGGTTGATTTGTCACATTATCAGAGTTGTTCTGTCCCCTCATTAGCATTCTTGAGATCGCCGCGCTTTGATTGGCCAAAGCGCGGGGCACTCTGTTTGGTTAGGTGAGCCGCGCCGATTGGCTCGCTAAGAATCTCCCGCGATTGGTCAATTCGAATCGCGGGAGATTCAAAGCGGTGCCATTGGCCGCAGCCGCCGCGGCTAAAGGAATAAAAGCCGCGAACTTTTTCTATAGTGCCAGTTCGGTTCCTACACAAATAAAAGAGCATGATTTGAAGTCACTGACTCCTGGCATCATTTCCGAGGACACGACACTGGCGACGAGGGTGGGATCCAGACCCTGAACCGAACCATGTGTCCGACAGAAGCCAGACAAATCTCCACGATGGCGAAAATCGCACCCCCCGCACCCTTCAACCCCGCCACCGAGGACTGGGAATCGTACTCCAACCGATTCCGCATGTTCCTCGAGTGCAGCGATCTGAAGGACGCCACCGGCCCCATGAAGCGCGCCGTCTTCCTGACCTACTGCGGGACCGAGGTATTCAAGATGGCCAAGGCACTTGCCAAACCCGCCGACGTGACCGCGATGGACTGGGACATCCTCGAGCCAATACTTCAGCGGCACTACGCTCCAGAGGTACCCATCCTGATCCGACACAAAGAATTCTACCGTCGGGACCAACGGTCGGGTGAGAGTTTCAGCGACTTTGTCGCTGAACTATGGCGCCTAGGGGGGCTGTGTGAATTCAACAACCTGAACGACGCCCTGTGAGACCGAATCGTGCTCGGCCTGTGGGACCCCGTCCTCCAGAGCCGGCTGATGGCCAAGGGCAACATCAGCCTTGCAGACACCCTCACCGCAGCCGCAGCCGCCGAAGCGACCCGAACATCCGCCGACTGCATGCGCTGACCGAATGCTGGGAACCGCAGCGGAAACAACCACCCTGCAAGGTAGGCTGAGGCCCAACCCGAGACAACCACCCACCAGGGCGATTTCCACTCGGCATTGGGCACTTCTGATGAAGAGGAGGAAATTCATCGCCTCCAGGCAGGCCGCGACCCACGGAACCGGCAGGGTCGTAAGTCGAGGACCAACTGTGCCGGTTGCGGAGGCGACCACCCCAGGTCCGAATGCCGGTTTTTCAAGTCAATCTGCCGGCATTGTGACAAGAAGGGACACATCGCCCGCGTCTGCCGCCTAAAAAAGAACCGCAGCCTGCCCCGATGGGACCAGAGCAAACGGAGGAGAGAGAGCACAACACCCCGGACCAGAGATCGCCCCTCTGACAACAAATGGGACCGGAACAGACGATCCCTATGAGGCAGCGAGACCCGGCGAAGAGAGGAGACCCATCAGACGGTCACCATCGGCCACGCCACAACCAATGACGCCCGGAAGGTCTACGTGGAGGTAGGCATCGAGGGAGAGCCATGCAAAATGGAGGTGGACTCTGGGTCCTACCTCTCCATGATAGCATGGCAAAAAATAAAGCGCTTGGTGCCTACCATCCAAAGGAAAAGCCTAGACAGCCAGAGACTAATCGTAAAGGACTACCAGGGAAACCGCATCCCGGTAGTCAGAACCAGACAGTTCAACATAACATACAAAGGGCGCACCGAAAAGCTTCCCCTGACAATCGTCGATCGCGACCGACCAAGCCTACTGGGACTGCAATGGTTCGCCCCGCTCGGCATCGCAGTCACAGGAGTCGAGCACGTCACCGACGACAGCTGGGAGCAACAACTGGCTCGGGAATTCCAAGAGGTCTTCGACGGAAACCTAGGCAAGTACCGAGGGCCCCTTATATCATTCAAACTAGACCCAAACGTTCCCCCAAAACGCCTAAAACCAAGGCGGGTGCCATTCGCACTTAAACCCAAGATAGACGAGCAGATTGACAAGCTCGTCAAACAAGGGGTCCTACAGCCAATAGACCACATCCGGTGGGAGACCCCCATAGTCACCCCGATCAAGCCCGATGGGTCGGTGAGGATCTGTGGGGACTATAAGGCCACCCTAAATGGCGCGTTGCAACAAAGCACCTACCCCGTCCCAGTAGTGCAACACCTACTGCATTCACTGGGAGGGGGCAAGGTTTTCGCCAAACTCGACCTCGCCCAGGCATACCAACAGTTGCCAGTCAACGAGCAAACGGCAGAAGCGCAAACCATAGTCACCCACCGGGGAGCATTTAAATGCAACCGGCCCCAATTCGGAGTCAGCGTGGCACCGGGAATATTCCAAAGCCTAATGGAAAGACTATTACAAGGCATCAAGGGGGTGGTACCGTACTTCGACGACGTCTTAGTGTCGGCAACCAACCAAGCTGAACTAGAGGGTCACCTAAGGGAGGTCCTAACCAAATTCAAAGAGACCGGGCTCAAGGTAAAGAGGGAGAAATGCCAATTATACACGGAACGGGTTGAATTCCTAGGATATCTCCTTGACCGTCACGGCATTCACCCCACAAACCAAAAAATCAAGGCCATCAAAGAAGCCCCCACACCCAAGTCAAAGACGGAACTACAGGCATTCCTGGGGCTACTTAACTTTTACAATGTTTTCCTGCCCCAAAAGGCGACGGTGGCGGAGCCTTTGCATAGGCTCCTGGACAAGGCGGCGACCTGGACTTGGGGGAAACGTGAGCAAGCCGCCTTCCAGAGAACAAAGGACCTCCTCACTTCGGACACTGTCCTTACACAGTACAACGAGATCCTACCCCTGGCCGTCACATGCGACGCATCACCCTTCGATGTCAGCGCTGTCCTCAGCCATACCCTCCCCGATGGAAAAGAAGCACCCATCGCGTTCTTTTCAAGGACCCTCACCAAACCGGAGCGGAACTACAGCCAGCTGGACAAAGAGGCTCTGGCTATCATTGCCGCCGTAAAAAGATTCCACGAGTACCTCTACGGCCGGACATTCACCATCATAACCGACCACAAGCCGCTGCTGGGAATCCTTGCAGGGAACTGGGCCACCCCGAACATTCTGTCTCCCCGAATGACAAGGTGGTCCGAGTTCCTGGCGGCCTACAACTACGGACTCATACACAGACCGGGTAGGACGATCTCCAATGCAGACGCCTTAAGCCGCTCGCCGCTACCGGAACCTGACACCGCCCCAGCACCCACGACGACCACCCTCAGTATAGAGACTCTACCCAACCTACCCATAACCGTGTCAGACATTGCCCGAGAGACTAATAAAGACAAACGTCTGGCGCAGGTGTTGCATTGGGAAGAGAAAGGGTGGCCGGAAAGGGACAACGACGAGTCCGTCAAAACATTCCGGAACCGGCAAATGAAACTCTCGTTATTAAAAGGGTGCATACTATGGGGGGATAGGGTGGTCATTCCAGAAAAACTACAAGGGAAGGTTCTGGAACTATTACACGAGGGGTACCCTGGCATCGTTAGGACTAAAGCCCTGGCCAGAAGTTACGCTTGGTGGCCAGGGATGGACAGACAGATTGAGACATGGGTAGCAAGGTGCCAACGATGCCAGGAAACTAGGCCAAGCCCACCCACAGCACCCGTCCTAGAGTGGGAAACCCCAAGGGGACCTTGGTCTAGGATCCACATAGACTGGCTGGAGATAAGCAACATGAGAACAACAACCACGGAGGCCGTGATCAAGGAACTCGGCAAACTCTTTGCAACGCACGGCCTCCCAGACGTCGTCGTTTCCGACAACGGGCCCCAATTCACCTCGCTAGAATTCGAAAAATTCCTAGCGGAAAGGGGCATCCACCACGCGCTGACAGCACCAGCGCACCTGGCGGCGAACAGTAGGGCGGAACGGATGATGCAATTCACTAAGAAAACCATCCGGAAAATAGACCACGGGGAGATCCAAGAGAAAATAAATAAATTACTCTTCACCCAACACATAACCCCAAATACCACAACGAATAAGAGCCAGCCGAACTGTTAATGGGGAGGAAATTAAGGTCCCCACTCGACAGATTACACCCCACGTATAACCCGGAGAAGCCCCCAGACTCAACCAGCAAATACCGAACTTTCGCACCAGGCGACCCCGTGTACGCAAAAAACCTGACGGGAGACCCATTATGGGTACCGGCCGTCATCACACAAATAACAGGCCCACACTTGTACCGGCTACAAACAGCAGACGTACGAGCATGGAAACGCCACATCGACCAATTAAGGTCGAGGACGACCACCAACAGACCACCGATGCACAAGCAGGCGAAACCAACCCCCACAACACAAACCAAGGGGGGAGGGAATATCCAGGGGACCAAAACCAAAGAAGAATAAACCAGCCATACTTACTGGAAAGCAGCCAGCACGACCCCTCGCCAGGAAGAGACAGCCAGGCCAGCTCGACCGACCCGGGAAGACTGAGCGGGAGTGGCGAAAACCGGAGCTCAACCAACCCGGGAAGCCCAGGAGGGAGCTACGGAGAGCGGCCCGGCCCGACCGACCAGCCGGTTCCCACGACGGCATCCGGAGAAGCAGAGACCCCTACCGAACCGGCCGGGATCTAACCTACGACTGAGCTATGCAGGTCCAGTAGGCTAAGACGGAGCCCCGCCTACCTACGGGACTACACGACGTAAGGACTAAACCAAGAGGGGAGGGGTGTTCTGTCCCCTCATTAGCATTCTTGAGATCCCCGCGCTTTGATTGGCCAAAGCGCGGGGCACTCTGATTGGTTAGGCGAGCCGCGCCGATTGGCTCGCTGAGAATCTCCCGCGATTGGTCTATTCGAATCGCGGGAGATTCAAAGCGGTGCCATTGGCCGTGCCGCCGCGGCTAAAGGAATAAAAGCCGCGAACTTTTTCTATAGCGCCAGTTCGGTTCCTACACAAATAAAAGAGCATGATTTGAAGTCACCGACTTCTGGCATCATTTCTGAGGACACAACAAGAATGTTGTTCTGCAATGGACATAAAATGCACTGAACAGAAGATGCTATAAAATTTTCTCATGTCTTCTCTGCCTCTCCATCCCCCACTGCACCCCCTGCTTTCGGCAGTGATTGAACCTATAACTTGGTTCTGTGTCCAACCTTCACTGGTCTAGGGGCCTGAGATTGTAATTTTCAGTCCTTTGGTGGCCTTCCAGCCAGGTTTCTTACACATCGTATGTCTAGCATGACTTGGGCTACTGTTTTATTTATGATGCAATCAGATGTTCTGAGAATGTGAGCTGTAACTTTTCTGTTGCATAAAACCCTTTTTTTAGTTTGTAACATTCATCTCTTGTATGTGGTTTCAGTATTTTATTTTTACCCAACCTAACTACAATAAAAAATAAAAATGGACTCACCATTTAAAAGTGATGAAACAATTATGAAAATTCCAATAACATTAAATTCCATTGGTAGACACAACTAGCTCATGCTTTTTAAAAAAACATACCTTAACTCTAATTAATACACACGCGCAACACACACACTAGCAAAAACTTAAACTTAAAATAAATTTAAAATATTTGAAGTTCATTGTTCCAATAACATCTTGTTTCGAACAAAAGTACTAAAATATTGTACTACATTTTTATTAATATTTTTTGTTTTTCAGTGCAGTGCTTTAATAAAATGCCAATTAGTAACCATTAATTTTTTCCAGATTTGTTAATTAATTTGTTAATTAATTTGTTAATTTGTTAATATTCACTAATGTTGTTGCTATGTGTCAAAGCGTCCATATTCATTCCTACTTCTAATGCTGTGATGGGTAACCTTTTCATCGTTGCATGCCAAAAGTGCACGTGTGCACATGTGCCTGCACCCATAATGCAACCCCCCCTCATGTGACCCCCCACCCTGTGCATGCATGTGTGACCCCGCCCTGAAAAAAACGAAAGTTGTACTTCACTAAGTACAAATAACAGTTCATGTTCAAGCCTACCCCATGTTAAGGAAAATGAGGAATTAATATTGCTGTTTCTTTCTGTTCATAGTTTAGCAGTTCTGTTTAAGGTAGTTTATTTTGACTTATGTACCTTAAGACCACTATATTCCCAAAAGATAAGAAGTTGTTGACTAAAAAGGCATTTATTAGAAAAATGTGTTTACAGAAATGAAAATATTAGAGAAAATTGTTAGCAGAAGTACATATGAATTTCCATGTAGTATGTAAGTATAGATATTTGCACACAGGTGAGAAGAAACATGCTTGAAAAATAGGGCATTTTGGACAATTAAACATATTTATTCATCTATCCATCCTATAACTTTCAAGATCATACTGTTTTAGTACTGATCTGAACTATAAACAACCATGATATGACCAGCTGAAGTGAATAACTGGAAGATCTTTAATCTTCATATTTGAAACTAATAGAGGCATATTAAAATTATGTGAAATTATTTATAAATTAATTTAGGTCTAAAAATGTTAAACCATAACCTATATTTAAACCCAAAGATTGGTTCTGTTTCTATCTACAACATATACTGTAATTTATAAACAAATTGATTTCATTGTCTTTAAAATAGTTGCAAGAACTGAACACTTTTATTTATGTGCCTATTTATTATTCCATATCTGCATAACCTTCTCATTGTAAAACCTCAAGCAATTTGCAACACTAGTTTAAGACTAAAATAATGTTTATGGGATAGAATTTTGTTAGAATGATTGTAAATTGGGGAAATAAATCTTCTATTTTATAGTATAAAGAGCAACACAACTGATGCAAATTTGGGACCATGTTTGTATTCCTAATACAGAAATGTCTTTATTTTCCTCTATTCTTTCATTTACTATACATTAACTGATTATATTTTGCTATTACAAAGAAATCTCTTCTTTGGACCCTCTCTTCCCCGGACATTGCCATCTTGTGTGAACTAAATACATCATCAGTGAAGCTCATTCTCCTGTATTACACCAATATATCACTGGAATGACATCTGGTTCTGATGATGTATTACATTAATACATGATCAGAGTATGAGGGGCTCCAATGGGGTATTAAAAATGTGTGCTAACAAAGGAATAACAGTCCTGGAATTCAGTAAGCTTTAATTACCAAATGAGGACTGCTTTGTAGCCAGGTAATACGTAATGTGGAAGCTCCTACATCATCCTGAACAGAGAAGAGCAATCCCTATTATATTACTCATGCAGCTTTGCACAGCATTTCTGCAGGCTGAAATTGCCTGCTCTTTTCAATGTTTCAAAAACCATAGCTACCCCAATATTTTACACTGCCATATGAATTATTCAGATGCTTTTATTTATTCTGTTCACTCACCTTCTCCATGATAACTAAGCAGGCCATCAAATATGTAGTGATAAATGTAGCCTTTTTAAAATAAATCTATTGTTTTCTCTGATAAAATTTTGCACTTCTTCATAATACAGAAAAACAAAAAACAAAATTAGCTTCTGTTTCTGCAAGCCATGTCCTACTTGTTAAATAATGCAGGGTTTTCTTTGTTTTTGTTTTAAAAACACATGTTTGTCAATTTGGACAAATTATAAACTAGACATTCTGCATTATATTGCAATTATTTGATTGTTAGCATTTTGATTTAGTTTGAGAGCTGCACTTCAAAATGCTGCTCTGCAAAGTCAATTTTCTAAAACATATCCATTTCTCATTTCTCTGAATCCACTCCTGTGCTTTCTTTATGTGGCATTGGTTGTATTCTCCTATAGCCTTCAAATCAAATTGTCAAAAGGTCACATACTATTCAACGTTGTACCTTTTGTATTTCAGGCTTATTTAATTATAAGGTAAAATTACATTACAAACACATACACATCTATCCAAGAGACAAAATTTAAATTCTGTCTGTAAGACATCTACTGTGCTTAATTCCAATAGTATTCATTTCCTGGAAGAGACTGTTTTGTTTAATAAGTATTTATCTATTGTTAATGTCTTTGGAGAATTTATCTTGGGGTATACAGTGAAGATAAATGCAGATGTGTGAGGGTTTATGAAAAATGTCACAGCCAGTGACAGGAAGCCTGAGATGTGTTACCACAGTCCACTTCACATGAGGGATAATCCACTACGTCTCTCACATGTATTATATTTTTCTGCTGTGTATTTTTCTTTTTGATTTCTGAGTCTTTTTGATATTAAATACTTCTAATATCAAACACTGACAGTCAATTTGAAAAGAATGTATGATGTGGAGAAAGAGACAAAAGTATTGATGTTAAAATGTAGCTATAATAGAAGAAGAAATAGTAAAGAGATGTTTGAAATGTTGTGTTCATGAGGAAAAGGAGGAAATATAAAAAGAATTAATTGAAGGTCTAGTGCTCTAGAGCAATGAATTATGCCATTTCAATTCAATAGCACAGTGCATATAATATTTCTAAATCTTCCAAAGCATTATTTATCTGATATATAGATACTGTCCAAATAATACTGTAATGTTAAGAGCTTTTTTCTTTAAAGCAAAGTATTTAAAAGCAAAGTAGCACAATTGTTGATTATTCCATTATAAACATTTTCTATGTTCCTGGAATTTTAAAGTAATTTTAAAGACAATATGTGTGAAAAAAAAACATATGAAATAATTGTAAATTAACAATAAAACCCTACATGAAGTATCAGTTAATTTTCCAATTACTACCAGCTTATTTTTCTTTGTTTAACAATTTTCTCTGACAGTATGGGTTGAAAGATATCTGATATAGACCATTCTTCTAAATAGTAGAAGCTAAAACAAATTCAAATCATACAAAATAATCAGTAACCTAAAAATAGTTGAGTGTTTTCCATATGACAATAACACAGAGGACAAAGGTCATTGGGCTCTATGGATTGTGCCTGAAGTACTAAAAAAACAACAACAACATAGTCATGCTTAATTTAGAGCTGTTTCATCCTAATGTTTCATCCTGCACTTTATTAATTCAATTTATGCCCTTAAAAAAAGATGCATTGTATAGTTTTCTGTGACCACAATGAACTTGATTTGAGGCTTCATGCAGCATGATCCTTGACAGGTATACCCCCCCCCCCCCAAATACTATTTAATTCAGTGGGATTGATGCCCAAGTAAGCATGTGTCACATAGAGCTACAGTCTCAAAAGTAAAATGCTAGCATAGTTGCTGAAAAGCAAGTTTTGCTACTGAAAAGATTCACCTTGTTTCCTTCAACTTATAATCAAGTTTCTAGTCTATTCCATAAAATTGTTTGTAAAACTGCTTTTTTGATGTATGTATGTATGTATGTATGTATGTATGTAAAAATAGTTTTAAAATTTTGTAAATAAAACTAGAAGCTAAGTAGTTAATTTTATAAGTTACCAGCAACAGAGCAATGAACTGTACAATGATGTCCAGATCTCTAACTGAGCTTTTGATTCCCTCACCTCCACCCATAAATAAGGCCATAGCAATCCTCAGTATTATAAAGCAAGCAATTTTCTGAAAATCAGGGAGTTTTCCTACAGTTTATGATGCAGCATAGGGAAGGGCTGTTTTTCAACAATAACAATCAATGTCCTGTTTTATGCATGCACAATACAAAGGGAAACTAAAAGAGCTCTGTGTTCTGTCTCTTCAGTCTTTTAGGCTGAACAGATCTTCTCCAAACTATTCACATATTTTACCAAACTCTAGCACAGTTTTAGGAGCCATGTTTGTGGCGTTCTACTATGGCCAGGTATGACTTAATATTATGAGCAAGCTCTAAAGAAGTGTGTCTCACAATGGAATGAAATGGGGCAAAATCATTACTTGAAGGATGCTTTCATATTGTGAGTATACTAAAAATAAATTCATGGTAGCTAACAATAATTGCTAATATTAGAATAACAAAGCACTATTAAAACTTTTATCCATTTAATAATCTCATTCTAAATGTAAGCATGGCTAATGGCTATTATTATGGCATTCATATTTTAATAATTAATGTTTCTTGAAAAATCAATTTGGCTTAGAAGAACAGATTTCACTTTGGGATGAACTTTTGGCAAAGGTATAAAAGAGAGATATTTTTCAATACAAATGATAATATTCACATATTGACTATCCTCAACTATATACTTCAAAATTCATCCAAGGGCTTTAAAATATGATTTGTCTGTACAGCAAATCATATGGTGAAGAAAGAATACTAGATTGCTATCCAATTGCCAACACTGCATGTCAAACCCTAAGTGCTGTTATAATATTTATATCACAAAGGGACTCATATAAATTGAGATATCATACAAATGTAGAAACAATTCTGCTGAATCAGGCCAATACTCATCTTAATTTAACATTTTGTTTCTCAAAATGGCCAACAAGACTATTTGGGAATTCACAAGCAGGACTGGAGATATATTATTTTCCTACTATTGTTTCCTTTCAGTTATTGATTGGAGGAACATTAGTATTTGGACGCACCTTAAGACCATCTGGATTCTTAGATATCCAAACATATTCATTCATTTTAATTAATAATCTATCTTTCTTATAGAAATTCAAGATTGGATTCATTCAATCTTTAGAGTTACCTTACTTTCCCCCCAGGAGTGGATATTCCTTCATATTAGTTTAACCAAGATAATTCTGTAATAAAGTTGAGTTGAGAGAAAAAGACGGGCTTAAGCTTATCACTAAATTAAACTATGTCTGTCTCTCTATCTGTATACTGCCTGCCTGCCTGCCTGCTTAGGTCCTGGGGGATTCTAAGCAGTATAGAAACAACAGCAATAAAATAAGCCAAAGAAAACAGTAAAAAATGTAATACTATGTTATGTTACATTGTGTTACTTTACAGTACAGCAAGATATGGTACGTCATATCACACTATGCTATGCTATGCTAAGCTCTGCTCTGCTATTATATTAAATACAAATATAAATAATGTAACTGTTTAATGTAATTATAGTTTCATATCTACCCGAGAACATTGTAGCAACAATCAATTTGCAAAAGCTTTCCATGTGAACCAACTTTGTATAAAGTTTTAGAATATCATTAAAATGGAAGCTGCTCAGGAAAAAAAGGAGATCTTATAAAGAATGCCCTTTGGAGGCCCTTCTTGCTATACATCTTAATATATAATCACTAATCTCTCAGAGATGAGTGACCATATACCGTATATCTAAAAACATCAATGGGTTCTCAAGCAGGTATTATCTGTTCTGGGGTTTAGAAGCTATATCTATCTTGGATGGGTAGACTCAGATACCCAAGCCCTGCCAGATAGGCCTTTATACTGTAGATGATAACTATACTTTGAAATGTGCTGGAAACAAGCAATAATGGGAATATTCCTTAATAGTGGGACTATTCAGGCCCTTGCATTTTGCATCAGTTGGGCCTTCCTGATGGTCTTTATTAAATTATTCAGCATGGAAGATAAGAAAGACAAAGGTGATCTTCATTTCCCCTTGTTTTCATATGACCCCGCAACTGATATATAAATTAGAGTTAAGTAAAGACCTTTGCTGCATTAGCCTACAGCTGGTTTTCTAACAGGAACTGGGAGCCTAAAAAAACATCCAATATGCAAGCCTATTCCCCATAATGGGGATCAACCCTATTAAGAGACAAATATTTTTTAATCCCAGAACCACTGAAACTCTGGATGAATTCTATTTTGCTTACTTGCTTGGTTGCTTGGTTGTTTGTGTTGCATTTCTTCCCATTCAGATCCTGAAACCAGTAGACAGACTACAGATCAGAAATTTACTGTGGTCAAGGCCATTGAAAGGTTAGCATGACTGCATTAACTGTAATACACCTCTGCCACCTTGATCACCCCACAAGTATTTCAATCCACCAGGAGGATCAGCAGTCAAATCCGCATATAACAGATTAATATCAAAGAAAATTCCTTCTACTTCCCAAGATTCTGCTGGTGCAAAAGAATTCCAAGTAAATAGCAAGTTTCTACCTTTGTCACCTCATCACATCCTGTCCATTCAGCTTCTGACTTTTCACTTTGTGTCAAATTCTGCAACCATATATGTCATGCAAACAAGTGTTCATACATAGAAATTTATTTACAAATAAATATGTTCAATATATTGAAACCAAAAGGTTATAATATGGGGATGGAATAAAAAATGTTTGTTTGTTCCAGTTCTGATCCGACATATATAGTATTGAACATCAATTGACTTCTGGCCTTCAACTTTTTTTCCCTATGTATTATCTAATAAAACAATCAAATAAACCATTGATGATGTTACCTAGTTGGGTAATGAAATGTCTGCAGGCAAACAACCAAGCTCAGAAAGTATCAAAGGTTTCACAATCAAGTAAATTTCTCAGTTGTTAATGAGCTGATTTTTAATACATGGAAGTACTCTCAATGCACCAAATTATGGACAATGATCCAGAGAAGCATACTTGAAAATCCATTCAGAGTTGTTTTAGATTACAACAGCATAGAAATAAAATAAAACAACTAATTAAATCAACCCATCTTTTATTTTTATGCAGACATACATAAGCATCACTATTTGTAAGATGCCGGGTATTTCTTAGGTTTAGAAATACTAGGAAAAAACCCTCATAAAATAGATGTCATGATATATATTCATTTACAAATAGGTAATCTGGTAATAATATTCCACATGACTGTCTCTTACTTGGTAGGATTCCACTACTGCCAGGAGCTTAAATGTACATTTTACTATAAAGGTTATTACATTTTTAAATAAATAATTTTTATTATCTACAAAGCCTATAGGGCCCATGTGGGGCCCAGGGTTACACACTGCAGTAAAGCTAATGCTGGCAATTGGCATTTGGTAGCATAGGACTTTCTTATTTGTTTATTTAAATTGGATAAATTTTGAAAGGACAACAGGGCTGATGACAGAAAGTCCATTGCTATATTGCTCTGTGTAGCAGGACCTTGATGATAGTGGGTCCATGAGTGTATATGTGTGTTTCAACTTCACTTGTAAAACATTATATAATATACTATACTTATTTCC
Organism: Hydrophis major; assembly: GCA_033807585.1. NCBI lineage: Eukaryota > Metazoa > Chordata > Lepidosauria > Squamata > Elapidae > Hydrophis > Hydrophis major. The sequence continues at coordinate 37,406,895 of CM066330.1, read as the reverse complement.
TAATAAATGGAGTTGCTATATTAATTAAGCCAATGGATGAAGACAATATTCATACCATTAATATTAGCAAGCACATTTATCATAAACCCAGCCAAAAGAAGGAAAGGACCAGGATTAGATTGTTGTAGTTGGCACAAATTAGTTTGAATCATATCCATATCTAGAATGAGCTTTAAGCAATAATGAATGGCCTGGAGCTCACACATTCATATTTCTCTACAATTATTAGACATAGTAAACATCTGGCAGGTATTTAAGAAATTAGACCAGGCAAGATCACCCATTCCTTTAGTGTGAGATTCAGAATATTTTCTTAGTCATACTCAGTACCGAAAGCTCAGTGCCTGCCTTGTTCCCCAGAGCTTCAAATATTGGCAGGTTTGAGACAGCACTTGTCTTTCTCTGAGCACAATTCAGAATGCAAACACAAACATTCAGTATTCAGTCCCATTTGGCAGTTTGAAAGAAGATACTTGCCAAACATGTAGAGGAGAGCTAAGGACATTTTGATTCAGCTTTAGGCTAACTAACACAAGCGCTGTTACGTTTGTGTAGAAATGTATTCTAGGAACCCACATCCCTGTCTAACATCATCTTTGTTTCTGAAGTCTGATTAGTTAACATATTCCATCACCTTGGGAAGAAGCTGAGGTAAGCGGCTTAATTTATAGTTGGATGAAGCAAACTTATTTAAAAATTCGCACTACATTATCATGAATCATGTAGGCCTATTAAACTAATTGCTAAGTAAATTTAAGCAGTATTACAGTAGAATTCGGAGAATTTGTCATCAATCTAAAGAGCTCTTTGGTGGTCTAATGCTGCCCCCCACAGATATGTCTCCGAACATTCATTATGCCATAATTACAAAGTCCCTTTGAAGAGGCTAAAAATCCCGAGACTCTTCTCATCAATTATTTTCACCTGTTAATTCATTTTGTGTGAGGTAATAACCTCCGCATAATAACAAATGTGCAAGTACTCCAATTTTGCAATTAAAAGCAGCAGGGCTCCTATTTTGATCATACAGATTGTGACATCCATCATAGAAAACAATTTGGGCCTAGCAGGATGACAGATGCCACAATGATGGCTCTACTAACTAACTGTCTGTCCTGTGGAAAAAAAAATGGCCCAGCTTCAGCCAGCAGCTGCAAACTATCTGATAGCTCCTGACCAGCCAAGGAGGGGTGGTGGTGGAAGGGGGAAGCCTGCAGTGAGTAAATTACTGAAAAGTAATTTTAGTTCACAAAATGATGACATGTGTGTGTGTGTGTGAGAGAGAGAGAGAGAGATTATATCTATGTCTGTGTGTCTGTATCTGTATGTCTATCTGTGTCTGTGTGAATAATATACACATATGTATAGAAGATAGATAGATAGATAAATAGATATAGATAATAAACAGACAGCTAGATATAGATTAGATGACAGATACACACACGAATACACTCATGCATTCCAGTGACAATTTTGAAGAAAATAGCTGTGAATAACTGCCAGCATTCAGAGGGTATTGCTTTTCTGAGCATGGTGGGGACCAAATAAATAAAACAAAACAGAAATATAGGATGAAACAGCGAGCCACATACTGCTGGAAAAAAGGTAATTATTTCATTTCTTTCATGACTTATTAGCTGCAGAAAGCAAGGTGGTTAGTCCTTCTTCCTTTGGCTAAATCGGCCCAAGTGGGATTTCTTCCAACCTCCAGACAGGTGCCTAAATAATAGACGAGTGCTCATTTTAGTCTTTCGGTTTGTATCAAGGCTGAGTGAGAGCTGTCTTGGGAATGATCCCACCAAGCCTTAAAGCGATATCATCTCCAGCTCCACAGAAAATATAGAAACAAGTACAATGCCTGGGACTCATTAGTTCCAGAACACAATTCCTGAGAAAATGATTTTATTTTTGAACGCCAGAGATAAGAAAGATGCCGTTGTCTTGAATGTGAAGAGACATGATGATGGGTGAATTCTGTCAGAAAGGATCACAAGCATTTAATCCAAACAACAATGAACAATTAAGCCAGTTTTGTATTTATATTCAACCTTTTTGACTATCTGCTTGATACTTAAAACTGTAAAATGTGAGACTCTACAGGATTTGGTAATTAAAAAGCATAAACCAACAGGACAACAATTAAAGAGGAATTATAGCATTATAAAGATCTATTGTACATATGGACTTTATAATGCCAAGAAGCAATAACAAAAAGATTATTTGAAGACTCAATTATAAATATAGTGTAGGATCTTTCCCCCGCTTAGCTGCATGTTAAAATAGTGAAATTAGTCCCATTTATGTCATTTCACGTTACACCTGTGTCCCACATTTTAAACTCTATACAAATTGTAGCCTGTTTCTTATATCCTACAATTTTATTGTTTTGAAGTCATAAAATCTTTTCATGTAGAGATGAATGAAAAAGACAGTGAGAGACAGAGACTAAGAGAAAATGAGACAAAGAAGGGGGAGAAAGGGAGAACGAAAGCCCGTGAAGCCAGCAAAATTGAATACTTTTCTGTTGCTGAAGGCATTTGGGTTTCATTCCTTTTTAAAAAAGAATTCAAAAATATTAACAATCACTCATAATACTTTTCAGAGATAAGTTTGGATCATTAAAAAGGATGTTAACATGTTGCAAACATTAGTCATCCATACCTGGTTGAGGTCCTGATCAAAACAATAGTTTTGATAAACTATTTAAACAATAGTTTAAAACAAACTAAATAAACATAAATAATTAAATTATGATTATCCTGTTAAAGACTGCTTTGAATTTAATTTGGGCAACATCCGGTGACTAATGCTATCAATAAATTATGACACTTTTGCTACTTCACTATTAAGACCATAGTCTTACTAAGGGAAAAAATAATTACCAAATTGTCCTTGTTTACAATTCTAATATCCTCTTCATTATCTACTCTTCCAGACATTTTAGGCAGGTCTGAGGACCTGGGGCATGCACACATGCCATAAAGAGAAATTAATGTTGTTAAAGATGCTCTAGCTGCCCTCTGGGACAGTTGAAGATGTGAAAAATATAAGGTTCTACTTTAAAAATGAAAATGATTAAAGGCACAGGTACCTTGCTCTTATTGAAGCCACTAAAACTTTTAATAAAATACTTCAGCTCAGAAGGGGGAAAGGGAAAAATGGTTTCACTTGTTCCAACTGTAAGTAAAGGAGTTTTTTTTAAAAGGTAACTTTGTTCTACAAGAAGGAGCTTGCTTTAAGCACTAATAAGCATAAAAAAGACTTCATCATTATAAAGAACCCTATTCGTCTCAGCAACAGATCACTTAATAAAAAAAAGTGAGGATAGAAACTGGAGGATAGAAACACCACCAATGCTCAAATAGGTAGTAAGCTAATTAGGTGGAAGGAAGGAAGGAAGGAAGGAAGGAAGGAAGGAAGGAAGGAAGGAAGGAAGGAAGGAAAGAAAGAAAGAAAGAAAGAAAGAAAGAAAGAAAGAAAGAAAGAAAGAAAGAAAGAAAGAAAGAAAGAAAGAAAGAAAGAAAGAAAGAAAGCTTACAGCAATTGCTTAAGGATGTTATTGAAAAAGTACAGAAGTTATTGAATTCTCTTCGACACTGTTAGAGCTTTCACTGTCTTATGAGTCTGTGCACCTCAAAATATTTATAGGAAAGACTGTCAAAGGAAGAAAGAAAAACACAATACAAACAGAGATATTCTGAATTTTCAGAGCCATAACCTGAAGACAAGTTTTGTTCAAGGAAAGGGGTTGGGAAAATTATGGCACTAGTCTTTGGTGGCAAGTGGTAGCAAACATATAAAGAGTATAAACTTTGTACTAACATGGAGATAAGCAGTAAGTATTGGAACTTGGTTTTCATAATCATGTTCACAACATTTTTTTAATGTTTCTGTGAAATGGACAGTTTACTCTGAAAGTAAGAAAACCTAGACTGAACACCTTTTGTCCTTTAATTATGTACCAATTTTTACATAAACTAGGCATATGAGAACAGATCATTTGCTAAGCCTGAAAGAAGCTCAGGATCCAAAGACCATTTGGGCCAGGAATTCTTCAGAGACAAGAATATAGCAGAATATCACTTGCCTTAAGGCATAATGTCTTTCTTTTTTAAAAAGTAGCTTGATTCAAATCTAGAAAGAAGGTTTTGTGTAGGGGCCAGGAAAGTAACCACCTCTAGAGCATAGTTTTGAACATCTTTCATAAAATGATTAAATGGCAAAAGTGGGCAGTGGAGGAAAAAGTGAGAGAGAAGAATTTTTTCAGTCATATTTTATCCAGAAGCTTGCTAAGAGAAAGTAAGTGGAGGAATCCTAATGACATATTTGGGAATGTCCTTAAATTTTAAGAAAAAGCATTGGGTAGGTGCAAGAATTGTCTCCCCTTTCCCCAAAAAAATAAAAATAAAAATGCTTATTCCTCTTGTCAGTTCATGAAACTAGAGCTTCTGACCTCAGAAACCACATGTTGGGATTTCAAAATCTTTTGCATCTCTTATTGAAAATATATTACACAGAGACATCAGGGTAGATTTTATTGGCTAACTAATAGAGTCAATATGTTTTCAAAAGTCAGTTCTAGACAGTTCTTGCCACAGTCCAAACAGTGCCTTTGATTGATGTATTGGTATTTACACTTCGCTTGTACAAAACACTGACTTAAACTAATTTAAATGGTTTTATCTAGCTTAAAATCCACTGAATAATGCTCATAAGTACCTGTTATCATTTGGGTCCTAAGGACAGGAAAGCATTTATTCAACTCTTTATTCCAGAATCCTGGATAAATGAGCATGTTGAACTAAATCTAAAACAAGAAGTCTCTAAAGGTCCATTTGTAATGCCATTATTTCCATCCCCAAGTCCCTCTGCAGCAGTCAGAAGCCACCTTGAACTTTATTTTACTGTTGCTAATCTTGAAACATTGAGAATAACATAAGCAAATTTATTCTCCATTCAAGTTGTCCAATAACAGAAGTTAATTCCATGTACATATGCCTAATTATTTCAAAGATAGGAAGCGAAACAGTTGCTATGGGAGATGCAAAACCAATAAAGGCATAGTCTCTATAATGCATTAATGAAACTTATGGAAATGATAGCCTTTTGGCACAACACTATGTCCCTAAAAAGAAAAGCAAAAAAAAAAAAAAAAAAGACCAGTTTTGTGCAGTTCTATATACACTGCAGCAGAATTAGAAATACAAACAAAATCACATCAATTATCAACTATGTGTGACAATATGAGATAATGCAGTGTAAAACTACTTTGGGAGTGGTATAAAAACCTCGTATAGAACAATAAAACTACTTAAAATTTATCAATAAATTCAAAGAAATTTATGACATCCGTTATGTCATGTCTTTTTCTTTTCATTAGTCCCATATTCTCAAACTGTTTTAGGTCAAATGTAGATTAATGTAAGTAAATAATCAGTAAATAGAAATGCTAAAAGGAGCCGTTATTCTTATCTCTAATCATATGTTTTGCTAAACTGTATATTTCGTTCTTATGCAGTGGTATAGGATATTACTATGTAATTGCTATTATAATCAATCAAATAATAGTCATTAGATCTAGTCACCCAGTTTGATTGGAGCAGTGAAATGGGAAAAATAAATTATATTTAATATATAATTAAGGAAAGCTTTGGTTGAAACTGAGGGAAATAAAATTCAAGTTTTTACACATACACACACACACACACACACACTGTACTTTCTGAAGCTATATGGGAATGTAACCTCTGAAATCTATGGGAAAAATCTGCCTACATTTTAAAACATGATCTTATGAAGTTTTATGTAGTTCTTTTTTCATGAGAGAAGAGTAAAATTCATAAAAAATAATGCAAAATGGGTTGAAATGATATTATATTCTGGAAATGGAGATGTTGAGTAACTTATATATTCACCCATCCTGGATCAGACTTCTAGTAACAGTAGATTCCGAGAGCTGCCTGGTGTTATGGCCACCTCTCAAAAACATTTCATTCAACAAGGCTCAAGGGCAACCCTCAGAATTTAGACTCATTAAAGAGGCTGGTCAGTCTTCCATGGAATGCTAGGTCAGCATCCTACATTAGTTTTCTTTGCATTAGCAGGGTATTGGGCGTCATAATTTTGAGTATCTCTTTCATCTCTGATTTCAAAATCTAACGAGCAATCATCTGAAGACCTGCTTAAAAGCATCTAACAAAAAGAGAAATCACTATGTTATGTTTCATTGACTGACAACCTACCTAGTCAAGAAAGTCCTTAAAATGTTCACTTTGAATTTTCATCTGAGCATCAAAAAAGATGTTGGGATTGACACACTTCTGTTACATAAATGCCTTGCCATTTGTTTTTGGCAAGTGAGATTTCAGAATGTCAATTTATAGAGAGAGTTTTGTCACTCAGTTTGGCTCCCTGTTTTTTAACAGCACTTCAGCAAAAACAAACATATCTTTCCATGTTTTCTTTTTCTTTTGTTTCTCATTTTCTCTTTATTGAGCTTGCATTCTGATCTGAGTAAATCTTATTTACAGTTTCTATGTTCATTATTTTTAGATTCTGTCTTTAGATTCTGTCTTACAGGATTCCATGCTACACTATGAAATGAGGAGTCATGAACTGCCAAAATTAGCAAGAGCTGCTATGGGACAGGCTGCAGTTCATTTATTTCCATATATGGTTTATGGCCATCAGTAAAAGTCACATTACAGAAGTTTCTTCAACATTACAGTGAAGAAAACCTTTGGGTTGGGAATTTCAAATGTTCTAATTTTTTAGCAGTACAAGTAGAATGTGAACAAGTCCAATTGTTTGTGAAAATCATTGGATCTAATTGCAGAAACCCAAACTCTTTTGCAGAAAACTAATACAAGTGTTTAACATTTTGTTTCACTGATTTATTCTAAGGTTTTAGGTCTGATACAATCTAGAAAAAAAAGTTTAAAAGGCAGATAAAAATAATTTCAGCATATGCTTACTGTCAGAAAAGAAAACTTTGTCATGACATTCCCATACAGAAAAGCAGTAAAACAAAAACAACAGAATTTTTGGTCTATATGCTACTTTACTAACATTTAATATTTGCCAAACAGCTTCCTACCTTTTGCCTGGCAACATTTTGGCATTCTTTAATTTAGGAAATGATGTAATAAAGCTTGCATATGCTAAATGTCCTTTCAAATCTAAAATCTTTGTAAGTAGATATGTTTTTTTAAATGACTATTGTTTCAGTCTTTATTATTTTAGCATGTGTAATTTATTTTCACTTTATTTCTCACTTTCAACAAAAAAATCTTTATGATTCTGATTCAACAAAACTTAAAATAACTCCATAAAGAAAGGGGATGAACAATATGAATCACAACCATAATTTTTAGAAACTTTGAATTAAATATCTTACTTGTAATTGGTGTTTGCTGCAAAATCTAATTCATATTAGACCAAGGGTGTCAAACTCAATTTCATTGAGGGCCGCATTAGGGTTGTGTTTGATCTTGGGGGCCGGGTGAGTGTGGCCAGGGTGAGCATGGCCAGCTCAACATCACTCATGTCAGGGGCCCCTGTGGTGGCATGAGTGCTTTGTCAGAAAAAAAAGAGCTCAAGAGGCTGTGATGGTCTCTTGTAACCCTCTGCCAATGAAAAAGGAGCTTGGGAGGGCCACTCACAGCCCTCCTGAGTTCCGTTTTTGCTGGCAGAGGGTTGTAGGAGACCGTCGCAGCCTCCCAAGCTCTGTTTTTTCTGGCCGAGGCGCCATGGGCTGGTCCTTCGCTGTTTCCAGGGCAGCCCTATAGACCAGATCTAAGCACTCGATAGGCTGGATTCAGCCCAGGGTCCTTGAGTTTCTCACCCCTACATTAGACCATGTCCTTGCCAACCACAACATTTTTATTTGATAACATAAACCAATATTAAATGGGACTATTCTCAACTGAAAATGGATTATTTAAAAACAACTGAAAGAACCTAATTACATTCAAATTCCAAGAGTAGTGTGAATTAAATATGATACATTTCTTGGAAAACTAGGCTCATTCTTTCACAGTACACACAATTTTCTATGCCGCTTTTCACCAATCACACTTCTTGGAATTCCTTGTCAGTTCATTTCAGGGAAAAATGTTATGTTAGGAGAAAAGTGCTGTCATCCTTATAAGGCAGACCAGGCAAAAAATGACCTAATGCTACTTTTATCAGAAAAGCTACAAAGAACAGAATCTTGCAAAATTGAATCTACTTCCCCATCCCCTTTCTTTTTATATTTCTGATAAATGAAGGATAGGTGAGGCATTTTTGCAAATCTCTTTCTTGATATGAACTCAAACTACATTTATCTGATGATTTCCTGGTAATGGATCTTCTTTTTGTTCATCAAGGGCACCCTCTATACTCTATACAAGCATAATCCTATCCTTCTTTTGCCCCTTTTTGTTTCTTGAAAGCAAAAACAAGGCTAACTAAAGGAATTAGCATTACAAAGACTAAAATTAGTGAGCAACACTAGGAAAAGAAAGAAGATTCATTTTGTGTGCTTGATAGTTCAGAAATTTTAAGAAAGTCTTAGAAAGATTCTTCATACTTGTTCCATATTTTTGTTAATTAATTAGCCTAGATATTTACATATGCACAAGAACAGGACATTGTATATGCACACAAATTTTACTAGTTGTTTATTACAAATAGCTATAATTTTCACTTTGATTAATGTCTTAGTTCTTTAGTTCAGTTACTTAAAGTTACATAATTAATAGCTAAGATATAAACCCAATGATTTTATTATATTTCAAAATATTTCTAATTCCAGTTCCAAAATTCTATTTTTAAGTCTCAGAGATATAAAAAGGAGTAAATGTCTGTACATTGATTATAGTAAGATCATATCTACTGCATGCTGAAATAAAATAGTATTTGAATAAACTTGTTTCTTTTGACAGAAGCCCTTTTTAAAGTTCTTTTTAATAGACTATAGTTATCAGAAACTATAATAAAAACTGAATTGTTTGATATATGGCAGAAAACAAATGATCTTATATATCATTTTACAAGCAATGGTTGAATACATTTCGTAAAAATCTAATAAACCCAAATTTAGTAGAGCTCATAGGCTTAATGTGTGTTTTATCAGGAAAATAAGAAAAGCTTTTAACAGGATGTATAATTAATTCATGGATCTCCTTGTGTCAAGGTATTATTAAGAGCAAGAGCTTAGGAGATTTTTGTAAAATGGATCAGACATTTCTGTGAGAACTTCTAAAGTTTCATAAATAAGATTTTTAAAAAAAATTAACAGGAATAAAAACATGAACCAAAAGCTAATTGAGTCTACTGATAATGGAACATTGTTTATATTCTACCTTTTCAGAATTTTTCAAGAAGCAATTGAAGATTCCCTGTAAAGAAGATCTGCCACCTTTCCATTTTCTCCTATCCAAATATATTGAGAAGTTTCAGAATTCTGAAATGGATTTTTTAAAAATAATTCTTGGATAAGCAAAACTGTACTTTACGTTGGGTCAAACTGAAATAAACATGAGGTACTATCAAGTCCTTTATTTCTGAAAACTTACTGAATTGATTGGAATGCTTGGAATAGAATAGAATAGAATAGAATAGAATAGAATAGAATAGAATAGAATAGAATAGAATAGAATAGAAATCTTTTTTGGCCAAGTGTGATTGGATGTCAGGATTCTGGCAGTAATTCCAATTAAAACATGAGCCTCAAGCCACACTCCCAAAACTAAAAAAGATTTATTTGGCAGTAACATTCTACATCTGCAATTTACCTGGTAGAAGCCAACTCTGAGATACGTAATTCACTGTCACTCTTGATCCTGCTTTTCCTCCCACTCCTCTCATCCAACGAAAAGTGTCCATAGCCAAGAGTCATCAATCATGGTCTCCAATTAGACTTTTGCGCTGCAGAAGCTTCAGTCATCTAATCCAGGGGTCGCCAACCTTTTGGACCTCAGGGACCACCAAACTCATAATTTTAAATCCCAGGGACTACTAATCATTTCTGTGGGCATGGCCTAATTTGTGGGTGTCACTTAGTGGTCATGTAACTGGCTGGGCATGGCTTGTATGTAAATATTATAAATATTGATATAAATATTGATTTTTTTTGATATAAAAAAAGAGCAACTTTTACCCAAAATCAGGCAAAGCAGGCAGGCAGATTGAGTTGCTCACAGAATCACAAATTCATTCTGAGATCTATCTATCTGCCATTGGCTACCTGAATCTGTACTGACAAATAGAAGCTTCAGTCCTAAGGAAGGTTTGGCTCTGCTTAAAAGCAGAGCCGAAGATCTAAAGATTAGCTAGAAAGCAAGAATTGGCAAGCTAAGTCTGTCACATAAAATTTGCTTGCAAGCAAACTCACAAAATTAACTCACAACACACCTTGTAAACAAATATTGAATTTTTTTATTATAAAAGAGCAACTTTTACCTAAAATCAAGCAAAGCAGGCAGACAGATTGAGTTGCTCACAGAATTATTCAGTGATCTATCTACCTGCTATTGGCTAGTTCAGTTTCTCAAATTTGCTTTCCATAAGTCTACACTGAATTTACTTGCAAGCAAACCTTCAGTCCTAAGGGAGGTTCGGGTGTGCTTAAAAGCAGAGCCAAAGATCTAAAGATCAGCTAGAAAGCAAGAAATCCAATGATTTCCTGTTTTCTACTTAATCTAAATCTCCCGGCACAGCAGAACAGCTGATGATTGGAAAAAGGAAAAATAGCAACTTAGCTGGCAAGTTTGCTGGGTAGACAGTGAGTGGGTGGGAAGAGTTCCCCTGGGTCATGTAGGCAGTGCAGCCTTTTGTTCCTGCACAGCCTGGATTAATTGCTCTGGGGGGGTGCTCTAGGGGTGACATTTCTCTGTGGCACACTAAAATTTTCTCAAGACCCATCATTGAGCCACAGCCCACCAGTTGGCAACCACTGATCTAATCAGTGTTTGAAGAAAATATGAATGGAATGTACTTTTGATTCCACACTGCCATCTGCTCTTTGAAACTCCCTCCCTTCTTTCTGTTGTCAACTATAAAACATGTATACAAAATGTTTTATGAGTTGACATTGGACACATAAGGAATTTGTGTTCAGTGCATGTTCCCATATCTATGGAAATTTTAAAGTAGTGGCTCTGCTGCTTGGAATATATTTTAGCTATACCAAGTATTTCTGTTAAAGGACACAAGCATGAAAGAGAGTCACATTACATCAAAAAGAAATGGTCACTCCAAAATACTTTGGTTTCAGGAGAGAAAAAGTGGAAGATGAACATGATTAAACAAAGAAATTTTTACCTCCACTTCACATAAAACTTTGATAGATGAAAAAATTGTGAAAGCACTGAACAAGAGACAGATGAGACAGATGTTGCCAAGAATTAATACCAAGATTCAGGAAAGCATTTTTGTTGGTCCAAAGATCAGATACATCATCAATGACAAGTAGTTCAAAGATCTCGAGAGTCAGTTTAGAGAAAATCACCTGGAAAGCATTTAAGGATGTAGTTGAGAATTTTCTTGGCAACTACAGAACAGCAAACCACATTTAGTTGCTAAACAAATGTCTCACAGGATACAAAACCATAAAGTGCAGCATATCATTGAAAATTCATTTTCTACGCTCACACTTGGACTTCTTTCCTGAAAATATAAGCACAGTCAATGATGAACATGATGAAAGTTTTCATCAGGAAGTTGCCACATTGAAAAGATGTTATCAGGGCAACTGGAATCCATCAATCCCTCATGATGGATCCTGCAGCGACATGTATCAGACAATGAGTACAAATGTAAATCAACAAGCACCTGTTGAACTAATGCAGTGAGTCAGAAACATGTGATTATGTACATTATAGTAATTAAAAGTTTGATATTTCTCAAAATTCATTCATGATGTGGTTTTGAAATTCTGAAATTATATTTGTGTTCTGTTTAAAGGTGTTTATGATAGACACATACTTATCATATGTATCACATGTAAAAATTAATCTTTAATGACATGTTGCACTTCATGTTCTTGTATGCTGTAAGACATTTATCAAGCAGCTGAATGTAGTTTGGTGCTTTGCACCAAAAGTTTTTCAGGAAACAAAACTTTTGGGAAAAAAATTCTCTAATGTCTAATGTACTTCAACCTTTCCACCAAGTTTTTTTCCTCATTCCCTATAATATAATTTCTGGATGTAAATATTATTTTTCAAAGAATATGACAAAAAACTTGTTATTCATATGAAGGCAATTTTTTTTCAATCATAGGCTAGAAGGTTTATAGACTGAGTGAATAGGTTTATAGTTTATAGATCAAGCAAGAGGGTCAAGTTGTATCATATATATTATAATGTCATCATTCTAATAAGATGATTTGTGTAATTCATGCCATTGTAATATGATGTTTACAATGAACTTGAACTCTTCATGGATTGTAACGGATGTCAATATTCATAGTCAGATTCAGATCCCCTACAGTTTGACTTTCTGAAAAGACAATAATTCTACAACTGTTGAACAATATGATAACAAGGATCTCATAATACTGTAATTGAAGAGAAAACAAACAGCTTGACTTTGCTGGATTTTAAATAATGAGTTTGATGGTGATATGCTGATATATCTAGTTCTACTACAATTATTAACACTTCATGCATACATACACATACACAAACACATACATATACACACATAAACACATATAATTTATAAAACAATATTTCACTGGAATATAGGCACTGAAGATGAAACAATAATGGTCATTCTTATGCATTCAAGTGGATATGCAGAAATACAATGTGATGCACAATGTAACCTACATAAGCTTCTGAAATGTAGATTTTTCCCCCCCAAAAAAGTCAAAAAATGGACAATGAAAAAGACACATTTTGAAATTATAATGTCTCAAAATCTGGAAAGTTTTCCTATCATGGCAGTTTTGCATCAGTCCCACTAAAAGTAAGGCAATAGAGTCTAGGAATCTGGTCATGATCATCTATCCTCATTGCAGTCAGATTATTTCGTTTGCATTACATTTCAATAAAACAGTAAATAGTCAGTATGTCAATTCATGCTAATGGAAATGCTGGAAAAAGACTGCTTCATGTGAAAAAACTATTGCTTATCCATTGCATTGTGGGGAAGAGCATCCTCCTATGAATGGAGGTAACTTTGAGTCTCTCTGTGTGTGAACTTCTTCTTAAACCTTAATGTATGCAACAGCTGCCCAACTGGAAGCAGTTTTCAACAGGTACTTGGCTTTCTATGCTATTAATTTGCAACAGCTTCATTTTCAGTGTGACAAATCCAGCCTAGTTTTCCTGTCCCACTTGCTAAATCTAGGTCAGAAATAAAAGCTCTAAGTGACTCTGAAAGAAAAAAAGAAAGAAAGCAGGTGGTGATTTTTCAAGCAGTTAATCGAAATCCGGTTAATTGCTTCTATTGTGTTCTCAAGGAAAGAGCTGGATAAAACGAGAAGCAAACTACTTAATAGTACCAGTGTGTATAAAGCATTTCCTCTGCTGTTTGTTCTGACCCTAAGGGAGGAGGGAATCCTGTTCTTGGAAGGCTATACTGGTTTCAGCCATGAGACAATTCTCTGGATTGTACAGAAAAACTCAGCATATAGTGGAATAATGTTGTGCTGTATTCTTTCAGTTTAAACTGTCATAAGCAAAAGAAAAAAATCTATACATAATATCTGAATTCATCATCAGGGAAGGGAGGGGACAAAATAAATAACTATTTCTTTCTAAGATTTGCTTTCCTACAAAATCTTCCCAGGATTAAAGGTTCTTTTTTCTTTTTCATGTAATTTAAACTTTATTTATTTTTATTTTTTATTTATTTATTTGATTTGATTTGCAATCGCTTTCAAGATAATAGGTATAAGTATATACATAGTTATGAATACATGAAATGGGTACATATACGAAAAATAAAAGAAACAATAGGACAGGGACAGTAGGCACGTTGGTGCACTTATGCACGCCCTCTACAGACCTCTTAGGAAAGGGGTGAGGTCAATAGTAGACAGTCTAAGGTTAAAGTTTTTGGGGTTTGGGGAAGAAACCACAGAGTCAGGTAGAGTATTCCAGACATAGACTACTCTGTTCCTGAAGTCGTATTTCCTGCAATCAAGTTTGGTGCAGTTAACCTTGAGTTTGTATCTATTGTGTGCTCTTGTGTTGTTATGGTTGAAGCTGAAGTATTCATTGACAGGTAAGTCATTGCAATGTATGATTTTATATACCATACTTAGATAAGACCGAAGACGGAGTAATTCAAGGTTTTCTAGGTCTAGAATTTCAAGTCTAGTGGCATAAGGTATTCTACAATGAGTAGAGGAATGGAGAACTCTTTTTGTGAAATATTTCTGGACTTTCTCAACTGTGCTAATATCAGATACGTAATGTGGGTTCCAGACTGATGAGTTGTATTCGAGTATTGGTCTAACAAATGTTTTGTATGCTCTAGTTAGTAGTGTGATATTACCAGAGAAAAAGCTGCGTAGGATTAGGTTAACAACTCTTAAAAGGTTAACAACTCTTTTTGGCTATGTGGTTACACTGGGCTCTAGCACTTAGATCATTAGAGATGAATATTCCAAGGTCATTTACAGAGCTTGGATCATCAACAAGGTCTTGACTATTCAGCTTGTATTTTATTTTCTGATTTTTTTGCCAATATGTAAGACAGAGCATTTATTTGTTGAGATTTGAAGTTGCCATTTGTTTGACCATTCTGATATATAGTCAAGATCTTTTTGAAGGGTAGTAGTATTGTCTGTGGTATTGAACAGCTTTACATCATCAGCAAGGAGAACACAATTGCTCTTAATGTGATCACAGAAGTCATTTATGTAGAGTATGAAGAAAGTTGGTCCAAGAACGCAGCCTTAGGGACACCACTATTGACAGGTACAGAATTTGATAGGACACTCCCAATTTTGACCATTTGTTGTCTGGTTGACAGGAATGCTTCTATCCAGTTATGCAGTTGTCCAGAGAAACCATAAGATTTTAGTTTTAGGAATAGTTTGTCATGTACCACTGAATTAAAGGCTTTACAGAAGTCTATGTAGATTGCATCTATTGTTTTGCCCTGATCGAGTTGTGTAGTCCATATGTTTTTGCAGTGTAAGAGTTGCAGATTACATGATAGCATTTCCTAAAACCAAATTGTTTATTCGAGAGTAGGTTATTTATTTCTAAGTGGAGGATGATGGATTGGTTAATAATTGATTCCATGATTTTACAGGTGACTCAGAATAAGGAGATTGGTCTGTAATTTTCAACTAGGCTGGGGTCTCCCTTTTTGAAGATGGGGATGACCATGACTTGTGACCATAGGTTGGCAAGGATAGGTTAGGCTAGGATAGCATAGGTTAGGCCATCTTAAACCATGATAGTATTCTCAATACTATAGCTATGGATCATTTCTTTGTCCAATGAATCAATTAGTTGAGATCCAAAAGTTGGGATACCTTTTAGTGGGGCTGGAGCTGTAGTGGACTAATGTAGAGAACATGGGAGTGCTTTCAAGAAACTTCTTTTATCACCATTAATACCTAAAATACTCAAGAACATATGACACAACTGCACTACTATAGCAATCTATCTATCTGAAAATATGAGAAAAGGAAAAATATTGAAGCATTTCTTTCTTTCAAAAGAAAAATATGAGAGCATGATCACTTTCTTTAACACTGCAGCTTGAATGAATGCTTTGCCCCTCTTCATTTTGTTTGTATGCTTGCCTTTGAGTCAGTCTGGAATCCTGGTGATGATATGGACAAATTAATGCAATTTTCTAGGCAACATTTCTGGGAAATAGTTTGCTATTGACTTCTTTGTAAGGCTGTTCCTCGCTCAATTCCTTGATCCTAGAAATAACTGGCCCATATTTATTGGATTCTCCATAAAAAAGGCACCAAAAGTAAAATGGGTGGTGGGATTTTTTTGAGGGGAGGGGATTTTTTTTTTCAAAATTCCTGAATAGGGCATACTGAAAACATTGAAATATTGAAATTCACTTTGTCTGGGCAGTTCAAATAAATTAAGTGCATATCAGCATGAAGAAAGGCTGAGCGATTAAATGTAATCTAATAGTTGTGGAGTATACCAGTTGAGCATGGGGTACTTAGTGAGGCATCAGCATTTTTGTTTTATCAATGTAATAAATCACTATATCATATAGCTTATATCAGCACAAAATAGCAAGTATTTATTAAAGTAGCAATACAACTGTTTTGCTGGCATCAGGATTGGAAGGCTGACTACCAAAGACAAATACTTATTATACATAATTAATCCATTTACCTTACATATATGCAGGCATTTGGCACATGTGTGAATGTAACTAGAAAAAGTGGGAAGCAAGGCATAATCAATTATCAAAAGAAATTCAGAACATGTTAAGAGCATTTAACATTTTCAATAATCATGAAAATAAAGCTGTTATATATTTGTAAAAAATCCAATCAAGCTGTAACATTGATTTGTTTATTGACAAATAAAAAATGGTGTGTTTTTTGTTATTATTTTCAAATAATAAAAATATTTTTCAAATACCTGAATATTTAAGTATGATATATGGCTTTGGCTTTATTTCCCAGTTTTAGACTTTTTCATCAGTTTAGCAGAGACATTCATTATCCCGTTGAACAAAGTTGCCCTAGGATTCCTTTTAAAAGGCCATATTATCTGGGATACGGAGATATTTCACAAAACATGTAAAATTTCCATATGTCAGGATGAGAGAAAGGAATGTAAGAGTAACATTTTTAAAAATCTGCATAAACCCTGTTATTTTACATGTGTCAAAGGGCTGTCTTATTTGGCTGTCAACCTGCTTGCTTTATTTAACAGTTAGTTTAATGCACAACTCCTTTAGGACAAAAAGCAGAAGGGATGCCAATTTTCTGTATGGTTGGTAGATCATTCATGGCTTCAGGCTAATGAACACTCATTTATTTCTCTGACCTCTTCCTGAAATGCCAGTAACAATATTTCAAGTGAGGTTCTAGAGTTGCAATCATCCATCCCTGGTTTCATGTTTTTAATTAATCCAAAATATATTCCAATCAAAATGAAAGAAATGTGGGAAATGTGGAGAAAGAATTCTTGTAAGAAGATAAGGGTTTGCAGACTTGTTAATGAAAGAAGTCATGATAACATAAGAATAATAGTGGCCACAATGAAAATGAAATTATTCTTTCCCAGAAAAATCACAACAGGATGCAGTTGCTATTAAAAGAATGGAATAAAATCTGACTACTAAAGGGAGAAAGCTATCGGTAAAATCCCTTAATGGCAGGGCCAACATTTAAAAATGCCAAGTTACACTGATGCTGCATTCTAAACATATAAAGCAAAGCCAGCCATTTACTAAAATGCTATTCAAGATTCCTTACAGCAGCCTTTCTGAATCAACTTTGCTGTCTACCTTTAAGTCCACATGGAATCCACAAAACAGATCAGAATTGGAGATTAAGAACATAGTACTGTTAATCTAAACAAACAAACAAATAAATAAATAAATCTAAAGTAAAATAAAATATGTTCATGGGAGAGCCAAGAGACAGAATAAAATATTCAGGGTTGGGTGGTTCGAGAAGTATATATAATGATGTGTGTGTATGTCTGTGTGTATGTGTCTGTGTCTGTGTAAGAGAGGGGGCGGAGGGAGGGAGGGAGAGAGAGAAAGAGAGAGAGAGAGTAAAAGATAGTAAAATGGCAAAATACTTAGGATTCCTGATGGAAAATATTGCCCATATTTTACTGAGATTTCTCAAATTAATCAAAACAGTATTACTTCAGTGGGTATTTGGCTCTTAGTGTAGTTTAGGTTGTCAGATACTTTTGAGAGGTTTTTTGTTTGTTTATTGGATTATATCTGGCATTCAGCTTTGTTCGGGTATTTTCCCACGTGGTGCTTTTAAAGTTGTAGCAACGTTTCAGCAGAATCTCATCTGCCATCATCAGGCTTCTGTATGGTGTTTGTCTGTGAGTCAGACTTTTGCAGTGGTTTCAGATTTAAATTTGGGGCAGCCTATTGCTGTGTCAGAATGGTTTTTTTCTTCCTCCTGATTGGTTGAGAGTCTTGGTCTGTGTTTATTGGTCTTGGAGTTTGCTGTGTTCTGCTACTGATATCTTCTGTCTGGTTTTTTTTTGGGGGGGCGGGGCTCTTTTTGTATCTTGATTGGCTGGCAACATTGTGTTATTTTATTGGAGACCTTTAGTTCAGCTTGGCTTTGGGTAAATGGACGGCTATCATTCGTTAGGAAGCTGGGTTTCATCTGGGTGCCTGGTTGGGGTGTGTTTGAGCTGGAGGTATCAGGGGGGATCTGTTTGTGCCCAGGTGTTTGCCTGGCTTGTGGTGTGGAGGTTTTTTTGTTTGTGAGTGCAGGCTTCCAAATGATTGACAGCCTGGTGGAATCATCTCTTCTGTTCATGCTTTCTGGTCTTTTTTCAATCTCTATGGCTTCTCTGATGATTCTGTGTCTGGGATTTTCTATGGTGGCTAGGGTTTTGGTGCCATTGAAGTTGATGTTATGACCTGTGGCTTCCATGTGTTGGACAAGTGAGGAAGTGTGTTCCAGCTTTTTGACTGCATTTTTGTGTTCATCCAGGCGGGTGCTTATTCTTCTATTGGTCTGTCCAATGTATGTGGCCGGGCATGATGCACAGGGGACTTCATATATGCCTTGGTTTTCCAGGTCAATTTTGTCTTTGGGGTTCCTGAGGATGGCTGCTATTTTTCTGTCTGTTTTGAAGGCAGTCTTGATGTGGTGTCTGTATAGAATCTTACTAATTTTGTCTGTAGTGCCTCTTATGTAGGGCAGGACAGCTGTTCCATGGGTCTGTTCATCTTCTGAGTCTCTATTATGTCTCAATGTGCTTTTGTGGATCAAGTTGGTGATTTTGCTTTTGTGGAAGCCGTTGGCTGTCAATATTTTAGTCAGGGTGCATAGTTCAGTCTTAATGTGTGTCTTGTCTGCCAGGCATTTGGTTCTAGTAATTAGTGTTTTAGCCACGGAGTTTATCTGTGCTGGGTGGTGGTGGGATTGGGCGTTGAGGTAGCGGTTGGTATGTGTTTTCTTCTGGTATATGGTGTGTCCTAGTGTGCCATCTGTTTTCTTGTAGATTAGTACATCTAGGAATGGTAGTTGTTTGTTTGTTTCTTTTTCCATGGTGAACTTGATTTTGGGGTGTGCGCTGTTTAGGTGTGTTAGGAAGTTGTTTAGGTTTTCTTGTCCATGGGGCCAAATCACAAATGTGTCATCGATATATCTTAACCATAGTTTGGGTTTGAGTATGGCATTAGCCAGGGCTCTGGATTCGAATTCTTCCATGAACAAGTTTGCAATGACAGGTGACAGTGGTGATCCCATGGGGGCTCCTTCAATTTGTTTGTATCTTTGTCCTTTGTATATGAAATATGTGTTGGTTAAGCAGTGTTCTGTTAGTTCCATGAGGTGTTTAGCTGGTTGGTATTTATTTTTGATGATTTCGAGAGTCTCTTTTATCGGGACTTGAGTGAATAGTGAAACCACGTCAAAACTTACAAGCAGATCTTCTTGCTCCACGTGTAGATCTTTGATCATTTCCAAGAAGTGGTATGAGTTTTGTACATGAGAAACTGCTGTTTCAACATGGGGCTGTAGCTCTTTTGCTAGGTGTTTAGCCAGGTTTTGTAGTGGTGCTCCTCTGGAGCTGACTATGGGTCTGAGAGGTATGCCTTCTTTGTGTATTTTTGGGAGGCCGTATAGTTTGGGGCATCTGGAAGATTTCTCTCTGGGTATGATCGTGTGTTGGATCTCTTTGCTTATGTGGCTGGTTATAATTTTCTTCTTGGTTAATTTTTCCAGATATGTGGTTGGGTCTGTGTTTCTGTGTTTGTATGTGGAGTCTTGGAGTAGGTCTGTCCATTTTGTTTCATAGTCTTTTCTGTCCATTACTACAGTGGCATTCCCTTTATCTGCTGGGAGGATGATTATGCTGCTGTCTCTTTTCAGGGTTTGTAGCGCTTTAATTTCATTTTGCTGTAAGTTGCTTTTGGGTGGTTTGCTTGTGCATAGAATGTTGGTAACTTGGTGTCTTATTTTATCAGCTTCATCTGTATTTAATTTAGTTA